>OV725080.1:77739801-78357490 GCA_928085145.1 Nezara viridula
GTTCTTCCTCTACTGACCCAATTCAGAAGAAGTAAAGACTTTATCACCATCGAGCACCTGCTGATCTAGGCGATCGTTGTTAGAGTCCTGAAAGCACTCGTGTAGAATAAATTCAAGTCTCAGAGATTTATTCCTATTCATGCCGCATATTTTTTAGCTTCAGTGAGGTTACAATAATAGTATTTCTTATGAATTAATAATAAAATGTATGTAAAAAACTTATTCAACAAAATATAGAAATATATTCTACAAAATCTCTAAGTTTGAGTAGCCGTATGTACAATACATTGGTTCAATGAGTAATTCGAATTAATCTATAAAAAATATCGATATTAAGAAATCTATTTTTAAAAATAATAAAACAAAAACCAGGAAGAAGTATTGGGAAAATTATTTTCCCAAATAATCACAAACTACCCTAAACCGGAGGAGGTAGCGTAAGAAAGAGGGAGTTTCCCCATTCATGGACCAAGAATTTATAGAAAAACATTATTAGTAGGATCTTCCAAGCGAACAAAATTAATACTGAACTTTGATGTTGATCATCGACGATTATATCCTCTGTATTCCAAAAGACGATTATTCTCTACATAAACACTGCTATCACCCTTTAAAAGTACATTCCATTATCTAAGTTGATATTTAAACAACCTTTTATCTAAAATTTTTTTTTTAAATTATTGAAATTAATATTTGATCAATAAGATGTTTTTAAACTACTACCGTACATATTAGACAAAAAATCAAGATTTATTATTTTTGTTAAATTTCTCTCCTTTAAAACTACAGCCTGTAGGGAAAAATTAATAGAACATTTTACGAAGAGAATTTACTTGTTTATTCTATATAAATTTATATTTACTTGTTGTAATAACTAATACAGTTGTAAATTTCAATAAATATGTTAATAAAAAAAAATTATACAAGCGAATTCTCTTCGTCTAAAGCTCTAGTCATTTCATTATGTTTTTTTTTTCTTCACATTTCCATCCATACCTGTCATAAGCTTGACAATAAACAGACGTGCTGTAACTAATAAGAAAATCGGCATTTTAGGCAAGAAAAAAAATAATACTTATCCAAAAAATAATAGTCTTCCTGGTCTTGGTTTACTTCCTTGATTCAGGAAAGGAGAACTCTCATCCAGCTTCTCTTTAGTCGTCTGCAGATTGGCATGTCAGCTGTGGCCGTTAATAAGCCCGTGTAATAATTCTTTTTCTAATTTTATTGGACTTATTAATTAAATAAATAAATAAATTATTACATGGGTATTATATTTTTTTAATTCCTCCCCAATCTGCACTTATAAATTTTAAAATAAATTATCCGGCGCAGTCAACTTAACCACAAGACAGTTAAGTCGTGATAGCCGAAGGACTGGCCATCCTAGCAGAGGAGTGGTGCCAGAAGAGGAAGCTGAGGATGGCGGCTGAGAAGACACAGGCGATGCTGCTGAAGGGGAAAACCGACAGAGCCCACCCAATCAACCTAGACATAGGTGGAGCGAGGGTGCGCGCGTGTGAGGAGGTAACGTACCTAGGGGTGAGGTTCAGAAGATCATTCGACCCCAGCCCACACATCGCGTACCTGAGAGGAAGGGTGACCACCACACTAAATGGCCTGTCGAGGATAGGTAGTGCGTTCTGGGGGGTCAAGTACCCAGCGACCAGAACAATCTACAAAGGAGTAGTATTAGGTATAATTAGGTACGCATCGCCTGCGTGGAGTCGGCGGCTGACAAAAGAGCAGCGTGGAAAGCTGGCAACCACACAGAGACTGGCCCTGCTGAGAGTAACAAAAGCTTACAGGACGGTGTCGCACGAGGCGGTCCAGATACTGGCTGGAGAGATGCCCATTGACCTGATCCTAAAGGAAGACGTAATCAGGTTCGATGTCAAAAGACACGGACTCGGTTCGCTTCCGGAGGGATTACGGCAAAGGGCTGAGGAGGAGCCAGGAAGATGGAAGAGGCTGGTGGAGGAGGACTCACTTCGGGAGTGGAACGAGCGGTGGGTGAGAAGCGAAAAGGGTTCTACCCTCAGGAAGTATTTCCCCACCGTCAGTTCCAGAATGGAGGCGAAGTGGGTGAGACCTGACTACTGGACGTCTCAGATCCTTACGGGGCACGGGGGTTTCAGAGCCAAGCTGAACAAGCATGGGAAGAACATCAACCCCTTGTGCCCCACTTGTGGGATTCCGGACACGGCGGAGCATGTAGTCCTGAGCTGCGAAAAGATGGCTGGGCACAGAGCTTGGCTATCAAGGATGACAGGGCTATATGCGATGGAAGAGGCGGACTTACCGAGGCTGATGAGCGAGGACTTCTACCCCTACTTCACCGAGTACATCAGGAGATGGAAGGAGGCGGTGGGCCCGGAGCACTTCACCCTTGGGAGAGGACGCCCGCCGGAAGCCGTAGAGGAAGCGACGGAGGAAGAAGAAGAAGAAAGAGAAGGTGCAGTCCCTTCCTAAAGCGTGCAACCGCACGCTGGGCTGCACCACAGATACCCTATATTGTTCCCAAAAATATAAATATCCAAAAGCATGTATAAATATAAACATATAAATAAAGAGTAAAAAAAAAAAAAAAAGAAGAGTTTATTGGTGGCAGTGGCATGCGCAAATCCCATGTGCACTACCCTACTGTCACCGAACCCCGTATGCCAGAAATGGCCAGGTAGGGGGAAAAAAAAAAAAAAAAAAAAAAAAAAAAAAAAAAAAAAAAAAAAAGTTAAGTCGTGATGGCTTAGCCTATAACAGACAATGACGGCGCAATTAAAGCTTCCAATGTTTGATCTTTTTTTCAACGATCGATCCCAGGGATTTTTATTTATATTGACGGTAATTACTAATAACTTTTATCCAAGCATAAGAAATTATAAATTATTAACAATAAATTATTATTTTTAAATTAATCTATTAGAATCAGACCGTCTGATGATTGATAACAGTCGTCGACAGGTGCACATTAATATTAAAAGATAAAAAAGAAAAAAAAAATCTATTAAATTAATTTATAACTCTTAATAATGATGAAACAAAAGTTTTTAATGCATTTGAAGATTAAATAATAATGCGAGAAAACTACGAGAAGAGTCAGAAGAAAGAAAGGTGCCTATAGATATGGAAATAGAATATGTTTTATTAATATAAAATCACTGTCACTTAAAATAAAATTAAATGTCACAAGACAAAGTATTCTGAAAATGTCAAGTAATTCAGTAAAATATAGAGGTGTTTACTTAAATTTCTGTTCTATTTTTGACTGACTTCTGATTATTATCTCGGTGGAATAATAAGCCAAATTTATTTCTGAAGGATATCTTTTAAATTAACATTGGTTTAGCTAAGAATTTTTTTTTAAACTTTATTTCTTCACCCACACCGGTCATAAGCAATGACAATAAGCGGGTCTGCTGGCGGTAAGTGTACAGGTAGTGGCTTGATCGGCGTGATGGAGAGGAGCACCCAGCGGCATCCCTTCCTGTCTTGATTTCAGCATATTTTTAAGAGATGAAATCCCTCATAAAGCTCATTTTGAGTCTCCTAAGAAAAGTGTAGGAAAAGTTTAAATCAAAGTTTATTACTAAGAGTAAAACGTAGTAGGGGAGATGAAGAATATTTTTTTATTAAATTAGTCCATAGATGGTTAATGTTTCTCAAGTTGGCCACATTTCTCCTTCAGATTTTATTTCAAAATCGTAATAAATAAAAGAAAATAATTATAAAGGAAACTTTTTTGTTTCATAATGAAATAAATTTAGCCCCAAACCATTTTTTAATGAGATTATAATTTTTATAAAAATATATTTTTTATAAGTTGTTAAATTGTGACATTCCAGATAATTTATATATTTTCAGGAAAACTGGTTTTAATAAAATTTGAAATAAAAAGTAATTTTAAAAGAGATGGATTAAGAAGAGGACTAAATTTTATAATATTAATATAACAATTACTACCATAGATTGGTATACAAACAAAAATTTAGTTTATTATTATGATTGTTGGTTTTTTTTTTTAGAATATTTGAAAATAATCTTAACTGTAATGATTTGTGAAAATAATGTGATATTTTAGTAACACCAAAATTAGGTTGCTTATAATAAATAATTTTTATTTCATGTTATGTAATTGAAGCAGGGTAGTTCAATGAACAAGGCATTGTGTTCCAAGCCAAGGTTAAAGTCCATCTATGAGAGATAATTATTTATTTTGTTTTATCAACGCTGGATTGTCGAGCTAAGCAAACCTTGGGTCTGGGACCCTTCTGGAACGAAACCCATTCTCTATAACTATTGTGGATATCCGTTTTTAAATAATTAATTAAGGCGGAGAATCTGTCTGATAAACGTGATTTTGTTCGAAAAACCTTTAGTGAACTTTGACTAAGGAACAAGAAAACCTTAAAAAGTGCTGAACCCAAGACCTTGCATGGATTGTAGTAATACCAGTTTTTTTTTTGTCCTAAATACGGACCATTCCTTACATATTTACATTTTATATTAGAATTGGGGCTCTACCAAACAATTGAATTCCTATCGTATCCAATCCTTACGATCCAAAATCCTTCGTAAAAGCCTTAATGCCCCATATTTTGTCACAAATAAAACCATTCATAAAGACTTTAATGTTCCATGTGCAGCTGATTTAGCCCGAGCCAGATACCTATCCTTTTGTAATACTCTCCAGTCCGATAAAAATAAATAAATAAAAAAAATATATTAGGATTGTTCATAGATCCAAGTACTTGTGAAACACCATCATATTTTTTATTATTATTATTTTATAAATAAAATAGAAATATACATAACTGAAATAATATAAGTCAAGTAATCCAAGAATGACCATCTCAACTGATTGAAGCAAAGGTTAGAGTCCCTGGCAGAGGACAAATGTGGTCACTTTACAAATTGAACGGGTGGTTGTAACCGCAACTAGATTGTGCCATTGGATTCTAGCCCTGCTCTGGTCTCTTGCCAACTCATAGCACATATATTTCAACTGATTCATCAAGCTATAGAACATTTTTAATTTTTTTTTTTAATATTTAATTTGTTTTTCCTTCACTCTGAAATAGTATTTATATCATGAAAATTCCATAATAACTATATAATGGGAATGTAGACGGACATTTTTATCAATTTAGGATTTTTTAAATATCCGTACGTGTTGTGGAGGACTCCTTTTTGGGCTGATTATAAATATCATACGTTAGGGCCAAGATCTTATGTAATAGCTATTGTATATTTCAATTTCAGAGCGTAGAGAGCGATTGGTGATATCGGCATCGAACATTCGGGATCGCTATGCCTTTTTATTATGGCTATTAATAATCTGTGAATTCCTATTTCTGCAACCGCTTATTATTACTGATGAGCTTGCATCGAAAGGTTAAAATAGGGATATAGAGTTGCCGGAAGGGACAACGAACTAAACACTTACAGAGGAATCTGAGAATAAATCTGTGCATTGCAGGTAAAACACAACATGTCTATTTTTGTATTTGTTCAGAAGAGTCGATCTTCCATAACTTTTAGCTATTTTTGTTTGTTAGTTACTAAATCTGTACTCCGGAGATAAAGTACACCCGGTCATATTTTTATGTTTGTTCTGGGAGCCTATTATCCATAAGTAGGAGTTCCTAAAATTGGTTTCTTATTTACTGAATTATTTAATAGAAAACATGATGTCCTTTAGCTCAGCGGTACAGAAATGTACTCCAGACACCGAATTGCGAATGGAAATATGGTGTTAGTTCTAACAATGAAGATGCAATGGTTTGAGGAATCAGAAAGGGACTTAGCTTCAAGAAGATAACTAGATAAGTCAATCTTTCGTAGCATAATACGAAGTAAGAAGTAGATAGGAGATTGAAGTGATATACAAGTATATAGATAAGATTTATTTATATATTTGTATATCGGAGAGTAGCTTAAAGATAAAAAAATTATGAGGTTTCCACTTTATCAGGCAGTGGGGTAGCTCAGTGATAAGGTACTGAGCTTCCAATGCTAAAAGTCCCAGGTTCGAATCCCGGCTCATGACAGAAAAATTATTTATTCTGTTTCATTGGCCGTGAGACGACCCTGGGTAGGTAGACGCACCTGGGGCACATCCAGCCTCTATAAAGTGGGTACCCTTAATTAAAATAATTAATTAAGAAAACTGCCACTTTATCGGTTACTTTTAAATTAGCAATACATAGTATAGATTACCCATTCATGCTTATCTGACTTAGAAGATATTTTAAAACAAATCTAGGAACACGATATCGAAAATATCTGAATATTCAATGCAAGGAATTCACCGCATGCCTTTGCAAAGCTGTAAAATATCCGTGCAATTCGCCCTATACAGCCCATGTCAAAGAAACCCCCTAAAGCACTTTATTAAATTTATCTCTTCCGCAGGCCGTCTCCTAGTTCCTGCTTCTTGGACTCCCAGGTCCTTGGACCTCTTTAACTGGAAGATCCGATTTCTCATCTCGATTCCTCTCTCGATTTACCCTTTGTACAACCGTATTCTCACCCCCGGCGGAACCCCTCTGATTTTCCTGGTTCATTTCCACCATCATTCTTCGTTGGTCGACTTCACATTTTCTTAATTTAGTGAATGAACACGACTACGAAATGAGCAGTCAATGGAGTCGCTCTAAATTGATCTATGCATTCGCTTCCGATCCATTGAATTCATTTTAATAAAATATTTTTTTTTTTTTTTTACTGATTTCAATTGGAAATCTAATACTATTATAAACTTCATATATCGTTTTGAATATAAGATAATATCGTATGAAAAAATCCAACTTTTAAATTGAACATACATATAGGTGAAGAACTACCTATTCAAAATGAATGTTTATGTATTCTTTCAAATTTTTGTATTATTGTTTTGAATTAGCGAAGAAACAATTTTTACGGTAACAAGAAAGTTTAATTTCAAAATATGTTGATTTCGACTAAAAGTTGATATAATAAGTATCTTTATTCTTAACTATTTAAACAAAATACTTAAATCAATTAATTCATTTAAGATAAATTGGCTTTAATCTAAATCTCATCTAATACTGTTTACCGAAATACTATTTACATAAACCGTTCTTGGCATGTCTGATATGTATTCCAATGATCCGACCTAACTCTCTCTTATATTTTATACAGTATTATGCATTGATCGATGAGTCTACTGTGTTGTTTAGCAACTTGACACAGTTGAGCAGGAATGTAATGTTGTTGTATTTCTTCTTTTGTTTTAACATAACTTTAGTAAAAGGCGAAATATTCGTTTTGAAGAGATACCTATTACTAGTGTAGTGTGAGTTTTAGCGTAACTTTTTCTAAGAACTTGAATAATTAAACTTTTTCCATAAATATAAAGCTTTGATAAAACATATTTCTTGGAATTTTTATTTATATAACTTTTTTTCTAAGAAAATTCACAGAAGCTGTTGTAATAAAACTTTTTTTTCAAAATAAATTAAGTAAGACTGCTGAATCAAATTGCAGAATATTATCAGTAATAAATTTATTTGTTAATATAAACTGTAAAGTGATTGTAAGGAACAATAGTTTAAGTTCTAATACTATGGTTAAAATTTTATATAAATTCAATGTACCATTTTATTTTTAGAATTAAAATAAATAAAGAATGTAATTTTAATTTACAGTTGTGAATCGAAAAACAAAACAAGGAATGTGATGTTGAGATGTCTATTGCATGTAGAAGAACATTATCATGCATCACATATTTTCGTGTGAATGTTTTACTCGATCGTAGGCAGAACTTTAACATGCAATTCCTTGTTATTATTCTTGTATTTACCTATTTTGTAAATAAATACATGGATTTTATTATATGGAGATAATCGGATAATCACATGCGTTAGTATTTTGTTGTTTCGTTTCTTATGGTATTAGATTTTTTATAGATCGTTTTTGATTACTCTATACATATTGATGCTTATATGAATATTCCATAAAGGATTTAAGTGATTATATATATGTTCATTTCAGAATGGAGTAAGCACTAAAGTGGATAATATTTTTTTTTTTTAATTAGATTAATCGTCTCGCAAAATCCATACATTGAGAACATGGACATCCATGGAGCTCAAGGAAAAACCTGGTAAAGATTGGATGCAGACCAATTTTTTTTTTATAAGCAATAAGCCCAGTATTGATAATCAGACAAATATTAAACCGACAAGTTGTCAGATTAACTAATATTGAAGACTAATAGGGTCTCCATTTACACAAGGCAATTATGATCGACAAATCTGCAATGAAGGATTAACGGATTCTGTGTTTAACGGATTGTTAACCTTAACTGAGTTTCTGAAGGCCAGCATTCACGTTCATGCTGAAACAGAAAGTGACATGTGTACTGAAAGAACTGACAAAAGAAGACCTCCTTATGGAAGATTCGCATGGATATAATATAGGTGAATTTCGCTGGTTATAATAAATAAATATGTATGCAGTGTATATATTTATATTACTAAAATGAGCATAAAAAAAGAAAAGAGATGAGAATAGAAAAAACCAAAACTTCAAAGCCATGAGTCTCCAACATATAGGTGAATAGTGAAGTTGCCAAACTTTCGCCGAAAAAAACAAGATAACATATACGCGGAAAGAAAAAACAAACAGAAAAAAATTAATTTATTTACATTTTTTCTTAATTTATCTTGTTTAATCGTTTTTCGAATTCGAATTGGCAGATTGAACTATTCACCCATATGTTGGAGACTCCTGGCTTTGTAGTTTGGATTTTCCGTTTATAACATAATCACTGTATGTCTCTTACCTAGCTTTATGCTTATTTTAGTCATGTTTCTTGTGGAATGGTCGTGAATTCACTCAGTTTTGTTAGAAATAGATGTTATATATACCTTCGAGCTTTTTTTTTTTTTTTTTTAATTTATTATTATCCTCACAGCTCCTTAATCCTCACAGCTCCTTACTTTGTCACAAACAAAATCATCCATAACGATCTCAATGTTCCTTATGTTTCTGACCTGGCCCAATCCAGATACCTTTCCTTCCATAACAAACTTCAGAACCATCCTAACCTTCTCGTTTCTAACCTTGCTTCCTTTTCGATCCCTGACAACTCTCCGAAGCGTCTGAAAAGAAGATGACCTCGAGATCTCCTTTTGTAAATACATTTTTAGAGTGCTACCAGTGGGTAGTTTCTCAACAAACGATTTCATGGTATTGTATCTTTTTGTTCACATTTACTGAATGTATTTTTACTTGTAATACAGTTGTAAATATCATCAATAAATAAAAAAAAAATTATTATCTTTATTTTATTTATTTGTTTAAATTTAACACGTTTTGTGATAATTTTAATTCTATTTTATTCATTTATTTTTATTATATTACTATTATTTATATTTTCTTCCTTCACTATGATATTTTATTTTGTTCTTTTATAGCTTTATATTATTTGAAATTAGGTTATTTATTTTTTTTAATTTGTAAATATAGTGTGAATGTGCTCTCAGAACTCAATTATAAATGTCTTTTAGAGAGACAGATAAACAAATAATCCATTCTAAAAAAACACGTTTTGTATTATTATATTTTAGCTATACATAATTTTTCTGTTTGTATCCCTGCTAATCAGCTATTCAATATAACCCTTTTTAGCTGTATCAATAGATCCTTCTCTTTCTTTCAGTATTTATTTGGATGGCTTCGCGAGACGTCAACTACAATTTTTTCCCCCTTTTTGGTTTTTACATATATTGTATTTTTTTTTTTTTTTTGCAAAAATATCTTATTTTTTCTCCCCTGATTATGCCCGAATTGGCGAAACATTGGCAAGTTAACTATCCATTTGTTTGTTGGAGAATCATGGCTTTGTAGTTAAAATTTTTCCATTAATAACATATATATATATAATAGAAATATGTATGTAATATAAGAAGTAAAAAAAAATTAATACAAAATATATATAAAAAATATAACTTTAAAATACATATAATCTTTACAAGTTAGCACATACATGAGATGACGCAGAAACCAGGCAGTTTTATCCTTAAAAATAAAAGATCGATTTGTAATCCTTTGCTGGGTTTATATTTATTTATACAACTGTTTCCAAGTAGAGTGAGTCATAGGACAGGCGATACCCCGACAACGTCTGTTTACAGGAAATAAGTGCCCTAAAGAGGGGTAGAAGCTGACCCTAGAAGGGGAATGTTTGCTCTGGGGTCTCTGGACTATCAATAAAGAGACGACTTGGACCCCAACCAAATGTTATCAGTTCTCTCCGCATTATACCGCTCCCTTCCAGGCTTAAGCTCGTCTCTAAAAACGGTTGTCTCTGAATTTAGTGACTGTTTCTTATACAGGGGCCGTAGTATATATTATTCTCATGCATTGCGGTATTTCCAGTTATTCTGGAATAAAATAATATAAAACACAATGAATAATCTAACATATGTTAGTCAGAAAAATATCATAAACAAAGGAAGACAGTTCCTTTATAAAGACTTTTTCATCAGATCAACTTAAATTTATACAAACAAAATGTAATAGTTTATTTTCAATATCATTTATACATATTAACTCCGGTAATATAAAATATATATTTCATCGAATAACTTTGTGGTAGAGATGGGTAAGTGAAAATAAAATCTATTCCTGAAAGAGTCGATTACTTTCAAAGAATAGTGGTCTCGAGGCAGCTAACACAGCCATTCACTGATTCCTACCGGGTTTGTTCTAGGAAATCTTTCAGTTGTGTTTGCAGGGTTGTTCTGTTTACTTTCGGAATCAACTCTTCGATGTTCATTTCACTTAATTTATTTTTCTCTCTGTTTAGTTTAGTTTAAATATATAGAGTTTTATTTTATCTCTTTTAAGTTTATTTTTAATTACTTATTATTTTGTAAAAAAAATAATTGAATGCATTTTATTTATTTTGTATTTATTATTTATTCTAAAGGGCCACCAGTCCCAGTTATTTAATTTCTTTAACAAGTTTTGTGCTCAAGCCAAAATTTAACATGCAAAATAAAATAAAAAATTCCTGGCCAATTTAAATTACATTCCTACTTATAAGATTCATACATTTTTATTTGTAGATATGTGAATCAGGACTTTTAATTTAATATATACTGTAGGTTACTGTTTTTAATATTAAAAAAAATATATATAATGATGTCAATAAAATGAAATATATACGTACAGTAACAGACACCTCAATCATTTACCTGTTTTTTAAAATACCTTCTTAAATACATCTTTATCAATACATTTTGTTATTTAAATTTTAACTTTTAGCTTCAACTCATGTTGTTTCTAACCTTGTGTGTTGTTTTTTTTCCCTTCCATACCTGTTTTTTTAATTTTTTTTATTTGTTTTTTATGAAAATAGCAAATAGTCATTTGCACCAGTTGACGAACTATTGACAATCAGCAGATGGTCTGATAAAAATGACGAAACTGACGTGTGAGGCATGAAGATAATACCTACCCATTAGTATCTCTTCCTATGGTTACCTGGAGAATTACTATCGTTTTTTAAGGAAGGGAGTCTCTTAACAGCGTCTTTTTAATTTCCTCCAAAGTATTGATGGACATGTCAGCTGAAGCCAAGTCTCTTAATAGTATGTTAGTGTGTCTGTGTAAATTAGTAAGATAGCGTTGGTAAAGAGTCCTTAAGTGTTGGTCAAGTGATGATAAGTGAAAGTCAGTTAGTAAAGTCTTTTTTTTTTTCATTACAATTATCATTATTTTTAAAATCTTTTACTTTCTTATGTTCATATATTGTAAATGAAGATACTGTGAATATTAAATTTCCGTTAATATAATTTTTGGCCAGGTATGTTTTTTATTTGTTCATACTTATTATTCTTAAGGGAAGTTTTCCAAAATAAAGTTTATCTATTTAAATATTTTATCAATATTTCGTTCTTTGTAATGCTTTATACTTATCTCGGATAAATGTTTAAAATCTTCGTGTATTTTAAAACTAAGAATTGTATTTTAATATAATCATAAAAATTGTAGAAAATTAATTATATTTTTAAAAATATGTTTAGAATTTAAAAACTCGGGGTTGTTATTGGAAGCGGGCGATAAAGTTGTCAGTATGTGGGGCATTGTTAAGGTTTACTACTAGGAGCCGCGCAGCAATAAACTCCATTATGTGGGGACCTATAAAAATATTTACATCTATAGCAAAGGCTAGTTCATTTTTATTGCTATTGTTTCGGTTTCTCGTTCCTTTCAAAGGAATATTCACTTCGAATCGATAGAAATAAAATAAAAAAATGATGGATATAAATATAAGCTGTGTATTTATTTATTTTTTCAGAACAATATTGTAATTTATAAGATAATATTTTGGGCGCTTTGATAACATGAAAATAATACTTTTATGAGCAGTTTTTATATATTCTACATTTTATTTGTTCAGAAAAAGAAATTGATGTGCAGATCACGAAAAAAATAAAATAAGATTCAAATTATGAATGAATTGACATCCAAACTATGTCGTGAGTTTTTCATTGAGAAGCTAGCTAATATCAGTGTTTCAGATGATACGGTATCGAGGTTTTGATGACTCGTTCGTGTTGATGCTGTTCTCGAGTCTAGCAGCATCGGTTTGAATCCAGCCTCGGCGGGTAGAAATTTATACATGAAGTGAATCTCCTCAATACCAGTAATGGTGAGGCGAAGTACTGCTGAAAAAAGTAATATGGTATCTGATGAAAGCATGTTGATGGCAATCTGTTAATTTCTTTCGCTTGATGTGTATAGTTGTGGCACATAATAGTTATGAAGCAACGCTCAATGAATATAAAATGAATACATTTTTTTAAATTTATTTATTTATGAAATTTTAAACTGTATAAAAATAAATATACATTTAATAAATATGATAAATAGTTATACAAGACATGAGAACACTTGTGAAAAACCACCGATTGGTAGCACCCCAATACATTAATTTATGTATTTTAACCCAATACATTAATACAGATGGCAATCTGTTAATTTATTTCGCTTGATGTTTATAGTCGTGGCACATAATAGTTATGAAGCAACTCTCAATCAATATAAAATGAATACATTTTTTTTTAATTTATTTATTTATGAAATTTTAAACTGTATAAAAATAAATATACATCTAATAAATATGATAAATAGTTATACAAGACATGAGAACACTTGTAGAGAAACCACCGATTGGGAGCACCCCAATACATTAATTTAATTCGTTAACATTGTTACATTTCTGTATCCTTAAATTCATATGCATTAATTATTTTAAATATGTTTACCGCGATGAGATTTTATTTAATTTACTCGACGATTAATAATTATGAATGAAATATCTTTTTCAGAAAAAGGTATTATATGACAGGTTGTAAAATCATTTATTGTAAAAATATAATTTTCTCATCGCTTCTTGCCTATAGGTCCAAATGATTGATCACTGTCCACACCTATTTTAATACCTACCCAGTATTGGGACAACTTTAAATTGACTAATTTGCCAATATTTACTAAGGAGAGTGATGAAGTATCCTTGAAACATACAAATAAAAATGATATATATTTTTCTTTTTGTGCTCTC
Source organism: Nezara viridula (assembly GCA_928085145.1). Lineage (NCBI taxonomy): Eukaryota > Metazoa > Arthropoda > Insecta > Hemiptera > Pentatomidae > Nezara > Nezara viridula. The sequence goes on from OV725080.1 coordinate 77,753,399, forward strand.
AACCCTATGTTTTTCTTTATTTTTTTTTGTTAATCAGGATGTAGAGACTCATCTCTATATTAATAATATTTTCTAAAACTAACTTAAAATCTAGCCAACATCTATATTTTGCCATATCCGAGGAGCTGGCGGAAATGTGAGCATAGTAAAACCTGTATTTGTTAAATATTTTAAAGAACCATAGAATTTTGTTATTTTTCTGGTGATAAATTTAATAAAGCATGCAGTTGGTCATACTTCTCTTTTTCAAAGTAAATTTTTTAGGCTGTTTTCTGATATCTGGGATATTAGTGTAGCACCGTAGAGAAGAGATGGCCAAAGAATAGGTTTGTAATTTTTTTACATTACTTTTGTAAAACACAAATGACAAATTAATAATGGTTGTTTATTTGGTAATTTTGATTGATTTTGAAATATTGAGAACAAACTGAGCAAAAAGTAGTTAAAGAAGAAAGGTCAAGTCTTTAAACTAATATATATTTCACTTATAATACTAATTTAACGTAAAAGAAAGTTGTCATTTTAATGAGAGTAATCAGATTAATTTTTTTAAAAAATCCAATCAAGTTCTTTCCACATTATACCTTTAAATATCCTCGTAAAATATTTAATTAAATCAAAATTTCAATAAAGACTTTGAGATCAATTTAATTTTAGAATATTTTTCTCAAATCACTACGAAGAATTATAATTACAGCTATAATTTTAACTGTGCTATAATTATAAATATAGCTAAAATTGTAACTGTGCTATAATTATAATCACAGTTAAACTCTTGTATCCATCCATATCTTAGATACTAAATTTAGTGGCTTTTTTTTTTTTTTTTTTTTTTTACAAATTTCTCCAATACCTACCCTTATCGTGATTTTCCAGTTCTAAGTGAAACTCTCTGCTGAACACACCTGTAAGTCTCTATTTTTATTCTTTTAATTTTATTTACTTATTTTTTATTTTTTGGTTTTCTTTCTTCATATCTCTTTAGGTTCATTATTTCATATTATATTCTTTCTCCTTTTCTTACAATCTCTCCTGTACATCTGTAAGACTATATTCACAATTGCCTATATTTTATTATATATTATACTACAAGTGTTATCATCTATTTACTTCAGTTTAGGATCATGTAACTAAGCTTACCCTGTTTTTAATTTTAATAACTTTGTTCAAACTGTTTTATAATTTTTTGTCTAAGTATTATGTAACTTCCACAATTCTCTATATCTCTTTGTATCTTATCCGTTCTGGCCCTAAAGAAGACCTGCAAAGTCGGGTCGAAACGTTGGCTTCTAATAAAATAGATTATCCACTATTTAGTTTATTTATTACCGCCACCCCGGACCATATCCTTCCTTAATAATGCAACTATTATACATTCAATATAATTATAGTTCTATTAGTATTACTAGAATTAGTTTATATTACATAGATAGATAGATAAAAAAACAACTTTATTCAATTACAAAGTTCCTTTAGAATAACAAAATTCTACAAAAAGAAAAGACTACTTCTGACCTAAAAATTTGAAACAATAATTTAAAATAAATTTAAAAACCAAACATAAAAGTGACGAAAACCTTTGGTCAACAAGCTAATAATTTTAATATAACCTAATATATAAATATAAGTTAACATGAATAATGTTAATATAAGTACATATACACGATTTTTCATCGTAGTGGCAAAATCCTTCAAACCAAAGCGTTTGGAATGACTTTAGATGTAAATAACATAAATAAATATTCAAAGTAACAGTAATAGAAAATTATATTTAAAAAATTAAAGGTGAACAATGTAACATGAACTCTTTTAGTGAGCATGGATCGTTTTGGTTTCAAAATAAGTGTTATTTTTTAAATAAACACGCTATTTAAAGAAGTAAAACAATTAAAAAGTTTTAAAGATAATTAAAATTATGTATTTGATTAGGTTTTGAAGACATTAGTTTCTGAAAGTAGTTTCTAGATAGGTATTTTTCATATATTTATTCTATATTTATATTCAAAAATTAAATTTATTATTATTTTATTATAATTATCGCAATAATTATTTAAATGTTTCACAAAGACTATTAAAAGGGAACTTTTTTAAAAAGTTCCATAAGAGTTTAAACGTTTGTATTTAGTATTTCTTTATCAGCATTTATTTTTTACTAGTTTTTAATTTACACTATTATAGCTACTTTGTTTTATATATGAATGTCCCTAACAATTTTTATTTACTGTTTTAATTATTTTCCTAATTAACATATATTCCGTATGACGAAAATTCGTCATTTCGTAAACAACCACCAATAGCCAAATGACGAAAATTCCTCACTCCTAAATTACAGAAAATAATTAATTATTGTTCTAAATAAATAAATAATTTTAATTCTAAATAACTTAAATTCTACATTTTACCAAACTGGGATAAAAAGATGCTGGTATTTCGTAAATGACGATGCAAAAAATTGACGATTTGCTTAAGGTTTCTATAAATAATAATAATAGAAGTTAAAATTTATTAAATAAACTTAATTATTTCTCCTTTTTTTTTTTTTATCTTATTACTCTTGCTATAGCTTTGTAAACTTTTCTGTCGAGCGCTGTTGAAGGCCTGCATAGACGGGTCGAAACTTCGGCTTAATAAATTAATTAATAATTTAATAGTTTCCATAATAAATAGTTTCCACTATTTTAAGATATTTTATGACGGACCATCTTTATCTTCATTACAGAAACGGTCAACTATTGAGAATCCAATTATTTACATAATGTATTCGTGGGAAGATTTTGTTTTGTATTCCATTTATTGTTAAGCATCGAGATTGATTATTTATAAAAAAAAAATGAAAAAAAAAATGGACCGTTGGTCACTTTTTAATATGATTCAGAAGAAGCAAATAAAATTTCGTTTAGCAGGGCTGTCAGCATGTCTTGCAGATTCCCTCCGGGGCGTAGAATATTAACAGTGCCTCAGAAGACAGGGGCAGAAGAAACGACAGGAGACAGGATGAATACTTCATGAGGTTGAGGTCAACAGCGGCTGAGCAACAGGTCCGTCAAACAGGCTTAGTTAGTCGGCATCAAAGGCGCTTCCTTCCAGCTAATTCCAGCCGTCTCCAGCTGTCCATTGTCTTCTCTCAACTGTTTGAAAGGAGCTGACGACTTCTTACAGTTTCAATTAAGCAATACGTAAAAGCTCTATAATGTACACTGTAACCTTTCACTGAGAACACTCTTTGAGGTACACCTCTGTTTGCAGGACAATTCTAAATGCTCTAGTACTGGAGTAGCTACACAAAAACAATGAATGTGAAACCTCTTTTTAAAAAAGATTTTAGAAAGAGAATCAGGACAAAGAAAATAACCTGAAAATTCGATAAAATCTAACACGATTTAAACCAAATATCTTCTTATCCTTCTACCTTCTCTAAGAAAAAAACGTATTTTGGAGATTCAGTTATACTAATTTTGACAATAAAATGAAATATTTGAAAAAAAAGAGAGAGAGATGATAGATAGCGGACCAGGACAAAGAAAATTACCCAAAAATGATTTTAAGATTTCTCGATAAAGAACTTAGTTTCTTTATTTTTCCAGGGATTGTTTAGCTGTTTAACACTACTTAAAACATTTTTTTTTTAAATTAGATTTGTCTTTTTTTGACAACAAAATTAAAATGTTGAAAAGAAAAAAAATGATTGTATTTAGGGTTCTTCACACGCGGGCCAAAAATTAAACGTGATAATTTTTTTTTTTTTCCCTTCTTACAACTTCAAAATGAAGATTTTCCATAGATTGAAAAGTCTATCTCCGACTTTGATGGGATTTTTGGATCCGTTTATCTGTCCTCACCTCGCCTGTGTAACTTGGCTCGAAGACTCTTATGTCTCGTGAGGAATTGTGAAACCCAATAGTCCCGGAGTATCAATGACGCTTGTATGGTTCGGGAATATTCTCTGAGAGTACTACGTTTCGGAGTCGTCACCCACGTCAAGATTCATTCCTCAATTGTATACTTGAGAATAAATTTCTCCCATTTGTTTGGGTTTTCAATAATCATCATGAGCTAACCTTTCCAAAACTCTTGTTGAGCCAAAAATGGGATAAGATTATAATTATTTAAGTAAAATTTGTTGGCCGTTTTACCTGAAAATTAGCCAGTCTGCTGTCGGGAAATACTAATAGTGGCTTGATCGGCGTGAGGGAAAGGAGTGACCACCGGCATCCCTTCTTGACTTGGGCGAGGAAATCCCTCATCCTGCTTCTTTTGAGCCTCTCTTGTATTGTATCAGTGTGTTAGAATGTCCTTCTACGTTTCTGTGATTTTTTTTGTAGTGTGTCCGTATGTGGTCATTAACTGCTGCCATGTTTAGATTTTTATGTGAAGTAATGTTTGTGACGTGCCACGGAGCTTTAGTTATAGTCCTAAAAGTTTTTGATTGAAATGTTTGTAGTTTCCGTATGCGGGTAGTTTTGGCTGTTCCGTATATCTGAGAAGTTGTATTTCTGTTTTAATTTTAATTTTGAGCGTCTTGAAAGAAATGAGTATAATAGTCGTAGTCTGAGGTTTAACGTTTTTCTTTTTTTGTTAATATGTGGGTCCCATGTCATTCTTCTGTCAAATGTCAGTCTAAGGTATTGCATTCGATCTATTTGCAGTATTTCAGCATCGTCAAGATAAATAGGAGGGCATGTTTCACGTCTAAGAGTAAAAGTATTGCGTTGTGATTTGTCTTGGTTGAGTCGAATTTTCCAAAGTTTGCACCAATCGTTTACATTTGTTAGATGATGTTGTAAAGTCTGTGAGGATTGGATAGGATTTTTATGTCTTGTCAGAATATCTTTATATTCTGCTTAAGTCACTGTAATAGTTCCGGCGCTGTTAGGAATGTCGTGTGTGTATATGATGTATAAAAGTGGAGCGAGTACTGATCCCTGAAGAACTCCTGCTAAGGCTGATTAAAATCAGTCAGATAGAAAGGATAAGATGACAAGATAGTGGGTAGGAAGGAGTATCGTCTTCAGTTTGAAGATAAGCCCTCTAGTTGCATATAATTTCTGCTCTACTGCCGTCGCAATAATCCATTGTTCAGTGTTTTTTTTTTTTTATAGAAAAAATATGTATCGTTATGAAAAAATATGTAGGTAATTTGTTAACCGTTCATTTCATAAAAATCAAGTCCTAGACTTTTATGTTGCCTTATGTATTAATGAAGGAAGAAGTAATGGAAAATTTGAGAGGTACATTCAATGCAACCGTCAATTGTCCGATAACCACCAGAGTGATTTGAGATCAAAGTAGGTATTAACGTATGGAGAAAGATAACAATAAAAGAATTGTTTAAAGAAACATATGAATATGAAGATAAGGAGGTTAAGATAGGCGGGGCATATAATTCGGAATGCTCCATCAAGAAGCCACTATACAACAATGAATGGCTCAACATTGGACAAAATACCGAGTGGAAGGCAAGCAATTAGTTAAATAGATTATATTAACAAGGATGCAAGAGAGCTACATGCAGATAACTGGAAAGAAATAGTCCTAGATACTCCATAGAGATGGATAAGGCTGTTTAAGATAGCAAAATATCTATGATGTCTATAATACCGATAGGGAAAAAAATCATACAAGGAATCTCCCAATTTATGTCAAATAACTATTATAAGATACTTCAAATGGGTAAAGTAATTGAGCTACATTACCGGCTTAAAGCTTCCTTGTCAGTAATTGGCTAGAGATCATTCGTATTTAAAGATTTTCCTCATGGAAAAATGTATATGAAATAAGAAGGGCAAGAGGCCCGAGACATATGAACTTAGCAAGCCTTAACCACATGGCTATATTATTTAAAACCAGGCGATAGGAGGTAGATAGGGACCATAGGGTTGATCTAGAGCCGGATGGGTCACCAGATAGCAGGACTGCCCCCTCGCTGATAAGAACCCTGCTTATATCATCGGCACCTGTTTATACACCATCCTTCTGCTCTATCTTCTTCCATTATCTTCCCTCCATTCTGATAGTAATTTAATTAATTAATAACTAAGTTCTTCTAGCTCCATGAGGTGATAATGTTTGTGTGTTGGATGCATATAAAATATTATTCAATTATGAAAAAAAAAGAATATTTCTAAATTAAATGCTTATTTTTACAGAATCTTAACTATTATTACCCTTACTACTAAAGACCATTTTAACTTTTTTTCCTTAATTCGTTGTTGTGGTTCTGGATTCGGGGACAAAAATTTCATAAAAGTACCCAAATATATTTTAAATATATTTCCGTTCATTTTCCAAAGAGTTACCTCATTATTATTAAATATTAAAATTTAATTTAATTATCATTTTCAAAGTAACCGCTTCACGTTTCCGATTACTCTAGCACTGCCTAGGCAGACGTTTCAAGTTTTTAGTTAATTAAAAAAGACTCACATACATGACTTCTATAAAATTTTTTTGGACATAACGGAATTGAGATTTGGAACTCCACAAAGCCATCGAATTCCTCACTTATCCAATTCTTAAATCCGAAATCCTTCCTAAAATCCTCAATGCTCCTTACTTTGTCACTAATAAAATTATCATAACGACCTTAATTTTTCTGATTTGGCTCAATCCAGATACCTTCCATAATAAACTTCAGAACCATCTGAACCCTGTCATTTCTAGTCTTGCTTCCTCTTCGATCCTTCGAACCCTCCGAGGCGTCTGAAAAGAAGATGGCCTCGAGACCTCCTATTGTAAATACATTCTTTAATAATGTTATAACATTTACATAATGAATTTTATTCTTAATAAAGTTGTAAATATCTTATTGTAAATATATATATATATATATATCATTTTCTCCGCAACTTTTAAAAGAATTAAGTATTTTCAGTCTATGTATTTATCCAAATCTTAAATTCAGCCTAAAGTAAACGTTATTACTAAAAAAAAATTTGCATAATTTTTTATGAACGCTCTAGTTAGGCAAATAGCTACATCTTAAATTATGGCGACGAACTTTTTTTTTCCGAAAAAGAATAATAATAAAATATCGTTTTCAATATTTCCAATTATAAAGATGTTAAGATAGTAACTATTGACTGTGTATACAAGGAACGAACGCAGTGAGTTTAGTAACAGAATCTTTAAAAAGAAATACGGCTTTCTTAGAAAGCTTTGACTGATTGAACGGGTTATGCATATAGAATGGGCTGGTGATTTAGGTTCCCAAACAACTCCCGTTGTTGGAATTGAATTCTATTAAAAACAAATCATATCTGGAACATTGCCTATAAGCTCACCCCTTTCCACCAATGAGAAATACGCGTTGTAATCATTTGAAAACTCTATAGAAGGTTTCCAAAATTTCTTACATATACATGCATACATATTTTATATAATATATGTGATATCACTGATTTGAGTAATTCCAGCACTACCCTTTTCATAAAATTTGCCGAAATTTGTCTTAGATTTTTAGGAAGAAAATAGCATGCAAGTGAAGTATGTTACCATAAAATTTTTTGAGGAATCTATACTAATTCTACTTGGTAGGCTTTTTATTTTTCAATAAGTTCGAAAAATAACTGAATTCGCAAGAGAATTGTCAGGACTCGTCAGGCATAAAATATATAATTTAAACTTCCAATAAGCCATTCAAATGAAAATGACGATGAAATGAAAATATTTTTTTTGGTATCATGAGACTGTTGTCCCTTTAGAATAAATTATAAACACAGATAAAATGCCTGTGTGGCTAAAACCTTAAATTAAATATTTACAAAAAAAATATCTAATTAAAATAAAAGTACAAAAAAAAAAAAATACAGATATACATATAAAATTCAAGAAACGAAAATTAGGATTTATAGTATTCATCGATCGAGCAATACGAATCTAAGCTATTTTGTAATTCTTTAAAGACTTTCATTATTAAACGAATAAGAAAAGTTTATGTGAGTCCCCTTACTAAAAGGGAGAGCTCGTTAAAAATTAACACAATAAAGACATTTTAAAATTCAGAATTTGTGTAGTCCTAATGCAAAAATATTCCTCTTTAATACCCCTCATTTGGTGGGCGGGGTAGCCGAATGGGCTAAAGCGTGTGCACTGCACCGCCGTTGCCTGGCAACCTGGCATATGAATTCAAAGATATAAAAATAGTCACGAGTTCGCGTCCCGGTGCCGGGGGAGTCTTTTAAATCCCCGCCCACACTCCCTGGCCCGGGAAAATCCCGTATAGCCTTAACGGCGAGGAAGGGAAGGACCCAAAAAAAAAAAAAAAAAAAAAAAAAAAAAAAAAAAAAAAAAAAAAAAAAAAAAAAAAAAAAAAAAAAAAAAAAAAAAAAAAAACCCTCATTTTATACTGCTAAAACTAAGATCTTTAAAAGATTTAAACGTTAAACATTTTTCTAATAGGAACTTTCATTATTCCTCTTATGAAAAATTATTCTTTGCTCCTTCAATCAGAAAGAAATGATTCTCAAAAAGTTTGTATTGGGTTAAGAGGAAAACTTTTTTTTTTGTCAACAAATAAATAATTTATTGCGATGAAGTAAATTTATGATAAAAAAATATAAATACATTTAAATTGGATTCATAATTCAGAACTTATTATATAATTTATATAATCTATATTCTACATTATTTAGAATAAGTTTATTTTTACACACACAGGTATTTATATTTGTGTTTAAGTGTGTGTAAAAATAAACTTATATTGTATACAATTTTACATTCATCCAATTGTAAAATCCATACATTGTACATATATATATATATATAGGAAGTGGGGTAGCTCAGTGGTAGGGTACTGAGCTTCCAGTGCTAAATGTCTAAGGTTCGAACCCCGGTTCGTGTCAGAAAATTCATTTATTTGTTTCATTGGACATGGGACGACCCTGGGTCGGGAGACCCTCCTGGGGCACACCCGGCCTCTATAAAGTGGGTACCCTTAATTAAATATTTGATTAAGGGGAAAACCTGGCGATTGTGGGCGGGGTAGCCGAATGGTCTAACGCGTTGTACACAGCACCACCGTTGCCCGGCAACCTGATATATGATAATTCTGTTATAAAAACAGTCACGAGTTTGCGTCCCGGTGCCAAGGTGTCTTTTAAATCCCCGCCCACACTCCCTGGCCCGGGAAAACCCCCGTATAGCCTTAACGAAGAGAAAGGGGAGGACCCAAAAAATAAAAAAAAAAACCTGGCGATTGAGCGTGATCTCGGTCAAATCACCTTCTTGCACAACCGTTGACCTAGAAACAGTGCTTTCCCTAAATAGTACTCAACCCAAGACCCTTCATGGGCTGTAGTGGTACAAGTTTTTTTTTTTATTGTACATATATTCATATAAGCTTTAGCTCGGTAATCACTCTAATATATATATATATATATATATATATATATATATATATATATATATATGTTTGTGTGTGTGTTTAGGGTGTCCAATAAGTAGAGAGAAATATTTATAAAAGTGATAACAGGCCTTAAGAGCTAAATATGTGCTTTAAAAACTGGTTTATATAAACATTGGTTCGATTTTCATTAGAAATGTTTCCTACTAAAGTTACCAAAAAAAACAACAACGAAACAACATTACAAAACTTAAATTTCTTACTTTCCTCCTGAAAATCGGGCAATTGTTTAGATAAACATTTTGTATCTCTTTAGGTCTATAATTATAGCTTTAAATTTGTTTTTCTACTATACGAGTATGATGATTTTTTTTTCTACTGTATACAGGGCGTCTCTAGTAAGTAGAGGGTAATATTTATAGGAGTGAAACCAGATCTCGAGATCTACAAAAAAGTTCATATCAACAACCAGGAGAAAAGTAGAAAATCCAATTTTTGTATGTTTTCTTGGTGAATATGAAGAGATAATTAAAGAAATATTTAATTTAAATAATTAGCTTTTGCTTCACTGTAGACCAGATGAAGTTTTCTTCAAATTATAATGGAATATGTCACTGTTAAAACCATTTAAAGAGGAATTTTGAGTATCCTAACTGAGCTAAGTTATACTTTTTAAATATCATGAATTATAGCGATATTTTTTTAATCATCATCCGACTATACTACAGATACTTAAATACTTTTATAAACCTTCTTCGTTAAAAAAGCTTGACGTTTTTTTTAATTACTAACATTTATTTTATATTAGAAAGAGATTTATTTGGGAAAAACTTCTGATTTACATTAAGTTTTATAAATAAATTATGTGATTTTTATTTATTTTGTAAATTTTATTCTTCCAAGTAAAATATAGCCCTGTTTTCAGTAAAAATTACTACATTTAATTAAATTGGAAAAAAATCTGATTTTTCAAATATATTTACGGTAAAGTGGTTATGGAACAGTGTTTTTCACCGAGATATGTATTAGAGGAATTGATTCGTATTTATAAGTTACAAAATAAATGTTACTGAACCTAATATTAATGTTTTCATAATTAAACTATATTTATTATATATATATATATATCAATAACAATATTTCTATCCATTCCAAACTACCATTATTATTATTATTTTGATTTTATGCTTTATTATTTTCTATCTCTCTTTTTTAATTTTCCTAAAATATATTGTAACGATTTTGGGCACTCTAATCGCAAGAAGTTTATAAATTAACGTAACGTTACCCATACATTAAAAAAAAAATAATTTACAAGGCTGACTAAATATTTAAAATATATATTTTTTAGTGATATATATTGGTGATATAACAAAATATATGATAGATAGATAAATAGATAAAATTAAAAATATGTTTAACTTTGATTAAAAACAACTGTTTTTATCATTCTGTAAGAATCACAATGCTGTTAAATAACAAAATACATTAATAACAACAATATAAATAATTGAAAACAAACCTGTAAGAATTAATTAAATTACACGTTATTACTTATGCGTTAACAAACATAATATCTTTTAACTGACAATATATCTGTGTGTCCAATAACAGCTGGTATTTACATATGTTTATAATTTATGAATGAGGTTTCAAGCTTCACTTTTAGTACCTTTTATAAAGCTTAAAGTATAACAACTTTATTTAATAAAGTACCTAAAATATAACAACAGATTTTTTTAAATCCTTAAAAAATAGTCAATAACATAGACAATTTGCAGTTAGTTTTGTTATAGTTATGTTTCAGTATCTTAAGTTTAAATCTTATAGTATAAATTTGCTTTTGAATTTATTAAAATATCTCAATGATGTCCATGATTACAAGAAAAATAAATTTATCTTACGATGACTATTTTAATCTCAAATATATTTTTTTTTCATTGCAATATCCAGACCTTATGATATACAAAGAAAAATCTGTCAGAAAGAAAGCATTGAAGGATAAAATAGTAAGTAGGAGGGAGTATCGTCTTAAGTTTGAAGAGAAGTTTCTTCAATTCTATCCAAGACTCAGAACTTTCTTCAAATAGACCAGCTTTAGCAGGAGTTCCTCAGGGGTCAGTACTCGCTCCGCTTTTATACATCATATGCACTCGCGACATTCCTAAGAGCGCCGGAACTATTATAGCGACTTACGCAGACGACACAGCAATTCTAACAAGACATAAAAATCCAACACAAGCCTTACAGACTTAACAAAATCATCTAACAAAACTAAACGATTGTTGCAAACTTTGGAAAATTTTACTCAACAAGACAAATAAAAAAAAATCACTTTCACTCGTCGACATGAAACATGCCCTTCTATTTACCTTGACAATGCTGAAATTCCTCAAACAGATAAGATATAATATCTTGGACTATCATTCGACAGAGGAATGACATGGGACCCACATATCAACAAAAAAAGAAAAACGTTAAATCTCAGACTACGACTGTTATACTCACTTCTCTCAAGACGCTCAGAATTAAATCAAAAACAAAAACTGAACACTTACAATTACCTTCTTAAGCCCATGTGGATCTGTGCTTCACAAATTTGCGGCACAGCCAAAATGACTAACATACGAAAACTACAAACTTTTCAGTCAAAAACTTTTAGGAGCATAGATAAAGCTCCATGGTACATCACAACACTACAAACGATTTCACAATAACTTACATGGTCATACTAACAATTAACACAATTATAAAAAGTATGTCTACATTTAACATGCTCTTAAATACAGTTAAGAGGTTCAAAAGAATCTGGATGAGGGATTCCTTCGTTTATAAATATGCTAAATTCAAGACTTTAGTATAGACTCTGATATAAAATTTTGTAATGAATGTGAAAGCGAATAATAAGGAGATACCAATCGACATACGATTACAACTTGCATTAGATTTTTAATTATCCTAAAAGATTTTTTTTTTCATAATTAATTTTAAATTTAAAATATATGCACATTTATATTTTAAAAATACATAAATATTAAATATGATATTCAAAATATTCAAAACTAAAATTTCTACTGACAATGTGTGGGAAGGTGGTGAGATGAGTGGATTATCTGAATTTCGGGACTTTAATTATATTTGAAATGTAAATATATTTAATTAAATGTTCGAATATCCAAAAATTAATTAATGAGCTTGGATTATCTCTGTATTAGCTTCTCATTAGATTTGGTTGAATAAATACATGATCTCATTATGGTTGATAAGTGCAATTCCATTCCAATTCGACGAAATTCCTAGACTGTAACTCATATTTAAGCCCTGTGTATATAATATATTTGTTTTATCTTCAAATCTTATTCCACATCAGTTATGTATTTGACAAGCAGATGTTCTGTAGTGGGCTTAAAAAAAAAACATAAGAATTAGGAAGAATAGTATTTAGCAGCATCTCTTCCCGGTCGTTATTTGCTTCTTTAATTCCTGAGAGGAGATCTCTCACTCAGCTCCTTTTCAATCACCTTCTGAGGGGCTTTTCAGTAGTGGCCATGTTCTTTATAAGTCTATTGTGTGAGTGAAGAGTATGTATGTATTGGTCGCTAATTGGTTATAGCAAGTCGGTATTTAATGTTTTGTTGTTTGCGTACCTTAATCATAAAACTACAATTTGAAAATATTGAAATTTTTGTGAGTCTTTTTGACGAACTGTAAATTTGTGAAGCGTATATCCGCATGGGCTTAAGTAGATATGTGTATGCATTTAGATTTTGTCTGATTTTCAATTTTGAATTAGGAAAAAGTATTTTTCAGTCAATATTTTGAAGCATTTCTTTTAATTTTTACGAGTGGGCTCTAGTCATCATTCTCTCGAATATAAACTAAGACTATGGCCTGCAAGCAGCTTCAATCCGGCTCGCGAAAGATTTCTTGATTACATGGTAAAATTTTATAACCTATTTAAAAATACGAAATTTAGCAAATTACTCACAAACGGGATTCCAACATTTATTGCATACTTTTTTTTTCCTTATAAAGCTCATTTCACAGCTGTCGTTTATTGAACAGAATCATTTATTGAACACGATTTTTTTTTAATCTTAAGCCATGGCTCCCTTGTGTAAGAGTCCCCTTTTGGAGGTTTGGAGACCCCTGATCTAAGCTAAAGTATAACAGCTGTTCTGAAAAATTTTGTTTTGTCGCACAAATAAACTGGTGGACTCGTATTTAAAACGTACCTAGTTTAAATCCTTTTAAATCGAACAGACACCTTCTGTCAATTTTTTTTACATAAATTTCAGGTCGCCTGTAACTTACTCAAGTGCGCTCACTATACATATACAATGGATTGTATATATAATATGAAGAAAACAAAACAATCATAATTCGATTTAAACGCAGAAAAACCAACGAGTTACTGATAATGACTTAATATTATTTATTTTTTATTCTGCAACAATAATTTATTATTAATAATGATTAATACTTCATATTCAGTTAAGCTTCATCTATTATATACTGATTTAATGTAATTCATCAACAGACATTGCGCCTAATTACAAGTGATCATTTGTTTTAGATTATATATATTCATACATAAGAATTGTGAGTAATTCTGAAATAAAGTACAAATAATTTAATAGTGAATATAAAATAATATCTATAAGTTCAAAACATGTTTCTGTAGTACGTCAGGTTACACCTAAAGGAATGGTTGGAACTACAATATCTACTCGATATATCACAGATTTGGTTAGAAATTGATGACTGAAGATTTTACTCTTCCAAGTAAAAAAAAAAAAAAAAAAAAAAAACTAGTTAATATTTTGAGAAATAACGTTAACCAATAAATATCAAACAGACCACATTTACAGTCCGATGCAATATTTATTCAACAGTTTACAAAGGAAACAAACCTCTTCCACAGGCCGTCTCCGTTAAATATTTAGTACTAATATTTGCAAGAAGGTTGACACAGACCCTCTTGTTAACATACACCAGTTTGAATAAGCAACCAAGAGCTCAAGTCTCTGTATTTCAGTAAAAGAGCTATTCTTGAAATTTTAAAAGTTTAATGGTTGTGCATTTAACATTTACGAGCATGAAATAAATTGATAACAATCAAATTGTCAGAAGACGGCATAAATCAAATCGTCGCCATGGTATAGTATAAGCAAAATTTGAATGGAAATTTGAAACATTTTTAACAGGTACAATCTTTTTAAAAATTATGTTATTTATAGTTTCCAGTGAAGCGGTCGAGAGAGTGGCGCAGGGATATCCTGGAGTGCTCTGCTTTTCCCTCCATAGTTGGAGAGACAATCCTGCCTCGGAATTCTTTCGACTGGTAGTAGATAGTGCATATAGATATGTATGTGTTTTTTTTTCTTCTTTAATTTACTCATCTTTAAGTTATTTTATTATATTTATTGTGTATACTTTTTGATTATTACTTATTTATTTTGTTTCTGTTCATTTTATATATATTTTTGTATATATTTTGAAAATGTTATCTTACCCTATAACCATGTGACAGATAAAATTTATTTTTTTATTACATGCATAAAAATTCTTACGCATTTCCTTGTTAGCTGTTTAAATTCTTATGCATTTCCTTCTTATTGAATTTCTTCTAAAATGAAGTCAGCGGTATAGAACGAATTTTATAAAATTATTAACATCCGTCAAAAACTTCGAGAATGGCTTCATCTTGAACAATCTATAACATTTTTTCTTGCGAAAATTTTCAGAAAACGTACATGAACACCGCTTTCCACTTCGAAATCAAATTCGATCATAAAACCGTGAAAAAAGGTGACCTTCAAAAATATAGTGTTATTTGACATATAAAACCTCGTTATTAGGTCACGCCTAACAGTCTAATATTTTTGTAGGCCATGTTTTTTCCTGATTTTTTGATCAAATTATCTTACGACTCAAGTAGAAAACGAATAGTTTTTTATAAGTACATCATTAAATATACACAGTTTAACAATCTACAGATTGAAAACTTCCCGTTTCCGAGAATTTTCGTAAATATAAAAGTTGTTGGTTACGGTAAAATGAAGCCATTCATGATGTTTCGTACGATTGTTAATGATTTGGTAAGAGTCTGTATCGTTGACTAGAATGATTTTATCGTAATAAAACTATAGATTTTCATACATAAGTGTTAAAAATTAAAGAATTTTATGAAAAAAAAACAGCTAAAACATAATTTTCTCTTAGAATTATCTAATCATGGAAATATATGAATGTCATATAAATATAATAACCATTATTGTCGATAATTTGAAATTTGACTCATGGTGGTAGCTCTATTTATCAACTGTGATCTTCACTCACTTTGTATACTGTAGGCGAATGGGATATTTGCTAATCATCCAATATTTCACAAGTGTTTGTCCTTCCCTTCCAAATAAATTATATAATTAACAAATTGTCAAACGTCAATGGCAGGGCATAACCAATTATCCGCAGTCAACACCGAAGGGAATTTATTCTCTACAGCTAATAATATCACTAAATATTCTCCTATCATAATTAATTACTAAATACATTTTTTTCATTTTTTATTATATTTTTTTTGTTTGTTATTAATGATATAAGAGAGAGGGAAATAGAGATAGAGAGAAAAGGTTTATAGATCGCTTTATCGTGTAAACTATAACTGACAACGGGGATACATTATCGATATCCTAAACCATTAGATGACCTCGTATTTCAACAGTTTTGGGCGATTTCATACAATAGCAACTCATGATTCGGATCACGCGAAACAGTATTCATCTCTTCGGTTCATATTCATTTGAATAGAATATAAATTAAATTGCCAAGACACTGTAATACTTTCAGTTTTATTGTATATAAATACATTTTTCAATTTTTTTTTTTAAGGCTTTAGAAATGAAATCTGCAATACAGTTTGAGCTAGAATCGTTCACTTAAATTTAAAACATTATTTTACTGAATGTTGTAATAAAACAACTCACCTCGTATTGGTAAAGTGAACTTATATACCATATCATAAAAAAAAAGTGATAATTGCCCTGTAAATGTAGGATTCGATGACAAGAAAATTCATAATTGGCTGTAAATGTGGGAATTACTTCCTTATCGAATGTAAAACAAACCATGAAATGTCCGGTTCTATCCCAAATGGTGAGTCAAATATGGCCACCTAGCACTTTCAGTCGTATTTTATGTTTTTCCTCATATCTCTGTAAAAACAATCGTTTTTTAATTCCATAATTACTAATATAATCGGCAAAAATGCTTGGTTCGGATTCCTTTGAAGTACACCTGATAAAAAAAACAAAAAAAAAACTAGCTTTAAATTGATCTATTTGGCAACAATAAAGCGAAATTTTATGTATTATAGTTCTGTCACCCCTCATAACTTTGTAACTACTGACAAATGACAAATAATGTTTCACATATTGTTTTAGTCCTTACTAAGAGGAATATTAAAAAAATTGTTTTTTTAGTATTTGATGAAAATAGTGGAGATATGTTATTTTTTAATAAAAGACGCGATCTGAAAGCTGAATTCCATCGCGGACTATTCGAACTGGATATATAGTTATATACTCGGGCTACGCACCGTTTCATTTAAGTGAATGGCAGTTGGATATGCGAAAAATTCAAATTTTAATTTCAGGTTTCTCTTCGGTTTTTTCGGGATGATGAATCTAAATTTGAAGTTACTGAGTGAAATTCCATTACGTTCCGAGATATATGCCAAAAAAAGCGAAATTTCAGTACTCTTTTAGTTTTTTTATATGACTCCTAAACTATGCATTTTATCAATATTATTACTCTGCAAAGTTAAAAAAAAAAATATCTTCTATCGATTTTGAACATGGCTTTTTATTGTAGGACTAACGAGTGAGCAGTTAGATTAAGTTGACCGCCTGCTTATTTCACAAGAAAAGGCCGTTTTCCTTGATTTTTCCCCAAGACCAATAATCTATGCCTCTCTCCAAGAACTTTATTATAATCTTGTTAACCTCATGGAGATAGGTTAATAAGTGAGAACGTATTTATATTCACTGAAGACAATATCAATGCTTAATTATATTGAACTAAAGGTTAGGTAAATACAAAAATGACGATACTCAAAACCCATACCATTTATTTATTTATTTTTATTTTTTTTTTGCATTTTACAATAGGAAAATATCTATTAGAGTGTAATACTTTTGATCTAATCAATGATTTTAAAATAAAGTTCATATTTAAAAATTAACTATAAAATTTCAAAAGATTGGTTCAAAGGGTATTCGCGAAAATTGAAATCCACTATAACTCCGAAATGGGAATATTCCTTTCGGGAACTGGGAACCTCATATATACCAAGAATAAGGTTGGCTGCTTTCATATTTCAGGAATAAACCAAGAGATTTTTCTCATTTAAAGGAAAAGCCATTATTTTTACTCTCTCCCGTAGTATAAGGGAAATATTTTATGCAGCCTGAAAATTTTATCTGCGGTCTTCAGCTAGTATTCGGCCTTCAAAGTCACCCTATGCTTTGAAAAAGAAGATATTTTCTTATCAGCACGGTACCTCTCGCTTTTATATATTTTATACAGTAATAAGGGTTAGTTTTGTAATTCATTGGTTATAAATAAATACTGTGTTATATTTACCTTTATCAAAATTAAAATTTTTTGATTGGATTCAAAGTTGTTTTTAATTTAGTTTATACAATTCAGCTACCTCAAATTAAAGGACTAAAACAATAAAAAAATATTATTATTATTCAAATTCCCTTTTAGTATGTAAACCATTTTCTCTCTTTTTTTTTTTACATCAAATTTAGCTTTGGGGCTCCACCAAACCATCGAATTCTTATCGTATCCAATCCTTACAATCCAAAACCCTTAATGCTCCATACTCTTGTCACAAATAAAACCATTCATAATGACCTTAATGTACCATATGTCGCTGTTTTAGCCCGAGCCAGATACCTATCCTTTCATGATAAACTCCAGTCCCATCCAAATTCCCTTGTTTCCAGCCTTGCTTCTTCCTCGATTCCTGATAATCCTCCTAGGCGTATGAAAAGAAGATGGTCTCGTTATCTTCTTACCTAGAATTATTTAGGGAGTGCCTGTTCATGTCATTATTTTTAATTTGTGCATATTTACTAGTTGTGTTTGTATACAGTTGTAAATTCCATTAACAAAAAAAAAAAAAAAAAAAAAAAAAAAATTTATTTAAGAATAATCAAAATCAACCTTGATCCTACTGAGTTTATTGCATGAATTAAATAAATTTTTAAAAATTATATAATAATAGGACAAACTATATTACAATAATTAAGTTGCATAAATCATGCCAATTATGTCTATTATTATCCTTATTTATTTATTTTATTCTATCAATCCATTTCTTTATTTTTTTATTTTTTATTTTTGTACTAAACATCCAAACAGTATTAATTGGTGTTATTTAGTTGATCGGTCGCTTATGACCTTGATGTTTGCGCCTAGACATCAAAACAAACAAATAAACTCATGCTAATTGGATTTTGTTTCAAGTAAAACGTTTATAGAATGTAGCGAAACTCCATTAGATAAAAATATGTTTAGTATAGAAAAATTACACTGACATTATTAATTATGATATATTTTATTATTTAGATTTTGTTTTTTTTTATACCACGATAAATCGAAATACATTACATTTACCCTTCGAAGAAATACCTACCATCCAATTTATAACGTAAACGACCTAATTGTTCAGAGGGACATCATACACTATCTTGGACTTACCTGACTCGCATGTTAAAACGAAAACGAATACTTTTATTAATAGAAGACTTAAACTACTTTAATCACAATTTGTTTCCAAATCTTGAAAACTAGAACTGAGGCACAAATTAAATACATGCACGATATAAATTAAACCAATATGAAAATATACCTCACAAGATATACGGTGCAGCTAAAGAGACACATTATTCCATTCAAAAATACTACGACTCATCACTAAAGCAACTTGGTACGTGACTAATCAAGTCCTAACTCTTGATACTGAATCCCACCTGCCAACAGTTGACTAATACACAAGATCTCTTTACCAACGGTTCGTCGTAATTTACAAAGATATACTAACAAACTAACAACACTCATGACTTCATTTGTCATGCGCATCAATACGAGGAGGAGGCTAAAAATGCACAGGATGAGAGATTTCGTCACTTGAAAACCATAGTAATTGAATCAAGTCAGAGAAGACGTACTGTAGGGTGCTGTATTTCTCCATACCTGACATATCTTTTGCATTATTTTCATCAGATCATCTGCTGATTGTTAACAGTTTGTCGATCTATATAGATGGACATTTGAATAATAATAAAAAAAATTTACTCACTTTATTAAAGTTCTAAGGGAGATTATTTTGTAATGAGCTATATGAAATCTTACAGCCTGTCTCTCCCAAAATTCCTCTTATTTATTCATTTGTAACATTTCGGAATTTTACATCTACGGGATTTAAAAAGAACAACAAAAAAAATATTATACTGTCATTTTGTGGCCTTGGTTTGTAAAGTTTCTAACTACATGTACTATAATTTCGAGAAACATAGCTTAAAAAGTTACTCTTTACTGTAGTTATATTTTGTAACTTATAGTTTTTTTTATTTATTTAGACATATAATATTCTGTCACAGGGACAATAATTATACTGATAAATGAACACATTCACACCGTATATACGAAAAAGAAACAAAATTAACAAAACTAAAATAATAACTGAATAATAATAAATAAAAACTATATACAATAAAAAAAATGAAATAACCTAAATATAAGTAAATTAAAAACATAAAAATACTTTCATACCTATATACAATATATACAATCAGGCGGGGAACCCAAATCCCTGCGCTACTCTCTCAACCGCCTCACCGGTGTTAAAGCCGGTGGAGTTTGAGCGAGAGCGCTTAGCCACATACACTCATGTCTTGAGTGGAGAATCTGGCCATTGCCAGAACTCCAAAATAAATACTATAAAAGATCTCTGGGCCACTGCCACTTCAACCTTCGAGGAGAGTTGTAGGGATGAGTGGAACTAGATAGGGATTGGGCTAAGGGATTTGGATGATTGATAAGGTTCTGATGGAATTTTGAAAATTTTTCAGGGATAAGGTCAAGGATAAATGAGATATTAAGGTCACGATGGAGGGTTTTGTTGGTTACATAGAACGGAGCATCCACTATTGTTCGGAGGACTTTGGATTGAAAGGATTGGATGCGTTTGATGTTCGAGAATTTTGCTGTCCCCCAAAGTTCAAGTCCATAGGTCCAAATGGATTTCAGGATTGTCTTGTAGATCAGTAATTTGTTGTCAATTGAAAGTTGAGATTTTCTGGTCAGTAGTCTGTATAATTGGCCGTATCGTCGGTTAAGTTCTTGTCTTTTAAGTCTAGTATGTGGGTTCCACGTTAGTCTTCGGTCTAAGATAAAGCCAAGATACCGGACTGTGTCTGAAAAAGGAAGCTGGATGGAATTAAAGTGGACTGATGGACAGGATCTGCGGCGGAGTGTGAAGGTAATGTGTTTGCATTTGGATTCGTTTACTTTGATTCGCCATTTATTATACCAGTGCTCAATCGTGGAGAGGTGCCTTTGAAGATTTAAAGATACTATTTCGGGATCTGAGTTGGATGATAGGATGGCGGTGTCATCAGCAAATGTTGTCAGGAAGGTATTGGGATGAACAGGGATATCGGCGGTAAAAAGGATATAAAGGACGGGGCCCAAGACGCTACCTTGAGGAACACCGGCTTCAACTGGGTAGGAGTTGGAAAATTCTGAACCACAGCGAACCCGAAAGGTACGATCAGACAGGTAGGAGCGGAGGATTAGTTACAAGGGCTGGGGTAGATAGGTTTTCAGCTTGGAAAGAAGCCCGGCGTGCCATACCCGGTAAAAAGCTTGAGCTATGTCCAGAAAAGCACCCGAGCAATATTGGTAACTTATACTAACAATTTTATGTTTACAATGCCTTAAACTTATTTTTTTCATTCTCGATGACTTGTGGCATTTATTAATGTAATTTTGAATATTGATATTTTGTAGTTAGAACTTAGTCATTCCAAAATGCATTTTCGTGGTTAGACAAGGTTTTAAGTGCAGATAGCAGCATCCTAAAATTTAAGGTTTTGCTTTTCATGAAGGACAATTAGAATGAAAAGCCGAATTAAATAAAAATATGTCGTACCCTGTTTTATTTTAGAAATAAATTGATTTATTAAATCATTTTATTCTTAAGTTAAATGAAATAAATGTTATTTTTTTCGGAATTAATATTCTACTTTTAAATTATTATCCACGAAATTATAATTAAATAAAAAAAGAAATATGTGTTTTTACAGGAAATAACACAGGATTAAAATTATCTAAAATAAAAACTTCTTATCATCTAATGATATGTGCATTGCTAAAACCACGCTTTCTTGTGATTTTTGAGATAGAATTCAATTTTCCCAAATTTTTAATTGGAACCATTTCAAACCAAGGCCATGATTTGTTCACCGACTTATAAAATATGTGACTTATTTACGCTCTCAAGTAAAATTATATATTTGTTTTAATTGAATATTTATCAAGCTAATTTAATAAATATTAAAATAATATATAGAGTCGAAAAATTCACAACTAGGATCATTGGGAACTAATCATGAAACAGGCCCGTGCTCGCAATAGAACTAGACATAGCACCTTATGACTAAAGCAAGACGCTAAGTGAATCGAATGCTGTTGAGCATTTATTTGCAAACATGGATCCCATCAAGCGAAGGAATTTACGAGGCAACTAATTGGCTGCCTGAGTGATGAATTGCTGAATATATTATAACCAGCTTTGCCGCTCCTTGAATAATTACTGCATGTTAGGGCGCCCTAACCCTTAGCTCCAAATGTCGGCCTAATGCTCTCGGCCAAATGAAGTTATTTCCGCAAGATTTCAGTCGACAATATCCCCTCTCTCTTCCTCAGTATAACAACAACTAGTTTCTCATCGTTCAGCTATATAGTAGCATTACATAGTTCCAACTATATGCTAATTTGGGCCATTAAATAAACAAAGCTATACTTAATCCATAAATATTTCTCTTCATAAGAGACAGGGCAGTCTTATTTATATTCCAGATCAGCTAGAATTCCACAGAATGGTTATTTTTCTTGTTCCCGAATATCTCCTTAGTGCTTCTAGTAAGACTTGTCTAAAAAAATCAGTTTCTTTACTTATTTTCTATAACATTCAGTTTATCTCCTCTTACGTTTCCTGAATTCAATTTTTTTTAATTTTTTTTTTTTTTTTTTTTTACGAAAACTCTTTATCTCATCCAGCTTCTATTGAATAGTATTTATTCTATAACCCCCAATATCCACCCTTAATATAGTGGAATCCGTATTTCCACTGAAAAGTGGCCTAAAGTGTTCTGGGTAGTTATATTATGAATAGATGAAATCACAAATGTCAAAAGGATTCTTGATATTAATTACAGATAGTTTCAGACCGCATGAGATACATAAAAGTTTATATAAATCATGGACTAATTTTCACCAGAAAAGTCGGAAATCCAAGTGCTGTATTTTTTTTTAGTAAGTCTTATTTTTTGTTGAATAGGAATGAATAACTAAAAAAATGTTTAATTTAAGTAATTAAGAATTGCTTTACTGTAATCTGGAAAAAATTACTTCATACGAAAACAGATTCTCATGGTTAGAACCATTGTAAAATTACCATGAAAGGGTAATTTTGAGTGACTAGGTTAAATTCTGTTAATAAAAAATCAAAATTATTCGCGATCGTTTTTTACCATCATTCAACTGTACTACGAATATTCCATGTTTAGGGAAATAAAAGATGAAATCAAAAATTAATATGCATACATAGATAAATAAATATGAAATAAAACGAAACAGTGTTATGTAGCAATTATTTTTTTTACTAACTTATTTATTGAAAAATATTACAATCTGTCTCAAAGGACATTTATAATAGTGTCCAGAGATCACATTCACACTTTATATACAATAAATAAAATAAATTATACAGAAAAATAATATACATACAATAAATAGCAATAATTAAAAAAAAGAAAAAGGGAACTTCTAGTATTCTAAAAAAAAAACAACACAAACACGCTGCAATCATAAAGCCAACTAGGGAAAACGGAATTGAGGATTCGGACTGCACAAAATAAGCGAGTTCTTGCCTTATCCAATTCCTACAATCCGAAATCCCCATAAATTCATTAATGCTCCCAATTATGTCTCAAATAAAAGTATCTATAAAGATCTAAATATTCTCTTTGTTGCTAATTCGGTCCGAATCAGATATTACCCTATGGTCACCTTTATCCTCTGACTCATGACCTTTCATACATTTCAATTCCTGACAGCCCTTCAAAGCGTCTGAAAAGAATATGGCCGAGGGATATGCTATATTAATCTAATAGGTGCTACCAATGGGTTGATTCTTTAAAAAACTGTATCATGTTTTATATTCTTATAACAAATTTACTTGTATTTATTTATAGAGTTGTTAATTTCAATGAATGAATAAAAAAGGCGAGATTAGAATTACATTAATCCTTGAGAGACATTTGAGTAGGGCTATGTATTTTACTTGAGATTTCAAAACGGAGTAGCTGAAATATTTTCGTAGAGAAACATGTTTTTTGTAGAGGTGCCTTAAGAGACTAAAGTGTTTAATTTGGGAGAGGAAGGTTTTACGACAATCAATAACGAGCATCAATTCGATTAATCGATTCCTAATAACCAACCAAGAGATCGA
The DNA here is from genome assembly GCA_928085145.1 of Nezara viridula. Classification (NCBI taxonomy): domain Eukaryota; kingdom Metazoa; phylum Arthropoda; class Insecta; order Hemiptera; family Pentatomidae; genus Nezara; species Nezara viridula. The sequence continues at coordinate 77,777,551 of OV725080.1, forward strand.
TTGGCAAGACGAAGAGAGGACGGAAAGCGGAGCCGAGATCAAACGAAGGGCCTAATTACCAACTGTGGGCAGTGGCTAATAATGCGGCCTGCCTTATCACAAAGTTTGCCCCCTAACAAGACAAACTAGCTACTGTAGCCTATACTTACCCTAGCAATATAGGCCAACAATTAACAACTAAATCCTTTTGTAGGGCTAACGAACTGGCTACTCCAGGAACAGCATCTCGGTCCAAGCTCTCTCTGATGATGTGAGGTTCGGGTTGGAATAGCTAATAGACATTACATACAGAGAAACAATTGTGCGAAGAATAGGACGATGGGATATGACTTTTTTCATGAAGTTGAAAGTTGTTTTTGTTCAAAAACTTAAGGTGGTGCGTAAGATAATGAGCTATAATTGATTATTAATCTGTTTAACTAATTTTGTTATAACTTATTATCCTGCACTGGTATTGTCCCAAGCAGTCCGTCTGGTAATGTGTTTTATTTGTCAATGACAAGTTAGGCCTCGTTTACTACATTGCCTGTTTACACTGCCTAGTTTATTAGATGTATCTTTAAATGTCCATGTAAGAATTTATTTTACATTAAAAGGAAATCTTAACTCCTTGTCATTGTATGAGTTCGTTAATTTGCACGATAAATTTAGTAAAATTTTTTTTTTTTGTCTTCAATTCTTCATCCGCACCTGTCATGGTAGTTACAATTAGCAGATTTGTTGTTAGGTAAAAATGGCATGACAGGCATGACGTAAAATGGAATCCAGCAGCACCTCTTCCCTGGTCTGCTTACATCCTAAAATCAGGGAAGAAGATCTCTCATCAAGCTCCTTTTCAGTCGCGTCCTGATGAGCATTTCAGCCATGGCCATGTCATTGATAAGTCCATTGTCATGTCCATGTTGTCTAAGATGAAATCGGGAGTCGGTATGTAAAGTCTTGTTGTTGACATACCAGGGGGCTGCAGTTATTAGTCTTAAAATTTTAGATAGAAAAGATTGTAAGTGAGTCTTTTCTGCTGAACCATAAATCCGTGAGGCGTATGTCCAAATGGGTTTGAGCAGGTATTTAGTTTTTGTCTAATTTTCAATTTTGATTTAGAAAAAAGTGAGTATAGTATTTTCAATCGCTTGTTCAAAGTTTTTCTTTTCATTTTGAAGTGTGGGCCGCAGGTCATCCTTCTGTCAAATATTAGTCCGTGGTAGCGCACAGTGTCCGTCTGAGGAATTGGATTGTTGCTGATATAAACTGGTGGGCATGTGTCTCGTGGAAGCGTAAATGTTATGTGTTGTGATTTGTTATGATTTAATCTAATTTTCCAAAGTGAATACCAATTTTGTAAACTTAGTAAGTGATTTTGTAAATTCAGTGGGGCTAGTCTGGGGTTATGGTATTTTGTTAAAATTGTTGTATAGTCAATGTAATGCAAAGTAGCAGTCAATGTTTCAGAGTAAAATATGAATTAAAAAAAATAAAACAGGAATCAATAGATAAATTTTAATACATAAATATACCTATCTATCTATCTATATATATATATACCGTTTTGATGGAACCTTCTAGTGGAGTTTATGACCTACAAAGCATCTTGGAAAACTCTTTGTTTTTGATATAAAGTTATTCTATAATTTTTTTTCAATAACTCCTTAAAAATGAAAATGCTTCATTTTTACCAGGAGAAGAGAGAACTGATTTATTTATACAGTATTTTCCCCGCATCATGTTTCACGCTCAACCAACAAATAAGGGATTGGTATTAAATCTATATCAACAAGTAATACAAGAATGGTTTGTAGATACAAAGGATCAGTTAGTTTAGTGAGTAAGGCATTGCGATCCTATGGCCCAGGTTACCGGATTCGAGTCCGGCTGTGTCAGATACTTATTTGTTATGTTGCATCAGCGTTGGATCGACTTTAGAATATGAAAAGCCTCTTAAGTCATATCTAACCTCTATAAAATGGGTACTCTCAATTAATTAACTGTTTGTTTTACCTCAAAGTTTAATATTCCAGTATTATTTTATTTTATAGAGTGGTTCTGAAAATTGAATACTAACAAGTTTAATTCTCAGAATCCTATTGTGTTCTCTGAACCACTAAAGGTTTACAATTACATTTATAACCATCAGAAACTTTAATATTCGGGTTCTGATTGTTTATTTAATTGGCCATGACATTTGCGATTACCAATATTGTTAACCAGAAGCTAATGGTAGATAAGTATTTAAATATTAATCCATCTTATGCTGGGTAATATAAAATTACTGATAGTATTAAATTAAATGCTCGATAAAAGATTTAATCTTTCTAAAATATGTATTTGGCTATTTTCCATTTCATTAGACAGAACCATACTATTAAATAGGATGTGAAAATAATTATGAGACAAAGTTTTGGTATGACAAAATTTGTTTGTAATTTTTTTTCTTTTTTAAAGACTACGCACCTCTTTGGCACCTTTTTTATTCTTTCCTTCTTCGTATTTTAGGCTATATGGGGTTTTCCTGGATCAGAGAGTGAGGGCAGGGTATTGATGCCGTTCAATTAATGAGTTCAAGGCTCCCTCCCCCCCCTCCGGCAATAAAATGCGAACTCGCAATTATTTTTTCATCCATAACTTGGAATATCAGGTTACCGGGCAAAGTACGGTGCTGTACACACGCGTAAGGCCGCTCGGCCACTCTGGCCTCTACTCCACCCTAGCCAAAGATGTGAGGCAATCGCAATTTTCGCCCTCCCTCCCTCAAGAAGTCTCCACCTATGATTCGAACCTTTTCGTTTCTAACCTTGGTTTCTTTTCGATCTTAGATAAATCTCCATGACATCTCTAAAGAGGAAAGTCTCGTGATCTAATAGAAATTTTGTTAGGGAGCTACCTAAGTCTTTTCATATCATTATATTTCCCTGTTTACATTTACTAGGTGTATTATTATTTTAATATGTATTTAAATTTTACAAATAAAACTTATTTTCGTTGTGTACTTTCCTAACAAAAAAGAAAATGAATGATAAAACTGCAAAGTATACAATGCCTACCTTAGAGCCTTACTGGTCAGGCACGTGTGGGCGGTTAGAGAAGTCCTTATCAGTGAAGACTTGGTTCCCGTCTTCTTTGCCCTTACGCCTACTTCAACTGACAGGATTTTCTAGGCTGCCTTGTGGTTTTCAGGAAACTGTTGCCTGTTGGCTCTGGTTTAAGTTGCCTTGTAACATTAACGTCGTTAGATACCAAGCGTTGTGGTGTGGCCGTCACTGTTCTTCAAGTTAATGAAATCATTTTTTCATTTGGTTCCAGTTAAAGTTAAGATTCATTCATAGCAACCAAAAGTTAATATTCCTTCCAAAGGTTGGCTTAACTATTGAACAACGAATCAGCCCAAGGATAAGTTCAATAAATTAAGTATATTATAGGTAAGAAAAATATTTCATGAAACAGGGCGTTGGTATAATTGCTTAAGCATAATAAGTACTGAAGGAATAAGTACTTATTTATGTTCTCATACTTGGAGAATCAACACTTCAATTTCATTTAAAATCAGTTGGTAGGTTTACTACACATAGTTTATAATTAAAAATGTGTATACTTTTCGTGCTTTTGGGAAATCTTATTTTACCACCCTTCGTCACTTTTTTCTAGCTTCTTTTCGGCGAAGTATGATATACGGATAAATTAAAAGGGCTTCGAAGGAAGAGACGTTGACCAAGTTTCATCGAAATTGGCACATTCATTCATTCACTACACTCTATAGCAACACAGGTTTTTCGGCCATCATCTTGAAAGGAACGGGCGGATAGTAATGTCGAGATTGGATAATTATCTTCGGGTGACCTTTGACTTTGATTCGAAATTTGAAAAAAGTCGGTCCAACATTCTCGTAGAAAATTCGTGGACGGTGGAAGGACAAAATTTGTTTTATTCGATTTTCGAGTTCTACATGTTCTGAATAGTAAAACCTCAAATATTGTATGGTTAAGTTTTTGAAATTTCAAATCGATTACAATGGTTTATTACTGAAAATAATAAACAAGATGAAAAAGTAAATGTGATAGTTTTCTTACTCGAGTTGTATTAACAATTCATTCATGTTGTAAAACATGCATTGCTTCATAAAGGATACGTTTGCAGTTAAACTATCGAGTTTATAATTATTTGTACAAATAGGTTATAACTTGTGATACGTAAATATGAGCAACTTAGCAATGCAAGATAGCTAATGTATTAAGATAGTATAATAATTTTAATATTATATTTCTTGGCCAGCTTTCAATGTACAAAAAGTTACGTTAAAAATAGGTACATTTTTATCATAATTAAATGTCAATAATTCCCTTGGAAATGTCCTCAAGAAGGCTTAGTTAATTAAGCTAATTACTCAGACTCAACCGTTACAATGTTATGCAAATTATTCTCCCAGCAGAGAGTATGTCCCCTAATATATTTAGGGTATTTAGATATATACCCTAACCTAATAAAAATTCAAATTACGGATTAATATTAAAACGATTTTTTATTTCTTAATTGTGATTGTATAATTTATGTATAAAATAAATTTTAAATGTGTATTATTACATAATTAATATCCTCCGTTAATTTAAGTTATTTTATTTAATTGAGAATGATAACTAATATATTTACATACAGACTTCAAGAATACTATATGGAACCGACGAATGTGTTACAATAGGATATGACACTCTGAATGCCGTCGAAACCTTTAAGTATTTGTGTGCTCCAACTACCAAGGTAATGGAATGGCAAAAGGACTGAAAGTAAGAATGTTTGCTGGTAATGGATGCTGTCCCCATGCGAAAATGAATAAATTATAGCTCCCACTATCATAGAACAAAGATGTGTACGAGAAAGTTATAAAACCCGTCGTCACACATGGTTCTGAGGCTTCAGAAAGGAAGTTACTCGCTTCGGAAAAAACCGTTCTCCCCAGGATCTACGGTCCAGCCTGTGAACAGGGATAGTGGAGAATTCGCATCAATTAAGAGCTGCGCGAGATCTATTCGAAACTAGATTTGGTCTCAATTGTGAGGTGTAAGCAAATCAGATAGTTTGGTGATGCGGCGTATATGTGCAGAGATTCAATTAATGAGGATCATTCAATGAGGATCGACAGTGTGGAAGGCATGGCAGAGGATGATCATTCCTGAGATGGCTGGACTAGATGCAGGATATCCTGAAAATGATGGGAATTCGGATATGAATTTTGTTCGCCCGGGATAGAGCAGCGTAGAGAAAGATTAAAGGGAGGTTAAGGTTCTTGTAGCGCCAAGAATAAATATAAATAAATACTTATCCTTCTGGTTCTATATATTCTCAAAATTCTTTTTTTAAAAATCGATAAATTAAAGAAATATTTACAATATATATAATACGGAATTAAAAATCCCTTTTTTGGCTCTCAACAGCGATGGATTTTGTTGAATGTGGTATCAATCGAAAGGGAATTAAATGGAGAAGTTCAATCCTTAAATTTTCATGACTTCAATAAAAGTCATTGAAAAAAGTACGTTTCAAAGCTCCAACGCTGGCAAGGCGATGGATAGAGAGCGGGGAAATATTGTTTTAAATCTTTCGACCTCGGAATCAAGACCAACTTAATTTCCTTCGGAACGTGCCGGGCCCTGCATTTTAAAACCCTAAAGTGTCCAGTTTTCGAGATAAATCGTGATTCTTGCCAATTGTATATTTGGTTCTATGTCTTCCATGGGTTACGTATTACGTGTGTTTAAGATTTTAAAAATTAAAATATTGTTTTTTATGTTAGAATTCGAGGAATCGAAAATCTATTGAAAATGAATATGGGGAATAGAGAGGAAGAATACCTTGGGCACTTCGAAAAAAAAAAAACAAAAAAAAACTGTTTGATATATATTCAATAAGATAAAAAATAAAATTCAGGTATGGCTTCTATTATCTCCGTAATTGACTTCTATGCAATGGATTACTACATATATTCTACATATGTGGGTTCCCATCCCGCTAAAGTCGATGATGAACATCGTTCCTGCCCTCTCCAATCTATTTTATTTCTCTCCTGTTCTTAAAAACATTAGAAATAAAAGTAACCTAGACCATGTACAATTACACTTTATTTTGTTCCATCTATTCCCTTTGTCTCCTGATTTCCGTAACATAACATCGTCGAAATGTGCCCCCCTCTAAAATTCAAAGTCCCGTCAAAATATCCCATGAAAACACCTTCTGGACATACCTGCTTGCTGCTTGTTGTGATATTGTTTAGTACCTGTACTCTTTTAGACCTAAATTTGAGATGTAAGAGCCGATCATTCTGACTCACTCGATCATTCTCTTTTCTGTCTCCTTTTTTTAAAATGAATATCCATTATGGAGAACACTCTATGTGACGAAAATCTGTTAAGGAGTCCCAGTGAGAGTTTTCCTTTATGAAGATGTTACCATTTCAATTTTATTGCAATACCTATCAATTTAGTTATCAACGGCTACGGTATCCAAATCTTATCTGACGAGCGTTATCAATCTCATCAATCCGTGCCGGACCTAATACTGACGGACTGAGACATAATTATAGTTTCCTGAAACAGAACGAGAGAGAGAGAGAGAGAGAGAGAGAGAGAGAGGGACTGTTTGATAGAGCAGAGACAGTATTACCTGAGGGAGGTGTAGCCAACCAAATTGAATGTCCTGTCAGTGAGGGGTCATTGTCAGCCGTGATAAATGCCTCTGTATATAGTATGCTAATTTAGTCCGTGGCCGCCTCATCCTGCCGTTAGGGGCGCCGCAATATCTGGATCTGTTTAAATATCTATCCTCAGGAGCGGCATATCCGATCAGGAAAACGACTCATGAATCATTGGATGGCTTTCGTTCCACCATATGACAAAATTAGGTGAAGTAATAATTAATTTTGTTCAAAGTGAAATAATTTCATATGACTGTATATAAAAATAAAACCTTTGAATAACAAAAAGGATTGTGTTAATATTTCGAAAGCCCAAACTATTATTCTTCACTTTCAAAGAAAGTAAGATAGGCTAATAATTTTTATTTTTTAATTTTTTATTTCTTAAAGACATTTACAACTGTATTAAATGAATACATCCAGTAAATTAGAACATAATGTATATAATAAAATGAAAACACTTGCTGAGTAACTACCCAATGGTAGCACTCTAATGATATGTTTACATTAGGAGATCACGGGGCCATCCTCTTTTCAGACGCCTCGGAGGGTTATCATGAATTGAAGAGGAATCAAGGTTAGAAACGAGAGGGTTGAGATGATTCTGAAGTTTATTATGGAAGGATAGGTATCTGGATTGGGCCAAATCTGAAACAAAAGGAACATTAAGGTCATTATGGATGGTTTTATTTGTAACAAAGTAGGGAGCATTGAGGATTTTACGAAGGATTTTGGATTGTAAGGATTGGATACGAGACGAATTCGATGGTTTAGTGGAGCCCCATAGCTCAACTCCGTAAGTTCAAATAGGCCTTATTATAGTCAAGTATATGAGTCTTTTGTAATTAATTGGAAGATTAGAACGTTTGTCTAGTAAGTGCTGAAGTAATCGGAAACGTCGAGCGGTTTCTTGTCGTTTCGGTCTAGTATGAGGATTCCAAGTTAGTCGTTTGTCCAGGTGGAGTCCTAGGTATCGGATTTGCTCAACAGGGATAAGTGGAGTATTGTTAAAGGAAACTGTAGGACAGGAAGTCGTTGGTTTACGACGCTAATAATTTAAAACTGGGAAATAAAAAAGCTAATTAATGAATCCTGAAGTTTTGGCCCACTTTGTAGGCTTTCTTTAAAGAAGAACTTTACGATTATTGAGTCCTTATGGAAACGACGAACTGTGATGTGTTGCTACTAATTAGGAATAGTTAGGATTAAACAGTCCTAATAATTTTCTTTCCAGCTCGTCATCTGCCCAAAATATTGATTCGAAACCTCGTTGTTGATGCAAGATGCGTACACTATTTTAAGTAGCTCAGCGATCTCTTAGAGTCCTACTTTCCTTTTCCTTCTGTAGTTGGAGGGAGAAGCCTGTCTTGGGGTATATATACAACCCCGACTGATTGTATATATTCTATATAGGCATGAATGTGATTTTATGTTTTTAATTCAATCCTTAGGTTATTCTATTTTTTATTGTAATTAGTTTTTTTTTAAATTATTATTTAGAGAAAAGGTCGTTTTATTTATCAAAATTACAAAATATAAATTACAAAATAATATTTTTGGATTTAAAACCAATCATCAGACGTGCTACATGGTCTGTTGACCGTCCCAAATTATTATTATTATTATTTTTACTTTTGTTAATTTCATATTTTCTGTGTATATGGTGTGAATGTATTCATATATTACTATAATCGTTGTGCAAGAGACAGGTTATTATATGTCTAAATAAATAAATACAAAAATAAAAAAAATCATCAATAATATTTAATACTAATATTAATATTATTCTCATATTATTATTTTAGTCGCTTCATTATGAAGAAGGTATGTAAGGAATAGAATTGTACCAAGTCTCTCATCAGGCCAAAAGAATAGAATTCCGAATTCGGTAGGCAGAAATTCTTGTTTATGGAAGTAACTGTTATAAAATTCATTAATGCCTGCAATTCATAACTATATTAAGTAATATTTATAATTTTTTATATGTTCCAAAAATCATAACTTCGATATTTTAAGTATTACTAAACTCGTATACAGATGTTTCTAACATCTGCATCAAATGATGTTTAATATTATTTGAACAAAATAGTCATTTTGGATTTCAAATCAAGTGAGTGAATTCCCATTATTTATTTTGAATATGGTTTTCAAATAAAAATAAATGGTGCGTTTGTTGTAAGGATTTGTATACTACCGTTATGCACTAGCAATGCAGTGAAAAATCTTTTTTTTACAGCAAATTTACCAATCTCGGTCTTTACACTCTGGTAAGAATATGTTTAGTTGTGCCACCAGAACAATTCCCTCTCCTCCTACCCCCATGCCAGAAATAGCGAGGTAAATGGTAAACGAGAAAAACGATGAGTGAAATCAATTAATTTTGTTTTGTGAATATTAATGATAAAACGGGTCATTGAAATTAATAATTCTATGCGTAAAGGTTTATTTTTTACGTACGTTTGTGTTATCACGGCAACTTTTTTCACTCCACTAACATCATTAGCATATTTTAACGTCTTTAGGTTAAGGTGCATCAATAAAAAACAAAACTGATCGGAGGATAAGGAGACAAATGAATATTAACTTCATTCATTAGCTCATCAGCTTAATTTTTACTTTAATAAATGAGCTTGGCAACCTTTGAAAATACAGTTTAATGTCACCTTTATTGATATTGTATTGTATACACTGATACGAACTGATCATTAGGGCATAGGCGGGAATATCATTTTATGTATGTTTTTAGTATTAATGTCTATCGTTTATCATTTCCTCTTTTATGTTATATTCATTCATTATATACATATATTTCGATGTATATGGACGACATAGAAAAAGAAAATCGAAACAAACTTTGAAATAATTCAGACTGACCTTATCTAACACTTTGCAGGTCAACTTCAACACGAGTGTGAGAGCAATATCCTTTTTCGAAAACAAATGGACCGACAAAGTAATCTGTCCGGGAAACTTTACGAATAAACCAAACTAGCAACGCTTACTCAACTACAACTACTCATAAACTTGCCAATGAGTTTTCTAAACTTTTACGAACTGCGAAAAATGTTTCAGTAATTTACGAGAATAAGGCCTAAAGTTTCCTTGATATAGATTATTGTTTCAGATATAATTTTGGTTATATTTGTTTCTACGTTCATTATTATTATTTTTTTATAAGAGCATTGTTGTTTATTAATCTTATATATATATATATATATATATATATATATATAAAGTGTCTTTTCTTACATAGTATTTGAGCATAACAGCAGCATATTTTTGGTACATGGACAACAGAAGTTACTGCACGGAAGTCTTTTTCGACGTTGAACAGGCCTTTGATAGAGTCTACATCCTGGAATGATGAACAAACTCCTTAAATTCCAACCATCTACACTTCCTCATTACCCGTTCCTAATTTACTGATAGATACTTCAAATTAAATCATAATAATACCTATTCATCCCTTTACATCCATTCTACTGGAACATAAACGCAAAAAGCCACCATAATACACATCATCTCACCGCCCTATCTCCCTTTTACCCATCATGGGCAAAATCCTGGAAAAACTCATTCTAAAACGTCTGTATTCCATCCTAGATTCGAATCACATAATCCCAGATCACCAATTTGGATTCCTTAGACCCCACTCCACTATCCAGCAATGCCATCGTGTGGTGGATGTTATATCCTCTTCATTAGAGGGCGGAATGTATTGTACGGGAGTCTTTCTCGATGAAGAACAGGCTTTTGATCGAGTCTGGCACCCAGAACTGCTTTACAAACTCCGTAAATTCCTAGATCCTACATACTTCCTCATTATTTGTTCCTACTTAAATGATAGACACTTTAAAGTAAATCACAATAATGCTTATTCATCTTTCTTTTCCCAGTCCGCTGGTGTTCCACAAGGGACTATTATCGGTCATATCCTTTAGACAGTTTATACAGCTGACATCCCAACACTATCATCAACGCATATGTTGATGACACATGTATCCTGTCAGTTAATATCGATCCATCAATTGCACCCCTAACTCTTCAATCACAAATCACAAACCTTGAAGAATTTTGTCTAAACTGGAAAATTAAAATTAGTCCAATAAATCCCATCAAATTACCTTTACTCTTCGTCGCAAACCAATGACTCTCTGCTCTACTGTATCCTTCAACAATCCCCTACTTATCCCTGTTGAACTAATCCGGTACCTAGTACTCCATCTGAACGAACGACTCACTTGGAATCCTCATACAAGACTGAAACGACAAGAAACTGCTCGACGTTTTCGACTACTCCAGTCTTCCACTTACTATACAAACTATCTAAACTTTCAATATATTACAAAAGACTCATATACATGACTATGATAATATCAATGTGGACTTACGGAATTGAGCTTTGGTACTCCACTAAACCACCGAATTCCTCTCGTATCCAATCCTTACAATCCAAAATCCTCAATGATCCTAACGACCTTGACGTACCACATTTTTCCGATTCAGCCTAATCCATCCATACCTATCATTCCAAAACAAACTTCGTGATCATGAGAACCTTCTCGTTTCAAACCTTGCTTCCTCTTAGATACCTGATAACTCTCCAAGGCGTCTGAAAAGAAGGCGATCTACTTATGCCTCGTGATCTACTAATGTAAATATATAATTAGAGTGATACCAATGGGTAGCTTCTCAAGAAGCAGTTTCATGTTATCGTATCATTACTGTGCACACATTTACTAGATCTATTTTTAATTTAATACAGTTGTAAATATCATGAATAAATAAAAAAAGTTGGTACAAAACCGATTTCGAGCCTTACTGTTATTGTAGATATGGGGTAACGTTACTGTAATAGTTTTCCATGTTTTGCCAATTTATGCATCACGAGGAAGAAATAAATAAGTTATTGTAGGTAGGTAGTTTTCCTATCGATAAAATCAATTCCTGTTTGCATATTATCCAAGATATTGTTAAAAGTGTACTTTTATTGACTCGCGCAAGTTTTCCTGTGCGATTCCAGGCAGAAAAATGTTTCTTAACATCATTGTTAAGGTCTGAAGTCTTATAATGTATTTTCATAAGTTAATCATACTTATTATGATTTTAGAATGGAGTGAACGATAAACGAATATTAAGATCTTTAGGATTTCTTAAATTAAATGGACGCTGGTTGATATTTTGTTCATCACTCTCAACGAAATGATCATCTTAACTAAAAATTAAGATGATTAAACCTATAATTCCAAACACCAAACCAAATTCCCCAAAACTATGCTATTTTAAATAGACTGATGTTCTCAGAATCTAAACTTCACGAGTGCCCTGCTCTCCGTTACCTAGAAACTTATCAATCAAAACAGTTATATCTAGCCCGTACGAGTACGTTATAGAATTAGAATAGATGCGGAAGACTACAATATTGTCAGGTAATTTAAAACTTAACGGAGTTAATTAAATTGTCTGCTGTAGAGAAATGGTCTCTAAGAGAAGTTTCACTATGCATTAGGACACTTTCCTCTCCTCCCACTATTTGAGACAGAACTGCATACAATAAATCAACAGCATTTTTATATATACATATCTGCAAAAAAAAAAATGCAAAAAATACATATCTGCACCAGCAGTTACACCATGCAGAACCCGAGATGAGGTGGATAATGCTGTAAATGTCATCACCACCACCATCCAAGCATCAGCCAAACGGAACATTCCCAAGTTTGCTCCACAGCCCAACGCCATCAGAAGACCTCCACGGCACATCCTAGTTCTGATCAGACAGCGAAACAACCTAAGGAACGTTTTCCAGCTCACTCGTAACTACAGCTTAAAACCGGCCATCAATGCGATGACCCGGCAGATAGCAAGACTCATGAGCGACTGGAAGACATCACTCTGGCACGACCAGTTACGAAGGACTCATGACGATTACCGTCAGTTCTGGCGACTTGTCAGAACCTTCGTTAGTAAGAAAAGAAGCGTGCATCTGACATCAGGAGACGCGCTACTAACAACTGGGGAACAGGCTGAACACCTGGCGAAAAGTTATGCAGCAAGGGATGCTGAGCGAACTAGAAGCTCCCCACCGGTGCAGCAGAGATCATCACCTGGACTCACTGAGAAGCCCATATTCTGCAATTTTAACCAGCTTGAGTCTGTACTACGACGTATCAAAGGAAACAAGGCGTCGGGACATGATGATATCCCGTATGTTCTACTGAAGATGCTCCCAAGGAAGGGTAAAGCCTTCCTTCTGAACATCTTTAATTCATGCTTGCGGATATCTTACTTCCCTACAGTCTGGAAACAAAGTTGAAAATTTATGTATATATACATTTATATACATACTGAATTTATTCAAGAAATTCCTGGGGGGAAGGGAAAAAAAAAAAAAAAAAAAAAAAAAAAAAAAAAAAAAATACATATCTGCTGTACGGTTGTGAAACCTGGGCTCTAACCGGCATATTAGAAACCAGAATTGGAAAATTTGAAAGAAAAGTACTACGTAGGATAACAGAACCTACATGGGACCAAAACCTTTGACACATGGTGGAGAAGGAACAATAAAGAACTGTTGAATGAAACGGGTCAGTCAATATCTCATGAAACGAAGGGAAGGATGTTAAGATGGGCAGAGCATGTAGCTCGTAGTCATCCATCAGGACGCCTCTACACGACAATGAATTCCAGAGTAATAGGCAAGAGACCACGTGGGAGGCCAAAAACCAGATGGATAGATAGGGATAAACGAAGATACGGCTGAGCTTCATGCAGCAAACTGGAAAGCAGTAGCCCAATATAGGCAGAGGTGGAGAAGGCTGGTTCAGGTGGCCAAAGATCTACAAGGTCTGTAGAGCCAACCAAAAAAAAAAAAAATAATAATAAAAATAAAATAAATAAATATATATTTATATATATATATATATACATATATATATATATATATATATATATATATATATATATATATATATATATATATATATATATATATATATATACATAATTTTATTTATTAATAAGTGAAAATTATTCCATTACATGTATTCATTAAAGTCATTTTGTGAGTCTCATAAATAAATAAATACTCATAAATATTGGATATTAAATTGTTAATTTCAATATCATTATTATTTCATTTTTTTCTTTTCCTGGGAGCCATTAGCACTCCAAAGGTGGAGTATTTCCAGCAGACTGACCTCACGGGCCTAATGTAACACAACCCACCATATGTATACATTTATCCAAACAACGGTAGGGATACGGTACGTCCCCTGCGGAAAGGAAATTCTCCGGCCAATAGTAATATCCCATTCTGCCCCCACCCCTAAGTATTTTCCAATTTCCAGTAAGTCCTGGACCATTGGATTCCCGAACCCTTGCCCTACCTGTATTTACCAAACAACAATAGATGGTTCGTATACTTCCATTGTGAGCCATTAATATTTCCTTTGTGTACTGATGGGCTGGCTTACATCAATCAATATTTAAATAGCATAGAACATATTGCTCTTATTCCTAATATTATTTTCAAAATAACTTACTTGAAACGTAACTTATTTCAAGTCGTAATAACAAAGTTAAGAATTCTCAAAACAGAGGTAACTTGGCAACATGGCTAACTGGATATGATTTCACTTTTTAAAAAGTTGTGATGGTAGATTCAGAAAGTTATCAGAAAAATACGATACGAAACTAAACGAATTTCACAATAGCTTACTCTATTATTTATCAAATTAAATCTTCAATTTTAAATTTTCGATATTTTAATTCTCATTAAGTTATCCCAAAATCCTGCGATACCGACCAGTGTTAGAAAATTGTCTTTTTACTCAGAATTGGGACTGTAATCAGAATCCTGTATTGATTTTTTAAAAAATCAATTTGATAATATATTGTAGTACAAACTGTAATGTATAATGCAGAGTTCGCTTATTTAAATCTGAACTAACGTTGAAATAACAAATTTTTTTTTTTTTCAGCCTTCATAACTCCATTCGCACCTGTCATGACAGTGACAAATAGCATATTTGTTGCTATGGTACAAAATGACATGGTAGAGGGTACGTATGTGTTGGTCAATAGTTGGTTGTCTTAGGTCTGCCGTAAATCTGTGATGCGTATTTCCTAATTGGTTTGAGCAGGTAAGTGGATGTATTTAGTTTTTGTCTCATTTTCAACTTTGATTTGTAAAAAAAGGGAGTATACTATTTTCAGTCGCTTATTCAATGTCATTCGTTTCATTTTGACATGTGGCCCCCAGGTCATCCTTCTGTCGAATATTAGCCCTAGGCAACGTGAAGTATAGGTCTGAGGAATTTGTTTGTCGCTGATATAAACTGGTGGGCATGTGTTCATCGAAGTCTAAATGCTATATGTCGTGATTTGTCATGATTTAATCTTGTATTCCAAAGTAAATTCCAATTTTGTAAATGATTTTGTAACTATAGTGAAGCTAGTCTGAGATCATTGTATTTTGTTAAAATTATTGTATCGTGAGCGTATGTCAGTAAATGTTTCCGAGGTGATAGGCATGTCATGGGTGTAGATAATGTAGAGTAAAGGAGCCAATATTGAATAATTCGTCAAGGGATGAACCAATATAAACGAAAATTGTATCAAAGACCGATATATTAGCCTTATGAACTCATTTTATTGAGATTGGTAGAGTCAGACAAATTTTTATTTACTTTTTTTTTTGGCCCTCCTCTTTCCCTAATTTGGGCAAATACCGATATTCCGAAGACCATTATAACGGCCTCACAACCTTATTTTATCAAGTAGAGTTAGTAGAGATTGATTTCTTCTGTTTTATTTATTTTTTTGTGCACCATTACCCTATTTCCTAGTCCGTCCCTTAAACTGATGTACCGGCCTCTTTCACATTGAATATTATTTTTATTGTTAGTAAAAGAGAGCAACATAACCAAAATAATGATAAAAGACAGATATATCGGCCTTATGGCATTATTTTATTCAAATTGGTAGAATTTCACTATTGTTTTATTTTGTGAACATTAGTCATGTCATCTTTCACTTTAATCATTATCAGTCTCTTTCACTTTGAATATTATACTTATTGCTAATAAATGTGGCAATCATTTGTCAAAAGAAAAACATAAACAAAAATTTGATCAAAAGCCGATGTATTGGCATCACAATCTTTTTTTTTATCGAGATTAGAAGAGTTTGATAATTTTTTTGTTCATTTTTTTTTTTTGGTCCTCCAGTTTCCCTTATTTGAGTAGATTCCGATATTCCAAAGACTGATATATCGGCTTCACGTCCTTATTTTGTTTAAACACGATCATGTCTAATCATCTTTTTATTTTTTGTTCTCCTTTTTTACATGTTTTATTTGTCATCATTTCATTTTCAAAATATATAATTTTTTTTTCTCAATTGTTAATTAAAATATATTTTTGAGCATAACGAGGTTAGGTCTACAAGAACATAATTATGTCTCGACAAACTCTTCTCAATTTTTTTATCATATTCATGCCCTCCAATGAAAAAATCCAAGTTTATAGACAATTTAGAATAATTTTAAAACTCTTTAAAAATTTCTAATAATCGGAATGCACGTTGATTATTGAAATGTTATATTGGACCAATTACAAGAAAACTACAGATTAAATTGTACTCATAATTGTTTAAAATTAAGAGTAGTTTCATTGAACTTTAAATAAACGGTAAAATATACTGAACAAGTTTAGAATATTATACGACATATTGGCGAAATTTTTATATCAGAATTACTAATAGGCTTTTTGTGCGTGTGGTTTTTAAATAATATGACATGGATATGAAAACAATATTTTTTGGAAGGTTATGAACTATAGTCCTTTATTAATTGAATGTCCCTTAGAGGAGACCTTTTAAGATAACTACAATATATATATATATATATATATATATATATATATATATATATATATATATATATATAAAATCAATACCTTTTATTTTATTTTTATTAATTTTTTGGGGGTGGGAGGAGGCTTTTAACGATTCAATTTGGCTTACTTTTAGAAATTCTTTAAGGGAATGAATTTTTTTCCGTCTTTTAACTCTATCAAGGCCGTTTATTTATGTGATTTCCATGGTTCTTACCTTTTAGAGAGAGAAAAAATGTTTAACTTATTTTCTGCACAATGGAACTTTTAATGGTATTACGGAGTGGTTCGAGAGTTTTTCCTTGTTTCTCTGACTTCACTTTTGAAACAGCTAAGTTTTCACCTTTGAAATAAGCCTAAGCTAAGAAATACTTGTAGAGAATACTGCTTTTAAAAAATTAAAGAAAATGGCACTTACAAAAAGGGTATATTTAAAATATATATATTCTTTTTTGTTTCATTATTATTTAGTAATATTCACTAACAATGTAAAATATTAAAACGTTTTCTTCGGAAATGATTATTATTATTTTTTTTTTAGAGCTCAATTCAACATCCACAAATATCGATATTAGAACAAAATACTCATCGAATGATAAAATCTATACAATTTTTTTTTTATTGGTTTTTTGTTTTAATAAGCTAAAACTGTATATAGGTATGCATAAGTTTTTTGCTTAGTTTTAATTTTATTTTTTTTAGGTAATTTTATTTTATTTATTGTATATACGTTTTGGTTATTATTTATTGTTATTTTGCTTCTATTTATTTTATATTTTTTGTACATGTAGTGTGAATGTTATCCTACCTGACTATAACTAGTGTCCATGTGACAGATTGTTGTAATAGTCAATAAATAAATAATAAGAAAAAAAATAAGCTACAGCAATTATTGATGCTCTAATATTTACCATTACTTTATTCATCAGTATTATTTATTTACTTTTTATATTTATATTTATTTCTCTATTATGTGTATATATTGTATGAATGAAAACTCTTAGCCCTAATACTTATAGCCCTCCAGCAGTGGCTGATTGTATTATTATTCAATAAATAGATTTAAAAAAAAAATATTTACCTAAATATAGAATAACTGGTTACATCCAAACAAGTGCAAATAGAATACCGGGGAATGAAGCTATGAACAAAATGGCTTCCGGTAGTGGCAAAAATAATTTATAAAAATGCATGTCAGTTTAAAAACCAACTGTTTTACGAAAATAATGTGACAAAAATTATTAGTTGCTCACACATTAATGCGTCAGTGGGTTAACCATTTTAGTAATTTTTTAAAACATACCTAGTATCCGAATCAATCACACTAGAACCGAGGAGCTTGTAAGTCTTGATAATCTCCAAAAGTATGAAAGCCCCAACACAGTGCGAATCCCTAATAAATTTTAGTCATTGTCTGATATTTTCAATAATTTTGGCACGGTATTAACTTCACGAAATATTTCACAAAATTATTTTTGTTAGTATACCAGATGAAGTCAATAATTGAGGATAAATTTGAATTTCCTTCCGATCACGTGTATGGTATCACTGATTGTTCTACTCTACCTCATGACGTTTATCGGCTGTTTATTGAAAGCATTGTTTCATTGTTTGTTACTTGTTCATTGATTGTTCAAAATGAGTTCCCTTTTGTCTGATTGCACCAAGGAAGAAATGCTAGCAGTGATGTTTTCCCAATTCAGAAGGTGTGAAACCAGCAGAAATTATTCATCGAATGCAGGAGCAATTTGGAGAGAGTTGTTTCAGTGGATTTTATTAATGGATTGATCTACGATTGCCATAACCCAAGATCAACAAACCCACAATCAATGAACGGATTGATCGCTATATAAGTAATGAAATTTCTCTGTGAGGTCAACAGCTCAATCATATGTATTCAGGAAAGATTATGATGACGATATTCCGAAATATGGATGGCACATTTTTTATTTAATGCAAATATAAGTGTCAAAGAGTAAATAGTGACAGCTACTATGGACTATTACTATTAGTATGACTGTTGACTATTGCAAAAGACGTAGTCAACTTTCAAATGTGTGATTTTTTTTTCGGGATAATGCTCGCCCTTAAATGGCAAAAACTAAAATCCTTTGCCTTCAACATTCCGGTTTTAAGCTACTGGACCACTCGCTGAAGAAGAGGCTATTAAATCGGTGCAAAATATGCAAAACACCAGGTCGAACCTTCTTCCAGAAAAGAGTCTAAATGCTCGTTATAAGATGGACTAATTGTAAATGCATAGAAGTAGGAGAAGATTATGCTGAAAAATAATGCTAGGATCATTTGTGTATACACTATAAATAAATAGATTATTTCAATTTCTCTTTATATTTTGACTTATCCTTATTTAAAATGCAAATAACAACCAAAAAAATATTCCGGTTTAATTCTTAATAGTCCGTGGTACAGGCCCCTTTTTATGGAATTATTAACATCCGCCTGAAGCTTTGTTAATAGTTTCATCTCATCGTAAGCTACAAATATTTTATTTACGTAAATTCTTGCAATTGGGGCGTTTTCAATTTGAAACGAGGCAAGCAAGCTTTGTATATTTAATTAGCTACTAAAAACTCTTAAATACCCATTTGCTTTCTACTTGGATTGTAAGATAATTTGATCACAAAATCGTTAAAAAATGTAACCTACAAAAATATTGGGCCGTTAGTCCAACATAACCTCGTTATTTTGAAGATTTGGGGGCTGAATAATTTTGAAGGTCACCTTTTTCTCAATTTTGTGATCAAATTATCTTACGTCCCAGTAGAATGCAAAAGGGTATTTACGAGTGTTTAGTACCTTATTAAGTAGACAAAGTTTGCCCCCTCCAGATTGAAAACGCTCCATGATTCCAAGAATTTTGGTAAATAAAATAGTTGTAGGTTAAGATGAGGTGAAACTATTTACAACGTTTCGGACGTATGTTAATAATTCCATAAAAAGGGGACTGTAACACGGACTATTCATTGGAAATCAACGAGTAATATAAGAAAACAATGTTAGCTTTCGCCCCCTACGATATGTAACAGATTTGTCTTTTATTTCAGATTCATTGTTCTTGCTTGTCATCCAGACGACCAAACCACCTGCAAAGAAGAGTTCACTTATTTTTAGTAGTATTTTCAGAGTTCTTAGTTGATCGTTTATCATGAAAGAACAGAAGAAAACTGTCTTACGATCTCTATGGAAGACTTTGCTTGAATTTTGACTTGAGATGTAGTTTTTTTTTTTTTTAATCTACAGTGAAATAAAATATATACACAGGAATTTAACTTCCGTATTAGTTCAAATCTTCCTTTGGTTGAGATTCTCTGGTAGCAGATCTTTCTGGAGTAAAATGGGCAATTACACTTCATTGGAGAGTGCGATAATCCTGTTTTATGCGAGCTGATAGGTTCCACATCCTTGTTTAATTGTTGGCCTAGAAACGGTATTTCCATACTACCGGCAATTCGACTTTAGATCCATGAATTGTAATGGTACATTTTTTTCACCTAAAAATTAGATCTGACCTTATTACTAACCCAGGTTTGAGTTTTAAGTGGACTGTTTCAACACTGATCTTTTTTTATCAAAACATATCAACTGTGGATATAAATTTTTACAGTGTACTTTGGAAATTCCATCGCCCTTAATATTGCACCTCCAGTTGCAGTTTTGTACGATTTCGAATTGAATTTTCATTCTATCCTATGAATCGCTGCACAAAGCCCAGATGTGAATAGTACTTGGTCTATGTAAACAAACTTCATTTCCTTCATGTTGGCAAGTTCTCCACTGTTGAGGAAATGGGATTGAGGAAACTGCTTTGTGAATCGACTATTGTTCCTTATTGGAGGTCGTAAACAAGAACGTAACATGATCCACTTAAGAAGCAATTAATTTCTCAGTTACTTTCTATTGAGGTGAACACCAATACCGTTATAAACCATCGATCGTCTTGGATTCAGTACTTTGTAGAATAGTACAGTTATTAGGCCAACGGTTGTGTAATGAGGCGATTTGACATAAATGTTTTACCACTAAGTTTTCTCAAATTCACTGAACGACATTTATTAGAAGAGAATCTATACAGAAAGTGTGCAAAAATGTGTTACATATGGTTTTGAATAAGATTTATTTTTAATATTTTTGATGAGGAAAAAAGGTAATATTTTGTTTTACATATCTCCGATAGAAAATTTAAATTTAAAAAAAAAATTGGGAATTGCATTCTGTCTTTATTAAAAAAAAAAAAGAAGCAATACATATACAGTTAATTTTTTATCAATCTATTGATATGATTCCAATATTTTGGTTTGAATAAAATTACGTTATTAAAACTAAATATAAGGAAAGTATTCTTTTTTGAAAGAATTCAAGATTTAGATGCCCATTTAACTTTGACTTGAGTTTCTTCAAAACATGCGTAAGGTGGATTAGTTCCTTCTGTTAAAATACGTACAATTGATTAATTATAAGTACCTGAAACGAATTGACGATCCAAACATAAAAACCCAGTGAAGTGTATTTGTCATGTTCAAATCCCATCATTATGAAAAACAAAACGATCATCATTGATTTCATTTTTTATTTACGGTTTTTTGCTTTTCTGGCTCTCTGTGAAGGTGGCCACATCATAGATTGGAGCGTAGGATGATGCAAAGCACGATTAGTCAATCTGCACTAAAAAGGAAACGAATTTAGTCCGTTGAAGCTGGGAAAGAGAAAGCGGCATGCCATGCCCTGAAGGAGATGGCATAAGAAGACCCAGCACTACTTCATACAATGGAAGATTAGGATGAAGTGTTGTAGAGATAAAGGAGGGATATATATATATAGAAGGGGATAATAAGTGGCAATGCATAAAGTGGGCCACGGTGGTCGAGCGTCTGCAAAAATATTGAGTTTAAATCCCGTTCACGAGATTTAATTACAAAAAAATATACAAATAACTTAAGATAAATATGTGCAGTCCCTACTCAATAGCTTAGACCACTATGGCGGGGATTCGATTCCCGCATGGGGACTGTAACTTCTCCACTCTGAGATTCACCAGAGAATCACAGGAAGGTGAGCGACCCCTGTGTCTAACAGCATAGCTCCTTGATCCTCGAGATTAAGGGTTGGGCACAGGGCTAATAACCGTACCCCGTAAAAAAAAAAAAAAAAAAAAAAAAAACAGGATAGAAATGTCTGCAAAAGGCAGCAAACCATCCTTGAAGAGATTTTTGATCGCGTCCGGCTATTATAAACCTGTATATCTATATAAGAGAACCAAACGATAACAACTATCACCTATAACGACCCCAATGCTGCTAGAGGACTAATGGTGGAAGTCAAATAATACAAGAGGCGTTAAAAATAAATAAACAAATTATTAAATTAAAATATAATGTCGGTAATTAATACCAACGCTTCGTATTATTTCTAGTCTACTATTCTTTTTTATAACACTTCACTTGTAATTCATGGTGCTCATTTGGAACCCACTCCCGCCTCCCTTGACTTAGAGGCAACTTAAGATGTTGTAATTGTTAATGGTTTACATGCATGGTATGGTAAAAGAATTTGGTATGATGGACTATATAATGTTCTTATTTATTGTATTTTGAGTTGTGCTTTAGTCTTTTGCCTACAGTTGGAGTGCATAATATCGGAACAACTAACTTGATCAAATAAATTATCACGTCTAAGTTTCTTCCGGAAGATACAGAGTCATCCAATCAATAAATGTGTCTTGTATTTTTCAACTATAGAGCGACCCTTCACCCTCGTACTAAATTTGTTTATAAGAGGCGAAGATGATATACGAGGGTTGGTGGCGATAGGAAAGGAAGACACTAGTTCCGATAAGACGACCGTCCATCTTGGCCACTATCTGGTCAGTGGGAAAAAGGTCAGCCACCATTAATCTCTACCAATGAGATATGGCCGCCACGGGGAGTCAGTCGAGGCTGCCTTGTCCCTCTCATTGAGCCATCACCGCTGTCCCTGCAGCATCCATCATCCGGGTCCGGGTTATTCACAAGGGCCCCTCCTGTTTTTCTTATACTGTATCTGTCGGTGGCGGTGTCATCGGTTTCACTATATATATATATATATTTCTAGTCCTAAAATTTACGTTTAATATGAAGAAATCTACTGAATGCTTCAATAACTTTCATGTAAACGTTAATATTTGGTACATTTAGTTGGCACTTGTAAATATGGATCAATTTCAGAAATATTGACCTAAGTAAAATTTTTTTCATTATCACTTTAGATGATATCTTTAATATCTTTAATGTAGATAGATAGATAGATAGAAAAATAACTTTATTCTGGGACACAGTCATTTTAGAATAACAAAATAGAACAAAATTAAAAGATTACATCTGGCCAAAATAAAATCAATCCAAAAAAAGAAATAATGTAAAAAAAATATAAGGTAAACATTCTATATACAAAACAAACGAAACTATATTCCAAAACAATTAATACTATGACAAGACACTTGAAGCTTTTTGGACTAATAGACCAGTATTCTCTTTTAAGAAAATAATAAAGAATTAAAAAATTAAAATGTATCAAATTCTCTATTAAATTCAGCTCGAATGGTTAGCAACTATCTGACTGTTTTTAGGATAGGAATTGGAATAGGAGGGTTTTGAATGTGGATATGGATGGGGAATGTCGAATTTTGATAGGGAGGGAATTCCAGAAATTGACAGAGCGAACAATAAAGGAATTTTGGAATGAGGCAGATCTGTGAGAAGGCATGTAAAGCTTAGAAGGTCGAGATCTTGTGGACTGGGAATGGACTGAGGATTTGAACTGGAGAAGGTTGTAGGCGTAAGAAGGACGATGGTTGTTGATGATTTGGTAGAGGAACGTACCCAGAAAATATTGTCTTCGGAAGTAGGGGAAAAGCCACTTTAACTCAGCGTAGTGGTGAGAAACATTGGAGTATCTTGGGGCCCTGATCACAAATCTTACGCAGCTGTTCATTAGTCTTTTCAGTGTAAGTATGTACTATTTTTTTTATAATAAAAATTTATTTAGGCAATTATGTATACTATAATATACCCCAGATCAATGGAAGAAACGAGAAATAAAATCTGTCGTATTAATTTTTCAGAGAAAATTAAGTTGCCTTAATATTTAAGATTTTCTTCTACAACATTTCACTCCCTCCAGAAATGACATAGGGGAAACTCTTAAATATCAGGACAACTTAATTTTCACTGAAAAATTAAGACGGCACTTAATAATGGATATTTAATGGAATACTCAAAAGACTTGAAAATGGCCCTAGTGATGGTCGAAACGTTGTTGTAATAAAACAGCTAATAAATACAATGTTTGTGAATAATGGCCAAATTTATATAACAAATAAAACCACAAGACCCCAATTCTAGGAATAATGAACAGAAGAGAAATAAAAGCTTTGTGACAATTTATTGTATCAATATTTGTTTTTAATAATAATACTTTTAATTGAAAGGTTAAAAAATCACATATAAATTTTTTTTTAATATTCTTTGAAGGCATCTATCTGGCTTTAGGTATGGGCATGGTGAAACCGTTTTTGAAAATGTCGCTCGGCAGTAAACGTGTTAACAGACAACTCAACATTTAACACTCGACAGAGAAATGCTAAAATTTACGTCAATAAAAAAACACGAGTGAATCAAACTTGGGCGGAATAAAATGTAATCGATAAATCGTAAGGTTTCTTCCGACACCTTAAATGGAGCCAATTTTCTGCTTTTCATGTACAAACTGACGTTCCGTACAAAAGGAACACCTGCCAGTGATATAAAAGTTCGCAGGGGCCACCTTAATATTCGGCTTTTGGTAGATTGGCCTAAAATAAATATAAAGAGTTGGCGAAAAAGTGAAAACAGGCTGGGACAACAGGAGAATGTTTTCGCTCAGATAAAGGCCCCCGTGTCATAAAAATAACGAAGAGGATTGAGGCCCAACCGGAGGCGGTGGATATATACAGTATATACTTATTCCTGACTACACATTTAATCCTTAGTGTTGATCATTGAAATATGTTTTATGTTATTACTTAGTCTTTACAATTTATTGTTTGCATATTTCTGAATTGATGTTACTGCAGAATACGATGGTTTGTAAACAAAATGAATCTTCAATGTTTTCGAAAAATTTGCTATCATTGTAAATAATATTTTTTTTTATATTTGTTTATTTAGAAATATTACATTCTGTCACATCAAGGACATTTATAATAGTGATCAGAGAAAGCACACTCACACTCTATTTACAATAAAAAAAAATAAATAATACAGAAACTTAATAATAATAAATACAATAAAATAAAATAAAAAATAAATACAATACAATAAAATAAATGTATATAAACAAAAGAACTAACCTAATCATACACACTCGGGCTTGAGTGGAGGATCTGGCCATTGCCAAAACTCCAATAGATGCTTATTTACAAAAGGTCTCTGGGCCACTGCCGCTTCAACCTTCGAGGAGGATTGTAAGGATGGGTGGTGCTGGATAGAGATTGTGCAAGGGGATTTGGATGATAGGTAAGGTTTTGGTGAAATTTGGAGAATTTTTCTGGAATAGGACAAATGGGATATTAAGGTCATGGTGTAGGATTTTGTTATTTACATAGAACGGAGCATCAACTATTGTTCGAAGGACTTTAGATTGAAAGGATTGAATACGTTTGATGTTAGAAGCTTTTGCTGTCCCCCACAGTTCAAGTCCGTATGTCCATATAGGTTTCAGTATTGTCTTGTAGATAAGTAATTTGTTTTCAATAGAAAGTTTGGATTTTCTGTTTAGTAGTCTGTATAGCTGGCCGTATCGTCGGTTGAGTTCTTGTCTTTTGAGTCTAGTATGTGGGTTCCACGTTAGTCTTCGGTCTAAATGAAAGCCAAGATACCAGAATAATATTATGATTATTTCATTACATTTCGCACCCTTCCTTGCCCTCTGGTGATAGGGTGTTGGTAATATATTTTTATTTTATTTTATTTTTTTATTGAATAATAATACAATCAGCCAATGCTGGAGGGCTATAAGCATTAGGGCTAAATGTTCTCATTCATACAATATATAAAAATAATAAAGAAATAAATATAAATATAAGAAGTAAATAACTAATACTGATGAAGAAGATAAATAAAAAGAAAAAAAAAACAAATAAAATAAAATAAAAACTTCTAAACACAATCATAACTATATAAAATATATACATTCGCCCAAGAATCTACGAGCCAGGCTTTTTCTCCCACACGTGGAAGGCAAAGCAAGACTCCGGAAGATCCCTGTGCCACTTTTCCAGCCGCATCACTAGTATTAGAAGCCAGTGGAGAATGAAAGAGGGCACTAGAGCCACAAACGCTCAGGACATGAGTGGAGAAGCTGGCAAAGGACTCCAAAGGCATATTTACAAAAGATCTCGAGGTCACTGCCGTTTTAACCTTCGAGTGGGATGGTATGGATGCTCGGAGCTAGATAGGGATTGTACTAGAGGATTGGGATGATGAATGAGGTTCTGGTGAAAGTTGGAGAATCTGGAGGGGATGATGTTATGGACATATGGGATGTTAAGGTCATGGTGTAGGGTCTTGTTCGTGACATAATATGGACTTATTGTTCGAAGGACTTTGGACTGGAAGGATTGGATGCGTTTGATATTCGATGATTTAGTTGTCCCCCACAGTTCAAGTCGGTAGGTCCAGATAGGTTTCAGTATGGTCTTGTAGATTAATAATTTGTTTTCTGTTGAGAGATGAGAGTTGGTAATATAGAAAAGCAAGCAATACATATTATAATAATTTTTTTTTCGTGGGTCGTAGTTCACAATTTAAAATAAGGTACTCGTTTCCATGCGGCTTCCGAATTCCTTTTCGTCTTTTCTGTCCAGCAGACACACAGGAAAATCCCACTTCTTCCTATGTTTAAATGGACCGACTGGGGTTTTCCGATCACTGGAAAAAGATCTGTAGTACAGATGATTCAGAGAACTTTTTAGTTGCCAGAGTTCTCTGAGTGGACGTTAAATCCAGTTAACCTCCGCAGATTAACTCTTAGTACCTCAAAGAAGGTGCCAACTAACGCTTAAACGTCTCTGGTACTTCTCAACCAATGCACAGAGTATTTATCTTCTTTTCAGGCTCAAGTATATTACCGCGGAAACACCATGACCTCAGCAATAACGAAATCTACTATTCTGGGTTCACCCCTTTTCTTTTAACCGTTATGAAGCAGTGGATAGATGTCAACTAAAGCGATGCCAACAAGCGCTTCCTCCGGTTTTAAGATTCTTTAACAATACAGGGGATGCGTTACATGTAATACTCAGTATCACTTTGTTATAAGTGGCTATAGTAGCTGTAAATATAAGGCAGCAAAAGGCACCTTCCACAAGACTAGGATCGTTTAAAGCTAGAGTCATTCTATTTCCGAGGTAAGCCATAATAGGAGTTATGTTAAATCCTCTTCCTAACATATACAGAGGTATCTGACCGCCTTACTTGAGCATATGCTTGTACCATCGACGTTGGTATTATAAGACATGTCCCATCCATTTTTCCTCTCATGGAGATATTAATTACTTAATTTCAGTGGCCATCTTTAATTTTTTTATCTAATACCATCGTCAATAGGTTACCGCAAGGTCATTGACCTAACTCGTTACAAGTAAAAGCTCTCCTACAATCACTTTCTAATAAATCATCATGAATTAGCTTTCATTAGGCTTGCCTAATGGCGGATCGGATAATATCCCCTTTCAATGAAATCTTCTCTCCTGCAAGGAACGATTTCGAACATTTGCAAATCTGCTCTGGAGATAGCTTCTTAACATGAAGAAGTCATTGTCCTCCTGCAGCTGCTAGAGTACCAGGGGCTACCAGAAGCGGTCAAAAGGTGGAGGATATGTCAGATCAGGACCTAGTCCTTTTCTGTTACCTTCACTGTTTATTTAAATATGAATGATATTTAAAAAGGGGAAAATACTGCGACTATAAACAATTTTCAACAAGTCGCGGTTTTCACTTAAATATATGTTTAAGATCACTTTTCTTTATTACTTCAACAAAATCTTGATTTACTAAAAAAAAAAAAATCCTAATTTTTGATAGTCTTTAACTGTCTTGATTTTCTATTTGGAATCGTACTGTGGTATAAAAATGATTTTATTGATTTTGATTCATTTTCATATATTCATTAAATCGAAAATATTATATATTTTTGCAATTGTCATTTTCAAATAAAAATATTATTTATTTCGTGATTATCATTATTACATTATAAATATTTTTCACTTACAATTTTAAAAAGCCGCTGTAATAAATTTTGTAAGATTAGAAAATAATCATTATAATGGAAAGAAATTAGGATTTCCGTAGTGAATGGAAAAATAATATTTAAATGAATAAAGAAGTTCTGAAAAAAAAAAAGGAAAATTCTGCTGAGAAACTGATTGAAGGGGAGATCTGAAATAATGAAGTGTTTCAAGATTATTTCTTTCTAGCGGTGATGTCTTACTTCTTCATCTATACAAAAACGGGCTCGTGGATATTGGCGTCTACGAGGGTGTTGCTATAGGAACCGGCTACCACAAACAGCACTAAGTTTTATCACAGATTTATTTTATCCTGTCTCTTTCTTCTCCTGTTTTATTTTAGGTAAATATTGTAGTCCCTCTTGAGTACCGCCATTTAGTAAAACGAAACTAAGATAATACAATACGGGGTTGGATAAGGCAACCTTATTTTCTTGACAAATATGTTACACTATTTTTATTTTTTTTTTTTAGAATACGCCACTGCAATGTCCTAGACTATAGGTAGGGAATCTGTGGCCTCTAGGCAGCATGTGACCTCCGTGACGAAGTTGCGGCCTCTTAGCATTTTACTCGATATTTATTAATCTAGTGCTAAAATTAATTATTATATAATTATGTAAGTAACGGAAATTGGGAAATTAAATTATTATACCAAGTTTAATATATGTATATGGGTGTGTGTTTATTTTGTGATAAATTAAAAAAGCTACAGTAAAGTATTAAGAATCGTTGTGGCCTCCATTAGCACTGCCTAAATTTACTGTTTCCTCTAATGATAAAAATAATAAGATTTGTAATGAATAATGATAAAATCAACTCAGGGATTAATGTTCGTATTGATTTTTTAGTTCTTTAAAAATATTTATTTGTATATTGCTAGGAACCATCCATATTCATGAAGCTCATGTCGTTATTTTATTACTAATCTAACAGGTGTGAAGTAAGTAATATTTGTGAGCAAAAAAGTAATTTAAAAAATCATATTTATCAGTAATTCAATAAAAAAGATTTATTATTAATTAAATATCAAATAAAGTAATTATTAAATCAACATAGCTTATAAAGTTAACCGCTTTTCAAAGCAAATATCGCATTTACTACAATATTAATTTTCTCTATGTTATTAATGTTTTTTTCAACTGTTTATAATTTTAAAAAAAACAGGAGCAGCGATGATAATGGTTTTATTTTTTTTTTAATTGGAACTTCTTTAGACGCGCTTAGCACTTTTTTGAGGATAGTGAAGCAGACTAAGCCGTCACGTTCGGGTATGTAACGCGCATTCGGGTAAAGTCGGGTACTTTTTTAATTTAGATTTAAATATCTCAGAAATTAAAAATCAGGCCTGTATATTGTAAGCAAGGGGAATGTGTCACGATTTCATCCTCTTATAATTAGTGTCAACAACCAAATAATTAGTTTTTGGTTTATTTATTTGTTTATTTTCAATTATTAATCATTGTGATCGAAAAAAAAAATTCAAAAACTTAGCTCTCTCTCAAAATTTGAGGTTTTACGTTTCAGGATACATATAATTCGAAAAAGGAATATTTTTTTTTATCATTTGGATTAAAATAGCTCAAAATTACTTTTGAATATAGAACAAAAAATCGTTTTTATACAATTATAATTTTATATATTGTAAATGTTATTATTTACTTCGTGAATATAGAACAAAAAAAAAGGCATGTTATTAATCCAGCCACATCGATGTTTTCACTTCTATAGATATGTAGAAAGCTTTATTTCACATAAATTTTACCTTTACCTTCTTTAAAAAATAAAAGTTATATTGGCATGGCTTAGAACCGCCTCGCAACAACTGCCCCAAAAAATATATGCAATGTAAAAACAATTCATAATAAAATAAATAAAAACAATAAACTTCAAAAATTTAAAACAATTTGTTATTGTTTTAATTTAATATAAAACATAAAACTAAATGATAAATATAATCCAAATAAACTTTAAATTGATAAAACGATAAGAAATAAATCTTTTTTTTTTGGCATAATCTTAATATTATACTTGCTTTTACTTTATTTATATATTACTGAAGGATGTTATGTATTGTATTCCAGTTCATTGCAGTTTATGATTTTGTTTCTTTTTTTTTTTTTTTTTTTTTTTTATTTATTTCAATGGAATTTACAACTGTATTAAATAGAGAATAAAAAAAGTAAATGAGAAATTTGTAACATGGCATGTACAACATGAAGAGAAACTACCCATTGGTAGAACTCAAATTAAAGTTCTATATTAGAAGATCCCGAGGCCATCTTCTTTTCAGACGCCTCGGAGGATTATCAGGGATCGAGGATGAAGCAAGGTTTGAAACGAGAGGATTCGGATGATTCTGCAGTTTGTTATGGAAGGAAAGGTATCTGGATTGGGCCAGATCGGAAACATATGGAACATTAAGGTCTTTATGGATGATTTTATTTGTGACAAAGTAAGGAGCGTTGAGGATTTTACGAAGGATTTTGGATTGTAAGGATTGGATACGAGAGGAATTCGATGGTTTAGTGGAGCCCCAAAGCTCAATTCCGTAAGTCCAAATAGGTCTTATTATTGTCATATATACGAGTCGTTTATAATTGATTGAAAGCTTAGATCGTTTGTCTAGTAAGTGCTGCAGTAGTCGAAAACGTCGGGCGGTTTCTAGTCGTTTCAGTCTGGTATGGGGGTTCCAAGTGAGTCGTTTGTCAAGGTGGAGTCCTAAGTAGCGGATTTGCTCAACAGGAATAAGTGGAGTATTATTGAAGGATACTGTAGGACAAGAGGTCATAGGTTTACGACGGAGGGTAAAAGTGATTTGATGGGATTTGTTGGAATTTATTTTTATTCTCCAATTTTTACACCATTCTTCAAGGCTTGTGATATGTGATTGAAGAGTTTGAGATGCAATTAAAGGATCGTTATTAACTGATAGGATACACGTGTCATCGGCATAGGTGGTGATGACAGTGTTGGATTGGGTTGGGATGTCAGCTGTATAAACTGTGTAAAGGATAGGACCTAGGATACTACCTTGAGGAACACCGGCAGACTGAGTAAAAAGAGATGAATAAGCATTGTTATGATTGACTTTGAAGTATCTGTCAGTAAGGTAGGAACGTATAATGAGGAAGTATGTAGGTGGTAGGAATTCACGGAGTTTGTACATCAGTCCCGGATGCCAGACTCTATCAAACGCCTGTTCAACGTCGAGAAAGACTCCCGTGCAGTACATTCCGCGCTCCAATGCAGAGGAGACTACATCTACCACACGATGGCATTGCTGAATAGTGGAGTGGGATGTGCGGAATCCAAATTGGTGATCTGGGATAATGTGTTTAGAGTCTAGGATGGGATACAGGCGTTTTAAAATGAGTTTTTCCAGGATTTTGCCCATAATGGGTAAAAGGGAGATAGGACGGTAAGAGGATGGGTGTTCTGGCGGCTTTGTGGGTTTAGGTATCATTTTGACAATGGATAGTTTCCAAGAGTCAGGAAAATATGTGGTGCGGAGTACAGCATTAAATATATAGGTTAGGAACAATATGGCTTTTTTAGGAAGACATTTTAGGATCTGGGAGGTGATTAGGTCATGGCCAGGAGCTTTGCGAGAAGGTAATCTATTAATGATATTGGATATTTCTGAAGGATGAAATGCTTTAGGTGGAGGAGTCAATTGGAGTGGGGTATCCAATTCTGCTTCAATAAACTCAAGGTGGGTTGGATTAAGGATGTCTGGGTGTGGATTAAATGTTTTTGAGAGGTGTTGAGCAAATATTTGAGATTTTTCATCATCAGATCTGGACCAGGTTTGGGTTTCAGTAATAAGTGGGTGGTTAAAATCTTTGAATTTAAGGAGTTTTTTAGTGGTCAACCATAGTGATTTGTCACAAGTAGTAAGTTTTTCTGTCATGTTATGTAAATTTTGAACTTTGTATTTTCTAATTTCAGCTTTTAGTTGGTTAGTTAATTTGTTGTAATCTGTCTTATCTGATGGATATCTAGTCCTGTGCCACTTCGATCTTGCTCTGCGTTTTTCCCTTAATAAGATACGAATATGCTGCGGCAAATTTGTCTGTTGGGAGTTGTCAGTTTTATTGGTAGATGTATTATTCTTTATTTTGTCACTTATAGATGTAGTAAGTTCTTTTATGGCTGTGTCAATATCACGTTTCGTCTTAAGTGGAATATTTAGGTCCAATTTATTTTCCAGGTCTTTACGAAAATTGTCCCAGTTTACTCGTCCTGTAATCAGTGTAGGAGAGGACGAGGGCTTAGGAGCGAAGGTTGTGTGTAATGAAAGCAGAACTGGAGAATGATCTGAGGAGAGGTCATCCAGGGATTTTATT
Source organism: Nezara viridula (assembly GCA_928085145.1). Taxonomy (NCBI): domain Eukaryota; kingdom Metazoa; phylum Arthropoda; class Insecta; order Hemiptera; family Pentatomidae; genus Nezara; species Nezara viridula. Next base: position 77,809,792 of record OV725080.1, read on the forward strand.
GTGACATGGGAAGAGGAAATTTGGGAGGTGACAAATATGTCGAGGATATCAGGGCGTTTTTTGAGGGATGTTGGCCAATAGGTAGGATTCATAGGAGAGAGGACAGAGTAACTATTGGAAGTTGAGACAGAAGATAGTATGTTACCACGGGAGTTGGATGATCGACAACCCCATCGTTGGTGTTTAGCATTGTAGTCTCCTCCAGCAATAAAGCGCGATCCGAAGGATTGAAATAAGGATTCAAGTAAGTTATAGGTAAGAGTATGACCGGGAGGACAGTATACAGCTGAGAATGTTAAATGGAAAGGACGAGTTGAAATGATAACCGAGGTTGCTTGAATAGCCTCCGTTGGAGTAGAAGGAATGAGAGAATGGGATAAGGATTTATGGATAAGGATGCAAGAACCGGCATGGGAAGTGTTGTCGGGGTGGTCTGATCTATAAGTGATATAGTCACGTATGTAGAAATATGAACGTCGAGTGAAGTGAGTTTCTGTCAGTAGAGCAATATCAATGTGATAGTCATGAAGAAAAATGTCGAGTTCGTCTCGGTGGTTTTGTAGTCCGTTAGCATTCCATAAAAGAACAGCTAGGGGCTTAGTGCTCATCGTGAGAGATTGAAGGGAATTTCGGTAAGGATTCTTGTGAGGAGGGTAATTAGTGGCTTGATAGTCTCTTGGAGATCTTTCAGGAAGGACGCAAGGGTGGAGTTTATTAAATCGATCGGGTTTTGTTGGTCAGGTTGGTTTTGATTAGGAGTTCGTGAGGGAAAGATCTTATGATAAGGAGTGTCTGATGAAGGATGTACCCTTGGAACTTGGGAAGGAGAGTAAATATGAGCAGTAGGGTGGGAATAAACAGGAGTTGGATGTTCGGGCGGTAATTTTACACGTATAGGTATCTGGTGAGGAGGCATTTGCTGACGTGGAGATTTTGAATGAATGTGGGAGATTTGAGTCTTGGATTGGGAGGTCTGGATCTTAGGTTTGGAAGCCTGAGTCTTAGTTTTGGAAATCTGAGGCGTCTGACGTCGCGGCTGTTGATTCTTCACCGTAGTGTCTGAATATAGGTGCCTAGAGTCTTGATGGGGATGATCTGTTGATGTAGAAGGGTTGTGCGTCAATTGTGGTATTATTTCGTTCGGCAGTTGAGGAAACGCTGCCAAATTTAGGAGTTCAGGTGCCTGTACCTGTGCCTGGGTAGAATTCTTCTGTTCTTCTTTTAATGATAAATTATAAGTTCTTTGCTTATACAGCTTCTTATAGATAATGCAGCCCCGATAGGTTGCAGGGTGGTCCTCACCACAAAGGGCACATTTTGGTGGTTCATTTAACGGTTTCTGGCAGGTGTTAGAGGCGTGAGGCCCGGCGCATTTAACGCAACGCACCGAGTGATGGCAGTAAGCCTTTGTATGCCCTAGATTTTGTTTCTTAAAATACTTTATTATATATTTCAATAAAATCGAACAAACAGCGATCTAGTCCTCAATTACATTAAAATAAAAAAAGGCTACACTCCTCAATACACGATTGTTTTGTTAACACTAATTGTTCACTCAATTTAAATATAGCTTTAATAAAATTAATTTTAATTAGTCCTAGAGACAGATCGTTATATTTTTCAATAAATAAGTTTAAAAAAAAATACATATTATATTTGATGCCTTTTACCTAAGTTACAGTTTAAATCCTCATATAGGTCATGAAATCTAGACTCTATATTTTTCTCATTTTTGAGTGGAATACAGATGAAATTGGTTTAATTGTTTTTAATGCTTAGTTGAGTTAACTTAATAGGGTTTAAATGTCAATAAAGTTGGGAAAAAACATTCTCATGTTTCGTTTTTGAGAGTTTTATAATTCATATTCGATTTTTGATTTAACGAATTGACACGGATAAATAAAAATAAAATGGCCAATTCCAAAGACGCTTCTATAACACAAACTTAATTTACACGAAAATCGTCACGCCTAAAATACACTTCGGTGTGGTAAAAACATAAAATATCACAATAAGCCTATAAAATATCAATAAGCCTAGAAAAATCGCTTAAACGTGCCAACATTTTTAATGAATTTTATCTTACTTGTACTGATGATCCAAAAACAATTTAAATTTAAAATCATTAGATCATAAGAGAGCCGCCTTAAATGGCCAGAAGTTGTTGGAATATATATATATATATATATATATATATATATATATATATATAAATCAGATATCTCTGGGACTCCGATGACCTTAAATAATTATTTACTTTGTCTCTGTTTGATTTTAATGTGTTCGTGAGAAAATATACACAATTTTCACAGTACAGTCTCTTTGATCAAGTAACAGGACGAAATATAATAAAGATAATGAAGAGATGGTGGAGAAGGGTGGAGGGGGGGGGAGAGGTTTGTTTGGGACCTAAATATAGATATTTTAGGATAAATATTAAGGTCGTACTTTATTAATTTTTATAAAATTTCTTTGAACACAAAAGCGGTTGAAGGGCAAAGGAGATCGATAAGCGACCATCACAAAATTTGTTTTTTAATATCACTATGGTACTAAAGAAACACTCTTATGTTTTTATGAAGAAGCTTTTTTTTTTCAAATACTCAGAAATTTAAGTTTAAAATGTACTTAAATATTGAAAGATGATTGAATGCACCAATTTAACCTTCGATTAAATACAAAAGTTCAATATTTTTGGAATAATAACACTTACACCGTAAGGAAACACAAATAAACTGGTATTTATATGGCAATGACAGCTATTTGTTTTTCCAGTTTTTAAGAGGATCCCATTGTTTGTAGAAGAAAATAAGGAATCGAAACGAAAAAAAAAAGAAAAAGAATAAACTTTAAAAATAAATGTGGTTTATCTGAATGACTGAATACACGAAAAGAATAATTATTTTTAAAATATACACGCATATATGTGTGTATATATATATATTGCAGCTGGGACCTAACCCAAACCGAATGCGTTGATCTGGCCGCTCTCCAAAGTTCTGTCTTTCCAATATAAATCTGGCTATAGATTTTCACCCTATTCTGCTTAGTCAGGGCATTTTCGGAAGTGTCTAATTGTTCCTGATACGTTGGATAATCTTTTATAAGTCTTCAAAAATTTAGTTTTTTCATTTTTCTGGGTTTCGAAATATAATAATAATTTTAAAAACAATTTTTGTTTATCTATTTTTTATTGTTTATTTCTGTTGGTACCATAGACCATGAAAAGATCCGGTTATAGATTTTGTCTCCTTTCAGAGGTATATTGCTTGCGGGAGCATAGATCACGAGGAGAGGGTCACCCAACCTCATGTTGGTATGTTCGCCATGGTGCAGCGACCGGCTAACTGTTAGCTTAGCCTTTTGGGACCAAATCGGTCTAGATTCATGAATTATGACTGCTCAAACTCAGCAGGCACACAGGGCCTATATTCCTTTCCTAGAAGCTGACCGTTCATGGAACTAACCTCAGAGGTCCTACTAAAATCCTGGTAAACGACATCTCGATTCAAGTGCATGGACCTCCAGTAGCATGACAGTCCTCACATACCCGGAGAAAGGGGGAGTCTCGGGCAGCGTGACTTTCCCTGTACGACGGTCATCCAAACCGGCGGTCACCCATCCAAGTACTAACCTCGCTCGACGTTGCTTAACTATCATTACATATTGCAATCGCCTTAGCCCGTACGGCTACCCCGGTTCCACGTATATTTTATTTAAATGACAATTATGTTGTGATTATTAGGATACTTAAAAACAATAAACCGCTTTAATCATTTAAGTAAAAGAAATTGATTCCTATAATAATAATAAACTCATGTGTGCATTCAATGCCCCGCAAAAGCAAAAGAAAAAAAATCGTTTTCGTTTAGATTATTAGAAATGCTTGTTAAACATGGATATCCTAAATTGTAGATTTACAACTTCGTAGCGATACAAAGTCATTATCAAAATATTGTGTAATTAAGTATTAAAGTGTTCTATGACATTTATGTCCGGTGACTGTGGCGGTGTTTTCAATTGGTCGGGGACATTGTATTGGACAGCATCCGTTCTTTTTTGACGTCATTGTCCTGTTGGAAGATAAATGCGTCTTTAATCCTCATATTTTCGGCTCCATTTGTTAAATTATGTCGCAAAATGTTGTCATATTGTTCGGCATTCATAATATTTTCAATAAAATTTATATTTCTAACGCCATTCTCTGACATGGCCTCCCAAACCTGGACATTTCCAACAAAAAGTATTAAATAAACTTAAATGAGTTTGAAACAAGATAGGGTTGAAAAATACACAAACTATAATTAATCTTATTTTAAGAAAAACTCATTCTCGTAGAGATATAAAATAAGTCTATTGGCGTTCACTTATCTATCTCCTTTGCCGTTCAACAGTTTTTGTGTTCGAAGATATTTTATAAAAGTCAATAAAATACAGACCCAATAATTACAAAATTGGAGGTATTAAAGATCTTAATAACATTAACAGCCAGGCAATATAAATATATTAATTTACAAATACGATATCGAAAATTTATTTTTATAAACGAACAGAACTATCCTCCCTCCCATCTTCCTCAACGTCTCTTTATTATTCCAGATATTCCGTCCAGTTACAGTAATTGATTAAACAGACTGTATAGTGAAAATGTTTTCTCATAAACACATACAAACCCTAATGTAGCGTTACATGACACAATAATGTTAAGCAAATAAATGAGAATCAAACAAAGTAAGTAATCCGTTAAGTAGTTAAATAATTAAGTAGTGGTGAAGAAAGTGAAATTACTCTCACTATTTACGCGGTGGTCGAGGAAGTTAAGATACTTGCAAAAATGTTATGCTATGAGTTCAAATTCTGTTAGAGGAATTCAATAACAATAATAGATAGAAAATAATTAATAATAAATTAAAATAAATAAGTGGAGTCTCTACTCGATTGCTTAGACCTGGACTTAGTGGAGACCTGTGGACGAAAAGGATTGGAGACCACCGGCTTCGACCACTACGGCGTAGGTTCAAATCCCACCTACAATCTGTCCCGCATGGGACAGACATAACGTTTCCATACAGAGATTCGCAGGTAGGTGAACGACCCCTGTGTCTTATACCATACCTCCGGGTTTTCCAGTTTGGGGTATGGGCATAGGGCAGTAATAATTCCTTATCCCATAAAAAAAAAAAAAAACAGAATGGAGATTTCTGCAAAAGGTTGTTACCCATTCTTTAGGAAAGTTCCTGATAGGAAGTTCCTGAAGAGGAAGTGTTTGTGATCGCGTCACACGTAAATCACATGCTTCCAGGATATCGTCAAGAGAAAGAAACCATAACAGCTGTTGCCAATCTGCTGTCAATCTGTTAGAAGACTCATGCCGGAAGTCAAAAAATTAATAAGCGATAGAAAAAGGAACACAAATATTTCTGTGATTACTGAACAGCATGGCATGAATAATACCAAAATAAAAAAAAAATGTCTTAAATATATCACGATAATCTAAAATCTAATAAAACGAAATTGGCCCATTTTTTTTTTTTTTTTTTAATAGAGAACACCTAATTTGGGTTTAATATAGAAATATAATAATTTGAGCATTTAAATTTATCGAGTTCGTGATTCAATTTATATAACGAATACTCAAAATGTATTAATCAGTGTATGATTGGAAAGCAATTAAATTCACTGCATTAAATTAATTATTAAAAGGCATTAGTGTAATAAAGGCCAATGGATGTAAATATATATTTATATAGAGCCCCAATTATTGTTTGATTAGTTAAGGAGATATAAAATAATGTTAACCTTTTTTTTTATCCTTTATAGAAATATTATTAATAAATATTCATTTTTTATTTGTTAACTTATTTCTCCTGGAATGGACTTTAACCCTATCTGCTACACATTTTCTATTATTCTATTGCAAAATAAAGTGGTGTGAAAAAATATTCGAACAAACCAAATTATATTAAAAATGATAAATATCAGTAGATGTAATATATATTTAAATTTTTTTTTTCTGTTGGCATCACAGACTATGTAGATCTTTTGCCGCCATAACAAGCCTACTCCATATCTGACTATTTGGACTATTTTTTCCCAGTTATCTGCACGCAGCTCTACTGCATCTTTGTTGATTTGATCTATCCATCAGCTCTTTGCCCTTGCACGGGGTCTTTTGCCTTCTATTGAGGCATTCAATGTTACGTAGAGGCTTCCAGATAGATTGCTACGAGGTTTCCATCTTAACCTCCTTGTCTTCTTGTCATGGAGTATTGATTGACAAATTCGTTAAGCAGTCCTTTATTGTTCTTTCTCCGTGTGTTAGTACTTTGATCTCAGGTCGCTCCATCTACCACCTGCGGAGGATTTTTCACTCAAATCTTTCAACAACTTTTTGTAGGTTGCTGGTTATTGTACAGGTCCCACAGCCATATCAGAGGTCCCAAAGAACTGGCTTTATCATACCATTATACAGCCTTAATTTGAGATTTTTCAATACATTTGAAACGGAGAATAAAGCTCCGTTTACGCTGATTATACGCTGATCTATTTCTGCCCGTTGGTCATTCATTGTTGGACAGTCATTTATTGTGGAGCCGAGGCATTTGAATTTTTCTACTCTCGGTAATGATTTTCTTTCTACGCAGATCCGGTTATATGGGCAGAATTTTCGACTTATTACCATACATTTTGTTTTGCCTTCATTTACTTGTTTGCCGATCTGGTCTGCCTCTTTTATCTAAGTCTTGGCGAGTTTCTCTAATTCTCTTGATTACTTCCAAGAACAGCAATATCACCTGCGTATCCAAGGATTGTATGATTCATTCCGACGCGGACCTCTTCATTTTCTATGATGTTATTATTACCTTCTCCAGGGCTAAGTTTAACAACATCGGTGATTATCCATCTCTCTGCCGTAGTCCAGTTCGAAATTTGAAGTTTTCAGATACTTCTCTTTGTATAAGAACTCTACATTTGGGGTCGTTTGTACATGCCTTTAAATTTATTTAAATTAGTATTATTTTAAATTTAAAACAAGCCAAGGGACCAGACCAATTCTTTGTGTTGACTTTTTTTTTATTCTCTAAGTAACCCTAACTTATCGTTTAAATTTCACTAGACTGTAATCCACTTCTGTTTTTAGTCTTAATTGCTCTTCTCAAGAGGCGTTGTTAAGAATCTATAGAACTGAGAGCATGTGTGAACGTTGTTATTGTTCTAATATTGGATTTTTTTTTTTTTTTTTTGGATAATTTAATATAGCATAACATACATATTTCAGATTTTTTATTCTTTTTAATGTTAGTTTTATTTTGAAATATAACAAAATACCACATTTTAATTGACTTAAATTATAATTGCAACGAGGACTAACAACCAGGAAAATGCAAAAAGAAGTAAAAGGTTCAATCCCTGAAATTCATTATACCATCACAAATTAATTTGAAAACCAAGCGATCAGGAGACTTAAAACGTTCAGATAGGTCTAAGAAACATAGTCCTGTTGCTGAACAACATTTTCAATTATTATATATACATTACAGCAAAACGTTTAGCAGAGAACTGGTTCAGGAAATATCTGATGTTACAAGAATAAAAGTTTCGTCCTCCGTGATCATTTCGTCCTATCATTTAGTCTTAAAGCTTACATTTGCAAAATAAAACCATTTTTTCTTATCTAAATAAGCGAATGCGATTTAAGTTTGCTGAACAGCACGAACATTGGACAGAAAAACGGATTTTTATGAAGAGATGAGTCAAAATTTGAAATTTTCTGTTCCAGAAGGATGCAGTATGCAAGAGAAGATTTGGAGTAGAATTTTACAATGAATACTTGTAGCCGACAGTATAAGAAGAAGCCAACTGTTTCAAGATCTGAAGTTGGAGACCTCCTGTGAATAGTCGGAAAACGGTACCATAGCATTCTTACATGCAATAACATCTAGGCTTCAGCTATTTGTACGTATTTATTCATCGAGGTAAAGATCAAAACAACTGTTCTTGTAGTTAACGATCAATAATAAACACATGAGTGGATGTAGCATAATTCAGAGGAAAAAAAGTGTCAACACAATGGATAGGTCTCCTTTTTTAATTTTTTTTTCGTAACGCCAGTTTTATATATGGTTTTGTTGCTGTAAGATGTTACTCGTGCTGTATCTTGGATACATATGAAAGTATTTCTGAGCCTTCCTTAGATTAATCTTTATCTCTTTTAAATTTAAACTAACGCCAATTTAAATATTTAAAAAAAAACATCTAAAATGTCAACGGGTCTCTAATTAAGAAGATAAAAACAATTTTAAATTGAAAGGAATATAATTTTTATTAAAATCTGTTGTTTTTTTTTAAGACATTTTCACACCACTTTATAAATGGATTTATACCCACACACATGTGTGTGGTATAACATATATATATATATATATATATATATATATATATATATATATATATATATATATATATATATATATATATATATATATAAATATACCTGATTTTATTATTTATACATATATTGAATAATTAAGGATATCGTCTTAATGGCACCCGCTAATTTCAGTTAGTGCAAAAGGATGCTTTGTAATGAGAAGCAATTGAATGTTAATTAAATTTTGCGGTTGAGTAGATGTCTATTGACTGACCGATTCCGGTCATTCAACGTCCTTACTGGACTCAATTAAATCAATGAAGTGATTTTTTGATATTATCAGGTCAAAACACGTCACCTAATTAGAATCACACGGTATATGTATTCAATTTATGTTATGTATGCATATACAACATTTCACTAGTTATTGCCAGATGTAATGGTATTTATTAGTTAATTTATAGTCGCATTTATCGTATCAGAGTGGTTTTGAAAATAGTACATTATTTTAAACAGATCTCTCTTATGATAATTGATCCTTATTTCATTAGGATACTAAATAAATGTTCGTAATCCTTAATTTTACATTTACATGAAATTAATTCAAGCAATTTCCACATTTTGTTTTAATATACTTATTTACAGATATCTTAATTTACAATATAGAGTTTTAACATTAAATTAATATTGATCTCCTATTGGCATTAAATGCTATACATTGTTACATTAAAAAATAGAACACACATTAAATAAAAAATAATTAGTTTTATTATTTTTAATCTAAATTGCATCAAAGGTTATATTCAATTTATATTATAATAGCTCTCAATTCCATATCTTCAATTGGAATTGATTTTTATTCGTAGGTGAATAATAAAAGCACAAAAAGGTATGATTCATAATTTAAAATAAAAATATCGTAGGAGAAAAGTGGATTGGTAAGGAGATTTACCAGTGGAGAGTGGAGAAACGTTTTTCCAGATCCAAAACCTCCATTCAAGAAATACATCTCCAGTTTTTAATTTTACCCTGTCGTTTCTGATTAAAAATATATGAACGGTACACAAGATGGGTAATTTAGTTTTTATTTGATATGTATTTTTCCTAAAAGATATACAATTAGGGTATTGTCATTAGTAAGTAAAGCTTTGTCATTGAAATATCTTGAACTAAAGATCCCATGAATCTAATTGAATTAAGTAAAAACTAAAACCCAATCGAATAAACTAAAAAAAAAGCAAGAAACAAATTATGATTAGGTTGTTCTTACATATTAAAATATTTCTTCACACAGAAGCATAGAAGAATTTCTATTTTCCTAAAGCGAACGTTACATAAAAAAAAATTAAAAAATCGATGCATAAATATTGGAATACATAGGAATATTAGAATTTCTTATTGAAAAGATATAATCATAAGACAAATGCACTGACATATTCAAAATGCAAAAATATATAATTTTTCATTGGTCCATTTTCGTTACTAAAATATTAATTACTAAAAAATTATCATTATCGTTACAACAAAAACAATGCTGGGTCCTTCGTAACCAAATCCTTGATTCAATATTTATAGTGGGAAAGTTCTCTCTGACATCTATTGTAAATGCCCTTAATTGAGACATTATGTAATATTTCTCAATAAACAAGTTAAAAATTTAAAAAAAACCTTCTAATAATGCTACTGATTACATGTATAAAATGTAAACAAAGTCATCATCTATTTTATCAAGCTTAGGCATAAAATCATTTTCCATCTATATCAAAACATCATAACGTTTAAACTTAATTTGAAATGAAAATGTAATGAAAACGATTCTCAGAATCTCGCTACCGCGTGTACCACGAATTCCCATTGATTTTTGTTTTATACAGCTAGAGCATTTGTTTTCTGATTATCAGCCATTTTTGTGAACGTAAATCTTTGATGAGAATTAGATTTTGTAGGGTCTCTACCTTAAGTAATATTTAAAGGTGTGATAGTAGACATCAAGAGATACAAAACAGTTTATATAAATCAGTATCAATTTTCAGAAGAAACTTTAAGTTTGTAAACAGCATTTTTTTTTAAATAAGCCACGTTTTTTTTTTAATCTGAAACCTAAAAAAAATATTCAGTTTAGGTTATTTATAGTTGGTTCATGATAAAATCGACAAAATTGTCTTCAAATAATAGCAGAGCTTTTTCTTTTTGAAAAAATTTAAAGGTGTATTTAATATTAAATAAAATCACGGTTTTTCGAGATTTTTTCATCCATCTAAAAATGTACTACAGATACCCCACCCCAGTTTCCTCGCTTCCAAGTTTATATAATAAACTTAAATCCCATATTATTTAACTTTAGTTTTGTTACCGAAATAATTCAAGATTAGCCTCTAGCTGTTCGATTTGGTACTCTGGATTTATTACTTAGACTGAGTACTCTGCAACCAGAGTACCTGTGTTTTAGCAGAAATAACTAAAATACACCATAACAAATCTTTAATTCATCTATAATAAACTAATTACGAAAGTAGATTTTTTATTTATAAAAAAAAATATGTAAAAAAATTTCTCCTCGCGCGGGCTCATTACCGCGTATGGGGAGCGTCCCACGGGTGGCGGATGTGGGGATGGTCGGTGGAAATTCCTTGGAAGTACCTCCCGGCTAAGTCCGATGGACTCGCTGACCAACAATGAGAGGGGCCCTCCAGACTTGCTGGAGGGAGGGGACCTCCAGACATGCTGGAGGTAGGGGCCCACCAGACTTGCTGGAGGGTGTGACGTAGGATTGAACGCCCTACTCACATATCTTTAGTTCACCAAACACCACAAAAAGTCATGGATCTCCCTAAGGTAAAACGCTCATTATCCGGAGGTAAACTAGTCCCCCGTTCGGGTCTCCGGGTGGGGACTGCTTTAGGGGATTCATGGTGCAAGTTGAAATATAGGGATTTAAATATTGGTACGTGGAACGTAAGGAGTTTAAACACAGCAGGGGGGCTAAAATCGGTCGCGAATGAGGTAAATGGGTACAATTTGGATGTCGTGGCTCTGCAAGAGGTTCGCTGGCCAGGGGAGGGCTCGATGAGGGAAGGAAAGTACACTATTTGGTACGGAGGGAGCGGGAATCATTGTTTGGGTACCGGGTTTCTAATTAGGAGTAGATTACTATCCGCTTTGAGGGACGTACAATTCTTTAGTGATAGAATTTCGTTAGCTACATTTCAGGGACGTTGGTTTAAAATCGCATTAATAAACATACATTGTCCGACCGAAGACAGTGACGATGAAGTCAAAAGTGAATTTTACGATAAACTCGAATGGGTTTATGATAAACTACCGCGAAACTACATGAAAATAATTGTAGGTGACGCGAACGCAAAGGTAGGAAGGGAAGAAGTTTATATTCCGACGATTGGTAAAGAAAGTTTGCACGAATATAGTAATGATAATGGGATCCGTCTGATAAACTTTGCCATCTCGAAAAACCTGATAATTAAAAGTACGACGTTTAAACATAAGGACATTCATAAATATACTTGGACATCACCGGATTCGCAAACACGAAATCAAATCGATCATGTCTTGATACAACATAGCTGGCAAAGCAGTATAATTAATGTACGGTCTTATCGCGGAGCAGAATGTGGGTCGGATCATGATTTAGTAATCGCGAAACTTCGACAAAAACTTAATATAAAAAAGAGAAAAGAAAACCGTTTCGATTTTGAGAATTTTAATTTGGAAAAATTAAAAAATCCATCAATTAGAAACCAATTCGAGCTAGATGTTAAGAATAGGTTTTGAAGCTTTAGAGCTTCCTGACGAGGACCACGAGGATATTGACAAGTTATGGATAGAGATCAGGGATAATATTAAAGCGGTCGGTAACTCGTGTCTAGGAAAAAAGGAAAATAAGAATAACAAACCGTGGTTTGATGAAGATTGCTTAAACATGTGTGAAAAAAGAAAAGCCGCTAAATTAAAAGCTCTAAATAATCCTAGCGAAGACAATCTGGAATACTTCCGAATCTCAAAGAACGAAACGACAAAATTGCTCAAAAATAAAAAAAGGGAGTATCTTAAAAATAAAATAATTGAAATAGAAACTAATAGAATCGAAAATAACGTAAGAGACATGTACAAAGGTATAAACAGATCACGTAAATATGTAGGGCCCGTAACGTCTGGAATTAGGGATGATAATAACAATATTCTGACCGATCCGGTTGACATATTGAATAAGTTTAAGGACCACTTTGACAATATTTTAAATACGGGAAATTATGATCTGTGTCCTCCTTCTGAGTACCAGAGTGCTGAACCGTTAATAGAAGGACCAAGTAAAGAGGAAGTTGAAGTAGCTATCGGAAAATTAAAATCATATAAAGCAGCGGGAATCGATAATATTCCTGCTGAACTAATTAAGGCATGCGGAGAAGCTGGAGTTTCTAAAATACATCGGTTGGTTAAAAAGATCTGGGTGAACGAGAAATTACCTGAAGAATGGAAAGAAGCTATTCTTATTCCGATTCACAAAAAGGGTCCGAGGACGGATTGTAATAACTATCGAGGAATTTCACTCCTTCCGGTATGTTATAAAATATTCACTTTAATCTTAACCAGTCGAATCACGGAATACGCCGAGGAAATTATCGGAGACTACCAATGCGGATTTAGACGGAATCGTTCGACTATTGATCAAATATTTTCTTTACGGCAAATATTAGAAAAAAAATTGGAGTATAACGGTATTGTTCACCAGCTGTATATAGATTTTAAAAAGGCTTACGATTATATTGACCGCCAGAAACTGTATAATATTCTAATCGAGCAGGGGATTCCAAAAAAACTAGTAAATCTAGTCAGGATGTGCTTGATGGAGACACTCAATAAAGTTAGAATCGGTAATAATTTGTCCGAAAAATTTGAGGTTCGTTCGGGCTTAAAACAGGGGGATTCTCTTTCGCCTGTCCTGTTCAATTTGGCATTAGAACATGCCATTAGGGAGGTAATGCGAACCGAGAAAGGGTTGGATCTGGGCGGGACAACATCCGTGCTGGGCTATGCTGATGATCTGGTACTGTTAAGCGAAGACGTTGAAACTATAAAACTAAATACGACAACGTTAATGAAAGCCGGTAAAGAACTAGGACTCGAAATAAACGTGGATAAAACAAAATATATGGTTAGCTGCAAAAATGGCGATACTACTGGTGATATCGGTATAGATGGTAATATGTTTGAACAGGTGGATAAATTTAGGTATCTAGGTTCTACGATAACTAGAAAAAACGAAATTGAAGAAGAGATTAAGGTTGACTGAAGGCGGGGAATGCTTGTTATTTTTCTGTGACAAAACTACTTAGTTCGCGCCTCTTGTCCCGAAACTTAAAAATTAGAATCTATAAAACCATTATCTTGCCTACAGTTCTTTATGGATGCGAAACTTGGCCGCTTACATTAAGGGATGAGCAGCGTCTTAAGGTTTTTGAAAATAAAGTATTGCGTAGAATATTCGGACCGAAGAAGGATGAGTTAACCGGAGAGTTCAGACGGTTACACAACGCCGAATTGCGTGAGCTGTATCCGGGTAATATAATTGAGGTAATTTCATCGCGGCGAATCAAATGGGCTTATAAAGTTGTTGGGCTTAGTAACGAGAGAATTCCTAAAAGGTTAATATTTGCTGTGCCGAATGGTAAGCGTCCGAGGGGTAGACCGAAGCGAAGGTGGGAAGATTGCATTAAAGCCGATCTGAATGGACTGGGTTTGGACGGCGAACGGTGGAGGGAGGTGTGTAACAAGCGATTGGTGGTGTCGGCATCGAACCTTCGGGTTCGCTAAGCCTCATTATTATTATTATTATTATCGAGTTCGGCTCTAGCCGGTGACAACGATACATCGGCTCCACGGCGGTTTCCCTTTTAATAGGGTTTTATTCGCCCAATCGAGCCAAAAATTGACATGTGACCGAGGACGTACGCTGGAGACCTGCTGCTTGAATTTCGAAAAAATCAAGCAAAGAACTTCGCCAGGACTAGGAGGTAAAAAAACTCAACGTGCCTGTGGGACCGGGGTCCTTATCACTGTGCAGAACAGGACTTGTCGGCCCCCTCCACCTCACAGCGGCCGCCTCCATCCAGCAAGGTCAGTGGCGTCTTATCAATACCAACAGCTGTCACCGAAAGAGCCCAACCTATTTTGTTAACCTTATCCATTGTTTCATTGATTTTCTATATTCTCTCTCTGCTCTCTTATTCAAGGAAAAAAATTATATATATATACATATCAGCTTTATCAATCGATTTATTTATTAAATTTTATTTATTATTTATTCAGTGGACGTGGGTATGTGTTTTTAATTTTATTTAATTTTTTTAACAGTATATTTTAAATTGTTTTTATTCATTAACTCATTTATTAATTTATTATTATTTAAATAAGATTTTATTGATTGTATATTTTAACTTGTTCTCAATTGTTAACGTATTTATTAATCTTTTATTTTTTATTCAGATTATATTAACTGAATATTTTAATTTGTTTTTAAAAAAATTGATTTTATAGATTTTAACTTTTTACCATTACTTATTTGATATATTTTAACTTAATTTTAAGCAATTGATTTGTATATTTTAACTTCATTTTATATTTTAGCTTAGTTTTAAGATTAAATTTAACTTTTTATAGTATAACTTGGTTTCTATTGATTTTAAATTTTAGATTATTTTACCATTATTTATTTGATATATTTTAACTTGATTTTGTGCAATAGATTCTATAGATTTTAACCTATTAATTAACTTTTTTTTTATTATAACTTGGATTCTCTTGATTTTATATTTTAAGTTATTTTTAAGCAATTGATTTTATAGATCTCAATTGTTTTTTAGCTTTATACATTTTACATTTTAACTTTTTTTAAACATATTTATCTGATACTTAAGTTGGCATATATGCATGTCTCTCTCGTTTAGTTTTTATTTATTTATTTTTATTTATATATTAATTCTCCTTAAAATAATTTATTGTAATCATGCGTGTGGTATACATGGCCTCGAATAAATAGATTGTATTTTAAATGGACCTAAAAATAATGAAAAAAATCGAAATTGGCCAGAAAGTATGGGTTCCGAGAACAGAAGGACCTGCTCAGGAGGCTGTTGTTGCCTCTGTGATGTCTGTGGATGCCGCGGAAGGCGGCCAAAAGAAAATTGTAAAAGTCGAATGGCCAGACACAGAAGGTGTACTATTGGGAAAGACAGTTTCGATAGATGATGTCTTCCCAGCATTGCCAAATGTTCCACAGAATGTCGCAGGGGCGAGCAGAGAGCAGGAGGAAGAAGTTATACGCCCTAATAATAAAGTTTGTCCCATATGTGGGCTTTCTTTTAAGGGTGAAAGAGGTCTTGGAACCCATATTGCAAAAAAGCACCCCAGGGAGGCTAACACCAATACACTGAGGGGCATAGTGAAAAATGTTATAGGTCCAAAAAATGGAGAGGTTGAGGTATCAAAAATAAAAGAGGACATTATTGGATGGTCTACCGTGTTCAAGAATCTCTTAAAAGAAAATACAATGAATATTGCGGATTTTGATGAGGCCGTAGGCCAGTTCCTGAATTTTCTCAAGAATATCAATGAGGAACTGCCAGGTCCCCAGCACCCAGCCGTTAAATTTTACAAGATGAGAAAAAAAAATAAAACTAAAGTGGCTGATAAGGGTGCTGGACAAGTCTCAAATCCGCAAAGAGCGAACAAGGTAGACAGGAGTCGTCGGCAGGAGCAGTATCAATACGAAGTCGCACAGTATAATTATTACAATAAAAGAAAAAAAGTTGTGCAAACTGTTATGAATGCCGATGCTCCTAAGAGGTGTCCTATAAAGATGGCCGATATCGAAAAATATTATAAAGACCTCTTTGAGAGCGAAAATCTCTGCAGGCGTGCGGATTACGAGCAGTGTGCCCCGATGCCAAATTTAGTGTCCATTGATGTAGAAACCGTCAAGAAAGCCATTAAATCAACATCAATGGACACATCGCCGGGGCCTGATGGAGTTCTGATCCGCACGATTAAATATTTCGATGTTGCAAATATTATTAGAACAATTGCGGAGATAATGTTGAAGGTGGCCTATGTCCCAGAACCACTTCGACAAGGGCGCACAATACTAATATATAAGGGGAAAGGTGATGTAAACAAAATCCCTTCCTGGAGACCCATCACCATTTATTCTATTGTGCGCCGAATCATAGAGAAGGTTCTGGACCACGAATTAAGAAAACAGGTCACCTTCCACAGGAATCAGAGAGGCTTTATAAAAGGCCTCCCGGGAACGCACGTCAACGCAAGGATTATCGACGCTGTATTGAAGGATGCAAAGATTATGAAAAAAGATTGTGCGGTGGTATTCCTTGACGTTGTCGGTGCTTTTGACAATGTTGGCCACAATCATATCGTGAGCTCCTTGGAAGCAAGAGGTGTGTCGCCGGATCTTCAACACGTTATATCGGCTCTCCTCTGCACGAACACAATCAAAATTAGTAACGGTGTTCACGCAACTAGCCAAATCAAAGTGCTGCGCGGGGTACCCCAAGGCGGCCCCTTGTCGTCGTCGCTCTTCAACCTGGCCATTGACCATCTCTATCGCGACCTGTGCGATGAAGAATTTTCCAAAAAATTTGGATACAAGTTAAAAAGTGACCAAGGTTGTGTGGTCCTCACAGGTTTCGCGGATGACCAGGCCGTGTCAGCGCGTGACAAGGGGGCTGCAGAAAGAGTGATCGGCAGCGTTCAGAGGACATTTGAGGGAATTGGTTTGGCTATTAATCCTCAAAAAAGCGTGGGCATCGTTCTAAATAAAGGAGAGCTGGAAACCGCGATGCTCTCCCTTGAGAACGGAGAGTACATCCAAACAATGCAGAATGGAGATACAATCAAGTATTTAGGATGTACATTCTCGGGAGAGCTACAGTTCAACGAAGATTCGGTGACCAAATTGAACGAAAACCTGAATAAACTGGTAACCTCTCCCTTGCTGAAGCCGGAGCAGAAGCTAAACATTGTCAACCAATATCTGTTCCCGGGTCTTACTTACCCTCTCCAAACTGCGCCCCTCACAAAGCTGCGTCCTGCCGTACTTGACGGCATCGACACCATGATTCGCAGGAGTGTGAAGGCTATTGTTGGACTCCCTGCGAACACCTCCACGGCGATGTTGTACTCTCCCAGGAGGTATCGAGGATTGGGATTAATCCGCTGCCAATGGGAGGCTCCTCTACAACATTGGTCCATTGCTCAGCGACTGTCCAATGTGCCCGATGCCCTTTTTCAGTCGATCTTTGATTATTCGGCTGAGGTTGATGAATGTGCCGAGAGATTGGGGGTTGATCGGGGTATTCGGAATATGAGAGCTCTACGGCAGTCGCTTCGAGAAAATTCGTTTGAGGAATGGACCAATTGCAGGTGGCAGGGCATTGGAGTTCGCCATTTTAAAGAGACCCCGAAAGCCAATAAATACATGTATGATAAGCAAGTACTTTCTGGGTCTGAATGGTCAAATGCCCTGAAACTAAATATTAATTATGCTCCCCTGCGTGGAGTCCCAGGTGTCAGCGGACAGGTAAGAGAAGTTGGGTCCCTCTGTCGCAAATGCGACAGAGAGCCAGAAACACCAGCACATGTGCTTGGAAAATGCCCCAACAACTCCCTCCTTATAACACGCCGTCACCACAGAGTCAAGCATGAACTGATGAGGCTCCTTGAAGAGAGAGAATACGCCTGTTTCGAGGAAGTATATTGTATAGATACGGATGGATCCACCCGATATGCCGACATTGTAGCATTCTCTAAGACGGGAAAGTCGGCGATGATTTTGGATCCGACCGTGAGATATGAGACCAACGACCTCGATCAGGCAGAAAAAGTGGAAAGGGAGAAAAAACAGATATATGAGAAATGCATCCCTTTCCTTAGTGAAAAGTTCCGCGAGAGTTTCGGGCCGAGAGAATTCCACGTGAGAGGCCTTTGGTTCGGAGCTCGCGGAACGATACCAGACTCAACAAGGAGCTTCATGGAGGGCCTTGGTGTCGACATAAAGGACGTGGCAAGGTTGGCAGAGAGTATAATCCTCGACTCCCTGGGAATCATCCACCACCATGTGCATGGGAGCGGATAGGGGGAGAGTTTGCTCGCGAGGGGGAGGCATGCGTGTGTTACAGCATTTTTTATATTATTATTTATTGAACACGTCCACTGTACTTTATGAATTTTTTATGTATTAGGTTAGAAAGAGAGAGGAGAGAATGTGAGTGGGAACATGTATAGGGGGAGAGAAGGAAGAGAAAGGGTACAGAATGATAATAAATGAATGAAAGAAATAGTAAAAATTATAAAAAAAAAAAAAAAAGGAAAAAAAAAAAAAATATATATATATATATACGTATAAAATATTGTATACTATGCTCATACATATTGTTAATCCTATAATTGTATAATAATTTTAAATAATGTCTGTAGTGATTAATAAGTATGCTGTGTTGTTAGCAACCCAATGTAATTGGGCAGCACCATTTTATTTTATTTTATGATAATAAAGTGATTCTCTCTCTCTCTCTATTAAAAAAATTTCTAATTTTTCAAAAATGTATCCTCAGTAGTAAGAGTGGACTAGTATTATTTTAAACAGATCTGTCTTATGATAATTGATCTTTATTTTATCAAGCGACTAAAATGTTTGTATGAACATTTACAAGAAAATAATTCAAGCAATTTCCGCATTTTTTTTAATGTACTTATTTATAGATATCTTAATTTACAATATAGAGCTTTAACATTAGATTAATATAGACCTCCTATTGGCATTAAATGCTATACATTGTTACATTAAAACATATAACACACATTAAATGGAAAAATAATTAATTTTATTATTTTTAACATGAATTGTATCAAAGGTTATACGTATATTAATATTTATTAATACCGTCCGAAAAAGTATTTTTAGTAAAGTTCTTCAGCTGCTGTAGCAAGTTTATTTATAGGCAGAGAGCGTCATAAATAATATAAAGTTATTTGATAAAGTGAACCAAATAAAAAGTTGGAGTGAGTTGGGTGGAAGGGGTGGGGAGGGAGGGGGAGGGGGGTCGTGGGGCAGATGGTGAATGAGGCGGGTGATTGTAGTGAAGTTGGGGACTGATGTTTACCAACACCTCCCGTCTTTGGCTACGGTTAATTGCTCAACCTCTTCTCTTTAGTTCCTTCTCTGTATTTTGAGTTTGTCTTCCTCGGGTGTGTTCTATGGTTGGAATTACTTAAGATAATTGTAGAGATTTGTAGATATTTAAATTATACCTAAAAATTTACTTTTCTTTTTTTTTAACATCTCATCGTTCAAATTTACGTTCTTCTCAAGTACTCAAAAAACCAATCATTATTAATTTAATTTTACATATAAAGTAATATCTCTCTCCCTCTCTCGCTCTCTCTCTCTCTCTCTCTCTCTCTCTCTCTCTCTCTATATATATATATATATATATATATATATATATATATATATATATATATATATATATATATATGTAGCAGCACTACTACCTCTGGCCTAATTAATAACTGGGCCAGTGATAATTTATCACCATGTGATATAAAAATTTAATTTAAAAAAATTATTTTTAAACTTACTTATTCAGAATTATTATATGTCACAATTAAGGATATTTGTAATAGTGTTAAGAGAGCACATTTACACTCTATTAACAATAAATAAAAATAAAATAACGAACAAAAATAATAATACTAGAAGTAAATGTATATAAACTAAAACAAACTAAAGTAATTAAAAATAAGAGGTTACACTAGTTTGTACAGAATTATGTGAACTGAATGATTGTACTACTTGTAACATTACTCATAAATCAAAATATTGTTAACATAATATAAGACAACACTCCTTAGTAAGTTTAATAAAGAATTCTTGAGCAATCATATAAATATTGTTAAAATAAATATAGTTATCAAATGAATTTCCATTACCTATTCAAGTTATCATAATACATATATGCACATATAATAAAATTGGAAGGTTATACAGAAAACATTTAGAAGTATACGGCGGTGTTTTATTAAAAACAGGCTTCCATAACTGAAATGGCAATAGACGTATAAAATTTATTTTATTGAATTTGAACAATTGAAAATCTGATATGAACATATGATTTTTTTTATTACAAATATGTGTCTGCATAAAATTGTTGTGTAAAATTTGTCCCTATCAAATGATCGAAAGCAGAGGGTCGGGAAAAACAAGTTATGACAACAGAGGATAGAAGAAAAGAAAATATTTTGCTAATTGATAATTCCTGAATCCGAATATCTCGAAAAATATAGACACAATGAAAAAAATCGCAAAAGTGGACAAAATTAATCGATGGTATATGGTATATTAATTGGAGGTAGGTATATAGTTGACTGTGGAAATAATAAAATTAAAAAACCTGTAATGTGCGTCATGTTCGAGACTATAAATTAAAACTATAAAGTAACAAGTAATAAATATAAAAGTGAAAGAGTAAATAAATGTGGCATTTGTAATAAAAGTAATTCTTAGATAAAGATAACACAATAAGAAAAAAAAACTAAATAAAAAATACTCTTTTTTAAAGCAATTTCATCAACCATCCAGGTGAATTACATACACACCGCTCCGACAAACAATCGTTGGATATTGGTCCGGAAAAGCCCGTCAATGGCAGTACGTTAGGGGTGTGAAAATCTCGTTACAATCTTCTTTACGACCCCCATGGGAACTTTTTTTATTATTAAAAAACACTTTATTCAGAAATATTACAATTTGTCACAGTTAAGGACACTTATAATAGAGTTCAGAGATTGCATTCATACCGTATATACAAAAATATAAATAAATAAAGTAATAACAAAAGAATAAGAAGAACGAACAAAAGAGTAAATAAAATAAAATAATATATATACACATAAGTAAATAAAAATAGAAATAAAAGTAAAACAAGCACCTTATATAAAACATACATTATTTACAATTATGTGTGAAAGTCCGCATTTGTGTCTGTTAAATATTTTACGATTTTTCGGTACGCTTCAGGTGTGGCCGGTATTATTTTTGTATCATTTATTCTGTTTAGGCATGTATAGCTACCTGGGCAGATTTTATTAAGTTGAGTACACAACAACTGAAAATTTCTCAAATTTTTGACAAAGATAGGAGGTGGGCGTGGTTCTCGAGGTATAGGTGCATCTTCCATTTCTTCCCTGTCATTTTCAAGCACCTGGTATGGATTAGGTGTAAAAAATGGAGATTCCATTTCTTGTGAAGACGTACTTGGCAGTGGTTGAGACACAGATACTTGAGTGTTCGCTGGAGGAGTTCCGGGGGGTGTTAATCGCTTACTACGACGTGTTTTCTGTTTAGGCGGCGAATTACGTGGGGTAGAGCCAACTGAATGGGACCTCTTAGTTGACATTACTTGGTGGTAATATCGCATATAAAAAAAAAAAGAAAGGGAAAAAAAATAAATAAATAAAACTACGTCTGCGTGTTATTACAATGGATGAACCGCCGGCTGAGAACCAGCCAGTTATGTGGCAGGGCCACAACTGGAGAGGGGAGCCGTCAGCTGTTAGGGCTATAGAGATTAAGCCTATAGACGCTAAATCACTAAATTCACTGTCTGTAATAGTGCACAGTAAATAACAACACTACTCACTGTGGTGTTAGTCCATTGTTGTTGTTTTGATGTCTGCTTAACTAGTTTTTTTTTAAAAAAAGTAAAACTGAGCACTTATTCTACTAAAAAATAGTAAAACTGTGGGTATTCAAATCAAGCGCATGCGCAGAACTTCCATGGGAACTAAAGTTGAAATATAAATTTATAAAATAGAATGTTTTTTGTTCGGCTTTTTTTTTTTTCACAATCAAAATATTTGTCCTCGGTGAGCTAAAGGTTTAGGTTCAGTTTCTGTTCTTATTTATTAAAATATAGTGCGAATGTGTTCATATATCACTATAATTATTGTCCACGCTACAGATTATTATATGTCTAAAAAAAAAAAAAATTATTAAAATAAAAACATGAATTGTATTATGAATATATTTATTTTGTGTTTATTATCGAGATAGATTAAGTTAACATTAATATATTTAAGGGATAATTAAATTAAGAAATATTTAGCTTCCTTCAGTTAATAATAAGAAATAAATACATTTAAAAGAAATATTATTTACACAGATTTACTGAGCAACACCGAAAAAATCAATGAAGTTAGAATTAGTTATTATTAGTGTTGCCCAAATGCGATACCAAGAAGACGAGTCTTGGTCTGGTGCTCCCAGTCTTGGGCTTGGCCTTGGTCTTACGTAAGAGTTTCACAACAGTCTTGCAGTTACCTATTAGCTTATTACCATAGAGATATTTGTATTTATTTTTTTAGATAGAAGAAACCTGACTAAGCCCGAATGAAAAATTAGAAGAGTTAAATGCAAAAGTGTTTTGGTTATAAGTATTTGTAACAATTTCGCTTTAATTTTTATTCGAAAAAATCGAATTTTCTTGCCAGCCTTGGTCTTACAAAACGCAAGACCAAAACCGATTTTGAGCGACAATAGTTATTACTTTTCCGAAAAATTTGAGGTTCAGGATTACAAAAAAGTGAGTACATATCACCTATCCAATTTAATTTGGCATTAGGACATGCCAATCAAAAGATGGTGCATACCGAAGAAGATTTTTGATTCTGGATGGAAAACATCCGTGCTTGGTGAAATCCGATAAAGAACCAGGGCGCTAAATAAATACGGACAATTGCGGTGTTATATATTTGGAAGAGAATATGTTTGAACTCATAGAGAATTTTCGGTAATTAGAGTCAGTTATATTAAGATTTTTTTTTTTTTTTTCGTTTACTTTCTTTATTGAATATTAATACATTCTGCCACCTTTAAGGGCATTAATATTAAGCCTACATGATTCATTCACACAATATTTACATACAATTAATATAATTAAGAAATTAAAGAAAAAGTTGAGGCTATGTTAAATGCGGGAAATGCCTGCTATTTTTCTGTTGCCAAAATATTAGCTTGCGATTATTGTACGGAAACTTGAAAGTTGGAATTCCTAAAACCATTTTTCTTCCTATGGATGAGAAACTTGACCGCTTACATTAAAGGATGAGAAACGCGAAAAGGTTTTTGAAAATAAAGTATTTCGTAGAATGTTCGGACCGAAGAAGGATGAGTCAACCGAAGAATTTGGACGGATACACCACGTCGAATTGTACGAACTTTACATGGTTAATATAATTGATGTGCTTACGTTACGACGAATAAAATGCTGAGCTTATTATGAAAAGAATTCCTTTCCTAATCCAGTGGACACCAGCGGTGGATGGAAGAATACAGACAGCGATTTGTAGTATCGGCATGGAACCTTTCGGTTCGTTATGTGTTTATATTATTACAGAGATTTACGCTTAATCATGAAAATGGGAATCATGGCTCTCAGTGAGGTGAAAGATAGAACATTGAGACCTACTTTAAGCGTATAAAAAATAAGGAGAAACAGCCAATGTCAGAAGTATAAAATAAAGCCGTCTGACAAGAAAGGTTATAGCGCTTACAAGAGCGTATGTATAACGGGAAAGAATTCGGAATTATTAGGAAACAAGATAAATGACAAAAAGCAAAGAAGAACTTATGGCCGTGACTAGAAAAAGGTTTTTTTTTCAGAAAAAAAAAGAATTAATATTTATAGCTTTGAATTTATGCTACCATAAATACCATTGTAAATATTATAACCATAGCCGAAGGAGATGATTTTTTTAATTTTCTTAAAATAAACTGTGATAAATCAAACATGACAATTACTATCAAATCGGTTTGACTCAGTGACACTACTCGAATAACTGCATTCAATTAACGAGTAAACGACTCAACATAAACATCGAAATTAATTACCATTAGGTAAAACATAGAATAATATTGGTATTAATTATCCACTATCATGTTCTATCTCTGTTATCCCACATTTCAGTATTAATGACTAATATATTAATTAATGTAAATTATCTCTGTAATTAAAACATTAGCTGTAACCTGTTACCTGCCTGTTAATTGCCTGTTTATTTTAAAATCTCGGTTTACTAAAATGAAAGATTACATAGTTAAATACATGTATCCATATAAATATAAATACATGTATTTATTGAATCAATTTTACTATAAATGCTATTAAATAATATATAATTGATAATTAAACAACGAACAAATAAAATGATATCTTATATAAATCCACGAATGATACTGAGTATTGGTATCATTACTTTCTGAGCAATCATCGCTCCTAGGCCTCAACTACGGTTTATAATAAAAACTGGTGTTTTACGGTTAAGGGGTAGTTTTACTAATAAGTTCCCCTATTAATAGCATTGACTTTCCATTAAATGCACCAATGAAAAACAAACGAGTGGATCTAAAAAAGAAAAAAAAAAACGCTATTACATTTCTTTTTGAAAGCGTAAGTCTATATGGATCTGAAATGTGGGTAATTACCCAAAAAAAGAGAAAATTTTTCATCATCGTTGGACAGGTTTTTTAAAGACACTGTTTTTCCATCCTCAGACTCCAAGATGCAGGAATGCCCATCCCCCCCAAGGTCGATGAAGCAAGAACCTACTCCCATACTCCCAAGATATTATGTTGCTCACCTTTTATTTTTTATTTTTTTCTTAAAAACAAAACTAGCGTAGGTAGAATTAGTAAAATGGTTCGATCATATACAATTATACCTTCTACGGTCTGTTCAATGTTTTTCCCTTATCCCTTAGTATGAAACGTTTTATTCTGAAATTCATAACCCTGTCGAAATGTACCTCCCCCTCTCTCAAAAACTTCGAAGACTCAACTTCCATGGACTTTCGGTGGATACCAGCACACTTTTACTCCATCCAGCTTCCTTTTTATGACTCATTCCGGTATCTTGGCTTTCTTTTAGGCCTAAGTTTCACATGAAATCCATATGCCAGATTTAAAAGACAAGAACTCAACCGACGATACGGCCAACTATATAGACTACTAAACAGGAAATCTAAATTTTCTATTGAAAACAAATTACTTATCTACAAGACAATTCTGAAACCTTTGTGGACATACGGACATGAACTGTGGGGAACAGCAAAGTTTTCAACATCAAACGCATTCAATCCTTTCAATCCAAAGTCTTTGGAACAATAGTTGATAATCCATTCTATGTAACCAACAAAACCCTACACCATGATCTTAATATCCTATTAATCCTAGAAATTACTCCAAATTAAAAAAAAAATTCTCCAAATTTCACTAGAACCTTACCTATCATCCAAATCCCCTTGAACAATCCCTATCCAGCACCACCCATCCTTACAATCCTCCCAGAAGATTGAAGCGGCAGTGGCCCAGAGACCTTTTTTGAGTAAGCATATATTGGAGTTTTGGCAATGCCCAGATTCTCCACTTAAGCCATGTATGTGTGATTACAGCGCCTCTCCTCACCAGTAATGCGGCTGAGTGAGTGGCGCCGGGATCTCCTAGAGTCCTGTCTTTCCTTCCAAGGACGTGTGGGGAGAAAGACTTGGTTGGGAGATCTTGAGTTAATGATTTTCTTTCATGAGTTTTTTTTTAGTTATTGTATAGAAGCATGTGTGTATTTGGGTAGTTATTTTCATTAGCTTAGTTTCTTTTTGTTTAGTTTAGTTTATAAATATTTACTTTTAGTAATATTATTTTTCTGTACCATTTATTTTTAGTTATTGTGAATTGATTGTAAATATTCTCTCTGGAGAATATTATAATTGTTTTTAATTATGACAGATTGCAATATCTTTCAATAAATGTCTAAAAAACAAATAAATAAATTTGGATTGTTGGTAATATCAATATATGTAACACTATCCAATTTTATTGAAGGACGCGTCATTTTAATATTTTAATTGGTGCCGATGTTCCACCTTCTCAAACGATTATCTATATTAATTTTAAAAAATTTCATTTCCCTCATTTCCTTGTCATTTTACAAATGTAACTATTCCTACGTTTATTATATATATATATATACACAAATAATATTCTCAATATAAACCTATAAAAATGACTATAAACAGGCGCAGATATGTTTATTCTTATACTAATAGTACTATGTAATCCTTAATATAATATTTTCTTATCTATATTGCTAATTTTAAAATATCATATAATATATTGTACTACTTAGCATTTCAATTCATTACAATGGTCTGTATTGTAAACATTATTTGTCTAACAATTGTATTCTTTCAATCAAACTATTTTACAATATATTTCATTTGTCCATTTCATGTATTAACAATCACATTTTTTTTTTCATTTTTAACAATTTTCTGTCTTATAGTATTAAATCTCTGATTGTATTTAACAATATTTAGCCCTGATGATGACCCATATGCGCGCCAAACGTCAGCACTAATAAAAATCTTAAAAATGAATGCATCCTGAATATTTGTCACCCACTATCCAATTTTGTATTAGGAAACCGAATGCTTAAAATTTTATAGGAAGAGTATATCATGACCAATTTCTGATTTTAGTTAATCACATCTCTCATGAAGTCAATAGTGTATTGATACCATGGCGATGAACTTGGAGATATTCAAAGAGGTCAGTGAACTTCGACATTTTCTTCAAAACCTTGTATTTGTAAGTATAAGCTTTAACAATATAAGTGAACATTGTTATAACGGAAGACAAAGCTTCTACCAGTGTAGAGGAAACATAAAGTAACAGATAAATTTCAGCAGATCGAATATCAACAGAGGAGAGTTCTGTATTCAGTGGATAAGGCTTTGGGCGCTTGGATAACCGACTCACTGTTTTGTTTGAAAACAGTTCCTCTGTTCGCTATATGGCTGCAATTAAAAATCAATCCAATCTCCCATCCGGTCTCTGTTCCTCCATTCGCAAGATATACCTGTATGTTGGTTCATGTTCTAACAAATAGAATATATCTCGTACTGGAAACGAAAAAAAAAATGTATTGATTAATTCTTCTGTGGGGTTGAAATTGAGCCATATCCAATTTTATACAGTCTGTAAGCATCACTTACTCTACATTTATGCCATTATCTGTTTAACATATTTCAGGCTATTTAGTGTTATTTTATTACGTTGTTTATCACAATTGATTAATTCTATGTCCTAGTTTGTAGGATAACAATAGTGTGAATTGGAAAATTCATGTTTCTCTTTCAAAAGATTATTTATTTTAGGAAATGTCAAGAAAATGGTGTAAAAAAATACATTTTCCCCCAAACTGACCTACGGCAGTGAACCCTGAACTATAAACTCAAAACATAAAAGCAATATCAAAGCAATGAAAATGCGGTTTCTGAGGAGAATACCGAGAGGATGGCCCAAAAAGATCTGGGAAGATTCATTCAGGGAGGCATAAAATGGAAAAGACGCAGTCAGTTAGTTGGTGCAAGAGCGAGATAAATTCGTCAGGCTCTATAGACAAGATCCTCTAAACTGATCTACGGCAGAAGAGGAATTGATTAAAAAGAAGAAGAATTTGTTTTGGAGCGCTTTCAATTAGGTGGTATGCCCATATATGTACACCTGAGAGCAACCTATAGGTAGGTTCTATCAAAAGTAGAAGTGCCAAGAATCATTTCCCCGAAATTAACTGACCCAGATGACATTAAATGTCTTTCCAATTCGGTTAAATAGATCCAATTGCATTTTAAATTCAATCAAATGGATTCAAACAGAATTTGTTATGTGCATCAGTTTTGAAAACGCACCTTCATGGCCATCTTAGATTTTTATACGATTCTTAATAATGAATTTTAGAATGTTTTAAGAATAAATTTCAACCATTTATGGTTTATGAATAAAAAATATAAATAACGCGTATAAGCTATAATTTTGAATATCCACCAGATTTGATCGATTTTCTCTTAGGTATCACTGGCACTTATCTTATTATGTTACCAAATGTTGTGGTAAGATGTAGTAATAATTAACAATACATACATATATATGCGGTAAAGTATTTATTTAAGATAAAATTGTTAATAGAAACATTTATAAGGAAATCAAAGCAAACAATTTATGATAAAATTTATTGTGTTTTGTCATCGAAAAAAAAATCAAAGCAAATGATTCATATTATGAATAAACCTGATAGGTGTTGAACAAAAAAAGTCTGCAGCTCTAGAAAACGGTAGAAATATTATAGAGGCTGTTGAATTTCTTAATTAATTGAATTTATTTTAAATTGCAAAGTAATATCGAAGATAAAGCTGTATTTTTTCTACTCTTTTGTTATTAAATTATGAAATTATCAGGAGTTAATGCCTAAAGAGTCCAATGACGTATTAAGCTCAGAAACTCTACGAAGTAAACAGAGCTGATGATTACAATATTGCGTTCAAACTAGGTTGGTAAGAATTTGATTCTTACTGTATTTCATTCATACGTGCACTAGAAAATATCTTGTGCAAAACATTTGAATGTGTTGGTCATCTGACAGGTACAATTTGATTATTCAGTTGTCCCTTTTGTTTGTAAAATTTTTAGGTTTTTACTTTAATATGGTCCTAAAGAACTTACCAATTGTGTCCTAGAATTACCCAATAAAGACTTAAATTCGTCCGTTGAAAAAATGTGTCATTGGCTCCTGGCTTAGTTGGGGAAGTTCTTCGGAACTTAGTGTAAGTTCGAACAAGAAACACTCGGAATATAATGAATGTTGTTAAGTGATTTTACTTTTATTGCAAATTTTTAAATTTAAAGATTTCTAAATTATTACACAAACTTGACAATAGCTGGTATCTACCTAAGCAATACATATTTATACAACAATTGTCATAACATGAAATTATTGTTATTGGATAACAGTTAACGCTGATGACCATCCTTAAGCGGAGAGCACTCATTCATACAGAACAATATTAGATTTGATCGTGACACAGTTGCAGCCGCTAAGTGATTTTTTATTCCAAGAGAGAAGGCACCACGGTGTGAGGGATGGCCCAAACGTGCCCTCACTTATAATCCACTTGCACACATGAACAGGTCCTTAGCAACTACATTACTCCCGAGGTGGCACGGTCCAGCCGGCTTCTCTGCTCTTTTTACCCGACCTTTTGTCTTTTTGCTACTATTTTTTCACATATCCCCGCCTTTTATTCAGTCCGTTTAGCATATACACGGCTCAGCCTGGCTCAGAGCTTAACTCGCTTGAAAACGTTCTCTCCTTTTTTTTTATTTTATTTCATTTTTTTTCTATTCCTACTCCAGCCGCAGTCTCGTAACTGAAAACAAAATATCAGCCCCAAGAGCGGAAAAATGGTTTACTGTGAAAATCCGTGGATTTCAGCACATAGTAGAAGGTGTTCCATTAAAGTCAGTTTCACAATAGCAATAGTGTTTCATCTAAGCGGATAGTATTTTATCTTATTTTTGTTAAATTTTCTTTCTTCTAGACTATTTTATCCAAAGCCATGTTTGCATCTCAGGCTCATTCAATTATCTCTTAGGTGAAATACTTATTGGATGTCAACTAAGGGATATTTCTCTAAATTCAATGGCAACATTTCGTGATTTTAAGAACGTTAAGAAAGCTTTCCCTCAATAAGCGGAAAATGTTAAACTCCACCTGGACAAGGTGGACTGACCTAGGATCATCACACTCAGAAGGTACATGTAGCAGCTTCTATGAAATAGTTCTTAAAGGGTAATTTTAGTTGAACATATATAAAAAATTAATTTACCGGATAAAAGAAAATTCATGAGAGGAATTAGGTAAGAGACACTTTTCTGTTAGGGGTCCTTGATTCGAAAATAGGTATTGAGTTGCTGTGTCTTATCTGGTAACACTGCTGAGCTGTAAAATAAGAAGGTTGGCTTTGAGTATGTTACCCAGAATCGTAGTTCTTTGTTCATTGTTGTTGTAATGTTACGTAAAGAAGAATAAAGTTGTTTTGTGTGTTTGTGGAGTAGATGTTGTAAAAGTTTTTTTATTAAAGTCTCATTTGTTCCTGCATCTATTTACTAATATTAGTAGGAGAGCCAACCAATTAATCCGTTTTTGAAGAGGTCACTTTTGTAATTTAATTTTTTTAAGCTGGATGATGAAAATACCACAGAATATTTCATTCCTTATTTCAAATTATAGATTTTTTTTTTTCCAAAATCCATTCCATTACTTCTAGTACATCACCCCTCTTACCCATAATTAGCTTTGATACATGACCGTTACTTGAATAGATCTAACTTTTTGTTACAGGCTGAGATTCGACGCGTCATATGCCTTTTCATCTCCCTTAATTCTGGTATGAAATGGAGCTCAATTTAAAGCTATATTACAATTAAATAATTTACTAATAAATTAATTATTTACAATTAATCAGTTGAAATTATCAAGATAAGATTGAAATTTCCAATTCTGTTAAATGGTAGAGAGTATTTATTTATAAAATAGTATTTGAATTTATAAAAGACATTAAATTTGTACACCTAATTTGATTACATCTAAAGCCGCTAATGACCCGATAGGGTAGATGCTGAATGTAACAATAAATAAATAAATAACATAAAATGTTAGTGCCAAATAAAAATGAATCAGCAATAGAAAATTTTACAATTAAAAAAAAAAAAGATAATGTGCATGGAATTCTTACATGTATTATTTAAGTAAGGCTCGAAGTTGGATTTGTATCGAATATAAGCTCCTACCATCCTCAAATGCCATAAATGGAGTATGGTTTTTTCTGCTCTCTCCGCATTTTCAGTTTTTGTTTTTCTTTCAAACATAAATAAATAAAATCGAAATAAACATTTCGCTAGGCTGAAGATTCTGTGGATAAACTGCACCTATAATAATTTGAAAACAAATTTCATTGTTTAAGTATGTATAAAATTTCAATATTCGAATTGTCTCGATTTTTAAAAATGCATAGTAATCATTACCAGAGCTATAATTCATACAAATCCGATATACCATAAAGTATTCAGGTGCAACGTTAGGAAGCTATAACAATTGGACCCATCTCATGTGCGCTGAGGTGTTTTCGTTCGTCGTTGATTCTTGGATTCATCTTGCTAGCATTAATTAATTAAATCTACAATATATTGACCATTATTTAATATGACTTTTCCGCATCATTCCATTAACTGCATAATGCCATGTTCATAGAATGTCTGGAGTTTATTGTTAAAAAACTGATCCAAGTGATTTATGATGTTCTCTTCCTTTTGGAATTTCTTTTCATTCATGGAGTTCTGCAGAGACTGGAATAAGTGATAGTCACTTGGAGCTAGGCCTGGTGATTAGGGCGGGTGGGACAAAAGGTTCAATGCTCCATCTAATGCTCAATAATTTATTTCGATTGACCAATGACGTGTTAGGGCCAATCGTTATCTTGGAGGAACAAAACACCCTTGCGATCATCCATAACTCTTCAGGTTGGTCTCTAAATTCGATATTGCTATATTGGAAAGCTGAATTATTGATCTTCAAAGCCGTGTGAATGGTTTGGAAACAAAAACTCCTTATAGGTTTTTATTTTTTATCTCCGTTTGTCGTTTGTTTGTCCTGTTAATGTCATTTTGTGTAGTTTATGTGGGCCTGAATTCCTGATAAATTTATTGTAGATAGCTAAAATGTTATTGAGATTATAACATTTTGTGTGATTTTCGAAAAAAAATCATGTGAGGGACCCAAACACAAGACCTGGAAACATAGCCGAGTTTGTGCAAATGATTTTCTATGCTTGTGTGCGAAACATTTGGGGCCATGGCAATCTCTCTCACTGATTTTGATCAACAATGGCCTTAACATTGCTCGTTTCAATTTCATGTGGGCGACCAGACCGTTGAGCATCGTTGATGTCAAAATGTCCTCAATGGAATTTGGCAAACCAATTTTGACAGGCGCGTTCGGTTAAGACATCATTTACATAAACACTGAAAATTTGTATATGCTCTTCTGCAGCACGCATACTTTTTTTATAATTTTTTAATTTATTTATTAGTTATACATATTTGTGGCTCACAATAAATTTGCCATCTACCTTGGTATTCAGCAAATATGATTGATAGCAAGGAGAAGAAATGATAGCATAAAGAAAAAAGAATAGTAATAACAAAACAAAAACAAAAAAAAAATATAACAGGATTAAACAACACATACATAATAACACACACAAAAAATGATAATGCAGCAAGTAGCTCAATTCAATAAGTCTCTTGGCCAGCGCCTCGGCAGTCTTCTGGGCGGATTATATGGATTTGTGGCAGTAGATAAAGCTTGAGTAAGTGGATTGGAATTTAGAGTCAGTCCGTCATGAAAATTATTAAAGCAGTCAGTGGCAGTTGCCGTGATGAAAGGAATGTTAAGGTGAGTGTGTAACGTGAGGTTTGAAACATAAAAGGGTGTGTCTATAATTTTACGAAGGACTTTTGACTAGAATGACTGAATGATTTTTATATTTGATTTCTTTGCTGTTCCCCATAGTTCGATTTCATATGTCCAAAGTGGTTTAATGAGGACTTTGTAAATAGTTAGTTTATTAGTCATAGATAATTTAGAACGTCTGTCAAGTAGCCTAGAAAAATAATACAACAAAATATGCCGATAATGAATGATATTTTCTTCCATATTCACAGTGTAATAGCAAACACAATACAAAGCTAGTTTCAACAAGAGCTAACAGATATAGTTGTTAGCATATTACAAACAGGATAAACAATCCACCTTAGGGATTAATTCATCAGATAAGAAGTGCATCATAGTGAATAAAAATAAACAGAAAAAAACGAGAACGTATTTTCCAACCCAATACTAACAATGTGATGCTTAGTTATTTCTAATAAACAAAATGAATGTACGTTATTAAAATAAATTTTGATAGCTATCCAAATATTTGATATATAAGTAAATGAAAATAAAAATAAATTTCTTAATGCCTTAATATAGTTGTTTATTTACGTATTTCCATTTGATGTTAAAATTTTATCACTGACCAATATACTGCGTTAATTATTCCAGCGGGCCGGAGAATTTAATACTGTTCCTCTATATTAACATTTATAATATGTTCCTAGAAATGATAATAAGTTTGAAACCGAATAACCAGTGCTGGATTCATGGGCAAACGTCATACTAGTTCGTAAAGACATAGAATAATGTATTAGGTAAAATGGCACCAAATT
This sequence comes from Nezara viridula, assembly GCA_928085145.1. Classification (NCBI taxonomy): domain Eukaryota; kingdom Metazoa; phylum Arthropoda; class Insecta; order Hemiptera; family Pentatomidae; genus Nezara; species Nezara viridula. The sequence continues at coordinate 77,843,412 of OV725080.1, forward strand.
CTAAACATTAAACTTTGATGAGATTTAACGTATACCCTTTCTGGAACCTTCGGTTGAACCAGGAATTATGGAAATTCAGATTCAATGACTATATAACCTTAAAGGCCCGAATAATTGTTTAAAAAATATTTCCTTGATATCTTTAAATTTATTTCAAATTAGAAATTCGGTTTCAGAAAGCATCATTTTACTATTCAACAATGCCATCTATTAATAGATTATATTTCTAATTCTTTAGAATCTAAAAATTATTGTCTTGGAATTTTTCTTGATATCAGTTGACAGCTTTCGATAAAGTTTGGCATAAAAGATTGGTTTCCAAACTTAAAATTTTTCTTCCTCCCACCTATTATTTAATACTACTCTCACATTTAACAGACAGACATTTTGTAGTGAAAGTTGGAGGAGTACCTCAGCGAAATTCTTGGACCAATATTATTTAATATATGTATGTCTGACCTACACCAATATGATGCCATTCAACTTGGTACTTTTGCTGAGGAAACTGCAATCCTCAGCTCAGATAAACATCCCGTTCGGGCATCCAGCACTCTTCTAAGCCACTTGAAAGATACTACTTATTGGGCAACAAGGTGGAAAATTAAAATGAATAAAAAAAAATTGTGTACGTAGTATTCACTCTTAATCATAGCTCTTCTTTCGAAATATAGTTTAATAGCATTGAAACACCTGCATCCGATGTAATTAAATATTTGAGTTTTTGCCTGGACATAAGATTAACTTGGAGGACACACATGAGAAATAAACGTGTGGAATTAAACAGACGATACGGTATTTTATCTAGGTTACTTGACAGACATTCAAAATTATCTTTGACTAACAAACTAACTTTCTATAAACCAATACTACTCTATTTTACTTAAACCAATTTGAACTTATGGCATATAACTGTGGGGTTCTGCTAAAACTTTCAATATTAACAAAATCCAGTCTTTCCAATCCAATCAATTGGGTGTTGAGAAAAGACTAAGGAATAAATGTGATTTATTATAAAACCCTATTAAAGTCCTAATCAACAATATATATATATATCTTTAGAACTTAGAGTAGCTTAATATATGTGCTAGTGGACGGTGCTGAGAGTGTCCGTGGCCTGATCGAAGCTCTATTTTTAAAATTCTAGCTTTGAAGAAGATCCCATCGTTGACTTATAAAAAGAAAAATACCGGGATCGAAACGTCAATAAACTTAGAAGAAATGAACATTCAGTAGTTTATTAAATAATTAATAAGTATATATAATTTATATAATTTATATATATATATATATATATATATATATATAATATATATATATATATATATATATATATATATATATGTGTGTGTGTGTGTGTGTGTGTGTGTGTGTGTGTGTGTACAGTGTTATTTCACATTTAATTAAATCAAATTCATGGAAATATTTTTTAACCTGAACAAAAGAAAATTAAACGCTAACGGAATATGGTTAAACATAAATACAGCTTTGAGGAATAAAGGCTTAATCAATTTACAATGTCAAACATTCCACCGCGACTTTCCCATTTATAGCCTAATGTGAGCTTGTTAGGGAACTAACCTCTTTTATGATAATTTCTAAATGAACTCTAAAATTAAATGACAATGAAAGTGGGAAGTTAAGGACCTTTTTGAGCCGCTCTGAGGTGAAAGATGCTCCCAAAGACAATTAACTTTTCCCCTCGCTTCGGGGAGGTTCATTTAAATTGCGACAAATGTGTAAGGGATTAAAATTGTAAATAGGTATTAAGATGTAAATGGGGATATCAAAGGGGTGGGGAGAGCCGGCAAATTATTGTTCGTAGCTGTAGAAGTTTGTCTTTGCCGGTGGCTTAGGCGGAGAACGGAGATTAAAACGGCTTCAAATTGCACCTTTTCCACGTCCCATTTCCATAACTTCCCTTTGAGGGCGATTAAGATTCATAAACAAAGCCCTTTGGTGAGGAAACTGTTACCTTTGCCACCGGCCCTGGTCATGGATCATCGCTCCTTCGACTTGATGGTCTGTCCAATACGTCAAAAGTATAGTGGAGTTCGAAAATAGGATGACAGTGTAATAGTGGAATTGTCATAGATAAATTATCACATACAGAATTTAAATTATGTTTTTAAAATAATGAACAAAAATATATCTAAAAACCTTTAAAAAAATAGCCTCACAGGCGATTTAGTTTCGTCTTTGTTCGTTATGTTTGTTTGATTACGGAAAAGCGTCATTTCTGACAAACTTTTTAGGGAGTCTCAGTTTTATCTATTGACAGTATTTTTTGTAGGTCGAGTTTTATTCGGTGTTGAAACGTAAGTGAATCTTGGTAAGTCAATCCTTTCAGAATATTTTATTTCTTAAATGCGTATGCTTATTGTATTAAAGAACCATTTTAATACATTTCTTAAACGCGATAATTCAATATCAGTGGTAATTTATCCTAAAAACGTTTGTTTGTTTGGGCATACTTATATACTATAACTTGGACGATAATGACATCCTATCCTACTGATAACAAGCCTTTTCCAGCAAGAGTTAGAAGATCGATTTTCATTGCGTTGTTTCACCACGAAATAAATTTCAACCCACACGAGCGAGATTCTGTCTCGCTTCTGACTCAAGAATGCTAAAGCAGGCAACGCTTTACTTGCTTGGCCATCACAGCCTCTTATGTAGGTAGTTGTTTGACCTTTTAAGAGAAAATAATAAAAGTACCGAGAGTTTTCTATCAAAAGTATCTACCTTAATGCAAAGTATCTATCAACTAGCAAAGTCAATACAACAATTGGTTCAAATTCAGAAAATTCGATTAAAAGCATCCCGATCCAATGGTTTCAGTATCCAATGTAAACCTGTAATTATTTGAAAATGTATTTATTCCATTTCGGAAATTATTAACTGAGCAGTCGTTTTCACCGTTTTTAATAGTTCCAGAAAAAGATCAAATTTTTCTACATTTAAGATTATTCCAGAAACTATCATGCTTCATGATATATCATCTTATAACTGCATATTCTGTAGTGAGTAAATCCGGGATAGTGTTGATACCAAAAAGTATTAAATAATAATATAATCATTTTCATGAAAACTCTTATTTTTAATTTTTAATAACAGTTAAATCGCTTATATTTTAACTAAATAATTTCCACGTTAAGTTTAGCAATGTTTTAAAGGATATTAAGGAAAGAAATGAGCAGTTATTAATATAATATACCGATTTTCTGTATTTGTTTTGTTTATCAAAGAAATATTTGTTACACTTCAACTTCCTTTAATGATTTTTTAGAATGTAAATTACATTTCGTTTACATCTTTGGACGTTTTTAGTTACGGTTATTAAAAAACCGTTAGAAAATTTTATTAGCTAATTTACATTTCAAAGTTTAAAATTTTATTTATATATTCTACTTTTCTTATAATTCTTTTTAAAAAATGTGTTAATTTGAATTTAAAGTATGTATTATACTGTTATAGATCTGAAATTCGGTTATTCTAAATCATTTTACTCTCAAATCCAAAAATGAATTTCTTTAGGACAACAATTTCCAATATTTATAACATATGAAGCCATCTGTTTTTTTTTTTTCAACCATTCCTCTTAATTATTGGTGTATTTTCAGTTTACTTTGTAGAGGAGTTTTCTACTCACGGCGCACTACACTGTTTTCCAGTTGGTAAATCATCAAATGTTTGCAGATGTATTCCTGTTACTATGATTTACGGTTAACTGCACCCAATCGTAGGTAAATATTATTGTCTTTAATCGTTAATTGCCAATTAATAAAGAATGTACGAATATTAGTGATGACTAAAACCTATTAAATATATTTTGGCTTAAAAACTTAAAAAGGAAGTTAGTGGCATTAATGCCAGATTTGTTAACCTAGTAAAATAAATAACTTAAGGTATATTCTTAGATGACTAGGTCTTAATAATCGTTTTGATCCCATTTTATTGATTTAACCGTATCAATTTTTGGAGTTCTAGTGTAGTTTTATACCAATAGGTGTTTTTTGAATAATTAATTCGAATTATCACTGCACTAGCAAAAGTTATATGTTTAGTGAATAATTGAAAACAATAGAGATAAAGAGAGAGAAGTGAGAGAAAGGGAAACTTAATGTTAAATAAATAAAAAAAAAAAAGCATGAACAATGAGAAGAAGGAAAAAGGAAAAAAAAATTATAAAAATAAATAAAATAATAAAAATGTATATATATATATATATATATATATATATATATATATATATATATATATATATATGAACTATATACTTCTGTATATTTAGATATATATATATATATATGAACTTATATATAAATATACAGAAGTATTAGTTAATATTAGTAAAATATATATATATATATATATATATATTTTACTAATATTAACTAATACTTCTGTATATTTATATATAAGTTCATATATTGTCTTAAGGATAGAAGAGTATGCTATGTATATAGCAACCCAATATAATTGGGCAGCAATCCTTTATATTTTATGAAAATAAAGTGTTTCTCTCTAGGGAGGTACCCTTGTCGGGATAACAGCGGACCAACCACCATTTCACAAATCACTCAAATTAAAAAGTTGTATGAAAGACGGAAATTGTTAATCAAACTAATAGCTGAAAACTTACTCCTGAACAGTTAGAAAAAATGTTTTCTGAATGATGAGATTAGGGCGCAGTAACCGGAAACCCGCACGGCAGTGGTGATCTTCGTGCATTCCAAGTTATATGTTAAATAAAATATTGATCAATAAAACTTTTATATATATATATATATATATATATATATATATATATATATATATATATATATATATATATATATATATATATATATATATATATATATATATGTGTGTGTGTGTGTGTGTACGGCTTTTGTTACGTCTGTATTCCAAAATTACTCTGCTTAGTTATTATTTAAAGATCTATAATTAGGTAAATAACTTCTCATATGAATGTGTATTTCTAAATATGATAGGATGATATTGGCGAATGATCGATCAAATTGAAGATAATTGACGCCCACTGCGTTAATGTCTTATACAACATGGTTGTTGAACATGGTGGTGTACATCATTAACTATTGTGTCTAGTCCTTCAGCTTGTATTAGCTTATCAAAGCATTTAGGAATGACTGTACTAAACTTGAAATTGATCATGAAATTAATTATTTTCGTATGAATTAATGCTTCCCTCCCGAAACGGAAAAAATATTTTTAATTGGTCCATATTTGTTGCTTTGGGTGATCTAAATACTTTTAAAAAAAACCTCTGTTTGCGAAATTATAGTTTATTTACAACTAATAAACTGGTCTCATGAACATAAACTAATAAACATAAACTTGTCTCATGAACAAAATTTCTAAGAATTATTTCTAATTTCTAATTCTAATATATTGAATTAGGCTTCAGGAATTAGTTATATGTCATTTAATAATGGTAATAAGTTTTTTTTTTCTTCTAAAGTATTATTGTTTTATATGTGTATATATATAGCTTAAAAAATACAAAATTCAATAAAAAATACAAAACAACATAAGAAAAATTTTATGTATTTAAGTAATTAAGAGAAGAAAAAAAAGATGGAACCTACATAAAACGGTTATAAATATAACAATACGCTAAGAACATTTGTGTATGTTATAAGGAAATATGAAAATAATAATGTGAAAAACAACGACATTATTATAGATATTAAATTTTTTTTTTTTATTTATTGATGATATTTACAACTGTATTACAAGTAAAAATACATTCAGTAAATGTGAACAATAGAATATAATAGCATGAAATCATTTGTTGAGAAACTACCCACTGGTAGCCCTCTAAAAATGTATTTACAAAAGGAGATCTCGAGGCCATCTTCTTTTCAGACGCCTCGGAGGGTTGTCAGGTATCGAAAAGGAAGCAAGGTTAGAAACGAGAGGGTTAGGATGGTTCTGAAGTTTATTATGGAAGGAAAGGTATCTGGATTGGGCCAGGTTAGAAACATAAGGAACATCAAGGTCGTTATGGATGATTTTGTTTGTGACAAAGTAAGGAGCTGTGAGGATTTTACGAAGGATTTTGGATTGTAAGGATTGGATGCGAGAGGAATTCGATGGCTTAGTGGAGCCCCAGAGCTCAATTCCGTAAGTCCAAATAGGTCTTATTGTAGTCATGTATATGAGTCTTTTGTAATTCACTGGGAGCTTAGAGCGTTTGTCTAGTAAGTGCTGGAGTAATCGGAAACGTCGACCTGTTTCTTGTCGTTTCAGTCTGGTATGAGGATTCCAAGTTAGACGTTTGTCTAAGTGGAGTCCAAGGTATCGAATTTGTTCAACAGAGATAAGTGGGGTATTATTAAAGGATACTGTAGGACAAGAGGACATTATATTAAATTTAACTTTGTTTTCATTTTTTCTTATTTTTCATACAATTTTTTTTATTTATATAATACCATCACTTTTGTTTTTTAACGTATTGTTATTTTTGAATTATATTCATGTTTATATTACCGTTATCTTATGTGTAGTTTCCATAATTTGTTTTTATATATATGTCATTTTTGAGATTTTTTTTTTTTTATTTATTCATTTTTTTTTTGATTTTTTAGTCCTGATGGTTGGGTGAAAACGTCGGGAAATTTAATAGGCAACATTAATGACTGTATTTCCTGATCATTTATCATATAAATAATTTTCACATTCAACCATATCTGCATTCATACATAATAGGGATATTACAGATTTGGGTATACACGTAATCATAAATTGTCGGAGCAATACCGAAGAGCTAAAACTCAACTTTTTATTTATTTATTATTACCTTTACTTTTTTTCCTTTATAAGCCCTTCTCTTCTCCAGTTGGCTGAAGGGAACTTCAAGTGTTACTATTGCTAGGTGTAACAATATCTGCGAATTATGATCCCTTTTTTTTAGCAGACATTTTAAAAATAATATTACATCCTAATTTAATATGATACAACTGATTTAAATATAAAAAAATATCTACTTTACATTTGTAACTATAAAATTACACCCAATTTTAAAGTTTTATAAATCCTCTCGTATGCAAATAGACAATTTCATGTAATTTAATAAAATATTTTGGTTAAATTATATATAATTAAATATTTAATAAAGTATGATATAAATTACGAATTTATAAATTATTACGTAACGGACACGAGCATTGTAAATGAAAATTCTCTAAATTAATATTCTATTTGACGTTTCTGGTCATATATTAATTGACTGTACTCGATTTAGGTATATGACATTTTGTAAGATATTAAACTGTAGTTTCCTGATACAGCAGGCACCGACATCAAATTATAGTGCTTTTGTTTACTGAAAGTTTATTGAAATGGCTGTTTGAAAACGGATCGCATAAAAACCTGTTGACAAACGAGCTAATGAGCTTTGCTATTAGCGGATTTGAACCCGCAGAGAACCCGATGGCAGATACCAGAAGCACAAAGGGGTTTGTAATTTCAACAATATGCCTTGTGATTAAGAGCGCATTTGGTTTCGGTGGAAATAAATGACAATCAGCATTGCTTTTGATGAGGGGAATGTTGTCATGCATCATTTGTCCGCTTAAGTCATTAATTAATTCCATTTCAGAAGTAGCTATTCGTTACATTTTTTGTCACATCATTTCGAAGATCATTAAAGGTGTAATAATAAAAGATTTTTTTGGGTAAGGATTAATTAAAAGAATAAAATACTTCATTATGGGCATATACATATAGTTTTTGAACAGCGGTATGATGAATAATGTAGAATATAATAGAATAGAATAGACACATTTTATTGGCTTTATATACAACGTAGCTATGGAGTATGACCCATTTAGTGTTAGTAGGGATTAGTTTTATAAGTAGAAGAAAATAAGTATAGTATAAGAAGACAAAAACAAAAATATTTTTATATAACAAACATCATAAATAATTTTATTATTTCAAATATTTTCATATTTCAAATATTGCCACATTTTATATATTCCAAATATGTTTTTTATTCCAAATATTTTTACTATTCATAAATATAAATATTTCTATATAATAAATATTATAAATGAGACATCACAAATGAATAAAAATACATGTATACCAAACAAAGTTTACTAAGCAGAACACAACTAAGCAAAACAAATAACAGAGATGTTAGTATTACAAGCGCACATGTAGATACCAATATTAATAATACTTAAAAGGCACCCAAATTGTGAATAAATACACGGACATATGAGCACATGCCTAACTGACCTAAAGCTGAGGGTTTATACTTGTATTGATAGAGTCACAAACCACTGATAAATCATCTGAGGCAGCCTCTATATGTATCTGTAGGTATCTCCTTCTATGTGTCTCCAGAAACAAACACTCCAGTATCAAGTTTTTTAAACCGTTGTAGATAAATAGGCCGACTTGCAGACTTCGTTTGTAATGTGATAACGTATGTAATGTTCCCATGACCGGTTTCTCCAAGCATTCCGTTATTATAAAAGGAAATATTAATGTCGGAAAAAATTGCAATAAGTTTTTAAGGTATTACAATAAAAACCAATCTATTTTCTTCAATTGAAAAATATTGTAAAAAGTAGCAAAATGGTGTTTAGCTTAAACAAAATAAAGTCCCAGGTGAAAAATTCTCATTTACCAAAAAAAAAAAAATATATATATATATATATATATATATATATATATATATATATATATATATATCACAATCGGGTTGAAATATCTGTGTTTAGTTATGATATGTTTGTTTGTATATATATTTTTATTTATTTATTCATATATTTTTTTTTAAAACTGGAATAAGCGTAAAAGGCGGTCTCGACACTGAAAGACAGAAAAGCAAGGAAAAGATAAAGATTTGTTTACAAAATCAGTTGTGTTTAATTATGAAATTATCTTTCGATTAAAAAATATATTATATAAAATATCAAAATTAGTCCATTACAATATAAGAATTATTGTGAATAGAGAGGGTCCTAGGAAATCAACAACTTCTTCTCTTCTGTTTCTTCTTCCAGCGCTTATCCATTGTTTTGTGCTTTTTTAAATGTTTCTAAGTTGTTTAATCAGTGGAATTTCATTTAACATGGACTCCCAATTTTTCCGTACTCTGTCGTTTAGCAATGTTTTTACATCACTCGGCTCGTATGTTTGGAGAGGTGGGATATTCGTATGAGCAGCTTAATCCGCTACTTCATTTCCTGGTATCCCCCGGAGTTTCCTAAAGTCCAGAAAAAAATTATACTTTTGTTAAGGTTGTTTATAATGTCGATGTATTGGTGGATTATGTTTATTGTAGGTCCAGTTTTATTGAAGTTTGCTATACTCTGAAGGGCGGAGATCGAATCAGAACATATTACTATTTTCGAACTTTCTATATTTATTGATAAATTTAATGCTGCAGAAATAGCCTGCCATTCTACAGTACATATTGTTGAGGTTGGCGATAATTTATACTTATCCCATTTATAATTCCTGCAAAACCGACATTATCATTCTGTTTGGATCCATCAGTGTATATTATTTCATAATCTGAATATTTTTGAATTTCTTTAAGGAATTTAAGTTTATAGGGCCAATTATAAAAGTTAAAATTGTTTTCGTCTATAAAAATTTTAGAAATAACTGCGGGATTTTTACCTAAATAACTAGGCGAACTAAAACATTGAAGCTTAGATTCGAAGTACCTATGAGTGAGGCGGAATCAGCCGCTGTTACGAAGGAGGCCGAGGCAGCCCAAGCTGCGGCTCGTATGGACTGCTACGACAATCCTCCGTGCGCAGGCAACGAAAGAGGAGCATGGGAACTGGTAACAGGAAGAAAACGAAACATTAATGAAAACAGGGACCCGAGGAAACTGAAAAAACAGGAAGTAGTGGTAACTACTAGCAATAGTTTCCAGGTTCTATCTACTACTAATGACCAATGTCAAACTTTTTCTGCTAATCCACCATCTAATAATACTAAGAATCCACCCCCAATCTACATCACCGGTGTCGAAAACTACGCGGCTCTTGTGTCTTATTTACAATCCAATTCAGGACCAGATTCCTTTTTGCTAAAAACAACTTCTAAGGGAGTAACTATTTACCCCCAGATCCCAAACAATTACAGGCAAATAGTTAACTGCTTGAAAAACAGCGGAGCCGAATTTCATACTTATCAGCTTCCTGAGGATAGAAATCCTCGCGTGGTGATTAAAGACCTTCATCACAATACACCAATTGAAGAGATTAAAAAAGATCTTGAAATATACGGATACAAAATCGTAGGTATTACCAACGCCATCTCACGTTTTAAACGGCCACTACCTATGTTTTTTGTAGATGTAAGTAAAGAAACTTTCAATGAGAAAATATTCGATATTACAAATTATTTTATACAAAGGTTACAATTGAAGAACTTAGAAGGAAGAAACATATACCGCAATGCGTCAGATGCCAACAATACGGTCACACACGATCGTATTGCAACCACGCAACACGGTGCGTCAGATGTGGACTAGGACATGACAGTTCCACTTGTAGCAAAACTAGAGAAACTCCAGCTAAATGCGCTAATTGTCTAGGCGAACATCCGGCCAATTATCGGGGATGTCAAACCCTTAGAGATCTAAGGGCACAGAGGACCAAGAGGAATCATGTTCACCAGAGGGAATCACCTCCATCTGCAAATCTTCATAATTTCCCGGATCTTCCACAACCTTCGCAAAGCCCATATCAAGAGCAGAAGCGGAAGCAGAAGCATCATCAACAGCCCCAACAGCAACCTCCAGTGCAACAGCAGAAGCCAATACAGAAGCAAACGCAACCGCAAGCTCAGGAACTGCCTCCATCATCAGTACCTCCAAACATTCAACCTTCAGCAACCATGAGGGGAAAAAGTACCCAGCTACCTTCAGCTGAAAACTGCATGTCTCCACAACTATTCCAGTTATTGAACGGTCTGAATACTCTCATTCAGCCCCTTTTTAGTCTCCTCCAACAGCTCTCACAGATAACACAAGGCATGTGTCTTCCTAATGGCCATTAATCAGCTAACTGTAGGCTCCCTGTCCATCCTTCTGTGGAATGCAAACGGACTAACGCAACATAGGACAGAATTGGACTTATATTTACACGAAAAACGCATTGACATCGCAATGATAACAGAAACACACTTTACACCACGAACTAAATTTCATATTTCTGGTTACAATACCTACAGAACAGACCATCCGGACAACACAGCTCATGGGGGTACAGCAATACTAATAAAGACATCATTATCACATAATCCCTTATACTTACCTACTACACCTGACATTCAAACCACAGGCTTAACACTACACACCAAACATCACACAATAACAATAGCTTCAGTATATTGTCCTCCGAGGTACGTATTAACACCTTCGATGTTTTGCAACTATTTTCGAAGCCTTGGGCGTTGCTTTATAGTAGGCGGTGACTTTAACGCAAAGCACCAATTTTGGGGGTCACGGCTGTGCACACCAAGAGGAAGAAATCTGATGGCTGCTATCCACGAGCTTTCATTAGACACTATATCACCTGATACACCGACATATTGGCCGACTTCACAACGTAAATCCCCAGACCTACTAGACTTTTTTATAACCAAAGGACTGCGCACCATACCTTACACCATAAATACGAGCTCTGATCTTTGCTCTGACCATTCCCTTATACATTTGGTTATCCTTGATGAGCCCATCAATCTTCCACGAACCCCTAAGCTCCTTAATGGTAAAATGGATTGGGATGCTTACAGGGAAATTCTGGATTCAGAACTTTCAATCCCTGGTTCCATTAAAACAGCAGATGAACTAGAAGAGGCAGTGGACAAATTTACAAAAAGTGTCCAAAAAGCAGCTTGGTCTTCATCGCTACCAAGGTCATCAAGAGCAGAACACTTGCCAAGATATCCTCAATATATAAGGGACTTGATCACGGCAAAGAGGAGAGCACGTAAGGTATGGCAGACTAACAGACTTCCCTCAGATAGACGGACATTTAACAGACTAAATAACGAACTTAAACGACTAATACAAAAATTCAACAGAACGAATTATGATGCTTATTTGAGCAGCATATCAACTGACGATGGAAGTTTGTGGAAGCATACCAAAAATTTGTTAAAACATCGAGAGGTGTCAGTACCCCTGCGAAACGAAGACGGTTCATGGGCTTTGTCGGATAGAGAAAAATCTGAACTATTTGCAGACCATCTTTCATCAGTATTTACACCATTTACCGACTTCACGAACACAGAACATGAAACCTTAGTATTTGATACTCTAGACATACCATTACAGATGACACCTTCCCCTCTTCCTTTCACTCCTTCACAAGTCGCACAACAAATCAGACATCTCCCAAAAAGAAAAGCTCCAGGTTATGACTTAATAACTGCCGAGGGTCTCCAGCAAATGCCTAGGAAAGCTCTAGTGTTCCTTACGACAATATACAACTGTATTCTGAGGACAACTAACTTTCCATTACAATGGAAATACTCACATATCAAGATGATACACAAAAGGGACAAAGACATTTTCAATCCCTCATCCTACCGACCTATCAGTCTCCTTCCGATATGCTCCAAAGTTTTCGAAAAATTAATATACAAAAGACTGGTTGACATACTGACAGACCAACAAATAATACCTGACCATCAATTCGGTTTTCGTACGTTTCATTCAACTACACAACAATTACACAGAGTTACTGACTACATTGCTGGAGCGCTAGAGCAAAAACAATATGCTACCGGCGTATTTCTGGATGTTGCCCAGGCATTTGATAAAGTCTGGCACCAGGGACTTCTCTTCAAACTCAAAACTATACTGCCTAATACATATTATCTCATTCTCCAATCTTTCCTTTTCGACAGATTCTTCTCTGTCCGACAGGGTTTAGAAATTTCCTCAATTCGACCAGTATCAGCAGGGGTACCTCAAGGATCAATATTGGCACCTTTACTCTACATTGTCTATACGCATGACATGCCTACCAACTCTGAAACATTGACTGCTACTTACGCTGACGATACAACAATTTTAACAAAACACCATGACCCCAGACTAGCCTCATTAAATTTACAAAATCATTTACTAAATTTACAAAATTGGTATTCACTCTGGAAAATTAGATTAAATCATAACAAATCACAACACATAACATTTACGCTTCGACGAGAAACATGCCCCCCAGTTTATATCAGCAACAATCCAATTCCTCAGACGGACAGTATACGCTACCTCGGACTAATATTTGACAGAAGGATGACCTGGGGCCCACACATCAAAATGAAAAGAAAGAGTTTGAACAAGCGACTGAAAATACTGTACTCACTGTTTTCTAAATCAAAATTGAAAATTAGACAAAAACTAAATACATACACTTACCTGCTCAAACCCATTTGGACATACGCCTCACAGATTTACGGTTCAGCAAAAAAGACTCACTTACAAAAACTACAATCCTTTCAATCTAAAATTTTAAGACTAATAACTGCAGCTCCCTGGTACGTCAACAATAAGACTTTACATACCGACCTAAGACAACCAACCATTGACCAGCACATACGTACTCTTTACTCCCGATTTCATCTAAAACTACACGGACATCACAATGGACTTATCAAAGACATGGCCACGGCTGAAATGCTCATCAGGAGGCGACTGAAAAGGAGCTGGATGAGAGATCTCCTTTCCTGATTTTAGGATATAAACAGGCCAGGGAAGAGGTGCTGCTGGGCTCCATTCTTCGTCATGCCTATCATGTCATTTTCAATTTAAACAGCTAATCTGCTAATTGTCACTACCATGACAGGTGCGGATGAAGATATAGAGTCAAAAAAAAAAAAAAAAAAAAGTTTATTGAAATCTGAGTTTTTGTGCTTAAAGGCTTCCATAAATAAAAGATTAAAAAATAGTATATAATATTTAAATAGGCATTTAAGGAAGATTTAATTTTAATCAAATTTAGAATATTGTGTAGACTAAACTAGACCCAACGAAAGCGGCATTAACGGCATAAAGAACTTTTACTGCAGAAAGTTGTTAAGGTCGATAAGCTCATTTTATTCGGTTAAGAGCATTAGGACAACAGAACTCCCCTCCCAGCTTGGACGAAATCTGTTTAATGCCAGCTCAGGAATAAATTGTCTAGAATATTCCCAATGTATTCCTTATAGATACATTTGTGTAATCGCTTTAAATAATTTAATATTTTGTTAAAATCAATTAATTTAAAATGAAGTTATTTATTGAGAAGAAAAAAAAAATACTGAAATATAGCTATAATTACTCTTGAAATGAAATTTTGTTTGTTATATATTTTTCCCCATTCTTTCTTGCCTTTTCAGCTATAAGGGTTTTCTCCGAACGAAGAGAGGAAGAGTGGGATTAATGCCAGAGTGAAAACTTGTATTTTAATGCTTTCTTAGGCTATAGTGTTATCAGTTTTTAGTCTAAACGCCTTGTTTATCACCAAACTAACTTCCAATTAGTATTTATTTACTTTTTACGTAAGTCAAACTACACATTTATTTTCTGCACAAATAAAATACGATTCGTCAATCCGAATTTTAGTAAAATATTGCTAATATTTATATTTTATTGTCCCTCATTTATTTTTCTGATGTATTTGCAGTGAGTAGTGAAATTCTCCGCTTTCGTTATATTCGCAATTTAAAAAAGTTTATATTTTCATTATCATTTCTTTCTTTTTTTCGCAATGTCCTCGATTTTCATATAATAATTAGGTGATGGAGCTCACCCTTTTTGTTTGAATTTAAAAACTAAAGCTATAATTTAGTTTTCCAAAAAACTTTTTCTATCATTGTAGATTTAGTTGAATGCTAGTTCAGAAGGCTTAAGTTGACTAAATTACGGAATTGCTACTTTTTTATTAATTGGAAAACAATTGGCATTCCTTTAAGTTATTAAATACGAAAGATAATATTTTTTATTCCTCGAGGAGTCTTGACATTTTAGCACTTTGCATGAACATTCCATTACTATTTTTAACAATACTCCATTTTGAAACGATTACCGTTTTTCCCTTGAATTTTTAATTTTTTTTCTAATTAAACTTATTTATTGAAAAATATTACAATCTGTCTCAAGGACATTTATAATAGTGTTCACAGATCACATTCACACTCTATGTACAATAAATAAAATAAATTATACAGAAAAATAACATATATACAATAAATAAGAATAAAATAACCTAAAATTAAATTAATAAAAAGGACACATACATACCTATATACAATATTTACAACCTGGCAAGAGAACTCCAAACCAGACTTGTCTTTCCAACTGTGGAGAGAAAATCATGACTCCAGGAGATCCCTGCACTTCTCTCTCAACCGCGTCACTGGGACTAAACCCAGTGGAGATTGAGCAAGAATGTTTTTATTATTAATTAATTATTGAAAATACAGAACAATGATGCACTATAAAATATATTCGGACGAATTATCGCTGATATATTTGAAAAATCCTATATTTATGCAAGACATTTTACTTTTACGGAAGAGAGAAGTTTTGTCTTGTTACCCTAAATGAATTCGGGTCACAAAAAATAATTTTCAATATCCTTATAAGAGAAGAAAATATTTTTGTGAACATTTTTAATGTATTCAATTATCATAAACAATTATTATGTTTTGTTATTGATCTATTTAATTTGGCTTTATATACTAAATAAAAATAAAAAGCATACAAATTGTTCAAATAAACAACCTTGTTGGGACCATCTACCTAAAGCATTAACTATTTTCAAAAATAAATTAATGAAAAGTTCAGTTTTTAAAATATATGAATAAAATAAGGTTGACTGGACGGGTCACCAGGGACCAGGATACACCATGTCAGGTCAACGGGGGGAGGTCAGCCCTGGACATGTTCTAGCCTGGTCGATGTTCCTCTGCCTTGTAGCGGCCGATGGCATGGCAGATCACTCAGGCACTGGTTTATAGATGGACGTCCGCATTAAGCCATCAGCCAACATAGGCCCCTTGAAGGTGTCATGCTTAGAATCTAAAAATAATCCAAAATGTGCTTATTCTATTTCATTTGTATTTTGAATTACTTAATAGAGGAAGTTAGTCGAATGTTCTACGTATCATGGGTGATAAATATTCAGGACGCCGCAGTCATTATAAAGATTTACTTAGTGCCGATGTTTCAACCCAAACATGTGGATAGTGACAACATTTCAACCCAAACATGTGGATCATCATCAGGGTGTGTTTCAAGCACCTATAGTTCGAAACAGGCCTTGATGATGACCCACATGTTTGGGTAGAAACGTTTGCACTAAACAAAACTTTAAAATGGCTGCATCCTGAATATTTATCGCCCTAGAATTACTTAAGTGACAAAAAGAAAATGTCTCTTCTCTAAAAGCTGTCAACATATTAACATCCATATGGTCCCATATATTTGTATGTACTTTTAATGTCTTCTGTGGAGTATGCTCACCATATACCAAATAATTGGAATAATTATCTTAACTGATAGCCTATAGTTGCTTAAAACAGTTGAAAAAAAGACGTTAACAGAGCATTCTTCTCCCTTTCAAAGGTATTTAAATCCCGAAAAGAGACAACAAATCTCAATTAAAGAGTGTTCAATGCTATGATAAAGCCATCTAATAGAGAATAAATACCAATAAAAAGTTGCTTTCAGATTGTGGCCGATCAGTATCTCATGACATGAAGGCAAGGAGGTTGGGACGGGCGGGGCATGTATTTCGGCGCAATCCTTCTGGAAGCCTCTACACACCCACAAATACTTTAGTAATAAGCAAAAGACTATGTAGAAGACCAAAAATTATACGGATAGATCGAAATAACAAAGAGCTGCAAGCAGATAACCAGAAAATAATCAGAAATGGAGAAAGCTGGTTAAGGTTGCAAAAGACCTACAAGGTCTGCAATGATAGCAAAAAAATAAAAGACAAGAAAACTCCTATACAAATAAAAGAATTTTAAAGAAAGAATTTGTATTAGCTTATAGTTTTACCTTTATTTATTAATATTTTTTCTTGCACTGCCAGGCGTCTGAGGGGGTAGACCAAAGCGAAGATTGGAGGATTGCGTTAAGGCCAATAGCGGATCCAGGATTTAATTTTGGAGGGACTTCAGCCCGAAAGCTTTTTTTTTTCATAAAAATGACGATATTTACTTTGAAAAAAAAGAAAGAAACTAGCAATCTATATGAAATGGTGTTTAAGTGATTCCTTAAGTATTTTTAAATGTAGTTACACGAACAATAATACTTTAAGAGATAATTTTTAAATATTTTTTTCCATAAAACATGATTATATTTTACCATTTGGGGGGGGGGCTTCAGCCCGAAAGCTCCCTCCCGTAGATCCGCCCGTGGTTAAGTCTGATTTGGAGGGATTGCGTTTAGATGGTGGATGTTAGATGGAAGAATGCAGACCGCGATTGTTGTGGGGGGGGGGGGGGGTGGTTCGGTATCGGCATTGAACCTTCATGTAGTTTAACAAAATAAACACAGTAATTTATAGTTTTCTTCAGTGGTACTCTTTCCGAGCCTTCATCACATAGTTTTCCACAGGATAGGATTAGTCCGCTAGTAAGTTTAGTCAATAATCAAACATTACTTCTACTAAAAAGAACAAGTTTATTTGTACCAAAGTAAACGAAAGTATGTATATACGATATATATATATATATATATATATATATATATACAGAATAGAATATGTAAAACTACTTTGATCTTTTTAGTATAAAGAATGTTTGATCATTGACCGCAAGATGAGTTATCCCAATAATGGACATTATTTAGTGCTGGAGAGGGGGATGGAGTATTTCTGAAACAGGTTAGTTCGAAAACATAAAGTTGAGATTAGCATTAGTACGTTCAAGTAGGTATATGCTTAAAATATTACAGGAAATTGTTTACTAAAATTTAGTTACCGGAAGAGGGACTTTTTATAATCAGTTTTATACATTTCTGTGGATTCCTTAAAAATGTCTATTAAGTTTTTAATTAAAAATCGTTGTATAAATTCGTGATTTTTAATTTGAGATCTGTCTTATCCTTATTAAAACGGTCTAACAAGGATTAAATGCGGAATTTATAAAATAATTTCTTCTGAAGTATTTTTAATACGGTTCATTTGAAAAAAAAAATAACAATCGCTCATTGATAGGAGTAATAAGAAATGGTTAAATAACAACTATAATTTTATAATTAAATTAACTCAACATTTTATAATTGAAACTATCAGAAAAAATGAGAAACATTTTCTCACGTTGAAAATAAATATTCGAAAATTAGAGTTGTTATAAACAGAGAGCACAGAAGGGGGTTCCGTCATCAAAGCTTTGATGTTGACAAAAACACGATGATGAATTTGGAGGAATCTTTAAAACAGGCTACACTAGGAAAAATAGAACATGCACATTAAGTGCAATTGTATACCGTATAACCTTTTTTTTTTTATTTGGTCCTCCCCTTCCTCGGCTTGTAGAGTACAAGTGGTTTTCCGGTCCAGGGGATGAGGGGAGGAGGAATTAATTCCAGAGTTAAAAGCCCCTCCTGGCATCTGGATGAGAACTCGTGACGATTTTATATCTTTAAACTTTGATTTACCATCTGGTTGTCAGGCAACACGCGGTGCTGTGCACTTGCTTTAGTCCCGTCGCCCCGTATACCGTATGGTCTCTGATATTTGACTACGTGTTATATATCTTTTGAAAGCTGAATATATTATAAAAATTAATATCCAGCATACAAAGTCGTATATAGTAATAGAGAGTGATGAAAAACGTGCGATTTCAAAATGGAAATAGAGCGTTAACGAAATTTCCAAACTGAATGAAAACATCTACAGTTATTTATAAGTTTGTAAAAAAAAAAAAAAAGTGTATACCGTTACTGTTAGTGCAACAATTTTATATGTTAATTTAATTTGTGCTAAAGGTGATATTTTGCAGCCTTCAACTGCAATAAATAGTCTGCTACTATGGAAATTAGTATAGAGAAATAAAATATGAAATTAAACTAATAATAAAAAAAAAACTCAACTTTTACATATGACCTTTTACACTAAATGTATCGATATACAGTTAATATTGTAATCAAATATTTGCTCTATTTGAGTAGAAATTTAATTATTTAAGTGGAGTGGGAAAATTGTGTGGTGCACATGCCGATGTTTCAATTTTTGAATTTTTAAACATTTGAACTTTTTCTTATTATTGTAATAAATCTCGGATTTAAAACATAACCACTGAAAGTAATCAGAAAGGTTCATTTCAATTATTTCAGTATTGTATTATTCGATATAAATAAAATGATATGTTTATGTTTAAAAATAAATAAATATTAAGCGATGTTGACAGAGGTTTGGCCCCTGTGGGATAAAGTGTTCGCGTGATCTTATTGGTCGAGACAGATTTTTATCCGTGACTCACGATAAGGTAATATTTAGGGGCTTTATCTTAGCAGATCACTTAATTAAACTAATGAATTCCCTTTTCCAGAATTATTGTCAATGCTAAGGTCATCGGATAAGGATTGTTGTGGTTGGTTGGTTTGAATTGGATTTCAACAAATAGTTTTTAAATCACAGCGATTTTTCCGATCATTGTTTTTATTACAAGTGACTAGGAAATAGTACCGAATTATTCAGAAAAACAGTTCTACAAATTCTTTATTATAATAATTACTACGTGACATCAATATTTTAATGTTTCGGAGTCTAATCTATACCAGTATAAATTAACATATTCTTGAGTGTTAATAAAATTTAATTATCTTTTTTTTCATTTTGATCATATAATCCTAATAATATCATTTCCTCATAAAGATAGTTCAAACATTATTTACAGCAGGAGTGTTCATCTTTCGTGTATCTCTATTTAAATTTTTTTTTTGGAGCTTAAGATACAAAAATTCTTCTGGTAAAGTACCTTAAGTACCTTTAATATTTAAAATAATTAACAGTCTTTCAAGGTTATTAGTAATTAGACAAATATAGATATAAACTATGAGAAGAATTTTATTATTAATGAAGAAGAAATATTTTTCCCGGTTAAAAACAAATTTCCGGAAATAAGAGAATTAATGTATAAGTATATTATATGGTTAGAACGATAAACGTAAATTGAACGCATAAAGTCGTCGATGAAAGGGGAAAGTGAGTGGGGAATTATTATTAGAATTATAATTATTTCTTCCAAATTTTTTCCTGACATTATTTCATCAAAATTTAATTTTGTGTAAACCAATCGAAATTTTTAAATGAAAATATTTACAATATTTCAAACAAGGCAGGCCAAATATAATGAATAAAACTGTAGTTCTGGAATAGTTTAAAATATATTATATCTTACTTTTTTTTATGTAACATGTTAATTGAGTGCCGCTAAAAATGTTTCACACGGTGTTTATGGGTTAGAAAAAAAATAGTAATAACCTTTAATAAGTTTGGTCTCGATAATGAATTTAAATATTAACACTTTTTTATCTCGATATCACACTCGCTGGTTGTTGGAACTTCCCACAGGTGTGATTAGTCTTATCCAAAGACAATTCTTGGTCTTGCGCAAGAGTCTCGCAACAGTCTTGCAGATACCTATTATCCTACTACTACAAAGATATTACTGTAATTTTTCAGATAGGGAAAACCTAACTAAGTGAAACCGAATGAAAAATGAAAAGGTATATTGGTTTCTATTCATATAATAACTATAATTGTCAAGTATTAGTAATTATTTTGCCTTAATTTTTATTCACAAAAACAATTTTTTTTACCAGCCTTGGTCTTAGTCTTGCAACATTCTGGCGATCTTGGTCTTGGTCTCGCAAAGTGTTTTCGGTATTAGTTTTATAATTGCAACTATCAGAAAAAATAAAAAAAACATTTTCTCACGTTGAAAATAAATTTTCGCAAATAAGAGTAATAATAAATAGGTCACCATACACAAAGTGCAAGACCAAGACTGATTTTGGGCAACACTAGGTGTGAGTAAAAAACATAAAGTTAATAACATATATTAACTGTAACTATTTAACATGAAATATTTTTTTATTTTGAACAAAATTCTTCTTTTGAAAGAATTTATTGATTTTATTGCAGTGATAAGAGAAATACTAATATAATTGTGTGATACGTAAGCCGTACCGAATTTATATTTACTCTCAAGATCATATTCAACCCTTGACCTGGAGATGCGCCAGATGGGAATTCCGATCTTCAAGGGAACACGCCACTAGTTAGGAATTAAAAAAAAAATAATAACAATATATATATATAAGTGAACATAAGTTCATTGTCGATTGTCTACAATTATATGTAACTAAAAAAAGAAAAAAATTATATTAGGTACTTTATAAACAAATAAACGCTTCTATATATCTATCTATGTATCTATATTGTATATAATTTTTTTTAAATAATTAATTTTACTTACTAATAAAGGAATTGTGTTAGAGAAATATTATATAGAATAAATATTAAATAGAATAAGATTTAACCATTAAATAATATAAAACAACTTAAGGAATAAATTAATTTTTTATTGGAAGGGGAGATATGACATCATTGCCCGGGGGGGGGGCGCCAAATGTCTAAGGCCGGCAATGTATAAATTATCAGAATCAGAACCATTATTAGAAATATTTGAAATTTATATTAAGCTATTAAATTATAAATTATTGAATTAATTTAATTTAGTGAACCTACTGTATTTGATACTTATTAGTATATTCTATATTCTTAAACTGCGCAGACTTCATTCAACCTCTTCTCACGTTTGTGCAAATTAAAATGAATAGATATGTATTTTAGGTTTCAATTTATTATTTTTAAATATATTACCATTTATTAGTAAAAGAAAAAAAAATCATTATAAACCAAACAAATATTTCTGTAAAGATATTATTTAAAGCGTTCCTCAAATGTCAGTTAATAACTTGCCAATCAACGTATCACTAATTTAAGCATGTAATTATGTAAATTTAGACCAGAGGCAGGGCCGTGGAGAGAAACCGGAAGCCTCAGGTATAAATTTTCGCCGGCCCCCGTCAAATATTTAATCCATCACTGAAAATAACCCTCATCCTTTATAATTTATAAAGTAATAAAATTATGTAAGGAAATTACATAATTATTATAAAGCATCTTTATTTTAATTTTTTCCTTTCGTCCACCCAAAACTCCCACTGAAGTCCTATATACTGATATTTCGACACTCTCTTGGGTCCTTACTAGAGATATCACACCTAAAAACCTTAAAAATCATGTGCGGTGAGCGCATCACACAATTTTCGCTTACCATCCTCATCTTAGCAGAAATTTACAGACAAAGGGGAAGTTAAAATAACAATTATAAACGCTATATTGATTTATATTCCATGCTGGGGATTTTTATTTGTATAGTTACCCTTATATATACAAATTTTATTAATTACATCACTGTAATCTATATAATTAAATATTAACTCATACCAACAATAGCATTTATGAAAACCGCATATTCATGTTATGTATGGAGCGCATTTTTATTTTTCGGGCACACTTGTATTCCTTTGGTTCCTCAATTATAACTATTCTCCGTTACGATCTCTCATTTCTCCTTTAGTTAATTATCAAATGCTTTCATATTTTATATTTAACTATCTTTTGTATTAGAGATTAATGTGAAATGGTCGATTGTTTCATATAAAACAAATGAAAGATGCTTTAGAGGCAGCTGATATTGAAAATAAGCCATTTAAGCCCCGTTAGAGAACATCAATAAGAATAAAACCTACATTTTATTTAAAGCTGCTTAATTTTTACACCGATTTAATGAATTTAATCAAAATAGTTAGAGCCGTTTTCCATAAAATCGTAAGAATGTGTTTAGTTCATGATATGAAGTGCCACTTCCGGTTAGCCGATTTTGACGAACAAGTTGCTGCAACATACTAAATATATAAAAACCTTAAATATGTGATTTCACTTTTTTACGACTTTTCGTTTTTGAGCTAGACTGTTAACACATACACACACACACACAGACCATTTTGCAGGACTTGGTTATTTCGACTAAGGGGGCCTCAAAACATATATTCCGTTGAAAATTCAGATTCGAAAATTTTCACGATCGCAATACTTTCCCTTACTATATATTTTATATATGGGCAAGTGAAAGTAAAAATTTACTAAAAAAAAATGAGAAAATACAACAAGAACACCAATACAACAAATTATTTAACTTCCTAGTCATCAGAAGGTACTTGAGATACAATTTTTGTTTATTTTTCTCCTTGTGACACTGATATAATGTCTGTACAGGATGATTCGAGTGGAATGAGCCAAATTCTAAGCGTGGGTCGCACACAGTAATTAATAAAATTAATACTGATCCGATATTCATTTGGTTAAATTTTATTGTTTAATTACAAACAAACACAATTTAAAAAACAAACAATATTTCATACATTTTTAGCAATTCCGTTATCGAAGTATTATGTTAATAAATGTTAGGAAATATTATCATTGACTCCTATACATTTTTGACTTCTTCTTCGAATAGTGACAGTTTCCCTCCTGATTTTTTCATATCTTCCTGTAATGACCCATGGAGGATTTCAAAACGTTAAATTAGTGCATCCCGGGTATATACTATTACTTTGTAAACTTCAAATTTGAACCAGTCCCATAAACAATAAACCAGGACTGTGAGGTCAGGAGATCCTAGAGCGCAAATAATTAGACAAGCACAATCCAACGATCTAGAAACATTTTATCCATATGTTACCTCACATAGCAAGCGAAATGAGCAGGAGCTCCGTCATGCTAAAAGTACATTTTCATTCTATTGTTTAGAGAAATATTCTCGAATAGTCCTTGTAATTCCAGTGGCAAAAAAACTCAGTTGTATTGTCCTGTGAGGTGCTTCTCTAAAATGAATTATTTATTGTAACTTAAAAACGATAAAAACAAACTTATAATGCTGATACTTAAAATGTAATGCACGTATCAGATATTGTTAGGTGTGAAATTTTGTTTATTTTTTATTACAAAATAAACTTTAAACAAATGAAAATCGGATAAGAACATGTGAGATCTATTAAAATATTTTCCTGTTTTCAATCCACTCCTGCAGTAATGCTTCTATTTTTCTGCCATCATGAAATCCAATCTATGGAAAAGGCACCAATTATTTACATGTCATCAAATATTGTGACACTTGTAACTTTTTTTTTTATTTCTTAATGATATTTACAACTGTATTAAAGAAATACATTTAGTAAATTTGAACATATGGATATAATGACGTGAAAACACTTGTTGGGAAACTACCCAATGGTAGCACTCTAATGATATGCTATACTACATTAGGAGATCACGGGGTCATCTTCTTTTCAGACGCCTAGAAGGGTTATCAGGAATTGAGGAAGAAGCAAGGTTAGAGACGAGAGGGTTGGGATGATTCTGAAGTTTATTAAGGGAGAATAGGTATATGGATTGGCCTAATTATGAAACATAAGAAACAGTAAGGTCATTATGGATGGTTTTATTTGTAACAAGGTAGGGAGCATTAAGGATTTTACGAAGGATTTTGGATTATAAGGATGGGATACGAGAAGAATTCGATGGTTTAATGGAGCCCCATAACTCCGTAAGTCCAAATATAGCCTTATTATAGTCTTTTGTAATGAATTAGAAGTTTAGATCGTTTGTCTAGTAAGTGCTGAAGTAATCGGAAACGTCGAGAGGTTTCTTGTCGTTTCAGTCTGGTATGAGGATTCCAAGTTAGACGTTTGTCCAGGTGGAGTTCTAGGTAGCGCATTGGTCATTAGGGATAAGTGGAGTATTGTTAAAGGCAACTGTAGGACAGGAAGTCATAGGTTTACGAAAATAAGTAAAGGTAATGGTGGGATTTATTGGAATTTATTTTAATTCTCCAGTTTTGACACCATTCTTCATGATTTATGATGTGTGATTGAAGCATTTGGAATCATTGAAGGGCCATTGTTTACTGATAGGAGACATGTGTCATCGGCATAGGTGGCGATGACAGTGTTGGGATAGGTTGGGATGTCAGCTACTTGTAACTTAAATTTGAAAAAAATAAGCGTTTAGGTTCAAGTAGGATTTCAAACTTGAAGTCCTTTCAAAGTTTTAAGTTTAAGTTACAAGTGTCAATAATTGGTGCTTTTACCCTATGTCTTAACGGTTACGGTAACGAATTAATAAAATACAGTTTGTTTTCAACTTTTTATCTAAGGTTTTAAAGCATATTCCAAAAACTAATTCAATCTGAAACCACCCCGTAGGTATTACTAAAACCTACCCCTTGTCAGAGAAGTTGCTGAAAGAGATAGCTGCCTCGCGTGACCCCATCAGTTGGGATTTTTAGGAGGCACGAGAAGCCTAACCGGGTCCCGAAGAATATTTAACAGGCTCTCCTCACCAATTTGCTAATTAATTTAGTAAATTTGTTTTACTGTAGCACATTCGGGATCAAAAGTGGCAAGAACAGGGACCAGATAAGATCCATTTGCCAAATGGACAGCTGTTTACCATTCTCACCAACTTTTACGATTGTGCATTAGTCATTCTTAATACTCGAATGGATTCAATTCTTCAAGGGAATGACTGACACAAGTACACATTTTCTTCAAGGCAGTGATTCCATATATCTTTCTCTTACCCCTCCCCTAAAAACATTAATTATATAATCCTCATATCTAATTAATATGAGGTATTAAAAATAATTCTAATAAATATATCATGTTTATCTTCATATTATATACACATACAGTCATGATGTGATAGATTAGAAGTAGCATTTTGATATTTTTTTTAATTTGTGTCTAATAAAATAGTATCGTCATTACACATCACATGGGAGAAGCACAATAAAATTGTACTTGTGAGTTGCTAAATCACTCAGCATACTCATCAGTGATAATCGATACAATTTTATAAAAGAGAACTGATAGGATAAAGCGGGCGGGGTGGCCAAATGGGCTAAAGCGTGTACACTGCACTTTTTTTTTTTTTTTTTTTCCCTACTTGGGCATTTCTGGCATATGGGGTTTGTGTACACTGCACCGCCGTTGACCGGCAACCAGATATATGAATCAAAGGTATAAAAATAGTCACGAGTTCGCGTCCCGGTGCCGGGGAAGTCTTAAATCCCCGCCCACACTCCCTGGCCCTGGAAAATCCCGTATAGCCTTAACGGCGAGGAAGGGAAGGACCAAAAAATAAACAAAAAAAAACTGATAGGATAAAGTATTACGGACCCATCATCCAACTTACAAGAATGCTATTATTTATTCATTCATGTTTCAATTTTTCTTCATTTTCATTCCTCTCACTTTTGTCTTAAGAGTTCATAAGTATTCATAAAAGCACCCAGCATTAATACAGATGGTGGTGTAGGATTCCTAATGAATCTAAAATAATGGACTCTGCCTTTTTCTGCAGATGGCTCATTTCCACACCCTGTTATTCCAAAAAATCAACAGTTGAAGTTGGAAATGGCAAGGACACATTTTTTGACTTTGGGACATGGTTTGAACTTATAAGCAGGTAATCATAATACAATTTTTTTTTTCTACAAATTCTCGAAATTAACAAATTAAGTTATAATTTATGTAACTTTAGAACCGTTGGAGATAAACTAGTAAATTAATATTTATTCTTAAAGAAAAGATATCTAAGAATCTTTATGAATCTAAGAGTTTTCAAGGCAATGCACTTCCAAGCATCTATACTTACTCTTCTCCAAGAATTCCGCTATTCCTTCGAAAATAAATTAATATTCATTTGTTAACAACGTTAAATAAATTAATTAAATAATTGGGAAATGAAGTACATTTCTCGTACTATTGAACGTGCGGAAGCTTTAAATTCAAGTAGAAAGTTATGTACATTTTTTCCTTCTCATGAACATTTTTTAAACATCATGGGACCAATATAATTTCTTGTCGGTTAAATCATTACATTAGGTTTTCTCAACATGTTTGTTTCATCCATATAGTTTTTCTAATCTATTCAATATAAAGTTATACTGATATGCGCTTTTTACCTGAGATTTAGAGGATTTGATTATTATGACAATTATTAATTGAAGTATGTTTCATTTTGGTAGAAATAAAGAAAGAAAAAAATAAGAGTTTTACAAGTTTATAGTTAAATTTATCTTAATAAATTTAAATACAAAATGTTATAACACTATGGCTTATTTCACACATAACCGGCAGCCGGGTAAACGACGCCGTGTACTCTGCATTCAGGGCAGAGATAGGGAGCTTTCAAACTAACCCGATTTTTGTCGTTGTCGTTTAAACGACACGAAATTGTCGTGCTGTCGTTTATCCGACATAGTCGTCGGTTAAACGACAATTCAGTTTCACACTATCGTTAAAACGATGCCGGATAGCTAGTATCGGGACAGAGAGTAATAGAGACTTTTCACACGCCCGATAATTGTCGTTGTCGTTTAAAGGACAGGAGTTGTCGTGCTAATGTCGTTCTAATGACAAATGCCAATCTTCATTGCCGGATAAACGGCAAGATGGTAGTCGTCCTAGTGTTCTGGGTAGCCGACAACGTTTGTACGACTGGATGAATTGGAATAATTCATAGATTAGATTTTCACTGCTCTTATCAGTGCAGTACAAATCTAACCTATTCCTACGTATACTGCGATAAAACGAATAGAAATATTGTTCATTATTTATGATTTATTTTCCCTAGAGGCATACCAATTTATTTATTTTATTTTTTTTATATTTCTTTTTCTTTATTATTGATATTAATTGTATGTACATATTGTGTGAATGAATCATGTAGCCTTAATATTAATGCCCTTCAATGTGGCAGAATGTATTAATATTCAATAAAGAAAATAAAATAAAAAAAATAAAAAAAAATTCCCAAGAATGTTTAATTATGTTTAATCGAATCATAAATAGTAAAACTTCGAATTTAAAAACATGCCTAATGTCAAGACACACCCTTCGTATATGAGAGGCCTTTTCCCGTTCCAAAGCACAGACCTTTAGGAAGTGACATTTCTTGTTTATAGCAACTTAAATAACCTTGCAAAGTCTACATTTGTATGTTTTATAAGCCTATTGTTAATTCTATTTTTTTTAAAGTTATGATTACTTTAATTATTTTTAATAGGTACTTCTGGTTGCTATCTTTCTCAATACCTGACATTTCTGTTCCATCATCTGATTGTAAACAGCCGTCGACAGGTGCAGATTGATATTGCAAGATAAAAAAAAATCTATAAATAAAGAGAACTAAAAACATACTTTAAAATCAATAAGTCTTATAATAAAAATTCTACCATTGTTAATCCAAACATAATAATAACATTTTTGAACATTTGAATCAAACAAAATTTTAAAAGCTGATATTTCTACGTTTTGGCCTTTCTAATTCGGCCATTTTAGAACAAATACAATCTAAATAACAAGACATTTATCTTGAAGAATAATTATCACAAATGGTAAGTATCTTAAAGGATAAATATATAAATTACAGTCAGATATCCTCCTGTAATTCATTTTGTTTCTAATGTATTGATTTCTTACTTTTATTTCAACCTATGTAATTATCATTATTTCTTATATTGTTCATATAATCTGTCCTATAATTATACTAATATATTATATATAAATATTGTTTATTTATTTATAGCGATACAGGCCAATGATGGAATATTCGTAAATAATTTAGAACTTTTTTTTCTCCCGCTTTCGTTCCTCTATTCATTTCTTGCATTCTTTCTTCTTCTTCTTCTTCTTCAATACAAGAACCTCAATGTTTTTACTATTCTACCGAATTCGTTTCTATCTTAGTAGTCTTCCTTTTTGGTATCCATATTTTCTAATTATTTTTTTATTTGTTCCGGATAACCTTTTGCGTTTTTCATTCCCATTGTTTTGTCTAATATTAGTTTGTTTAATCTATTCCATTTTCTTCATATTTTAATCTCCTTTTCTTCATAAATTATTCTAAATTTTCAATATGCTTACAAAGCTCACTGTTCTTTCTTGATCGGTATTCTCTCTAGTTAAGCCGAGCAAGTGATTCAAAACGTCCGTAAAGCCTTGAGGAGGAGAGAAAAAATTCTATTATTATTAATTTCACACATATGATATCCCCGAGCACAATATAAACACCCTCTATATTTTTGCTGACACTGCCACCATTTTCAAAATCATCTCCACGACCTTGAAAATGGTTCCACAAATGTAAAATCAAAATAAATGACAGCAAAGTCAAGTCATGTTAGCTTCTCCCTGAAGAAAATTCCCTGTCCTACAGTGACATTAGGCAGCAATCCAGTTCCCTCAAAAACTCATGTACAATAACTGAGTCTGTACAAGGACAAAAAAAACGTACCTAGAAGATATATACAAAATTAAAAAAACTCGTAATAGAATAGAACTTGTAAATGATACTTAGTGTACTTATGTATTCAAGGTTCCATTACTCGGACCGATGTGTGCCGGTTCGATTAAGCCCAGGGCGGATTGAAATTTATTTCTTGGTGGCCATAAGAAATGAATAAACATTCCCACAGTCCTTGGAATAAGTTAGGTGCCTGTATAATAACCATTCTGTACAAAAAGGAAGTAAAATTCCAAAACTACATTTTTAATTTAAAATGTTTAAAAAAAGTTTCCTAGTATCCGATCAAAATTGATAAGACTTTAGTTTAATTCAAAGAATACTAATCTTTATTATGTAATCTTGTTAGGTACAGCATTTAAAATCAGCATGCAATTATCCTGAGGTATTAGTTAGCACACACTGCCGGCGGTCTCCAATTGCTCTTATCCAATTAACCAACGTACAACTGTCAGAGTTCGTATTCAGCCGTTTCTCAATTAGCAAGGGGCCACTTTGAATCAAATCACAATTTTGATTAACAAAGGACCAGAGGGCGATTCGATTAGTTTTTACGAAAGTGTGTGTGTCTGGGTGTGTTGCTAGAGATTGCAATAGTATATTCGCCGTTGTATAATTAGAGGAGAAAAATATATATATATATATATATATATATATATATATATATATATATAGTTTTTTACATTCACCAAAAGAATTAGTTTATTTCCATTTAAAAATCCAGATATATTCATGTAACATTATTAAAGTTTGCATCCTGGACAAGAAACTCTTCATCTAAAGAGATGAAATTAATAATAATATAGTTCTGTTCTTTTCTATTGCCTTTACAAAGCTTTTAATTCATTTACTCGAATGAACTAGCGTTCTCCATTATTACTTACCGAGGACTTCTGTTTTTCAGTTAGCTACATACTACATTGCAGAGCTTTTGTTGTATCTATCAAACCATCTGGTTTTCGGCCTTTCAAGAGATCTCTTGTCAAATATTCTGCCATCCGTTGCTGTGTATGGGCTTCATGTGTATAACTGAATATGTATAACTTCTGGAAGCTGTTGTTTATTGGTCTTTCTTCTTTAGAATTAAAGGATTTGATAAATGGTGATTAAAAAAAAAATTGTTATTTTTTTTTATTTATAGATTATTTATTGGAATAGCAGAATGAAGGAAAAGCTACCACTGGTTTTTAAAATACAAGTTTTTTTATTGTGCCATCTACACTTCGACAATTGGCAACTTATTTCTTTTTTTCGGAAACGTCTTATTATTTATTTTTATTTATTTGTTTATTTTTTTTGTTGAAAGGGAATGAATGCTTTATTATAGGAAGCATTACAGGAATTATATTTTTTTGTTTTTTTTTGTTTGTTTATCTATCTTAAGAATTGTTAATGTTTTTACAATTAATTTTCGAAAAACTAAACTATATCATATTTATTGCATTATATAAAAAGGTAAAAAAAAATAAGTTATTTTTGAATTGTAGCCCTTATTACGCATAAATCACGAAATGCACTTAAGACAACTCTAAAAGTAGTCGTAGAAACTATTTTGTTTATATATTTCATTTTATTTTTTTCTATTTGTATTTTTTTTCTGGTTCTCTCTATTTTTTTTTCAATATTATTTTTTAAATATTTAATTTAATATTAAGCCACATTACTTCTTACGGTTTTCAATATAACTTTCAAGATAGAAGTGCTGAATGTCCGATTTGTAATACACGCGAATCCGAAGATTTATACCATTTTCTGTTGCATTGCCCTAGATATGTAGCTTTTACACGTAAGTATCTAAATGAATATATTGATGGTAATTGTGAAGATAAAGATCAAATAGTACAATTATTAGACATAGAAAACAAATATAAATTCAATGATTTATACTGGTATGTAGAAAGTTGTTTAAAATTAAGAAACTCTTTTTGTTTGTTCAAGAATAAATAGTTTCATCTATTTTTAATGTTAATCAAGGTTAAGGTTATATGTAAATATAATATTAGGACTAAACATTGAATTTTATTTTGCTTAAGAAAAATCGTTTTGTTTATAGTTATATCACACTAATTTTATTTCGTATATCATATTATATTTAATATATATTATATTATAAATGGTTTTTACTATTAATGTAGTTAATTAGGTCTCATATTTATGTATATTCTTACAAATGAATGTGTAAAAAAAATCAACTCCATTTGTATGGGTTCGCCCGAAAACAAATAAAAAATTTATTATTATTATAAAGCCACACTGACATGTTTTATTTATTCTGTACTTATATTTTTTTCTGAAGAAAGGTTAGTTCCAAGATAATAAAATTATTTTCATTTAATTCCATTCATGTCTTTATTGTTAACGTTTCGAAAAAATAAATAGATATTATATAATTATGTCTCGCCTAAGCGAAAATCAATTCTAAGTTCTGTCTGTTATCCTTTTATCAATAGCATAAGGTGATATAATTCCTTATTGTTATTGTTTAACTGTTACTCAGAGGTAAAATTGATATTCTAGAATAGCTGCTTCCTTTGAGTATCTGAAGGGTTCGTTGTTTCTAATTATCAGATTACAGAATCAACAGTACTTCACTGGACCAGTCTGCTTTGAGTGGAGATCAAGCAAGCTATTTGACGTATACTTATGCACTTCAAAATTTAATAATTTATATTCTATTTCTAAACCACAGATATTTCAAATTAATTTAAATTTACGCCTGAAAAAAATGAACTTTTATACTTTTTATTAGAAATTAATAATAAAGCAAATTTCGACATTCTACATTTTGTTCAGGGCATTTAGGCGCTTAGTACTTTAAAATTGGAGTAATGTTTTTCTCTAAATGTTATCTAATAAAATAAAAAAAATTAAATAAACCATTAAAATATTAAGGTTTATATCCAATATAAGGTTATAATTTTATGTATCTATTAATATTGACGATTAACAAATATCATTTAATTCTTCATCATACCCTATTGTTTTTTTTTAATTTTAGCATCACTATTGATTTTATAGTAATTAATTTTAAAATATTCATTGAAAAAAGAACTCTTCTTTATGTTACGTTTACAAGCAAGTTCCAGATTTTTATGCAATTGCGTATTTTGTTTGCATGCAGTTTTCAAACTGCTGATTAAATATCTATACGAATCAATGTGCACAGATGCAATTAGTCAAATTGTGTATTGCATATTTTTGCCAATTTGATAATAAATGTATATGATTGCATATTTTGATTATTTAAGATAAAAAAATACTAATGATTAGAAATAATGAATTAAACAATTAATACAATTTTAGGTTGATTTAAAATCTACGAATAACAACAAAATGACGTTACCTTTAATTATTGACTTCTTAGAATATGGATTTTTTAATTTTTTTTTTTTTCATCTTCCTATCTCATTCCTTTTAAGTTCTAAATACCAAACTCAGCTTCAATGTCTTAATTTGTTTAAAGCGGTTATATTTTTTAAATTTATAACTGTATAATTTTCTTCAAAGCTGTAATACTAGATGGACTCCTACGATTTCAAAGAAGAGACAGTTTTTTAAAACTCATTGAAAGGTTCATTTTTACATTTATTGTTCAAAACAACTCTATGATTTTAAGTAGATATACAATTTTCTTTTATCACGTCTGTTGTGAAATGATCATTTTTTCTAATAAAAATATTATAAGCGCTATTAGATTGGATTATCAGAAACAAATTTATAATATTTATTTACATTTATAATTTTTTTTCAGATCGTGCCGCTTAATAATTTCTAATCTATCGGTGGTTTTATTCATTTAGTTCATGTTATCAGGTTTTTAGTTAAAAACAATGCCAACTTTATTTTATTAATAATTATAAATTGTATTATTTTAATGTTAAATAAGTATATGCTTTAATTAACTATTTAATATTCATTTGCCTCTGTCTCAACTAATTATTTAAAATATTACCAATTACATGTACTTTTTATATCTAATTTCATTAAGCTGTTTTTATTTGTTCTTAATTGGAACTTTATAATACTTTGTTAGAGCAATCCTTAAAAAGTAGTTCCAAATATCCTTTTAATCACTGATAAATTATACTTTTATTTACCACGTTATAAAAAAAAAATTGTATAAGTTTACTGGATAAAAACATGGGCCCTGCTTATAAGTCATACTTCTCATTCTTCTTACTTTTGTGGACCAATAAATCTTCCAAAATTGACATAATGATTTTTTTTATTGCTTGACACTAGAGCGGTTTTCCTTCAATGAAGTCATCTTATGAAATAATTTATGTAAATTATAAGATAGAGATATTATATTAATGTTATAATAATGACCTGTTACTTAGGAAAGTAAGATCACATTCATACAATATGTACAAAAAATATAAAATAAACAGAAGCAAAATATACTGAATAATAATGAATAGGTATATACAATAAACGAAATAAGATAAACAAAAAATACACACATATCTATACCCTCTATTACCTATATGCAATCAGACGAGGGAACTCCGAGGCAGGTTTGTCTCTGCAACTATAGAGGGAGAAGCCGGACTCCACGAGATCACTGCGCTACTCTCTCAGCAGCTTCGCTTTAACTAAAGACAGTGGAGATTGATCGAGAGTGCTTTGACCACATATGTCGAATGGAGAATCTGATCATTTTAAGCAAATTTCATAACATAATACCTCATTGAAATGTTACGTTTATAGAGAAACTACCTCCATCAGTTTAATAAAACAGGTAAGCCCGTTTAGATCGTATGTTATATTTATTGACAAAATATAAGAGTTTATCCTATAGAGTATATACTTTCATCAAAAAATAAAACCTATCATATCATATATCATATCCTAGAGGATATAGCTGTATTTGAGAGTATTGTCAGAACTTGCTCTGCAGTGAACTAACAGATGGCAGTATGAAGCAAAATGATATCTCCTGTTTACTAACTAAATTATCCTAATACAGACAGAAAGGTATCGGTTTCAGGAGGAGGAGCTGGGGAGCCATGTCCTGAAATAGATATTCTACTAAACAGCGAGGTAATTATCCCGAGACACCTGTTGGAGCACCTTTATCGGACAGATATTCAGTCTTTGTAGGCCTACTCAAAGACCTGTCAACTTGGCTGGAATCTCGGATCAAAAGGCCAACCCCCAAGATATAACCTTAACATTAATATTTAACCTCCTACCTCAAAGTCTCCGCTGTCAAACTTTGGTTAAAAGTTATTAGCAGAAAGGCTTATTTCCCACCTCTCCTCACAAGGAGTTATTTTCAGCAAATTATCAAATTGTTTACGTAACAAAATGATAATTAGTCTATTTATGATGTTATGAACATATATATATATTATGAACACATTGCATTCAATTTCAATTTGAATTTTTATTTTGACTGCATGTTATAATTTTTAAAAAAAATCCAAATAACAAAGCCATAAGACTCCAACAAATAAGAGGATAGCTAACTTGCCAACTTTTCGCCAATTTGGGCATCATCAAGGCAGAAAAATTAAGATCACATATATGAAAAAAAGAAAAATATTATATTAAAACAATAACAAAAACAAAAAAAATTATATATATAAATTACTGCAGTAGAAATCTCACGAAGTCATCGAAATACGTTCTGAAGGTGAGAGAAGGTTCCATTTACAACAGCTAAGGAAGGGTATACTGAACAGCTGATTAGACGTAATGCGATGGGGATGGGAAAATAGTTAAAACTAAAATATACTAATACAAGAAAATAAATATATAATTAAAATAAAAATAAAAATAAAAACAAATTACAAAACTCGAAGGAATATGTAACATCCATTCCCAACAAAACATTGTGATGCACGGCCATTTCGCAAGTCATATAACTAGAATCAGCATAAAGCTCAAAAATATACATAAGGTGATTATGTTATAAATGGAAAAATCCAAACAACAAAGCTATGAGTCTCCAACATACAAGTGAACAGGAGTGCCCACAAGGAGGTTTCATGGCGCAAGTTACGCAATTATAATTTTTGAGGGAGGCACATTTTGATGGGATTTGGAATTGTTGAGGGAATCACATTTCGACAGAGTTATGAATTTTCGAATTGAAAAATTTGAAACAAGGAGACAAAGATAATACATGGAAAAATCTTTAGCAAGTGTAATTGTATATGATTTACGGTACTTTAGATCTAATATTTTTAAGAAGAGGAGAGCAATAATATATCTTGAGCAGGGGAGGGGAAAAGTTCATGCGCCATAGACGTTGGGGAGGGGATAGATAGGCACTCCTGCAGGTGAATAACATACTATCCCCTTGCATTT
Source organism: Nezara viridula (assembly GCA_928085145.1). NCBI lineage: Eukaryota > Metazoa > Arthropoda > Insecta > Hemiptera > Pentatomidae > Nezara > Nezara viridula. The sequence goes on from OV725080.1 coordinate 77,879,180, forward strand.
TATAGACTCGGCTTTGTTTTATGGATTTTTCCATATATAACATAATCAATTTACGTTTTTTTTTTTCAGCTTAATGCTTACTTTAATTATGATTGTAGTGTAGATCTGTAGATATTTAAAAATAGATTATTAGTGAAGTATACGTTGTAAAGAATATACTGAATTATGTATACACTGAATGTAATGATTAAATATGAATTTACATGCCAAATAAAATACATATTGTACAAGTAATAAGCGATATTGTAAAGAGTGTGTAGAAGATTTTTGAAGAGGCAAGTTATGTACAATCAGCTGGCATGAGAAGAGGTTGTGGAAAATGGATTTGTCTCTACCCCATCTATTTGATACTTTTTATTTCTAATTTTTATGTTTAGTTAAAATTTGTTTTGCTTATAATTAATTTTCTTCATTATTATTATGTATAGGTATTCCTCACATCATTTAGTGACAAATCTATTAGTAATTCCTCACCAGCTGCCGTTTTGGGTTGGCCAGCAAGACATTTTTTTCTCTATAATATTTATTGATATTTTCAGGTGACTTGGATTTTGTGTTGAAGACTTGTGATTTGGACTAACGATTTGGTAATAAAATAAACCATTTGGAGGAAGATTCTATTGCTTACTTAGTAGCAATAATTTGGTTAAATAACAAGCAAGTAGCTCTCCTCAAACCCATGTACTTTTCACTCTCTTTATGGTGTTATCTAGATACAATGGTTGTCATTTCCATTTATTAGTTTGTTATCTTGGAGATTTTATATGCCGTAAAATCGAGAGTAGAACCGAGGAATAATTGATTCCATTAAAAGGATTGAAATGATTATTTGTTTATCTTGAATAATATTTAATTCTGAAAATATGGAGTTCTATGTTAATAGATCACGTGATTACTGTTTGCAAGGACTCGCATAAAACGTACACGTAATAAACGTACAAGTAGACATAAACGTAAACGAAATAAACATAGCATATCCTGTCAATTGCGAGTATGTCATACCTAATTCAACAACAAGCCTAAAAAAACTATTCTCAGTCTTATGAAGATTCTTTTGTGACAGAACGGCAACCATATTTTATCCCTAAATGTATAGATCCATAGTTTTTACAATGTATATTTCGTCTGAAATAGAACTTCAACACCAGGTCTTTCATATATAAGTCCTTGACTTAATACCGAACTAATATTATATGAATCTTTCCAATTACTCACACCAATTACTTTATTTCTTAATCAGATCCAATCATCCAAACAACATTCCTTGAAATTTGAAACGTTAGCGATTTGTGTTTTTTGACAAATATTAGGGTTGGATCCTTTAGACAAATTTGGGAATGGTAAACCAAGACAAGTTTGCGGCTTTAATCTCAATTAGCTTTCAGTACCCCAAACAGGGCGAGGGTAAATTGCTGGGAGATCTTGAGCTGATTGCCAGTAATATAAAATATTATACATGTTATCAAGTGTACTTACTTTATTACTATTCCTGCATTTTAGTTTTATTATGAAAAAAAAATGCGTGATACTGATTAAATAGAATATATCTTCGGAAAATCACATAACAACTGATTGCTACAAATTTCAGTAACCAGATTCATCAAAAAAGTTATTAATTCGTTATAACTATTAGTATTGTTTACCATCTATTCTCGATTTGTTTTATTTACATTTCCGTCATTTTGATCCAATACTATAGATTGTTTTTATTTTATTAAGTAATAATAAATTGTGACTCACTTAAGGGAATGAAGTATTAGAGCTATGTGGTACTCATTCAAACCAGTTACACAATAACAAAAATAAAAGAAAAACTATAACAAAAGAAAAGAAAAAGAAAACTGTGATAAAACAAAAGATATGAAACTTGAGACAACGTTAAATAAAAATATAAGAGAGAAACACTTTATTTTCTTATAAAAGCTTGCTGTTCAATTATTTTGTCAATTATTGCTAGATACACAGCATACTAGTTAATCCTTAGGCAATCAATAAAGCATGTATATATAAGTTAACTTTAGGCTAGCTCAACAGCACACAATTGGTTCAGATATAGTGTCAATAATCAATAACTTTTATTAACACAAATTAAAGATTTTACAAGACGTTTTTAACACATAACAGCTAACATGTGTTTTTTATTATTTTAAAAAACGTGAAAATGATATTAAGTTTTGTAAAGTAATCTTATTATTCACAAGCTTTACTGAAACACCCTACTTAACACACACACACATATATATATTTAAGTATAGTACTTAATACTAGTATAATATAAAAGAGATGTATAAAGAGAGAGATAGAGAAATTAGAAGTTTACACAAAAAAAAAAAAATGAATAAAAAAGAAAAAAAAGAAAAGAAAAAAAAATATATAGTATTTCTCTTTTTTTTTTCCTTTTTCTTCTCTGTCGATACAATAGACCTCATCAAAACAGGTGAATCCATTTCCTCTAAGGAGGCTCATCAATTCGAACATGATCCCTAACTATGAATGTGTTTTTTTGAGTCCAAGTGTCAGCGGGCAGATCAGAGAAGCTTGCCTTGCTCTATCGTAATTCCAACAGAGATTCTGAAACACCAGCCCATGTGCTGAGAAAATGCCCCAACAATTCCCTCCTCAGAACACGTCGGCGCCATAGGGATCATGTTCGAATTGATGAGCCTCCTTAGAGGAAATGGATTCACCTGTTTTGATGAGGTCTATTGTATCGACAGAGAAGAAAAAGGAAAAAAAAAAGAGAAATACTATATATTTTTTTTTTCTTTTTTTTCTTTTTTATTCAAAAAAAAAAATGAATAAAAAAGAAAAAAAAGAAAAAAAAAATATATAGTATTTCTCTTTTTTTTTTCCTTTTTCTTCTCTGTCGATACAATAGACCTCATCAAAACAGGTGAATCCATTTCCTCTAAGGAGGCTCATCAATTCGAACATGATCCCTATGGCGCCGACGTGTTCTGAGGAGGGAATTGTTGGGGCATTTTCTCAGCACATGGGCTGGTGTTTCAGAATCTCTGTTGGAATTACGATAGAGCAAGGCAAGCTTCTCTGATCTGCCCGCTGACACTTGGACTCAAAAAAACACATTCATACTTCTTTACAACATTTACAGTCAGCCGAGGAAGATCCGAGTTAGGCACTTTCTCACAACTGGAAGGATAAGGCAAGACTTTGAGAGATCCCAACACTTCTCTCTCAGGCACGTCACCGGGATAGGAGTAATCTTATAGATAAAGATCTCTATCTTACAGTTCTTTTTATATTGGTTTTTATAGACATCTATAATTTTATATTCCTGATGTAATTTTTAATTTTTAGCACGGTGGACCATATGCTTGAGTCGAAATTTCAGGAGGCAAAATAGAAAAATATTGAGTGCAAACTTTGATTATTTGTTTCAATGAAGAGATGTAATCAAATATTCCATTTAGTAAATGCTAAAGGGTTTTCTCCTTAATTTTGTAGTTTGAGCTCTCGATCAATCGCCACTGGCTTTAGTACCATTGAAGCAGCTGAGAGAGTAGCGCAGAGGTCTCCTGAAATCCTGCTTTTCGCTGCATAGTTGGAGAGAAAAGTACACTTTGGAATTGGATTGTAATAGTGTATTTAGGTCAGTTTGTGTTTTTGTTTTTTTAATTTTACACATTTTTAAGTAATTTTATATTATTTATTGTACATAATTTTTATTATTATTTAGTCATTTTGCTTCTTTTTATTTTATTCTATTTTTGTATATATACTGTGAATGTGATCTTAACTCTCTATAACTAATGTAGGAGTGACAGAATGTTATATGACTCAATAAAAGAAATAAAAAAAATGTCTAGAAACAGATAGATATTTTCAAAAATATCAATATAAATCAGTTCAAATATTGGATAATAAGCACTAAAGGACACGAAAAGGTTGAAGGAGTAAAATAAGATGACAAAGAGAGGAAGGAGTATCTCGTGTTATCCCCCGCACGTCTGAGGCGCCCCCACCGGCGAATCCTCTATTTACTAGGCGATGTACAGGGCTTATTCTTATCCCTCAAGATCGCCTCTTCCTCCTTATGCTCCCTTACACCAGCTCCTCTCTGTCGTTTCTATATTTCTCCAACCTCCTTCGTCGCATCTCACCTCTAATCGGTACCTATAATGCGGTTATTACATTTTATGGACACTTCTAACGGAATATGGACCATTATCGAAGTCTATGGATCACAAATCACTGAAAAGGATTCTTCCTCGCAGTGTGTACACGCCATATGATTGGTATTCAAATGAAGCTTCAATAAATTTTTTTTTTTTTTTTTTAGAAGAATCAACTTTATTCATTCGTATAGTTTTAGATATGTATTATTAGTTCTTCAAGAGAGTGGAAATTATGTGGGACATAACAGTTTAGGGTAAGCGCACCAGTGATGGTCATATCTAAAAAAAAAATTATCATTTTTGGCGTATGCCGCCGTAATTATAAACTTCTACGTTTGGCTCTCTAGGATCTCGTTTTTCTATTTAACACTTTAAAATTTACAAAATATTCAGTTGTGAAATGAAATGAAATGAAATGAAAAAAATGTTTTATTATTCTGGGACTGTTGTCCCTTAAGAACAAAATATGAATACAGATTATATATCTGTGTGGTTACAATTAAATTGTAACTTTACAATGAAAGTTGACTTACGATAAAAATACAGAAAAGAGAAAGAAAAGAACAAGTAAATTGTACATATATATGAGAAACTAAAATAACCTTAATAAATTGAGGTAGAATCTGGTGGTGCTCAGATATTTCTCTTAGATATATTTCACAATCATTCGGATTGAGGAAGGAGTAGGTGCTTAAAGAGGAGAGGTTTAAACGAGGAAACTGATTGAGCGTGTCTAGTATATAAGCTGGGATGGAATTCCAGAGGGAGGCGGCTTGTGTTGCAAAGGATTTGTCAAACGCAGCAGTTCGGTAAGGAGGAGGATAGAGGTCGGAAGTACGAGATCTGGTGGGACGGGATTGGATGGAATATTTGAATTGTAAGCTGTGAAAACTATAGGAGGGTCGATGGGTTCTAATGATTTGGTACAGAAAGGTGGCTAGGAAGTACTGACGGCGATAGGATAGGTAGAGCCACCTCAACTCAGTGTAATACTGGGTAATATGCGTATCCCTTGAGATTCCGAAAACAAATCGTAGTGCGCAATTCATTAGGCGTTTAAGTTTGGCCTCGGAATCTCCCGAGAGTCCACCGTACACCATACAGCCATAGTCGAAGTGGGGGAAAACAAGGGAGGAAACTAGGAGTTGACGGGACTTATATGGAAGGAGATATCGTAGACGATTGAACTGTTTTAGGGTGGAGATAGTGAAACGGGAAATTTGGGAGATGTGAGGTTTCCAAGTTTTGTGAGGTTTTGTGAGGTTGTGATGGTATAATCTCCATTAACAGAAACACCTTCTTGCACGAGTGAAGGAAACCAAGATATTCAATTGTTCAAGAACTGTACGGAGGGTGCGTACTAGTAATCAACTTACCTCAGAAGAATTCTAAAATCATTATTTAACTAAAAAGATAAGATAGGATAAATGTTCAACTTACTCTTCGCAAAACTGTTTGTAGGAAGGTATGAAAGGCACCGATCTCAATATCACCATAGAAACAACAATGATAGGCAGTTTAAAATTTTCATTTGGAAACATTGTTCAAACAGTTGTCAATAGAGGGCATTGTTCTTCAATTTAGATAAAATTGCAAACTTTAAATCAACAAGAAAGCTTATTATTTACAAATAAAGTTCAATCTGTTCATCACAGGACCCTTTGTCCATAAATGGTGAATTCATCCAAATTGCTAAAATTAGCGACCAATGTAAACAATTTGAAAGATTCAAATTTCTTAAAATTAATCAAATTTCCCCTAATACTAAAAAATACCCATATTTACAGTGAGGAATATATATCTCAAATGTGCTGATTTAGTCAAATTCAACACATAGATTTCGGGAAAAGAGGGGACGAGGGTGACGATCGGCCTCCTCTCTCAATAAAAATGTTGAGGAGACGAAAGTGTCGTTTCAACTGCCTCTTCTCCAATAATTTGGAGTAAAAAAGAAATGTTTATTGACAACAAATGAACTACACGATTGAATAAAATATGTAAACTAAAATCTATAAAAAAAATAAATAAATCTCAACTAGCTGGCTAAGCTAAGGCCTATAAGTAGGTACATAACTATTTTATCGCCTTAGTATTCTATTATTTAATTTTCATTAAATAAGTATATCTACAAGCACATAGAAAAATAAATCCTACAACAGGCTAAACATATAAGAATATAAGGTAGGAGATGGTCCGGAATGTCGGTCATAAGTAGACTAAACAGTGGCAAAACTATTTTATTAAAAGCCAACGTTTCGACCCGACTTTGCAGGACTTCTTCAGGGAGGAGTTTCACTTAGAACTGAAGTTCTAAGTTATGATATGATCTTCTTCAGGAAGGTGCTCCTTGCTGAACACATCTCCCTGAAAAAGACCTGCAAAGTCGGGTCGAAACTTTGGCTTTTAATAAAATAGTTTTGCCACTATTTAGTATATTTACGACGGACACCCTGGACCATTTCCTTTCTTAATAATACAATAGTCAACTATTAAGTATTCAAATATGAATATATTTTTAAATTTTAAATATTTTGTTTGTTCGTTTAATTATGTTGCAGCGATTATTTTGGATTTTAGCATATGATATGAATTACCGCCATTTTTTGTTCGTCCTTTTCTCCTCCAATAAAAATGGAAAGTCTGCGCCTATTGCTTAATTCATTTAAGTCAGAGTCACATAATTTACAAATTCATTCAGTCAGTTAAATCCATGGCCCAGAAGTTCAACTCATGTCTTAGTCACTGAGTTGTTTTATACTTTAATTCTTGTGGCCCAAAAATTTTGCAATTCACAACTAGATCCAGGATCCTCCAATAATCATAGTAGGAAAATGTGCGTCATTTCCTGATAACTTATTTTTTACTTAATGAATTAAGTTTTAAATTTTTAGTATTGTTGAATCCACTTATGACTGATTTTGATGTTTTGTTGTAAACGGATTGCCAAGACTTTTTGAAGTTGTTGAAGAAATCGTAAGCAACAGGTTTCACAGAGAAAAGTGTTTGTATTTTCTTTAGACTTGAACTTGTGCGATCACGTACTAAGGGCAAAAACAGTGTAAGTCCACTGTCGTACTGTTTTTCTCTCATTCATTTTCTACCAGGCTCAGTTTAGAGCATATAGGTGTTGTTAGTGTACTGTTCTTGTACAAAACAAGGTAATGAGGATTCAATAACGTAGACTGAGTTCAATGACTATTCCTAATTATAACACAACCTCTGGACGGCGATGTTAACAAGATATTGCAACCGGTTTACTCGATGTTAAACAGCGATTAAACCATCGATCATTGAGCTACTACAGCCTACCTTATTGTGTCGGAAAGGTAGCATAAGTGACTTTACACTGAAGAAGGCGTTTATTACATTGCAAAGAAGCATAAGGTAGATGGAGGATAATCATTTTTCATTTTTTATATTTATATAATAATGTTGTGTTAATATATTGTATTTTTTTATTTTTATTTTTTTATTGATTTCATTTTCTTCTTCAATAATAAACAGAACTGTTCATATTATAGAAGAATAGAGGAGAAGAATAAACGATGAACTTTATTAACTGTACAGCGAGCGATGTAGACACTACTACAGTGATAATATTAAATAAATTTGCTAAATAAATAATTTTTCCGCTAGGAAATGTCCATGATATTAAAATTTTGGACGATATTTCATTTGTTTTTTTTTGTTTGAATAAATAATGTCCGAACTAGTTCGAGCGAGAGTTGCTGAATGGATGGTACGGAACCTTAAGGCTTAGATTCCCACTTGAGTTAGTTGATATTTATTTATCAATTGCTCAGAGCAAGATCTAGTTAGTTGGAAAAAACACCACATTTTATTTCTGATCGTCACATCTTTGCTGAAAATGACTTATGGGTTATACATGCTTGCTTATTAATTAAAGTTTCATATAATAAAACCCATAAGTCACTAAAGTACCAATGCCCTTCAGTGTGGCAGACTGTATTAATACTCAATAAAATAAAATTAAAAAAAAAAAAGTAATTTAGAGATCGACTTATATTTGAACGTTAAAATTGTAAGAACGAAAATTAATTAGGATATGGTGTCAATATTAATCAGGTTTGCCGATGTTTCGACCTAATGATGTGGGCCACCATCAGAACAGTGGTTTGAAGGAAAAACAAGAACTCTTTTCCGAGTTATTGAACTCTGGATTACATATCCTGATCAATTTTCATCCTTATGAGTCATAATATTTTCGTCATTCTCTCCTTATACAACTTTATATAATATATATTGTTTGTGAGATTCTCAGTTTTCCAATTAGCCCACTCAAATTTGCACCAGAAAGGGGTCCAGCTTACAAAATATTGGGATTATAAAAAATCCAAGTGAGTTCACTACAGTGCTCTAAAAACCATTGAAATTTCTAAATAACGCGACATAGATAAACATATTCAATCTTAAACAGCTTAAATTTATCTAACATTTTGTTCTAAAATCAATGAAGAAGTCAATTATCGAGCTTCCGAAATGTTTAAAGTTTTGAAAATTTGCATAAACAAGCATACATTTTAAAATTAAATATTAAATCACATACAATTTACTAGAACTTTTATACGAAAACTTTAGTAAACTGTGTGCGCTTCAATATTTAATTTGAAATTTTGATCAACATCGCCTATGATAACATGTAATTAGTTAAAAACAAAGAATTATGCATGTGCGAAATTTCAAAACTTTACCCATTTTGGAAGCTCCTGTTAAGTTTAAAAAAAATGTTGTGTACGTAAATGTAGATAAGTTTGAGCTGTTTAAGATTGAATATAACCTTTTTTTATCAATGAACCGTTAAAAAGGAGATATTTACCTATGCAGCGAACTGACAAGGCTTTTAAGAGCGAGAACTTTTACTTTTTATATTCTCCACATTTCTAATAATATAAAAAAAATAAAAATTGGACATAAAAAAAATTAAATTTGTGATCTGCGAATTTCTTTGCAATGAGCAAATTTTTTAGCAGCTTCACAGCTTCATTACAATCCAGGAAATAGTTCAACTTCATATTTAACAATATAAACAAGAAATTTGAATTACGCGACTTCTTGCAAGCTGACATGCCTGTATTACTTTTCAATAAAAAAGAATTATAACCTTTACAATCACCGGTATTTGGCTGTTATCCATATTTACATCATCTAATTATTGGGTTGAGGATTAGGTCACGTTTTGAAAATTAGCAGAAACATGCATACATTTTCAAATTTTATATTAAAGCGCACACAATTGTGCTTAAATAAATAAAAAAATTAGTGCAATTCTTTTTTGTTTTGTTTTTTTGTATATACCTTCAATCCGTAAGGCATTATTTTTAATTGGAGTGGAGAGAGATTTATGAGTATCGTGTTTGGCAGCCGTATACGTCATGAATTTTTTATTTACTGAATAAAGTATACTCCTTAAATAGCTTAATATATGTGCTGGTGGAAGGTGCTGAGACTGCCGGGGTGTCCCTGGCCTGAGATATCGAGGCTATATTTTAAAACTTTGAAGATCCACATTTTGAACTTATAAAAAAAAAAAAATGATCAAAACGTCTAATGAACATTTAGTAGTTTATTGAATAATTAATAAGTGAACTTATTTCCAATCAAATAATTATGTTGAAATTTAATACTCAAAGGTCGATTAAAGAAAAGTTGCAAATATATATAAAAATAAAAAAATAATAAATTGTTTAACTGACAGATAATTCAGGTGGCACTAATTACATCATTGTGACGCTAATTCGGTACATCATCAAGTTCATATCGAATCATTTGCATTTATATTTTTATAAAAGGATATTGTATCTGTATATATTGGGTATTTAGAATCTGTAATACATTGAAAAGAAACTGGCAATATAATTTTCTTAAAAACGAAAACAATGTTTGTTTCCACTACAATTAATCATATCCTGAATATCTCCATTAGTCAGCGTGTGTATAATTAATCATTGGATTGAGCCTGCAGGTTGCTTATTATCTAGCTCTCAACAAAAGGCCTCTGTTTCCTCCCTCAAGGGTGGAAGAGGCTGCCAACTATTGCATGGATGAGGACTGAATAGAAGGTAGGAGGATCGATGGCACTATCAGAAAAATTGGACAGGATATATCTCCGAAGAATGGGCAACATCCTGGAGCAAGCTGTATCGTTAGGCCGCCAGCCAACCCCGCCAATGAAATAGGAAGTGTTAAAAACACATCAGTGCTCGGGGCCACGTGGAAGGTTTCTTTCCTCTCCCTGGGGAGCGGAAGGGGATGTGGCATAATGAGTTCGGATTTCGAAGTAACTTCGTAAGGCGAGGATATTTTGCTTTTGGATATTATTTATTTTAAAAAATTCATTTTTTTTTTAGCTCTCTATTTTTATGACCGGAAAACCAACTATTCATAAAATGTTAAAAATAAAAAAAGTTGCAATTCATTCGAACATATATATTCAATAAATTATAATCATTAGATAAATTATTTCTTAATGTTAGAGAGCCTTCAATAAACGTATTCCTAACTTTTAAAATCTGGTACGCTCAATTCCATTTAGCCATATTGAATAAATGATTCCAGGTACTGTTTTTTTTTTTTTTTTTAATAATCTTTTACATTCATGCTGATTGGGTACTTGCTTGAATTTTTATAACAATAAAAATTATAATAACTTTTTATTTTTAATAAAAATTATAAATTCCCAAGTGTGTTGATGCATATTTGCAAAGATATTTAGCATTTAAGAAAAGTAATAGGGTCGCAGCTACGTCACGAGATTATAGACAGTGCCTCCTCGTTATCTGCCAGTGACTAGTTAAAACTTTTGTTTTTCTTATTCTGTTTTTTTTTTTTATTGAATATTAACACAATTTGCCACTCTTAAGGTTAACAAGCTTTACAGATAAATGTATCCACTCTTGTAGTATATAAATACAAGAAAAATAAGTGAAAGCAATTAAGAACAAATTTAAAAAAAAAATAAATGACATAATAATTAAATTAAATAAATCGAATAAAAATGAACTAACGAAATATAAAATAATAATAAGTAGTAGTAAAGAAAGTATACTGATAAAAGTTATATATATATATATATATATATATATATATATATTATATATATATATATATATATATATATATATATTGACAACAGTAATTTAAAAATAAATTTCATACTTGTTTACATAGGAAAGTGTTTTTACCTTCAAAAACTTCCATCCAAAACATGTCTTTCCGTTTTTTATATCACCCTGTCGCACTATTTTTAATTAGAGGGTAGAGAGACTTATGAGTGTCGTGTTTGGCAGCCGTATACGTCATAAAACAGTAATAGTGTTGCACAAATGCGAGACCGAGACGAGTCTTGGTCTTCTAAACTCAATATTAATCATGGTTTTGATCTTGCGCAAGATTCTCGCAACAGTCCTGCAGTTACTTATTAGATTATTACTATAGAGAAATTACTGTATTTTTTTTAGATGGGGGAAACCTAACTAAGCCCGAATGAAAAATTAGTGGAGTTAAATGCAAAAGTATATTGATTTTATCAATTATTAACATATAGTTACTAAGATTGTCAAGTATTAGTACCTATTTTTCCTAAATTTTTATTTTTAAAAACGATTTTTTTTTTACAGCCCTGGACTTGGTCTTGCAACTGATAGGCGGCTTTGGTCTAAGTCTTGAAAATTGCAATACCAAGACCGATTTTGGGCAACACTATACAGTAAACTCAAGCTACTAGTCCGTGGTACTGACCTCTGAAGATTCATCTAACCTATTACTTTTTATTTACAAAAATATTCGGAAAAGCGGTATTTTCAAACTGGAGATCAGCGAACTTTGTCTATTTAATTAGGTACTAGACATCCATTTGCGTTCCACTTGAATCACAAGATAATTGTATCACAAAATCGAGAAAAAACGTGGCCTACAAAAATATCACCGTTAATAACACCGTTTGGCGTAACCTCTACCATTATTGATTTTGTGATCAAATTATCTAACGATTCAAATGGGTATTTTCAGGTTTATAATATCTAATTAAATTAATTAATTTTACGAGAAAACTGATGGGAAGCCCCGTCTATGAAAATTTTCCTAGATGAAAAATTTGTGGATTTTGATAAGATGAAGACATTCACGAAGTTTTAGGTAGATGTTAATAATTTGATAAAAGGGGCTTTACCACGGACTATACTACTTCAGTCCTCATCGTAACTCCGATAGGGATATGATAACTCTGATACTGTTATTTTAAGTATTTAGCTAAATATGAACCTCTTCTTATTTGATTTAAAAAGTGCAATTTCCAGCTTAGATAGGTTATTTACCAATAGAGGATTTGAATTTAATGAGGCGATTACTCACATTCATTGAAAACGTGTTTACCTAAAATAAAAAAAAAATAAAAAAAAAAAAAAATATATATATATATATATATATATATATATATATATATATATATAACTTATATATATAACATACATACATAGGTGTATTAAGTAAAAGATAATTCACAAAGCAGAAAATATTTGGCAAAAAAAAGCTTAAATAACATTCCTCTTGCTAAATCATATATTTATTTTTTTCATGAAAGTGCATGAATATTTATTTATTTTGCTTCATTAATAGTCACACACATCTGTATATACATATTCCCTTTGCAAAAACCTCAGTATCGATTCACGGTGTATGAATTCCGCTATGGAAATCAAACATTGCAGGAGAGTATAAAGTTTATTGATTTTCACTTAAATATTTAAATTTTACTGACCGACAATCACAGGCAGAGAGAGAGAGCGAAAGTTAAAGTTCGGTGATCCACTGATTTTTTATACATAACTATGTCTATTTTCCAACCAATGTCTTAAAATAGCCTAAAAAAATATATCATCATATTTTTTATAATGAATGCGAAGATAATCCCGTAAAAGTTTTCTCATGGTTTAAAAAATCAGATGTTTTATTGACTATGGGATATATGGAGGAATGTAAGATTTCTGCTTAAATTAAACCAGTGTAGGATACAACTCCGATATTAATCGGGCTATGAGGAAACGAAGTAAACGTTTGCTACCTCAACTCATTCAAGGGTTTATGATTCAGCATCATATTCAATATAAAGTTATAGTTTCTGCCGTTTTATCTACCTTAAAATCCTAGAAGAGTGTTGTAATTTGCAATAGGCTATATTAGAAATCCATTCCTAAAGTTTTCCTTTAATATTCAATAACTAGTCTATTCGAACGGGACTAGAGAGTACTTGAAAGTAAATTAAAACCACAAGCTCTCTTTATAAGGGACTGAAGAATACAATAAAGGGAAAAAGGGAGTAAAATGTAAACTATGCGGATGATGGAGGAGATGAGATTTCGGGTCGGAGTGAGTTTTGCCGCGGCCAAGTTTGTTTGATTGAGGATTCCTCAAAGTGGGCATTAGGTCTCGCTCAACCATCCAGGAATAAGTTTGAATTAGTTCATCTTAATCAAATCTCTTCCCTCCAAAAGCATTAACAAGATCAGATATACTTTTTCCTCTCCCCCCTTTCTTCCCTTACATAGTAAACTTTCCCAAATCAACTTTGTTCGTGACCTTTTTTTTCTAACTCAATAATTCTGGCTTTTAGGCCTGAAATAACCGAGGAAAGAGAAAGATTCTACTTTTTATTTTAAAGAAGATGAAAAAAAAAAATCAAAAGCGGAAAATTTCAAATAACTGTTTTAATAATAAATACAGTCCATAATAAAGAAATGTCTACGGCAAATGAAATTCCTCATACTACTTGACCTCGCCATAGTCCCCGCGGGCTAAATTGCGCCAACTTATTCTAAAATGTAACACCAATCACCTAGGCAGCGGTGACCTCATTCTGCAGTGTTGCCATTCAATATTTTTTTTTAAATAATAAAATATCAAATAACATATTAGAAAACATAATCATGTTTCTTTTAAAGTAGGAATTGTTTAAACCACACAGCTTGCTAACAATATTTTCCATAAAATCTTCATTTTTTTTTTTACGAATGCAAACTAAATTACAATAATTTGCATTAAATGATCTGATTATACGTTAGGTATTTATACCTGTCTCTTTTTTTATTGTTTCATATTATATTTCTTTTTTGCAATTTATGAAGAATTGGCTTCTGAAATTCATAGCAAAGAGCTCATTACCTTCAGACGTTATATGTCTTACAAATGAATTTTATATTTTGTGTACATTTTTTATATATAATTAGATAATTATTTTTTTTTATAATTGTTTTCATATTTTAAAATTATTCTTTGTAAACGATCAGACTAATGAAAGCTAATAAATTTTTATTGTTATTAGGCACTAAATATTTCTATCAAAATAAAATCTTTCAATTACTTCATTTATTATTATTATTATTATTATTATCATAAATTAGGATTAGAAAGTATATAATATATAGCTATTTAAAAGAAGTAGCTTGCTTCCTTTTAACAACTGGTCACGATTATCTGCATGGTTATCTCCAAGCTGAGGATCCTAGTGTACTGTACTATTTATTGAAGGGACAATGGATGCATAACACCTAGACACATGTCCTGTTTGGTTGGCATAAAAAATAAAACGTCTGTAAATGAATATGTGAAAAAAACCAACTAATTTATACTGGGCAGCAAGATGTTAGAACGACTTTGGCTTAGGAAAATAAAATGTTTTTAGAACAATAATATCAAAATTAAGACCCGGAGGAACTATCGGGCTCTGCGTTTATAGCCCCAAAATATCGTTTTTTTTTCTCGAGATAAATCGTAATTCTTGCGGAAAGCATCATAGGTTCTATTACTGTCATGAGATATGTATCAGGTGTTTAGATTTTAAAAATATAAATATTATCTGTTATAGTAAGGCTCGACGAATTAAAATGGTATATGCAGGAAAACAACTCTAGGATGCCTTTGGTGCCCTCTGACAGTGCAAGAAGAAAGCTTTGCGGAGTAGTCTGCACAAACCTAATACTTTTATCCGATTTTATGACTGTAAGGGCTCAGCAAAATTTTCATTCAATTATGTTTGAAACGAAAATGAAATCGAAATTTATTATATATATTTAGTAAGTTATCAATTTATAAAAATGATTTACACTCTGCCAAGATTTAACTAATGCG
The DNA here is from genome assembly GCA_928085145.1 of Nezara viridula. Classification (NCBI taxonomy): domain Eukaryota; kingdom Metazoa; phylum Arthropoda; class Insecta; order Hemiptera; family Pentatomidae; genus Nezara; species Nezara viridula. The sequence continues at coordinate 77,894,458 of OV725080.1, forward strand.
TTTCCTTTAATTTTTAATTTAAATATCCTTTACTGGAGTATCATAAATTTACAAATTTATTCATGCTTCTAAACATTGCTTTGAACATCTGATGTCGGCAAAACATAAAAGACTCAGATTCTCAGGTAGGAATAGTAAGACCATATTAAAAAAACACAAAAGTGTATTTTCAAAGTGATAAACTTCAATAATAATAATCTATAAAAGAAAAAGATAATGTAATTGAAGCAAATTGTCAAACATACCAAAAGGTGTTTAATAGAAGACACATTTATATAAATAAAAATAACATTAATAATTTAAAAAATAAAATATTTTGAAATTAAAAAAAAAAATACTAATTGATATATTATATATTTTACATCAGAAAAAGTTAGTTTTCCGAAAATCTTATATTCTCATATGCAACAGAATCTTTGTAGTACGACAAAAACTAAATTTTCAGAAAGGTATAACTGTACCGATTTCAATGATTTTTTTTTTTACATTTTGTCGCTAATTATGAATTCATTTGTAACATCTCGATTCGCTGAGATGTCACCATCACATAGTTTGAAATCTCCCCCTTTTACATTTACTTTTACATAATTCTTAGTATACAGTTAGAAATAAAAATAACGATTCGCACATTCTACGTGATATTTCCTTTCTTTCGAAACCTCATTCGTCAAAATCCATCACTCCTAAGAGCCGGAAAAGGGATATATATTCAGAAATAGTATATAAGATTTTATATTATACTTGTATAGGTAAATAGTTGAAATAAAATTATGGATGATAAGAAATAAATATGATGCCTTTGGCACTCCGGATAATATAGAAAGAAACGTTTTGATATTTGTATTTAATAAATAAAAAAAATAAAAAAAATCCAGGCATGGCTTCTGTATTCTGAGTAATACACTTCTATACTCTCTACAGTCTTGACTGCAAGTACTGGATTGGTATAAGTTATGGGATAGTTGCGTCTTATTGCTTAGATTTCAAAATAGAGGGATGTTTTTCAATGGAACAAGCCGATCACACATTAAGTAAATTATTACTTAATATTGCTATGCATTGAACAAAGCAAATAAGTTTTTTAAATTATTATTTTTTGGAAACAAAGTTGAATGAAACTGACTTCTGACATCGAAAACAGCATCAAGGAAGAGAGAGAGCAGGTAGATAAGGACCGACCTGTACCTGGACCCTGGGCAGGGCCTTTACTCGTAACTAGTAACGGGATTAGCAACTGGTTCGTTTTAGCGTGTTACTAGTCATTGTGAAGTAATAGGGTGACGTTAAGAACCAATGAAAACCATCCTTGCCCCATCCTGAATATTTCTATAAAATCTCCCGAGAAGTAAGAAAAGAGGTCTTATGTTGATATCCAGCCTTGAGGACAGGTCTTATATTGTCTTTCGGATGGGGACTGAAGCCTTGGCCCTACATAGATCATGAAGAAAGACCTGGAGGTTTTTGGACCTAGCTTGACTAGATAACCTCAGATCAGCGATGAAATCTACTAACCACACTACTTCATAGACAATAGCTAAGTTGTAAATCCCAATCCTAATATGTAAATATTTCATGGCAATAATTCTCTAACTGTCCATCCATGTTATCCAATTAAGTTATTTTAATTCTGCCACCTATTTATATCATGATGATCACAGGTAATGTTGGTAATAAAATTCATTAATTCTGGACCAATCAATATACTATAAATCCAAATTTATTTTACGAAGTTTTTATTATTAATTTTTATTAAACGTTTCTGGGTAATTATCATCAGTAATTATCCAGTATCATCCCGAATAAAATTCAACACTCCAAACATAGCAATATTTTGTTGAATAGACCTTCTTGTTATTATTATATTGCATATACGAATAAACATGTTTCACTGATGTCGTCTTTAAATCGAATGGTTAGGGATAAATATAGCTATCTAATGTAAGAAGTGTATTAATAATAACTATATACAGTAGCAATTGGTTGAGTAAAACACAGACCTTCGAATACTGAAAGAGAGGCAGCTTATCGGAAGAGGAATCGGGTCAAGAATAAGAGACGATTATAAAGAAAGGAACTGCTAATTTAAAAGGTGGCGGTAGGAGGCGGGAGATGGGCCCCCGACACGAACAGTCACCGCCAAGTACCTTCCACTTCCCCGCGTACCTCATCAGCCATCGACGTATGCCTCCTTTGCATGCGAGTATCGACTCCCACTTCGGATCGCCTCGGGTGTGAGCGGAAGGTAAAGAAGAATAGCTAGGAAATGATATATCAGAGGAGAAGGAAGCTAAAAAAACCCTTAAAACTAACAATAAATTGCACCGATTTTATAACTATAATCAATCAACTATAATTATTATATATTAATTATCTGAAAGTATAGAAAGATTTAATAAAAAAAAAAATAAAAAAATAAATAATAATAATTTTCTAGAGATTTTCAAACTAGTAATTTTGTTACAGTTTACGTTAGTATGAGCAAGTAATGATAACAACATACAACCCGTAGTTAAGCTTATTTATTTTTGGATTATTAATTTAAACAATGATAAAGATACCTTTGCTAAAAAAATAAATTTAAACCTCTTCTAAACCATATAAGATTTTTCATATTTTGTAATTACAATTGTTTATCAACAATTAATTGACATGTACCACTTTATTCTTTAATATTTGTTTATTCCGGACGGTTGTACCTATTTCTTCAACTTTGTCATAATTCTTATAAAACTTTAGTTCCAGAATGAAATCAATTTTTCATTCGTTATGTCATAAATCATATCTCATACATTTCATTCATTCAAATACTCTACTTATCCAGACGTTCAATAACAACCCTTCAACAGGCTACATTGAGAAAATTGACTGCTAACCTCCCCTAACAAAATAACGATTTTCCTGATCTCACTAAGCACCTGATAAGAAAATGGTGTGTAATCTTCTTTGTGAAAACCGTCATCAGGTGCATCCAATGGTGGCTTATCTTTAAGTTCTTTAATGCAATATTGTATCAACAGTAACATTTATCTAAACGATTTGAAAGTTAAAAAAAAATCTTTCTAATTGCCTATTATCTAATAAAATTTGTCAAGGATTCATTTATCCCCTATAGCTAGGAAGCTGCTAAAATTAAAATATAGTAAAATAAAAAAAAAAGTATTTTGGGCTAAAAATCGAACAACAATCTAACATACCCCGGTAGCCACTTTAAATGTCCCGCTACCATTTCCTTTTTTTTTTTTTTTTTTTTTTTCTTTCATGTTTAAATAAAGAATTCCACACCTTTTTTTTAAAACGTCCATATAACTCATTTAATATGCACCTGCTGTCACAACTTTCAGAAGAGAGCAGCAAATCCCTCTGCTACGTGCTGGATTGAGGCACACGTGGTTGTGCGCACATTTTTGTTGCCGGCACACGTGTCACCTAAACGTTGCAACGAACGTTTCAAATGTAAACATTCTTTTGTGTGAACTAATCATGCGTTAGTAGAATGTCAGTGTTACATTTTGTTTGTCGATTAAATATATTTTCACTGTGATAATTATTATTTTTGGTTTTCTACTAACACTATTTATAATTATTTGACAAATACATCTTATTTCTTTGGAATTTGCATTGAGTACGTGAATTTACAAAATACATTTGTAGCCTTAAAGGATAACATTTTAAATAACAATTTATAAGATTTGGTTTATCAAATAATCCGATTTCTCTCGTTTATTAAGGAAATTAACCGAAACCATCTCTGATCCTATCAAAAGACCCATTAGGATCCACTGAAGAGGAGCAATATAAGATAACGATTTTATCGGTTTATAGCTTCAGCGTTTCAATTTAATATAAAGCTTTTCAAGTATTCAGACACAATATTCTTTAAAACTGACCTCTCAGTATAAGAAAATCCTTCACGAAGAATTCAGACCGATGAGAGCTTAAAGTCATGGTTCTTGAGAAATTGATTCCTCTCTAGTTTCAAAATATTTTATTACTTTTCATTTTTTATTATTTTAGTTTAGTTTTTATAGGATTTAATAGTATTTTGTATGTATCTACTGCGGTAGTATATGGTCTATCCGTTTTGCGACGCACAAGAGCCATAAATTTTGACCAAAGGGGTGTAACAAAAAAAAATAAATAAAATTCATGGAGTAGTGACGAATTCGAATTCCGATCTTTAAATTTGTACTAAAACTCCAATAAAATTCATTGAAAAAAGTAGGAGGTCCTCAAAACGTGTTTTTCCGTTGAAAACTCAGATTCAAAAGTTATCACGGTTGCAATAAATTTTCTTAGTATACATTAGATATATAGGTAAGTGAAATTAAAAATTTTGTGAGTATCATGACAGATTTCATCAATATTTTAGATATATTGTGTATATTTTTTAAATATTTTTTTACCACTTATATGAAAAATCCAATAAAGGTCAAATTTGAAACTTAAGGATGACAGATAAAAGTGCTATGTTTATAATTGAAAAGTAGCAAGCTATAACAATAATATTATTATCGTAAATAAAAAATACAACTCGTAACAAGAATGTGTTGGAATCAGTAAATGAAAAACAAAATACTGATACAATAAAAAATTATTTAACAGGATTTTATTACAATAAATAGAAGAGCTGATATTAGCCGAGGTATTATCATGTGTTATTAATAACCAGTAGCGAATTCAGGAGTTAATTTTCTTTGAGAGGGGATCTATTTTTTATAACATTAATTATTCTGGAATAAACGAAAGAAACTATATGAAATAATGGTTAATTGATCCATGAAGGTTTCATAAAAAAAAAAAAGAAATAAAAAAGCTATTGGAGGAACAACATTGCTTCTAGTTATACATTTTGTTTATTATTTTCTTGACACTTATGAACATTTTGTATAGATATCGATATATAGATAATATATTGTGATTTTCAAGTATTTAGATCACTCACAGTAACAAATTTGGACTAATGAAAAAAAATATATATAGATTTTTAGCCCGAAAGTCTCCCATTTATTCGCCGTTTCTATTAACCGTCCATCATCTATTGTTGATACACTCATTTGTAAGAGTAAGTAAAATTAAACAAAACAAAAGTAGAGTATGTAAAAAAAAAGTAACAAAATTAATTTTTTCAAAGGAAAAAGAATTAAAATACAGAACGAAAAAAAAAATAAAATAAAGGAAATATATTACTTATTAATTCATAAAATTAATAGGTATTTAGATCAATTTATATATGCTAATGTTTTTTAAATAAATAAATATTTTATTTATTTTATTTTAGCCACTTAGACTACGGCTGTATGGTGTACGGTGGACTCTCGAGAGATTTCGAAGTCAAAATTAAACGCCTAATGAATTGCGCAGTACGTTTTGTTTTGGGAATATCAAGAGATACGCATCTCATACCGAGTTGAAGTGGCTCTATCCATCCTATCGTCGTTAGTAATTCCTAGCTATCTTTCTGTACCAGGTCAGAACTCATCGACCCTCCTATATTTTATAACAGCTTACAATTTAAATACTCCATCCAATCCCGTACCACTACATCTCGTACTTCCGACATCTATCCTCCTCTTCACCGAACTGCTGCGTTTGATAAATCCTTTGCAATTGAATCCGTCTCCCTCTGGAATTCTATCGCTCCTGATATTCGACACACACAATCATTTCCTCTTGCAAACTTCTCCTTGCAACACCTACTCCTTTGTCAATCCGACTGACTACGAAATATGCATAAGAGAACTATTTAAGTACCCGTAGAGACTATTTCTGATATTTTAAGTTATTTTAGTTTACTTTGTTTGTTTTATAAATATGTACCCTTTTATTTTCCTTTTATCTCTCATTTTTCTGTATTTATGGGTGATAAACATTCAGAAAGCAGTTGTTATACAGCTTTTTAATTATTTTTGTAAATATTTAATATATTTATGACCGCACAGACATGCATTCTGTACTTATAATTTGTTTTAAAGAGACAATAGTCCCAGAATAATTTAACGTATTTTCATTTTATTTCATTTCAATATTTAGAAGACATTGATACCCACCTATAGCGTGCAATCAGACAGCGTATCCCTTTGAGTACCATTCCCGTTATAACATTATTGAGTAAAGTTCTTTATATAAATATAGTTGACCTTATATAACAACCTTTAGCCCTTACCCGGCAAAAGCTAATAAGAGAAAATGTGTTTGAAATGCCAGGCGATACAATTGGGCGGGACAGAGGAGAAACGTCCCTATTGGAGTGGCTTCCCAGTTCAATAAAGGGGGGCCCCTACCATCGGACACTTATGATATAGACGTCAAGGAGCTTTGATATGGCAATATTGTGTCAATGCGGCCTTTAGTCCCAATTCTCTAACAGCCTCTGTTTATCAATATTGTACTCCTACTTTCCTGTACTTTGTTGCATTAGTATTTATTATTGATGATATTAATCGGTTTAACGTCTGTAAGGCGATTTCGATGGACCACTGTTTCAATATGGCATGCATTATTAATCAAACAGTTCCTACTGGATGGGTTTGTACTGAAAAATGTGACGGTAACTTCAGTTGAAGTTATTATCCACTTTTATTATTATAATATTTTAAATATATAAATCATAAGAAGCTGTCTCACTAGTTTAGAGTTCGAGTTGAAAAAAAAAATTGCATTGTTCCTTTTCTATATATCATAATCTTCAACTCCTAAGTCATCCAAACGTTCTTCTAACCATACTTCTTGCCAAGCGAAAGCCATCGGCGCAGTAAATAGGAAATAAATTCGATCTAGCAATACGAAATTTGAAAACTATTTTGTTTTCCTCACGCTGATCTCGAAACTATCCCATATTTGGGGAGAAAATTAATTCTTGGAGTATAAAAAAATATTCTCTACTAATGTCAAGGATAGCCATTTCTTAACCCGTCTGGTTCAATCTTATCTTCGCTAATATGGTGATTCTCTTAATATATGACTAGGAGTTAGGGTCCTGTTGATATTTTTTTAAATGTATGTTGTAACACAAGGTGTTTTTCAACTTCTGTTATTCAGATCTGAACTAAAAGTTATCTGTTGCTAGGGAAAGTAGGTAGTCGAGAGCGGATCCTTTCGTTCTGAAGCCTCCTCCAAAATGGAACAATAATATATTTTTATTATTAGCCCATATTTTTCTTGTGAATAATCGACGTTGAATATTTTAAAAATCACAATATATTATCTTTTAAAATTATAATATATGCAGCAATTTAATGTATACACGTGTCAAAAAAAGATTTTTAAGAAATTTATTTTTATTTTTATTTTTACTCAGGTCTAATAAAGATGACATCTTTCATGTATAAAACACTTACTTGACATTTTATCTTACAATCGTTTTCCAGAGTAAATAAAGAAAAAAAAGAAACAAAATTAATCCTAAATGTGTTAGTGGCTGTGCTAAGTACCGATTACAAGTATCGTAGTCCAATTAAATTAATTTGAAGTTTTTTTTTGTAAATTAAAAATAAGTAGAAACAATTACGAGTTAATATTGAACTCAGAATGTACAAAGATGAAAACAACGGGTGTCAAAATTTGTTGCAACATAAATATGAATAAAGTGCGAAACAGTCGTTTCCTAAGACAACCGAAGAAACGAATAACTAAAAAAAAAAAAAAAAAAAAAAAAAAAAAAAAAAAAAAAAAAAAAAAAAAAAAATGCCACCTCATGCAAAGATTTATGATTAAATTCAACAGTTACCGAACGCATTGCTAAAAAATTGACCAATACCTAAAACGAAGTTTTTCACCCAAATTTGGGGAATATTATCTTTGTATACTGAAATATATACTTATTCATTTATGATTATTAAACAAAAAAACAAACATTATTTTCACATAAATACGAATTTGAAGCAAAATATATAGCGACTACAATAATATACAGGGATACACCTTTTAGAGGACAATTTTATAATAACCCCGTCATATTTTTAATAATTTAGTAGTATCTTTCGGAGGTCTTCCGCATACCGAGCGCATTATATAATACTGAAGGACTCGATGTATGCCCACTACACGAAATGATAGGTTTATTCTATAAAGGATAGCAGGAAACCAATGAAACTCATATTCTGAGAACATCAATTCTGCCTATCACGATTCAATTATACGTATACGTGGAATTCCATATGATTATAGGTCTAATATTTCCTTGTTTGTTATCCTACAGATTTTTTTTTTTAACTTTCAATAACAATCTACACCTGTGGGCGACTGTTAACGGTCAGCAGATGGTCTGATTAAAGTAAAAAAATAATGTACATAATCCACTTATAAATATAGTAATATTTTCTCTTACTAACCGTGGTTCGAGCACCATCCTCTTAACCCCTCCTTTGTTTATGTTTACGTACCTTTTGCTATCTATAAAAGGACAACTGGGAAATCCTTCCCCCGGCCCTTTCACTTACCTATCTAATCTGTCAGTACTTGAATACCTTCAGTGCTCGAACCACGGTTAGTAAGAGAAAATATTACAATTTTTATAAATGGGTTATATATATTATCTTTAGTTAGTAAAACTGTTTACATATTTCATTTGTAATATTTTATATTGTAATATTACTTAATATCCATGCACCATCAATCACTATAGTTTATTATTAACCATTATCAGTCGTATAATATTATATCACTGATTTTATTTTAAAATTGTCAGCTCTGATGATGACCCACATGTTAAGGTTGAAAAGTCGGCATCAATAAAAACTGACTGTGTCCTGAATATTTATCATCCTTGATATGTAGAGCAGTCGGCTAATCTCAATTATACATTAAAATATTTATGACTAGAAAATAAATTTCTAAAATTAATAAATCCTATTAAATTTATAAATACATAATTTTCATGTAATTATAAGAGATGTATCTTTCAAAATAAAATAAGTTTCAATCACAATTATATTCATAAATAAATTTATTCGAAAACAAATTATATTATATTTATAAATAATATATTTTTTTCTACAATGAGCATTGAACTTTATTTAAATTATTCAGAAATCAATATAGAACCACAGCTTTGCCTCTCGTGACCAACTGATGGAAAAACATCAGCAATCTACTGCGGAACTCAGCAAACGTCAGAATCTGTGACAAGCAATGATCTTACTGTCAAAACCTTTCTAGGAAATTATAGATCTACCCATGGTTATACTTTTATGTATAAGTTCAATTACATTTTGAAATTAAAAGTAGTCATACATCCATCATCACTTGCAATCAGCTATATTTTATCTTTTCCGTTCTTTCTATACCATCTTATCTATCATCTTAGTATCACACTAGGACCAGGGATCCTAGAAACTAAGCTGAACGCATTGCTTACGATTGAAAAAAAAAATCTGGTGCCTACAACACACAACTTTCACTTACCTCTCTACTTCCAATAGAAACTGTTTTATGGCAAAGTTTAGTAATTATAAAATTTTTGAAGTGCACTTTTAACGGAGCTATTGCTTAAAGCTTAGAACTAACAAACCATTAAGACACCTAAAATAACAAAAATCCTATTAATTATATCAGTGGTGGACAGTAATAACCTCGGTACTCCATTTGTACTAATTGTATCCGTTTACTAAAATGAAAAGAAGAGATTTTCTTTACCTGCCATAGATAGTTCAAAAGTCGTCACACTAATTTTAAGTGGCTAATGTTTGGATTTCACTAAGGGAAAATTATTCACTAATTTAATTTTTTAAAAGGTTATATGATGATTTTTCGGAATAAACGGACGTTGATATCTAATCATTTGTAAATAATATCAGATTTAGAAATATTAAACTACAGTAAGCGCATTTAAGGTAATAAACATACGTTTTATACTTCAATGAGATTTTTATATATTTCACTTCTTCTTTTACATAATTACTATGAAATAGTATTTTTAAATAATGACATTGCTTTGATTAGGTGGATTTTAAAACTTTTTTTTATTTTTTTTTTTATCTTTAATGTTTTTCACACCTGTCATAATGGTAATGACAACCAGTGAATGTGAGATCGATTGCTAAATATAATATCATGAAAGGCATGAGGAGGATCAGTGCCCAGCGGCACCTCACTCGGTATCTATCTATATTAGGCGAGGAGGTCCCTCATCCAGCTCCTCTTCAGTATTCTACAGACGTTATCTGACATATTCGTAGTGGCCATGTCATTTATATTTTCAAACTTAAAAAAAGTTTACATTTAGTTATTAAATGTTGTTTAATTTCATTGAAAACATGTGATTTCAGTTAAATAATATTAATTTTACAAATTAGTATTTATATTTTTTCACTCTCCGTTACTTTCTATATAAAAAAGTAAATAAATACACACATTCACACGCACATGCCCACTCATACATACATATACACACTTACCTACATACACCCGCATACACATCTACAATATTCATAGAATAATACATATTAAATAACAACTCAACCCAATAATTTCCGATTATTCGGTAATATATCTCTTAAAAGCACAAATGGGATTCAATCAATATTAAACATTTTATATGGAAACGGGATTAAAAATTAAATTATTCTAACATAGAAGTTTCTACAGAAGTAGATTAGAAGTGATGAATATATTATGCCGCATCCAAATAACCCATAAATTATTTCTTAGTATTTTCAGCGAGGTAACAATTTATGCCAGAACTCTTGATGTTATCTGATATATAGTTCTCCTTGTCAGTCCCAATCCTGAAAGGTCTCGCATGGAACCTTTATACCATATCCCTTTTCAGGCCAAAGTACAGGAATAGACTTTAATGTCCATAAATAGCACTTTAATTTTTCGACCAATAGCCATTCTACAGTCTAAGGTGTTGTATTTGTAAATCTTTACTAAGTGACAGTAAGAGGTACTCGGATTATCTCCAACGATCTGGGTATCTATTACAAATGTCTTTCTCATTCCAGAACAAACGAGATCAGGTTTCCAATTCCTTTTGCCACCTACGTTTTTTTCTTCTTTTTTTTACTTCATAACCTTTCTTACAGGGAGCTTCCTCAAACAAATTTACGACAGCATCGTATCATTTTACCCTCCCGCCGTGGGTTAGGTAGCATGTTTGGATGACATGATTGTTGCCTCGTTGATAGGGCATCCTCCTCGGCATCTGGTCTTCATGTAGGCTCTTCTTCCTCGGGATATTCTAACTCTCGTTGGTAACGCGTTTATGTGGGTCTTCAATTTTTGAAGTCCCGATATTTAGCTACTGATGGGTAGTCCGATAGCCAGTGCGTTGAAGGACTACGGAGACCGGCTTTCCTAAAGCTTTCCCATCCAAACTCCTATAAAGCCTCATAGCCGCAGAAAATTCGTTTGCTATGTTGACTAAACCACAGTAATTGGCTTTGAATTTTGCTTCCAGACATGTCCATCCATCCATGATACTCTGGCCCCTAAGATGAGTATGACTTATGGTAAACATTGTCTATTCTCCAATTTCATTTTTTTTCGACCTTATTAGTGATAAGGCAGTGGCAGAAGACTAACTTGGAACCCGCATACTAGACTCAAAAGACAAGAACTCAACCGACGATACGGCCAACTATACCGACTACTAAGCAGAAAATCTAAACTTTCCATTGAAAACAAGCTACTGATCTACAAGACAATACTGAAACCTATTTGGACTTACGGACTAGAACTGTGGGGATCAGCAAAATTTTCTAACATCAAGCGCATCCAATCCTTCCAGTCTAAAGTCCTTCGAACAATAGTCGATGCTCCTTTCTATGTATCCAACAAAACCCTACATCATGAACTTAACATCCCATTTGTCCTTGACCTTATCCCAGAAAAATTCTCCAAATTTCACCAGAACCTTACTTACCACCCAAATCCTCTTTCACAATCCCTATCAAGCATCTCCCATCCCTATAATCCTCCAAGAAGGTTGAAACGGCAGTGGCCTCGCGACCTTTTGTAGATTATATAAATTGGAGTTCTGGCAATGGCCAGATTCTTCACTCAAGACATGTGTGTATGTGGCTAAAGTGCTCTCGACCAATCTCCGCTGGCTTTAGTACCAGTGACGCGGTTGGGAGAGTAGCGCAGGGTTCTCCTGGAGTTCCCTCGCCTGATTGTATATAGGTATGCATGTGTTTTTTTTTTTTTTCCTTAGTTTTAATTTTCTTATTTTTTAGGTTATTTTATTTTATTGTCTATTGTATATACTTTTGATTATTATTTTGTTCTATTTATTTTATTTTTTTTGTACATATGGTGTGAATGTCATCCTACCTCACTATAACCAATGTCCAACAGACAGATTGTTATAATACTCAATAAAGAAATAAAAAAAAAAAAAAAAATTAGTGATAAAGTGAAGCATTTATTAGGATTAATTTTTATAACCAGCTCGTGAATTGATACGCTTGCTCTTGTCAGTAATTTCTTCAATCCATCCGGGCTGGATGGAACGATAATGATGTCGTCTTCAAATGCTAGACAATTCAACACCGTACCCGTCATTTTGTATCCAATACCTTCTGGTAAAGATTGAGTGACCCACTCTAGGGCCAAGTTGAAGAGACACGGTGATAGAGGGTCCCGTTGCCTGGTTCCTTTTTTATAAATTATGGTTTCGGACCATTGTTTGCTATGGGTTATTCGAGTATAGCCTTTCTGGCCATTTTTAATAATTTGAACGAATCTTGTTGGAATCCTTTTCCATTTCAGTATTTGATATAACGCATTATGACTGATATTATCAAACACCTTAGCTATGTCAAAGTAAGTCATATGTCAATCTTTTTTGTGTGTGAATCGTCCATCAGAGCCTGCCTTTTTCAATACAAAACGTTACAGGACATACCTTGTAATTCCAACATTTTAACAGTGACATATGCAGACGACACGGCAATTATAGCTAGCCAAAACAACCAATACATACATTAGAGACCCTACTACAATATTTAACAAAATTGCATGATTTTTTGAAACTCTAAAAAATTGATTAAATCAAGACAAATCACTGCAAATCACGTTTATTCTTTGGCTTGAAACGTGTCCTCCTGTTTTCCTTTGCAATACACAGATCCCACGGACAGACGCTGTTCACTACCTTGACCAGACATTTGACCGAAAAATGGCATGGCGCCAACCAATCACCAATAAAAAAAAAAACAGTAAATAAAATGCTAACACTTCTAAATTCACTTCTCTGGATACACTCAAAACTAAAACAGACAGAAATTCAACGCATATTTACTAAAACCTATTTGGACATATGTACCCAAATATTTGCAAGCTAAAAAGACCCATACCAACAAACTTCAAATCTTTCAAGCAAAAACATTCAGCACAATTACAAAAGCATCTTAGTACGTTAGTAGCATAACCTTACACACTGATCTTCCATCCGCCAACAACTTTGGGAAAATGGTCACCTGATTTGTGTTTCCTCTTGAGATCATATGTTCCGAAAGACAACTTGAGTAGTTTATCGCTATTCTCCTTCTTTCTTCTTGTACATTTTGAACTTGTGCTTAGATTTTTTCCTCTAACCCTCCGTCGGGATGACTGCTACCAGCGACGGTTACTTCCTAAGTCCATTCCGCGAGGTTATTACGAAACCATGCCAAAGAACAATGAGAGGCCACAGTTTCGGAAAGTGAGTGGAAGCAGGAATAAAGAGTTCTCTCTAAATGTAAATACACGGTCCCCGACCGGATCGTATTTACTTGCCCCTCTCCCCTCCCGCCCCCTCACGAAAACCATTCTTACGACCGTGAATTATTCACTGAGAACAATGCAGCAGCCTCTGATAGCTACAATAACCTCTTCCGTCAGCTCAAATAACCAGTTATTTCCAAGTCATGTGCTACGGTTTCGTCGGTTTTAGGAAACGGATCGAAGGTAATAAATACTCCTAAGTTAAACCTAATTAAAGGATTAATTAAGGTATTTTACTGCCATTAAAATAACAAAATTGTGAAAATTAATATTTAATAGTTAACCGTTGCATTATTAAGGAAGGCGATCCGGGGTGGCGGTCAGAAATAGACTAAATAGTGGCAAAACTATTTCGACCCCACTTTGCAGGTCTTCTTCAGGGCTAGAACGGACAAGATACAAATAGATATTATATCTTTTGGTTTATTATTTTCAATAATGAAACATTGTGATCGACCAAAAAATTAAAAAACATAACTCCCTCTCAAAATTTGAGGTTTCACGTTTCAAGACGCGTAGTATTCGAAAAACGAATAAAAATGTTTTGTCCGTCCGCCGTCCGCGCATTTTCTCCGAAACCACTCGACCGATTTTTTTTCAAATTTTTATATAAAATCAGAGGTCACCCGAGGATGATCCTCCTTCATCGACATTGATCTCCGCCTTTAAATTTCAAAATGGCGGCCAAAAAACCTGCGTTGCTATAGACTGTAGCTCCTAAACGAATGTACAGATTTCAATGAAACTTTGCTAAAGTCATTTCCTCGACGCCTTTTAAATGTATCTATATAACATACTTCAACGAAAAGAAGCTGAAAAAAAAGTTACGAGGGATGGTAATATTAAATTCCGAATAATTCGAAAAGTTTCTACTTTTTTGTGGATATTGTATGGTTTTTAAGAGTTTACGAAATTTCCTTTAAAAAAAAAAAAAAAAATCATTAAATCGTTAAATCGTTAAAATCGGACAATTAGGAGCAAGGATATGGTCTCTGGTTTTTTTATGTGTTCTACTCCAAATGTTATATCCTTGGTTTGGTTATTAAATTTTAAATGTGTTACTGAACTAATGCTATTTTTTTTTTTTTTTAGCATATTACTAATAATTAAAGAAAAACAGTTTCGTCCAATAATTGGAACCACGTTTTGTTTTTTTTTTCTTTGTAACTCGGAAGGTAATGTTACTTTAGATGTATAATTGTTTGGAAATAATAAACCATTGTGAAATAATTTGCAGCGTTTTTTTATATTGTTCGCTCGCCCCCCGCTCCCTCTTCCTTCCACCCTTTGTCTGCGCCTATAAACATTATAAACTTTCAACTTCAACTTTTTATCATTATAAATTAAAAATCGTTTTTTGATATACGTCTGAAAATTATTTTATTACAGTCACTGTTGAGTGATCCTTACATGTTCAACTACCATTGATTTTTACATGTTGAATAAAGTAAAATATAGTTCACTAGCTATGATGTTAAGCAAGATAATGCAAGATTTGTTTTGAGGCAAAAACTAAAAGGTGACTCAAAAATAAAAGTTATTTATGAACTTGAAGAAATTCTCAAAAACTCTTTTTTTTCAATATTCTTTTCTGATCGCGAGTGGAAATTTTTGTTTCTGAGGACAAACATTTTTTTAACCACCCTTATGAATACAGGCTACCTTCTGTAAGGAAGAAGCAAAAATACAAAATTGGACACATATTATAGAGGAAAACAAAAAGAAAAATATTTATAATATTAATCAGGTATAGATTTTTTTAATAAATTTGTGTGTATAATATATTTAAATCGTTTCTAAATTATTTAATGCTGTGTGCTTAAATAAATTAAAAAAATTGTTATAAATAATTCTTGAATAACTCTCTGAAAAAATTCCCACTCAATATTATAGGTATTACATTTGTATCGACACAGATGCGTCAACGTAGGTTTATCTCATTTTTTTAGGGAGAAAAGAATTTTTATATCATATCGTCAATCGTTAATTATAATCCGTGCTCAATTATTTTAAATTGGTGGTGGTAATCAACCGGCTTCTCAATTAGTATAATTAGAATTTTGAATGGTTATTAACAATTATTTCTTCTTTTTTTAATGACCATTCGATTTTATTTATAATCTTTCTAGTCAGAAAGTGATTTTCCATCGGGTTTTCCTCGATTAGTACATTTTGTTTTCCCAACATTTTCTGGTTCATTCGAATTGATTAGCAATATAATTAAAGTTATTTTTGTATAGGTATTTTTGTTTTGTTGATATACTCGAATGACTTATTATTGAGGTTTTTAAAAATTAAAATATTGCTATCTAATATATTTGATGGTAAGTTTATTGAAAATGTAAAGAAAATAGACAAGCCCTGAGATACCTTGGGGACATCGGTTCATAATAAACATTATTAATAAAAGTAGCACGTTTTTTGAACTTTTTTTTTCTGTCTCACGACAGTTGCTCCGCGACCTTTTATAGTTTGTAAATATTGGAGTCCTGGCAATGGCCAGATTCTCCTCTCACGACATGATTGTATGTGGCTAAAGCACTCTAGCTCAATCTCCACTGGGTTTAGCTCCAGTGAAACGGTTGAGAGAGAAGTGCAGGGATCTCCTGGAGTCATGCTTTTCTCTCCGCAGTTGGAGGGACAAGTCACTGGCACAGAGTTCTTTCGCCAGATTGTAAATATTGTATATAGGTATGTATGTGTTCTTTTTATTTATTTATTTTTAGGTTATTTTATTCTTATTTATTGTATATATATTATTTTTCTGCATAATTTATTTTATTTATAGTACATAGAGTGTGAATGTGATCTCTTAACACTATTATAAATGTCCTTTGAGAGAGATTGTAATATTTTTAAATAAAAAAATCTTGTATATATTTTACTTTGATTTTTTTAATATTTTAACAAATAGGAGTACAAACAAAGGATGCAATTCTTTTAATGTACCCAATAGATGACAGCGTGTAAATACTGGATTACAAGGAGAGACTTCAGTCAGTGGATCACCGATTATAACCATTTTTCATAGAAGCCTAGAAACAAATTATATCCCCACATTGTTATTGGTGATTGGTCCAAATTGTGTACATATAGTAGCTATCTGGCAAATATTATATTTATTATAATATTATACAAACAGTTCTTTTATTTAGTGTAAATATTTTTCAAGGGAGAAACAAAGTTGATAGTCGTTTTCCTTACCTCTAAAAACCTTGCATATGTATTTTTATAGCAATCGAAAAATTAAAAATTTCTGCTCGAAATATTTGCTTGTGCTGGGGCCTTTCAAATTTTTTAAACAACCACAAAAATTGTGATTACTTAAGAACTCCACTGATGCACACAAAAATTGCTAGGAATTTAGGGCTTTATACGCAACATGAATTGGTACGAAACCAACCTCCTTAAACAAAATATATAAAATAAAAGTGATTGGGAAGTTTTTCTTATTTATTTATTAATATTTTATTTTATACAATTTGCACCTGCGCAGCTGCGCGTCTAGCAAATTTGTTGTGTTTTATTGTCTTGATGTAATTGCTTGATTTTTTTATGTTGATGTTTTTATTGATGTAGTAGGTCTCTTGGGCATTTTCTTCTTAACCTTCGTTGCTCAGGTAACAGGGAGCAGGAGATAGAAAGAACCAGAGCATTGGAGTGATTTTGGGTTGAAGAATGAAATGTAGTGTATTTGTCGTGGATGTAGGATTTTACTGTTGGGTTGTTGTTGAGTCGTTATGTATAGTAGTGTTTGAAATGTACCAAGGTGCGTGTACAATTTTTCGTAAAATATTTTATTTTGCTGTTTGTATTTTGTTTATGGGTTTTTGTTTTGCTGAACCCCAAAGTTCTGCTTCATATTTCCATATTGGTCTCAGTAAGGTGCTGTAGATAAGTCGCTTGTTTCGTACGTTAAGTGAAGATCTGTAGTCCAGAAGATGTGAAAGTTGGCTATATCGTCTAGTAAGTTCTTGTCTTTTCAATTTCGTATGTATGTTCCAAGTAAGTCATTTGTCTAAGTAGAGTCCAAGGTACCGTACATAGTATCTAATTTAAATGAATTTAAAATTTAAAATGAAATGAAATTTAAAAGTTATGGATGCTGGTTAGAAGAGCAGTAAGTCACTTTTTGGTAGGTTATTCTAACGTTGAATTTAGAAAAGATCCTGAGAGCTTTAGTTATCGGCTAGAAAGAAAATTATGCATTAAATTTACAAGATTTCTGATTTATATAATAATTTCTATTTAACAGTTTCAAAGAACACTAAAGAATGTAACTTGTTTTTTTTTTTTGGTTTTTTAAAATTTATTTATATGATATTTACAACTGTATAAAAAATATACATCTGGTAAATTCGCACATGGATATAATGACATGAAACACATGTTGAGAAACTACCCATTGGTAGCACTCTAATAATATGTCTATATTAGGAGATCGCGTGGCCATCTTCTTTTCAGACGCCTCGGAGGGTTATCAGGAATTGAATAGGAAACAAGGTTAGAAACAAGAGGGTTGGGATGGTTATGAAGTTTATTATGGAAGGACAGATATCTGAATTGGCCCAAATCTGATACATAAGGAATATTAAGGTCATTATGAATAATTTTATTTGTAACAAAGTAAGGAGCATTGAGGATTTTACGAAGGATTTTGGATTGTAAGGATTGGATGCAAGAGGAATTTGAAGGTTTGGTGGAGCCCCATAGCTCAACTCCGTAAGTCCAAATAGGCCTTATTATAGTCATGTAAATGAGTCTTTTATAATTAATTGGAAGGTTAGAGCGTTTGTCTAGTAAGTGTTGAAGTAGTCGGGAACGTCGAGCTGTTTCTTGTCGTTTCATTCTGCTATGAGGATTCCAAGTTAGATGTTTATCCAGATGGAGTCCTAGGTAACGGATTTGTTCAACAGGAATAAGTGAGGTGTTGTTAAAGGATACTGAAGGACAGAAAGTCATTGGTTTACGACGAAGGGTGAAGGTAATTTGGTGGGATTTATTGGAATTTATTTTAATTCTCCAGTTCTGACACCATTCTTTAAGGTTTATGATGTGGGATTGAAGGGTTTGGGATGCAATAGATGGGTCGTTATTAACTGATAGGATACATGTGTCATCAGCATATGTGGTGATGACAGTGTTGGGATGGGTTGGGATGTCAGCTGTATAAACTGTGTAAAGGATAGGACCTAGGATACTACCTTGAGGAACACTGGGAGCAGACTGGGAAAAGCGGGATGTAGAGACATTGTTGTGATTTACTTTAAAGTATCTATCAGTATATACGGATAAAGAGGAAATATTTAGATGGTAGGAATTTCCGGAGTTTGTACAGCAGTGCCGGGTGCCAAACTCTATCAAACAACTGTTCAACGTCGAGTACATATCGCGCTCCAATGCAGAGGATAGTACGTCTACCACACTATGGCATTGCTGTATAGAGGAATGGGAGGAGCGGAATCCAAATTGGTGATCTGGGATTATGTGATTAGAATTTAGGATGGAGTACAGGCGTTTTAAGATTAGTTTTTCCAGGATTTTTCCCATGATGGGTAAAAGAGAGATGGGACGGTAAGAGGATGGATATTCTGGTGGCATTTGGGGTTTTTGATTCGTTTTGACAATAGATATTTTCCAAGGATCAGGGAAATCTGTGGAACTTGGTTTTAAAAACAAAAGGTTATTTGGCCTATTTTACAGTAAGTGCCTTTTGTTTTTTGGAACTTAAGATGCATTATAACCCATTTAGTAAAATAATCAATATTTTATTCTTCTTCTGTCCAAAAAAAAAATTCAATATTCTAAAAAATCCAAGCGAAGTAAAGGCACAAATACACAATATTAATTTCATTTGAAACTACATAAAATATATTTTTCACGGATCCTAGGTCCTTTTGAAACGAACGCTAGAATATGTGTCCAATATTTTTCGATGGAGTTCCACCAAAATAAATTTGATTGGAATCGGTGACCCAATATAAAACGGTAGCCTCCCCTAGTATACATTTGCTGAGGGCTGATTCCTATTGCTTTACGCTTAAAATGAAGAGGAGGTCCTCCAGTGGTGTAAGGTAATTACTGTTACATTATTAAGTGTGTAGCTTCATCGATTGAATTTTTTTTCACTCTCCGTTACTTTCTATATAAAAAAGTAAATAAATACACACATTCACACGCACATGCCCACTCATACATACATATACACACTTACCTACATACACCCGCATACACATCTACAATATTCATAGAATAATACATATTAAATAACAACTCAACCCAATAATTTCCGATTATTCGGTAATATATCTCTTAAAAGCACAAATGGGATTCAATCAATATTAAACATTTTATATGGAAACGGGATTAAAAATTAAATTATTCTAACATAGAAGTTTCTACAGAAGTAGATTAGAAGTGATGAATATATTATGCCGCATCCAAATAACCCATAAATTATTTCTTAGTATTTTCAGCGAGGTAACAATTTATGCCAGAACTCTTGATGTTATCTGATATATAGTTCTCCTTGTCAGTCCCAATCCTGAAAGGTCTCGCATGGAACCTTTATACCATATCCCTTTTCAGGCCAAAGTACAGGAATAGACTTTAATGTCCATAAATAGCACTTTAATTTTTCGACCAATAGCCATTCTACAGTCTAAGGTGTTGTATTTGTAAATCTTTACTAAGTGACAGTAAGAGGTACTCGGATTATCTCCAACGATCTGGGTATCTATTACAAATGTCTTTCTCATTCCAGAACAAACGAGATCAGGTTTCCAATTCCTTTTGCCACCTACGTTTTTTTCTTCTTTTTTTTACTTCATAACCTTTCTTACAGGGAGCTTCCTCAAACAAATTTACGACAGCATCGTATCATTTTACCCTCCCGCCGTGGGTTAGGTAGCATGTTTGGATGACATGATTGTTGCCTCGTTGATAGGGCATCCTCCTCGGCATCTGGTCTTCATGTAGGCTCTTCTTCCTCGGGATATTCTAACTCTCGTTGGTAACGCGTTTATGTGGGTCTTCAATTTTTGAAGTCCCGATATTTAGCTACTGATGGGTAGTCCGATAGCCAGTGCGTTGAAGGACTACGGAGACCGGCTTTCCTAAAGCTTTCCCATCCAAACTCCTATAAAGCCTCATAGCCGCAGAAAATTCGTTTGCTATGTTGACTAAACCACAGTAATTGGCTTTGAATTTTGCTTCCAGACATGTCCATCCATCCATGATACTCTGGCCCCTAAGATGAGTATGACTTATGGTAAACATTGTCTATTCTCCAATTTCATTTTTTTTCGACCTTATTAGTGATAAGGCAGTGGCAGAAGACTAACTTGGAACCCGCATACTAGACTCAAAAGACAAGAACTCAACCGACGATACGGCCAACTATACCGACTACTAAGCAGAAAATCTAAACTTTCCATTGAAAACAAGCTACTGATCTACAAGACAATACTGAAACCTATTTGGACTTACGGACTAGAACTGTGGGGATCAGCAAAATTTTCTAACATCAAGCGCATCCAATCCTTCCAGTCTAAAGTCCTTCGAACAATAGTCGATGCTCCTTTCTATGTATCCAACAAAACCCTACATCATGAACTTAACATCCCATTTGTCCTTGACCTTATCCCAGAAAAATTCTCCAAATTTCACCAGAACCTTACTTACCACCCAAATCCTCTTTCACAATCCCTATCAAGCATCTCCCATCCCTATAATCCTCCAAGAAGGTTGAAACGGCAGTGGCCTCGCGACCTTTTGTAGATTATATAAATTGGAGTTCTGGCAATGGCCAGATTCTTCACTCAAGACATGTGTGTATGTGGCTAAAGTGCTCTCGACCAATCTCCGCTGGCTTTAGTACCAGTGACGCGGTTGGGAGAGTAGCGCAGGGTTCTCCTGGAGTTCCCTCGCCTGATTGTATATAGGTATGCATGTGTTTTTTTTTTTTTTCCTTAGTTTTAATTTTCTTATTTTTTAGGTTATTTTATTTTATTGTCTATTGTATATACTTTTGATTATTATTTTGTTCTATTTATTTTATTTTTTTTGTACATATGGTGTGAATGTCATCCTACCTCACTATAACCAATGTCCAACAGACAGATTGTTATAATACTCAATAAAGAAATAAAAAAAAAAAAAAAAAATTAGTGATAAAGTGAAGCATTTATTAGGATTAATTTTTATAACCAGCTCGTGAATTGATACGCTTGCTCTTGTCAGTAATTTCTTCAATCCATCCGGGCTGGATGGAACGATAATGATGTCGTCTTCAAATGCTAGACAATTCAACACCGTACCCGTCATTTTGTATCCAATACCTTCTGGTAAAGATTGAGTGACCCACTCTAGGGCCAAGTTGAAGAGACACGGTGATAGAGGGTCCCGTTGCCTGGTTCCTTTTTTATAAATTATGGTTTCGGACCATTGTTTGCTATGGGTTATTCGAGTATAGCCTTTCTGGCCATTTTTAATAATTTGAACGAATCTTGTTGGAATCCTTTTCCATTTCAGTATTTGATATAACGCATTATGACTGATATTATCAAACACCTTAGCTATGTCAAAGTAAGTCATATGTCAATCTTTTTTGTGTGTGAATCGTCCATCAGAGCCTGCCTTTTTCAATACAAAACGTTACAGGACATACCTTGTAATTCCAACATTTTAACAGTGACATATGCAGACGACACGGCAATTATAGCTAGCCAAAACAACCAATACATACATTAGAGACCCTACTACAATATTTAACAAAATTGCATGATTTTTTGAAACTCTAAAAAATTGATTAAATCAAGACAAATCACTGCAAATCACGTTTATTCTTTGGCTTGAAACGTGTCCTCCTGTTTTCCTTTGCAATACACAGATCCCACGGACAGACGCTGTTCACTACCTTGACCAGACATTTGACCGAAAAATGGCATGGCGCCAACCAATCACCAATAAAAAAAAAAACAGTAAATAAAATGCTAACACTTCTAAATTCACTTCTCTGGATACACTCAAAACTAAAACAGACAGAAATTCAACGCATATTTACTAAAACCTATTTGGACATATGTACCCAAATATTTGCAAGCTAAAAAGACCCATACCAACAAACTTCAAATCTTTCAAGCAAAAACATTCAGCACAATTACAAAAGCATCTTAGTACGTTAGTAGCATAACCTTACACACTGATCTTCCATCCGCCAACAACTTTGGGAAAATGGTCACCTGATTTGTGTTTCCTCTTGAGATCATATGTTCCGAAAGACAACTTGAGTAGTTTATCGCTATTCTCCTTCTTTCTTCTTGTACATTTTGAACTTGTGCTTAGATTTTTTCCTCTAACCCTCCGTCGGGATGACTGCTACCAGCGACGGTTACTTCCTAAGTCCATTCCGCGAGGTTATTACGAAACCATGCCAAAGAACAATGAGAGGCCACAGTTTCGGAAAGTGAGTGGAAGCAGGAATAAAGAGTTCTCTCTAAATGTAAATACACGGTCCCCGACCGGATCGTATTTACTTGCCCCTCTCCCCTCCCGCCCCCTCACGAAAACCATTCTTACGACCGTGAATTATTCACTGAGAACAATGCAGCAGCCTCTGATAGCTACAATAACCTCTTCCGTCAGCTCAAATAACCAGTTATTTCCAAGTCATGTGCTACGGTTTCGTCGGTTTTAGGAAACGGATCGAAGGTAATAAATACTCCTAAGTTAAACCTAATTAAAGGATTAATTAAGGTATTTTACTGCCATTAAAATAACAAAATTGTGAAAATTAATATTTAATAGTTAACCGTTGCATTATTAAGGAAGGCGATCCGGGGTGGCGGTCAGAAATAGACTAAATAGTGGCAAAACTATTTCGACCCCACTTTGCAGGTCTTCTTCAGGGCTAGAACGGACAAGATACAAATAGATATTATATCTTTTGGTTTATTATTTTCAATAATGAAACATTGTGATCGACCAAAAAATTAAAAAACATAACTCCCTCTCAAAATTTGAGGTTTCACGTTTCAAGACGCGTAGTATTCGAAAAACGAATAAAAATGTTTTGTCCGTCCGCCGTCCGCGCATTTTCTCCGAAACCACTCGACCGATTTTTTTTCAAATTTTTATATAAAATCAGAGGTCACCCGAGGATGATCCTCCTTCATCGACATTGATCTCCGCCTTTAAATTTCAAAATGGCGGCCAAAAAACCTGCGTTGCTATAGACTGTAGCTCCTAAACGAATGTACAGATTTCAATGAAACTTTGCTAAAGTCATTTCCTCGACGCCTTTTAAATGTATCTATATAACATACTTCAACGAAAAGAAGCTGAAAAAAAAGTTACGAGGGATGGTAATATTAAATTCCGAATAATTCGAAAAGTTTCTACTTTTTTGTGGATATTGTATGGTTTTTAAGAGTTTACGAAATTTCCTTTAAAAAAAAAAAAAAAAATCATTAAATCGTTAAATCGTTAAAATCGGACAATTAGGAGCAAGGATATGGTCTCTGGTTTTTTTATGTGTTCTACTCCAAATGTTATATCCTTGGTTTGGTTATTAAATTTTAAATGTGTTACTGAACTAATGCTATTTTTTTTTTTTTTTAGCATATTACTAATAATTAAAGAAAAACAGTTTCGTCCAATAATTGGAACCACGTTTTGTTTTTTTTTTCTTTGTAACTCGGAAGGTAATGTTACTTTAGATGTATAATTGTTTGGAAATAATAAACCATTGTGAAATAATTTGCAGCGTTTTTTTATATTGTTCGCTCGCCCCCCGCTCCCTCTTCCTTCCACCCTTTGTCTGCGCCTATAAACATTATAAACTTTCAACTTCAACTTTTTATCATTATAAATTAAAAATCGTTTTTTGATATACGTCTGAAAATTATTTTATTACAGTCACTGTTGAGTGATCCTTACATGTTCAACTACCATTGATTTTTACATGTTGAATAAAGTAAAATATAGTTCACTAGCTATGATGTTAAGCAAGATAATGCAAGATTTGTTTTGAGGCAAAAACTAAAAGGTGACTCAAAAATAAAAGTTATTTATGAACTTGAAGAAATTCTCAAAAACTCTTTTTTTTCAATATTCTTTTCTGATCGCGAGTGGAAATTTTTGTTTCTGAGGACAAACATT
The DNA here is from genome assembly GCA_928085145.1 of Nezara viridula. NCBI lineage: Eukaryota > Metazoa > Arthropoda > Insecta > Hemiptera > Pentatomidae > Nezara > Nezara viridula. The sequence continues at coordinate 77,919,325 of OV725080.1, forward strand.
TTTTTAACCACCCTTATGAATACAGGCTACCTTCTGTAAGGAAGAAGCAAAAATACAAAATTGGACACATATTATAGAGGAAAACAAAAAGAAAAATATTTATAATATTAATCAGGTATAGATTTTTTTAATAAATTTGTGTGTATAATATATTTAAATCGTTTCTAAATTATTTAATGCTGTGTGCTTAAATAAATTAAAAAAATTGTTATAAATAATTCTTGAATAACTCTCTGAAAAAATTCCCACTCAATATTATAGGTATTACATTTGTATCGACACAGATGCGTCAACGTAGGTTTATCTCATTTTTTTAGGGAGAAAAGAATTTTTATATCATATCGTCAATCGTTAATTATAATCCGTGCTCAATTATTTTAAATTGGTGGTGGTAATCAACCGGCTTCTCAATTAGTATAATTAGAATTTTGAATGGTTATTAACAATTATTTCTTCTTTTTTTAATGACCATTCGATTTTATTTATAATCTTTCTAGTCAGAAAGTGATTTTCCATCGGGTTTTCCTCGATTAGTACATTTTGTTTTCCCAACATTTTCTGGTTCATTCGAATTGATTAGCAATATAATTAAAGTTATTTTTGTATAGGTATTTTTGTTTTGTTGATATACTCGAATGACTTATTATTGAGGTTTTTAAAAATTAAAATATTGCTATCTAATATATTTGATGGTAAGTTTATTGAAAATGTAAAGAAAATAGACAAGCCCTGAGATACCTTGGGGACATCGGTTCATAATAAACATTATTAATAAAAGTAGCACGTTTTTTGAACTTTTTTTTTCTGTCTCACGACAGTTGCTCCGCGACCTTTTATAGTTTGTAAATATTGGAGTCCTGGCAATGGCCAGATTCTCCTCTCACGACATGATTGTATGTGGCTAAAGCACTCTAGCTCAATCTCCACTGGGTTTAGCTCCAGTGAAACGGTTGAGAGAGAAGTGCAGGGATCTCCTGGAGTCATGCTTTTCTCTCCGCAGTTGGAGGGACAAGTCACTGGCACAGAGTTCTTTCGCCAGATTGTAAATATTGTATATAGGTATGTATGTGTTCTTTTTATTTATTTATTTTTAGGTTATTTTATTCTTATTTATTGTATATATATTATTTTTCTGCATAATTTATTTTATTTATAGTACATAGAGTGTGAATGTGATCTCTTAACACTATTATAAATGTCCTTTGAGAGAGATTGTAATATTTTTAAATAAAAAAATCTTGTATATATTTTACTTTGATTTTTTTAATATTTTAACAAATAGGAGTACAAACAAAGGATGCAATTCTTTTAATGTACCCAATAGATGACAGCGTGTAAATACTGGATTACAAGGAGAGACTTCAGTCAGTGGATCACCGATTATAACCATTTTTCATAGAAGCCTAGAAACAAATTATATCCCCACATTGTTATTGGTGATTGGTCCAAATTGTGTACATATAGTAGCTATCTGGCAAATATTATATTTATTATAATATTATACAAACAGTTCTTTTATTTAGTGTAAATATTTTTCAAGGGAGAAACAAAGTTGATAGTCGTTTTCCTTACCTCTAAAAACCTTGCATATGTATTTTTATAGCAATCGAAAAATTAAAAATTTCTGCTCGAAATATTTGCTTGTGCTGGGGCCTTTCAAATTTTTTAAACAACCACAAAAATTGTGATTACTTAAGAACTCCACTGATGCACACAAAAATTGCTAGGAATTTAGGGCTTTATACGCAACATGAATTGGTACGAAACCAACCTCCTTAAACAAAATATATAAAATAAAAGTGATTGGGAAGTTTTTCTTATTTATTTATTAATATTTTATTTTATACAATTTGCACCTGCGCAGCTGCGCGTCTAGCAAATTTGTTGTGTTTTATTGTCTTGATGTAATTGCTTGATTTTTTTATGTTGATGTTTTTATTGATGTAGTAGGTCTCTTGGGCATTTTCTTCTTAACCTTCGTTGCTCAGGTAACAGGGAGCAGGAGATAGAAAGAACCAGAGCATTGGAGTGATTTTGGGTTGAAGAATGAAATGTAGTGTATTTGTCGTGGATGTAGGATTTTACTGTTGGGTTGTTGTTGAGTCGTTATGTATAGTAGTGTTTGAAATGTACCAAGGTGCGTGTACAATTTTTCGTAAAATATTTTATTTTGCTGTTTGTATTTTGTTTATGGGTTTTTGTTTTGCTGAACCCCAAAGTTCTGCTTCATATTTCCATATTGGTCTCAGTAAGGTGCTGTAGATAAGTCGCTTGTTTCGTACGTTAAGTGAAGATCTGTAGTCCAGAAGATGTGAAAGTTGGCTATATCGTCTAGTAAGTTCTTGTCTTTTCAATTTCGTATGTATGTTCCAAGTAAGTCATTTGTCTAAGTAGAGTCCAAGGTACCGTACATAGTATCTAATTTAAATGAATTTAAAATTTAAAATGAAATGAAATTTAAAAGTTATGGATGCTGGTTAGAAGAGCAGTAAGTCACTTTTTGGTAGGTTATTCTAACGTTGAATTTAGAAAAGATCCTGAGAGCTTTAGTTATCGGCTAGAAAGAAAATTATGCATTAAATTTACAAGATTTCTGATTTATATAATAATTTCTATTTAACAGTTTCAAAGAACACTAAAGAATGTAACTTGTTTTTTTTTTTTGGTTTTTTAAAATTTATTTATATGATATTTACAACTGTATAAAAAATATACATCTGGTAAATTCGCACATGGATATAATGACATGAAACACATGTTGAGAAACTACCCATTGGTAGCACTCTAATAATATGTCTATATTAGGAGATCGCGTGGCCATCTTCTTTTCAGACGCCTCGGAGGGTTATCAGGAATTGAATAGGAAACAAGGTTAGAAACAAGAGGGTTGGGATGGTTATGAAGTTTATTATGGAAGGACAGATATCTGAATTGGCCCAAATCTGATACATAAGGAATATTAAGGTCATTATGAATAATTTTATTTGTAACAAAGTAAGGAGCATTGAGGATTTTACGAAGGATTTTGGATTGTAAGGATTGGATGCAAGAGGAATTTGAAGGTTTGGTGGAGCCCCATAGCTCAACTCCGTAAGTCCAAATAGGCCTTATTATAGTCATGTAAATGAGTCTTTTATAATTAATTGGAAGGTTAGAGCGTTTGTCTAGTAAGTGTTGAAGTAGTCGGGAACGTCGAGCTGTTTCTTGTCGTTTCATTCTGCTATGAGGATTCCAAGTTAGATGTTTATCCAGATGGAGTCCTAGGTAACGGATTTGTTCAACAGGAATAAGTGAGGTGTTGTTAAAGGATACTGAAGGACAGAAAGTCATTGGTTTACGACGAAGGGTGAAGGTAATTTGGTGGGATTTATTGGAATTTATTTTAATTCTCCAGTTCTGACACCATTCTTTAAGGTTTATGATGTGGGATTGAAGGGTTTGGGATGCAATAGATGGGTCGTTATTAACTGATAGGATACATGTGTCATCAGCATATGTGGTGATGACAGTGTTGGGATGGGTTGGGATGTCAGCTGTATAAACTGTGTAAAGGATAGGACCTAGGATACTACCTTGAGGAACACTGGGAGCAGACTGGGAAAAGCGGGATGTAGAGACATTGTTGTGATTTACTTTAAAGTATCTATCAGTATATACGGATAAAGAGGAAATATTTAGATGGTAGGAATTTCCGGAGTTTGTACAGCAGTGCCGGGTGCCAAACTCTATCAAACAACTGTTCAACGTCGAGTACATATCGCGCTCCAATGCAGAGGATAGTACGTCTACCACACTATGGCATTGCTGTATAGAGGAATGGGAGGAGCGGAATCCAAATTGGTGATCTGGGATTATGTGATTAGAATTTAGGATGGAGTACAGGCGTTTTAAGATTAGTTTTTCCAGGATTTTTCCCATGATGGGTAAAAGAGAGATGGGACGGTAAGAGGATGGATATTCTGGTGGCATTTGGGGTTTTTGATTCGTTTTGACAATAGATATTTTCCAAGGATCAGGGAAATCTGTGGAACTTGGTTTTAAAAACAAAAGGTTATTTGGCCTATTTTACAGTAAGTGCCTTTTGTTTTTTGGAACTTAAGATGCATTATAACCCATTTAGTAAAATAATCAATATTTTATTCTTCTTCTGTCCAAAAAAAAAATTCAATATTCTAAAAAATCCAAGCGAAGTAAAGGCACAAATACACAATATTAATTTCATTTGAAACTACATAAAATATATTTTTCACGGATCCTAGGTCCTTTTGAAACGAACGCTAGAATATGTGTCCAATATTTTTCGATGGAGTTCCACCAAAATAAATTTGATTGGAATCGGTGACCCAATATAAAACGGTAGCCTCCCCTAGTATACATTTGCTGAGGGCTGATTCCTATTGCTTTACGCTTAAAATGAAGAGGAGGTCCTCCAGTGGTGTAAGGTAATTACTGTTACATTATTAAGTGTGTAGCTTCATCGATTGAATTTTTTGGGTCGGATTTTGTATTAAATTAATTTTTTATAGTAATATTATACCGTATGTCATATTTTCAAACCCTCTGTTCGGAGCATATATTTATTTAGAAATTCAACGGTTAACCTGTTTCCTGGATAGTTTGCTTTGTACAGAACAGAACTGTACACAGAGAAGAGGGGTCAGGTGGGGTTGGGGCTATTACCTCCACCTTAAAAAATAAAACATAATATAATATATAAAAGTTTGGCAAAAAACCAAGAAAAATATTTTTTTTAAATTGTTGTTCTATGTATTTATCGTGTTAATTTAAATTTGTAAAAAATTATGAACACCAGTAACAGTAATATGATTTCAAAGATATTAGCCAACTTCAAGTAATCTGTAGTTTTTTTGTTGATTTTGGAATATTAAAGGATTTTTTTTTTTTTTAGCGACATAATTTATATAAATTTGGACAAATATATATCTTAATTATCTGACATTTTTCTTAACAGAGGAGGTTACACAACTTTGGAGTGGAGAGAGGAGTTTGAACGAAAGTCAAAAGTTTATGCCTTCTGTTTTCATTAGAGTTGTGTGGCCCTTAGGTCTAACATGAAACAACACTATATCCCTATCACATAATATCTCCCCAGTTAATTACAGTTCCTTGGCCCTTATCTACTTTTTCATTCTTAATAGTGCCCTTTAAGTATATAAAAAAAAATGTATACCCTGGAAGATAAATAGGCTTTGAAACAGTCATATATTGGTAACGATAAATACCGTATCGTAAATTATCAACATAAAAAATATATAGTTTTATTTAAATAAATATAAATATAACTTGAAAAGGATGAATAAAATCTAACTTATTAAAACCATCCGATTCCACTGGGCAAATATTCCTGAGCGCTAAGTTAGTGTTGATTCGATTCTAACTAGGGTAAGTTAATATTTATTCAATGACTGTTTCGTAAAACGATTCCTGATACTTCCAAGTCCTATAAGATTTTTGTAACGATCTCTAAGTAGTCATCATCCAGTGTTAAGAAACATGGACAAAGAATTAGTTTGTACCGAATTAGTTCAACAATAACTAATATTTAGTAATAATAATAGAATTAATAACTAGTAGGTCAATCAAAATTTAATGGTCATCGGAATAAAAGCAATTTAGTAATAACGTACAAAATATCCTTTGTTTTTACTTTAATAGGCTCAACAAGAGTGGTTTTATTGTTCTTATTCCGTTGATGAAATAGGGTAACTTTGGGACAATGGGTAAAATTTAGTTTGTGGTGATTCCGTGTTGGATACAGTGTATTGGATCAGTATGCAAAAATGTGCTTTCTGTAGGCATATACTGCGCTACTACCTTGGAACAAGTTAAAGTTTCATGGAAACAAGAATTTCGAAAAAAAAAAAGCACAATTTTGCAGATCGAACTACCACAGTGTAGCCACCATGGAATCACCTTAAACTAAATTTTACTCGCTGTCCCAAAGTTACCCACTCAGTCTAAAAGTTACCCCATCTTGCGGTACTATTGTTTATTTATTTGTTAAACTCTATCTCTTGATTCGCATCTGCCACAGATAAAAGTGGATTAACGAATATAATAATTAAAAAATTATGGTCTTGATTTCATCTGTTAATTCAGGAAAGAAGATATCTCATCCAGTTCCGTTTTAGTCGCTTCTTAAAAGACAAATTTCATCGCATACTATATCGTTTATTAGTATGTTTTTTATAAACGTGAAGTTTGTTCCAAAAAAACGGAAATAAACATTACGTATATGTTGGTCCATGGTTCTTCGTAATTGAGTCGCTTTGTAAATTATTGTTATTTACATACAAAGTTCATCTTTTATCATAATTTAAATTTTGGATTGGCAACATTATTGTGTATATATATATATATATATATATATATATATATATATATATATATATATACATATATATATTAATAAAAACAACCTAAATAATCGAAGGAAGTCATGGCACTTTCCTTTCCTATGCCTGACATGTCATTTATATCTTTGTATTTTCAGTAAGCCTGCGGAATGTTAACAAAAATTGAAAGGTGCAAACAAATGTTTATAGCCAAAAAATATTAATAAAAAACATATATTTTTTGACATACTGAGAGATACATTAGTTGTAAAATATTACCGCCAGACAAATCTTTGATCATCTTACCAAAGAAAAATAGTCAGAATAAAGTCATAAGCCAATCACCTACACCCTTTAACGCAGGACGTCTCTAAAGCTCCCGGCAGATTAACCATAATATTTAGTTATAATTAACGGGCCGTTTTGATATATAACTGTAATCAACTGATTATGGCACCCCACCTGTTACACCACGGAGCCACCCATGAAATTAATATTCACTAATCTCTAACACCTAAAATCACAAATCTAAGCCATCAATAAATTATCTAAATCGAATACTGTCATTAGTAGTTTAATTAAACAGTATGGCAAGCATGAATACCTAGATTAAAAATTTAACTAGGAAATAATATGGCAACCGCACACAAAGAAACTTGCTTTTTACGTTTACTTACTAAGACATTGCAAAGAATTCAACCATTTTAGTTGATAGTTGAAGCAGCGATACCACTGTAAATAACATCAGTTTTAATCCACAATATTCATCTGTACAGTTTCATGTAAATTGTATTAGCTGAACTAATTGCTTAAAATATTTCTTATTCCACATAGTACTCTCAATCAAATATATTCCGTTTGAATTGTAAATTTGTATTTTTTGAAAGAACATCCTTTAATGAGACCTCAAGAAGCAATGAGGTATATGTGACCAAAAGTAACTTTTAGTAAAACGTTGTTAAATTTAAATCTCTTCGGGAATCAGAAAGATGTTTCTACATTGTGAGACACTCATTTTTGTAAATAATTCAATATTTTTAAAGCCACTCTTGTATATAGTACCTGAATATTATTTTATCAAATAAGAACTATAATTTCAACCATTTGAAAAATATATATACGTATATATATATCTAACGGGGGATGTTCCAAGGATATGATGATCTATGAACAGCGGCATTATGTCATACATGTATAATATAACAAATTTATATTAATTTCAGATTCTTACTGATTTATGGAAAATGATTTAATATTTAATTTAGTGAGGAGGCTATCATGGACCTCATTCAGACGGTACATTATATTGAGAAATCAGTTATTAATTTGCCTTGAGACAGAGCTGTTATAAGTGCATTCTCTGAAGAAAAAAATAATGCTAAGTACATGGCCGATTTAAAAATTTGCTAAGTATTTTAGTAGGGAGATGTATCGGTTTAGCCACTCATTGCTGCGTTGTAGTGGCATATCACCTAAACTCCAAACAAACCTTAAATAGTCTTAAGGCACTTTGCAAGACCAAGACCAAGGTCGCCTAATTGTTGCAATACCAAGACAAGGATTGGTAAAAAAAATCGAGTTTTTTAAAAAAAGTTAAGGCAAAATAGTTACTAATACTTGACAATCTTAGTTACTATATATAAATAATCGGTATAACCAATACACTTTTGCATTTGTCTCTTCTAATTTTTCACTCGGGCTTAGTTATGTTTCTCCTATCTAAAAAAATACAGTAATATCACTAAAGTAATAAGCTTATAAGCAAGTGAAAGACTAGCGAGACTTTTGCTCAAGACCAAGACCTCTCGGTCTAGCATTTGGGCAACACTAGTGTGGAGAGATCAAAGTCACAGTTAGGCAGATTTCATTAAAATAACAAACAGATAAAAATATTTTATCTTTTAAATAACGATAAGCTTATTAATTATAAATAAACTTATTCGTACGAAATGAATTGTTTAACTCTACTTTATTTAATATTCTCAAAAGAAAATTATTTAAACAGAAATAAATGTATTGAATAACAAAACATTCCAGAAATATAATTACTTTTCCTTTGTAATTATAAATTGATGCACAGTTTTTAAAAATGTTGACAATTTTCAAAAATCACGCTCAAGTTTCGACTTATTTTAAACTTTTGGAGTTTATTCATACTTCCAATGATATGATCACTATCTATACTTGGAAAGCTATTAAGAGCAACCTTGGCCAATTTATATCTTGCATAATATTTTTTTTTTTTTTTGTACTTCAAATAGTTGAACTAGTCAATTCGTTGAAATTTTTTTGTTTATAAAATAATATTTAAGGTATTAAATAGATTAATTGAGGTTTGAAGAGGTTTTGTTGAAACAAAATTTAAAGGGGACTGTAAGAAGGAAATTCGACTCAATTAATACGAATCGATACGGCCTTTATTCATTTTTCCCCTGATCGTTTAAGAAGACAGTCACGGAGCTGGTGCAATATTTTAGCATAAGCCCTAGATTCGGGAGAGGGAGTGGGGGGGGGGAGGAGGGGAAGCAATATTTGTCATGTCGGTGGTAAGTTGGGAGGGTTGCGCTTGATGAATGCCGGCTGAGCTTGAGGAACGACCTCCTCGACCATCTTTCTCGTACAACTTTAATTGCTAATACACCCTCGACCAAGTTTGTTTCTTAATTGTCCGCTAGGTGGAGGAGAGGGGAGGAAGGGGTGGGGGGAGGAGAACCCTATAAATTGAGGGCCGGAGATTTACGCCCGGACTAAATTAACTGTAGAAGGGCAATCTAGGGCCGAAAGAGAGGGCCGCGTTAATGGTTGTGTCCCCGGGCCAGCTGGTACACGTGTTGTCGAAACTTCACAACCACTAAATTATATCAACCCCTCTCTTATCGCCTCTAATAGCACCACAATTAACTACCACAATTTAGCTCGTTAGGAGAAGAGGCTTTAATCTTTTCTTCCTGCCAGCCGTTTGTGTTGACACACAGTGATGATCTTTCGATCCCATTGTGGTCTGTGACTGCTCGATATTTATTGATATCGAGGGACAATAAAAAAATTAAAAAAACATATTTGATCACAACTATTCTATACCAGACCTGGGCAGTATTTCAAATGAAATACAAAATAAAATACTTTTTATTATTCATTCATGATATTTACAACTGTATTAACAAAAAATATCTGGTGTGTCCACTCCACGGTTTTTATATCTTTACATATGTTCATGAAGCAACAAAAAAAAAATTTAACTAGATGTATTTTCCTGAAAATTGAACCAAGAAAAGATTTGAGTACGATTTATTTGATAAACTAAAGCAATGTAAACCGGCTTAAGGCCTCATAACATTTTTCTTTTCTTTATATTTTTTTTTTCTAAATTTTCTCGGCAATATAGTCCATATACGAAAAGTGAAAGGACAATCATTAGGACATTATAGGAAAGTTTCATCAAAATCGTTAGAGCCATTTTCGCGCTATAGAAAACTGTGTTTTTCATTTATTACGCGCAAGCTATTGCGCATGGAGCACTGAATTTCTTTCACAGGCATCAGTAGTCAAAACCCTACAAAATAAAAATAGAAGAAACAAAATCGGTTCAGTATTTTCCGAGAAAATCTTGGCACTGACAGAAAGACAGACCAATGGCTAAAAATGTGTTTTTCTGACTCAGGGGGCTCTGAAACGTATAGATCCGTCGAAAACCACATATCGGAAATTTCACCCGATTGCAATACTTTCCTTACCTATAGGTAGGAAAGTAAAAAACACATCTTTTAAATTTGCACTCTGGAATATAATTACATGAAAACACTTGTTGAGAAACTACCATAAAAAACTCAAATAATAAATTTATACAAGTAGATTATGAAGCCACCTTATTTTCAGACGCCTCAGAGGATTACCAGGGATCGAGGAGAAAGCAAGGTTTGAAAAGAGAGGGATCGGATGGTTCTGAAGTTTGTTGTGGAAGGATAGGTATCTGGATTGGGCCAAATCGGAAACATGTTGAACAATAAAGTCGTTGAGGATGATTTTATTTGTGACAAAGTAAGGAGCGTTGAGGATTTTTGTCCTCGAGTCCATTGAACTGCAATAAAGTGGTTACTTGGTACTTCGCGTGGTTTGGAGAAAAATCTGACAGTTAAGTTGGATTCTGTTCACAATCTTATACTATCTCATCGTTGGTACTATCCTATCAAGCACAGAACTAAAGATATTTCATTGGTTGTAAAGGTACAGATTTTTTTTTCTACAATGAGTCTGTATGTAATAAAAAATATTTAATGGCAAATTTGACATGAAAAGTACAATTTTTCATGTTAAATTTAATATACTTCTATAAGCATTGATGAATATATACATGTACTAATAAAAAAAGTAACTACTTTTCTTCTTTATTCATTTATATTTTTACTGCACCTGTTTTATTAAGTTATTTACGGCATAATTCAAATTTAAAGCCTTCAATCTTAAATTTTATTAAAAAAGGATAAGTGGTGGCAAGCGCTCTCTCCTTCATAAAACACCAAGATTAATTGAGATGGCGTATTTTAGGGTTATCATAAATTTAATTTTATACATACTAGCTGGTAAACTCCCTTTTTTTTTTTTAACATACACTACATTTAAAACAATCATTTGGAGAGATTTATCTTGATCTAATCGATATTATTATTTGAAATTTCTTGAATTCAATTAAAATTAATTGTCAATCCCTCACTTTACATGCAGTTAAAATAAATTTCATATACATTAATGAGTGATATACAGAAGCGTTAAGAAATATTAAACAAGAAACCTGAATAATTTCACATATTTATTATCTTAAATCTTAATTTTTTATTTTATTATTTTAAAAAAAAATTGTAAATATTTGTAAACCAATCGTGAAACATAAATTAATTATCCAGTTTTTTTAATTATTTAAAAAAATATTATATGATTGTTGATAAGTACGAATATGAAAAAAAAATTGGTCATTAATGTCGTTTTAATAGCAGCGCGCCAGTCTTAATTATAATGTCACCTGTTGGCTTAGATAAAATAAATAAATTTGAATATGGCGTGACAGTGATATGAGTTCTCTTCACGTCAAATTATAATTTATAGTCCGATAAAGAATAAATAACGATAATATTGAAACCCAATAATGAAAATATTAGCTTCGGATGAGTAGCAAACTTTTTTTCCTATTATGGAGATAATATCTTAATAATTATTATTCATTCCTTTCAAACTACTAAACTACATTATTAAAATGATTTTAATGATGCTATTATTGTCTTTGATTTGTATTATAAACGTAATTTATTATGATATGGCAGGGGACGGAATGATTAGGAAGTCCGGAAGTGGAAATTTTATAAATGTTTTTATGAATATTTTATAATATATTTTATAGTACTGTAATCTATATTACTAATAATTATAACATACATAAATAATAAAATATTATTATTGTTGTAAATTATAATCGCATTACATTTTTATAATTGTTTCTGAATATCTGTAAAGAATTAGGCGTTTAATGACAAGAAATCGATACTCAACTCCTCCATTGTTTTTTCTTTTTCAATACTGTGCCGTAATCTTTAATTTCTAATAATTAAAATAATATATAATTGCCTAGGTTTTTTTTTTATTGTAAAGTCAAATTTGGGACTGGGTAGGTAACTTTGGGACAGCGGGTAAAATTTAGTTTGTGATGATTCCATGGTGGATATAGTCAGCTTGTTCAGTCTGAAAAAACGTAATTTGTACTAATACCTTGCAGCACACTACTCTTGAGGCACAAGCAAAAGTTTCATGAAAACAAGAATTTTGAAAAAACAAATCAAAATGAAAATAAATAAAACCTAACTGCACAGCGAGTTTATTCAACTAGGGTTCTCAAAAGAGGATACTAAAAGGTAATAGCACAGTACATGCTACAAATGCACTTTTTTGCAGACGGAACCACCACATTGTATTCGCCACGGTATCACCACAAACTAAATTTTACCCGCAGTCGCAAAGTTACCCCATGTTATGGCATAATTAATTATAATTATAATTATATTTTTTCTTAAATGTCTACATAAAAATAAAATTTATTGAATAGATAAAACATATATTGAAAAGAAAATAGAAATAAAATCGCCAAATTGAACTAATAATTAATTATTTCTAAACAATTACATTATTTAGTGAAAACTGAAAGATTTTTATTTATTCTGGAGCTAGCTTGAGATACTTCTAATTAGAAAACTTCAATGGCTTAGTATTAAAAAATAAGTATACTTTTCAAAAAGTTGAAGTAACTTGAAAACACAAAACGATCGTTCGATCCATTTTTAGTTTTTCTTTGAATTTAAAAATTGAGTTACAAATGCATAATGTAAGTTGAGAAGACATGTATGGACATGTTCTCATGTTAACAATATTCAACGTTTAAAATAAAAAGGGATATTTTAGTTCAAGCAGTTTTATTTTTCTTAATTTAAATATATATATATATATATATATATATATATATATATATAAAGCTATTTCAGAAATATAATATTTAAAAATGTTTACATAATGTATACATACATATTAATTTATTAATTTGCCTTTAAAAGGTGTTTGTGTTTTCTAATTAACATTTTTTTGTCAGAATTTATTAATTACTATTTATGTTATACGGTTTAGAGAATGATAATTAATTTTAATCGAATCAATTATTATCAGAGGTCGATTTATATTTTTATTTATATGAGAAGTTATCTATGCGCGGTCAAATAAATACTAAATTTTAAAAAAAGTATTTTTAATTAATACGCAAGGTATGACTGTTTTAATGTTTTTAATTTACTTATCTTTAGGTTATTTTATTTGTTTACTGTACATAGTTTTTTTTATTATTATTTAGTTATTATTTTACTTTTGTTAATTTTATATTTTCTGTATATATGGTTTGGATGTGTTCATTTATCACTATAATTATTGTCCAAGAGACAGAATATTATATGCCTAAAAAAAAAAAAAAAATAAATAAAAATTCTTAAGACTGCCCGCCTTTTAATGGGATGGTCTACTCTAGTCTATCACCTACCTCCTGCAGTGCCACATACCACGCCTAGATGAATACCTGCAAGGTGGGTCGAAACGTTGGCGTAATAATTAAATAGTCTATTTTTTAAAAATTTAGTATTTAATTGACCGCGCCTTCCGATCAACTCCTCATATTATATCACGGTCAACCATCTCTACATCATTTCTATTTATAAATCTTGCATATTTTAAATATACTTCAAAGTCAATCATAACAATGCTTATTCATCTCTTTTTACTCAGTCTGCCGATGTTCCTGAAGGTAGTATCCTAGGTCCTATCCTTTACACAGTTTATACAGCTGACATCTCAACCCAATCCAACACTTTCATCACCACCTATGCCAATGACACATGTATCCTATCAGTTAATAACGATCTATCTATTGCATCCCAATCACACATCACAAGCCTTGAAAAATGGTGTCAAAACTGGAAGATTAAAATAAATTCCAATAAATCCCATCAAATTACCTTCACTCATCGTCGTAAACCTATGACTTCCTGTCCTACAGTATCCTTCAACAATAGCCCTCTTATCCCTGTCGAACAAATCCGATACTTAGGACTCCACCTTGACAAACGACTCACTTGGAACCCCCATACCAGACTGAAACGACTAGAAACCGCCCGACGTTTTCAAATACTGCAGCACTTACTAGACAAACGATCTAAGCTTTCAATCAATTATAAACGACTCATCTATATGACAATAATAAGACCTATTTGGACTTACGGAATTGAGCTTCGGGGCTCCACTAAACCATCGAATTCCTCTCGTATCCAATCCTTACAATCCAAAATCCTTCGTAAAATCCTCAACGCTCATTACTTTGTCACAAATAAAATCATCCATAAAGACCTTAATGTTCCATATGTTTCCGATTTGGCCTAATCCAGATACCTCTCCTTCCATAACAAACTGCAGAACCATCCGAATCCTCTCGTTTCAAACCTTGCTTCCGCCTCGATCCCTGATAACATTCCGAGGCGCCTGAAAAGAAGATGGCATCGGGATCTTCTAATATAGAACTTTAATTTGAGTTCTACCAATGGGTAGTTTCTCTTCATGTTGTACATGTCATGTTACCAATTTCACATTTACTTATTGTATTTTCTATGCAATACAGCTGTAAATTCCATTAAAATAATTTTTAAAAAATGCATATTTTAATATTAAAATTCAGATGTATAATTATTAGGCACATATTTTTATGGAAAAATAATTATGAATTTCAAACCCTGTTAAAAATGCTTTTTATGATTTATTTTTTTAAGTACTCAAGAAACGTAAGTTTCATTACATTACTTAAAAAAAAAAAAACCGATTTCGGAAATTAACACACATGTTTATCTATATAGTAATAATCGATTAAAAAATCTATTAAGTTTTAGTTTATAAATAAACGATTCCATTATATCATTTTGCTTCTAGATCCCTCACATCGATGAAACTGACTTCCAGTTATTAACCATGGAACGAAATTCCAGCTTACATGGAATCTGCTGCTAACTGACAAATAATCCTTTATCGGATTGGTAAAGTTGGAATAGATTAGGGGGGACAGGGGTTGACTAGCGGGAGGGTATGATGAGTGACCACTAACTAACAGTATTTAGCGCTGGCTACGGTTAATGTTCCCCTCACACCGATAAGGCCGTCCCATTAAACGCTAACTTCTCCCAACCAACCCCCACCCACCCCCTCTCTTCGCCCCTCCCCAAGATCAAGATAAAATTTACGATAGGCTTTCTACGTCTAATGACTGTTTAGCAGAGGTCAGCGAGATTTATTACCTGTCTCGGGTCAGTGTTTGATCGCTTCGTCTTCATTCTTCAGGTAGTAATATTGAGAGCCGTGTTTAGATACTAGCCAATTATTTTTAAAATCATTAATATACTCTGTTATACTCTCAACTAATTAATTATTACTATTTAGCCCGTGCTAATAATTCATAAAGAATATTGGTATAAGTAAATAAAGAAAAAAAAAAAAAATCAACGTATCGTAGGATTTAGGAATCATTTCCTATTTTTTCAGTAATTGTAAAATCGATCAAGGAAAAAAATATCAATCTTCCTTCATATATTTAATCAAATTGTTTACAATTACAATACCTTTCATGTCGGCTAATAATGTCCGAATACCATGATTATTATTTTTTATATTATTTTTTGGAAAGAATTCAGTAATTTTTCAAATGGTTCTGGGAATAATAATAAAAAAAAAAGTATACCCTTTGAGTTATTCGCAAATAAAGTTTCCTTTCATTCATATTTCTTTCGTTTCCTTCATTCAAGTTTTTTTTCGGAAATTTCAGAGGGATGTGATTATTTTGCCACCTAAAGGAGATATACAAAATGAGGTGTCAATCTGTGGATTTAATGAAGAATTGACAAAGACACCGAGAAAAAAAACACCTTTGTGAAATAATATGTAAAGATTAATACTTGAAGGGAGTTAGTCGACTGTTCTACATATCATGGGTGATAAATATTCAGGACGCAGTCTTTTTTTTAAACTTTTTTTTTTGCCAACGTTTCAACCCAAACATGTGGGTCATCTTCAGGGCTGAAAATGTTTTTTTTTTAAATTACAATCAGAGATATAATAGTATACGACCGCTAATTATAAATAATAAACTATAGTGATATGTATTACAAAGTAAGCTTTCAGGTATACGAAATTTAATGTTAATTTTTATTTTTATCTATTTATTTTTTAAAATAACCAAATCAAATAATAAACGGACAACGACCAATATTTAATGCGGTATTATGGATCATTCTTCCGGTCCTCAGGTCATCGGGATTTCAATGAATGATGTATCGAATGAAAAGGAATTTCTTAGAAGTGATGAATCTCAAATTCAAAATAATATTACAGCCAAAATTAAAGTAATTAAAAAATTTAGAAGGTTTTGAAATTCATTTGGTTTGAAAAGTGAACATGCCGGAACGGAATAAATTGTGTTGTAACGATTTTGACGCTGATATTAAGAATCGGAATTATTATAGGGTTTTTTTTTTTTTATAAACTTAGTAAAATTTGTAAAACAAAATATTTAATGAATAAAAAACTGTTAATATTTTAGAAATGAATTTTAAACTATATGTATTTTAGTGACACATTATTTTATTTATTTTATTCTGTTCTTTCTATTCAATAATTAAAAATATTGCAACGACTTAATCACCTGCTTTTATTATCAGAGATTTAATTGATTTAAAAAAAAAAATGCAACAACTTTATTCAATGGATCACGCAATATTTTAATATATAAAATACAAAATAAAACAAATTAAGTTCTAAACTTTTCCTAACTACCTTCAACATTTTAACCCTTCCAATATTTATGATTATATAATTATATCCAAGTTAAACATTATTTATGGTCTTTATTATCTAGATGTAGAGCAGCCCTGCGTATTTTCTTTTGATTTATGCTTCCCGACCTATCATGGAGTCCTTAATATCTCATCTCCTCCGGTAATTCTCTCTCAGAGGAAAGGGAGAATAAAAGAAAACAAGAGAGGCTGATTAACTCTAAAATTTGATTTAAAAAAGGAATTGTGGCTCACGTGGTAAAAAGTTATTATGGGAGGGTAGAAGAAGTCCTCCTTGAGTGGCTTTCAGGAACTATATTGAAAAATAACTGCCGTACCCTCTTTGGAAATAGCAACGTCTTAGGCTCCTTCAACATTGGATCCATATATTTCATGACCAGATGATATATGGCCAAAAAAAACAACAAAAAAACAGATGTCTAAGAAACGCCTAAATTGGATGCGAATTTATCACGTTAAGATAAGAAATGACGTATAATTAGGTCTAAGATGTATAATTTTATTTCACAATTTTCTTTATTTATTTTTTATCGAGATGTGCCATCGTCACTCAACGTAAATTTAGTAAACTGCCTTTAGAACCAATAATGCAGTTAGAAGAATAGCGCAGGGATCTCCTGTAGTCCAGGTTTTACCTCCACAGGTGGAGGGATAAGCCTAATTCGGAGTTCTCTTGTCTAATTGTAAATTCTGTATATAGGGGTGTCAGTTTTATTTTACTTTACTTATCATCAATTATTATTTGTATTATTGTCATTGTATTATTATAAATATAATTTAATTGGTATTTTGTTCTGTTTCATGTGTTTCATGTCTGTACTTATCGTCGGCACTATGTTGAAATAAGGAATCTGCAACGTTGAACAGGCTCACAATCGTTACTTTAACATGGTGCCGACTGTGTGATGCGAATATACTCTTCCCTCACTGTGATCATTGTCCATATAGTAACATAATGTTATCCCGATCAATAAAAAAAATCTGATGCGTACAACATTCACTTACCACTCTACTTTGAATAGAAATTATTATCTGGCAATGTTGGGGTATTATAAACATTTTGGATTTTAAACGGAGATACGCCTTAAAGCTTACAGATAACAAATCATTAGGAACATTAAAATTATAAAAATTCTATTTATTATATCGACGGTTATTATAAACCACATAGCTTCAGTATGTTTCAGTTTCCAGAATGACTAACTCCAACTTCAACATTTTTGAGTAATGTCATTTTCGTGATATTTATAGTTGGAAAAGTTACATCTATACAGACAGTGAGCAAGTTCATTTCAGAGTAGGTGATTGCAATGTTGAATTATAGAACTGTGCATAAAGGTATAAGTTTTGCCACTAGAAACATCAATTAAATTAATAATAAAGAATGTTGAAATTGGAGCTGGTCATTCTGACAACCGAAAGGTTCATCTATGCCTAGAGAGATTTGAAAGCACATCTGAATATTAAACCTATAAATGATTATGGATCGTAAACTATTAGTTATTAAACTGTTATTTTCCATTGTAAAGTTTACTAAAATGAAGTTACGAGATTTTCATTGCCTGCCCTTGATAGGTCAAAAGTTGTCACACTAATTGTAAGTGTTTAATGTTGGGATTCCACAAGGGGAAAATTCATCTAATTATTTACTAATTTAATTTCCTGAAAGGTTACTTGATGATTAATTAATAATAGAAAAGTAATTATTTAAATATAATATCATATCTAGAGTAATTAAACTACTAACTACTAAGAACTGTTTATAATTTGAAGAAGAATACACAATATTCATCATATTTTAAAATTGTGGAAATAATTTTATATTTAAAATATATTCTCACCTGCGAAAAAAAAAACAATTGAAATGTAGATTAATAGCAATGGTTGTTAATTTAATAATCTTTTGAATTTATATTCAGTTTCAGATATTGGCAAGATTCTAAATTATTTTATTTTTTTTTAAAATACATTACTAATGGATTCTTAAAGTAGATATGGAAATTATAAAATACAAAATGTACAAAATGTTACAATTAAATCAATATTAATTTTAAAGGGAACATTCGTTTGGTTTATAAACTTATTCCAGAATTATCAGAACAACAATTACATATTATAATTTATTGTGTTTTACTAAAGGAAATACCAAATTCTACAAGTGGGTTAATGATTTGTTAGTAATTCATTACTCACATGTCATTTTGTTCTATTCTTACGTACCTGAAACAAAGAGATGCTTTTTAATGAGAATGTTTTCGAACAAAGCAATAGAAAATAAATATATTGTATAGTGAGTTATAAATATACGTGTAGTACGATATAAAAAAATAAATTAATCCGATAATCTAATAAATCCTTCCTCGTAGGAATGATATTGAATTCCGAACTCCAAGTTCAGGATCGATTTCCGTCTTTATGCAATAAAAATGTATTCTAATTTTCTTTTTCATCTTTCTGTTTCACTTCAGCCTCTCAGCTTAGAGGAACCTCTATATACCTGAACCAGTCCTCTGTTTTGTGCCATCATCCTCAGACCTCTGATGGTTTTTAATCCTTTTTCAACGACCAGCCGTGTGATACATTCGTTGCGTAACATCCTAGGTATGATATCCTTCATCGATCGGGAATAATATACTATTTCTATTTAGTAAGTATTTTTTATGCTGTTGAAGTGATATGTACTATCTCTGCTCTGCAATTATTTTATCTCATCTTTATCGATGTCTGAATTGGTGGAACACTGACTGATTGGTCAGTGGTTCACGAAACTCGGGTTCGGTTTATTTTTATTTGTAATAATAATCAGTAATAGTTTTTTTCTGTCACTAATTCATTAAAAATAATAAATCATTCTTATATAACGTAAAATTATACATTGATTCATGGAGCGGGGTACCTCCATGAGCAAGGCACTGATCTCCTTAGTTAAAGAACCTAACAGTCCGGCTGTAGCAATTAATTATTTATTCTATTATGCGTTTCAACCTTGGGTTTAAAAAATCATCCTCAGGCAAAGCCAAACTATATAAAGTATTTACTATTAATGAAATAATTGATCTTGGAGGAAATATTGGGCATATCTTTGCCCAAACACGTTCCTGCATATCCGTTGGCTTTGAAACGATACTTTTATTACCTATTTTGGTTACAATTAAAAGAGGTAAAGTAAATTCGTTTGATGAATACATTTATTTTAAAAATAACAACGTAATTGGTAAACAAATTAGTAACTATGCCAATAGAGGTTTGACCTCTGTCCTCACATGGTAATCATTCACTTATAATATTTCATTAATTTTACAAGGAAAATGTTAAAATTAATCATTAACTCATTAATATTAACATTTAAGACTAGTTACATTTACATACTAGAAGGCCAAGTTTGACCATCTAGAGACCGTCTTAAGACACCGTCTATAGTCCGTCTAAAGACACTGTTCTTTGTCATACATAGCATACACACTACGATGTGGAGAAGTTCACAGACTCATCTTTGCAGTCCTACACAGAAGGTATTGTTTTGTGTGAAATAATTTCCTGCTTAGCGCAAATTACATGTCAAAGAACGCGAAAACATAAACGTTAGTCAAACGCGAAGTGCTCGAAGAAAGACCTAGGTTCGGCAATTCATTATTAAATAATTTAAGAGTAGAAATTGCCATGGATTTTGAAGATTTACTGGAGACAGAGATGATGTGTCTCACCTCCAGAGGCCAAGTGACGTCCGCACTGTCAAAATGTTGTGCAACATGTCTGACGTTGCATGCAGTCTCCTATTCCGAATTGGAGACTTTAGACCTGCAATTTTTTGTCTCGCAAAGGGGCCTTAGGAGTTTTGGTCTGTAGACATGTCTACATAGACAACCTGAGATACGTTTCAAAGACCAAAATCGCAAAACATGTCTACCGGTGTGGACTAGGCTTAACATTAACCCAATAACCTATTATAGTCTCCTTTTTCTTATTATATTTTTAATAAATCATATGGTGGTATGTTGGCACAGGTTTTTATATATCAATCCATTGCAATATAAGAATATCTTTTCGTAATCGTTATTAATTACATCATAGATTTTTTAAATAAATAAATTCTCAATGTAGATACATTTCAATGAATTCTTCCTCCAGTTATATAAAAAAAAATATTTTTTGCTTACTCTCATCGATCCCTTTTTTGGTCGATGGCCGTCCACGTTTGTGCACTTTGATTTTATTTTCAGCTCAGTGAGGATATGGAATAAAATATATACAACGGGATCTTCCGTGTTTTAGCCGCCGAGTGGTAACACAAAATAAAACAAAGAAAGAACTATGCAGAATAAATGGTATTTGTGAGGGGTTGAGAGGTGCCCTATATCATTCAGTCAGAGGGAACTGGCACATATATTTACAAAATATATTGAGTGAACAGGCGTTAGGAGCAGACGCTATATCCCTTCAAGGGCCCCAAACTGCGGCCGGTGTAAATTGTCAACTGAGATTTTCAAAACCAACCCTTTTCCGAGGGAGCGCCATATTTATTAGCACAATATTTCACGCTAGGAGTCAGCTCGGAGAATTTTTTTTTTATTTTTCGTTTGCAGGCCGTGGCCTCCATCCCGTGAAACAAGTAAAGCTCTTATCACTATTTTATTTAGCACATATGAAGGGCTTCACCGCTCCAATTTCCACTCATCAGAGCCTGTTTCTTTTTTCTTTTCTGCTTTCCATTAGGGAGGAATTGTGATGATAATTTTTTTACACATATATATTTAATCGGTTTATTAACCTTTTTTATTCTTATTTTGGCATAGATAATTTTCTCGATGAACTCATGACATAGCATTAAAGAAAAGAGAATGGATTATATTTCTTTCAAAATATAATTTAAAACTTTCAAAATTCTTCGGCATAATAGAAAATATATAATGATATAACATTACATAACCTTCCAACTAGAGATTTCCACATAAATATAATACAGTCGTTGGATATAACATAAACTAGTAAATATCAATAATTTAAATAAGTAAATTACAAATCATTAAGAACATTTTTAGAGTAAACTTGCTTTGATGTCTATGTTTTATGCAATGGAACTCTGTTATTAACTTTTAACTAAATTATTTCTTACTAAACGAAATTAAATTAATTAATCCTAACGACAATAAGTGGCGCTCCACTTAGTCCAATCATCAGTGATCTCAATAACCTAAAATCAGATAGTGAAAATGATGTAAAAAACTCAATGGAGGTGGATCAAATGCTTGAAAGAATAAATAACATAGACAACAGGTAAATATTGTTTGGTCTGTTTTGATGTAGAACATTTATATACAAATCTCAACTGGAAAGGTGTAATAAAAATAATTGAAAAATACGAGGATATAACAGAACCACATACCCAAATTAAAGGGTTTTATGGAAGATATGGATTAAAATATCTCAGAACCTAAAAATCGAACCTGCATACTGTAAGCGAGGAAAAGGTTCAGCATTTGACCCTCTTTATAATGAGCTATTATTTATAGTTTATATTTCATATTATTGATCTCGTCTCGTCGGCTTTCACTTCTATCGTGTGGTTTAAAGCACATACCTCAGTTTTTTTCCTGTGTTTTACATATGCACATAAAAACTTACGTTTCTGCCGTAGGTGTGCGCCATCTACTGTATAGTTATGTGTCTTTAAAAAATTGGTTTATAGTTTGATAGCATTTGTTTTAACAAGACGTTTCTCTCTATTTTTATGTTACCATTCAGGAAGAAAAAACATAATAAATATTCCTGCTCAACTACTTAAGAATAAAGAATAACACGTATGTAAAAATGAAGGACCAGTGTCAGTTAGAACCTTATGTACGTCAGAATAAGATGTCGCATGATCCTGGATACTTGAGAGTGAAATAATCTGAGTATTATACATTTCAAAATGAGAGGACCCCCATACCAGACTGAAACGACTTGAAACCGCCCGACGTTTTCGACTACTGCAGCACTCACTAGACAAACGCTCTAAGCTCACAATCAATTACAAACGACTCATATATATGACAATAATAAGACCTATTTGGACTAACGGAATTGTGATTTGGGGCTCCACTAAACCATCGAACTCCTCTCTTATCCAATCCTTACAATACAAAATCCTTCGTAAACGCAAAACAAAAACGCTCCTTACTTTGTCACAAATAAAATCATCCATAAAGACCTTAATGTTCCATATGTTTCCGATTTGGCCCAATCCAGATATATATCCTTCCATAACAAACTGCAGAACCATCCGAATCCTCTTGTTTCATACCTTGCTCCCTACTCGATCCCTGATAATCCTCCGAGGCGTCTGAAAAGAAGATGGCCTCGGGACCTTCCAATATAGAACTTTAATTTGAGTTCTACCAATGGGTAGTTTCTCTTCATGTTGTACATGTCATGTTACCAATGTCACATTTACTTATTGTATTTTCCATGTAATACAGTTGTAAATCTCAATAAAATAAAATTTAAAAAAAATGAGAGGTTTCCTTAACTTTATGTTTGATAATTTATTTATTAGTTACTACTGCGTGAACCAAGCAGAAATGATTTGAACATTGATTGTTAATACTAATGCATAACTGCTCCTAATAGTAACGATTCTCGGCTCTGAAGGTATGTGTTGCAAGTGCCCGACCTTAAAAATTGGTATAATTCATTTAAATCATGTCACCAATATAAACAAAATCTAAATAATCTGTATATGTTACGTCAACAGCAAAGCTTGGATAAAACGTCCTTCCAACATGCCAGCAATATTAATGAGAAATATTGTACATTTATTAAACGATAATTTAGAAGAGCAATCTGAAAAGCGGTAATTAAAAACTATTACAACATGATGTAATATGAAGTCATATGTTTTCATTATCTTATGACTTATTTATTGTTTATTTTAATGTTAATTGGCTTTGCACTTCATATCATATTTAGATTATCATCTTATCGTACAGAGGTAATATACAATTTCGATGGCATTCTCAAAGTGTAAGAGCGGTACAGCGATAGTAGAAGAAACCCGACTTTCGGATCCTCAACATAGTATTAAGGGGCCTGCAGAGTTACTGAGGGAACCTACATTAGAAGAAGTAGCCTCTTACATAAAGGAAATCAAACCTTTAAAAATAGTAGTGATATCAGGCGGAAGGATATCCACCCCGCTCGGCATCCCTGACCTTCGAAGCCCTGATGTAGGATTTTATCACGCCCCTTTCGATGGGGAATGTTACTGCTGCGACGTTTTGGACAGGGAGTACTTTATAAAAAATCCTGCTCCTTTATATCAACTTACATCTTTCATTTTGGAACAAACTTATCGACCAACGTTCAGTCATTATTTCATCTCATTCCTAGAGCACAAGAAGTTGCTCCTGAAAAATTACACGCAGAACATGGACGATTTAGAAAAAATAGCAGGGGTTACCAGATATACACAGGTTTACGGCAGCTTCTATTCATTCGTGTGCATCAAGTGTAAAAAAGAATATTCCGTAGAATGGGCCCAAAAACGGCTTTTTATGAAGAAGATAATGATGTGCACGAATTGCGCTTCGCTAATAAAACCTAACATATTATTGAACGGGGAAGAATTTCCATTGGATATTCATGAAGAATTTGAAGAAGATATGAAGAATTGCAAATTGTTAATAGTTCTAGGCTCCACCCTGAGTACTGAACCTTCGGCCACTATATTGCGTGGAATCGATGTTAAATTTCCCAGAGTCTTCATAAATGACGTGGAACCATACGATTTCTCCGATTATCATTTCTATTGTGATCACGAGCACAACGATGTTATGTGGTTAGGCGACATCGATAGCACCTGCAAGAAACTAGTAAAACTGATGGGATGGTGTCAGGAACTGCATGAGTTTGCGGAAGATAAATTGATGGAACCAGGAGAATGTGAGACAAATATTTAACAAATATTTTTAATCACTTAATGTGATTATCACATTTACCAATTCTGAGCTAATATAATTTAATCAAGTATCTCTTCACTAACTAATTGTATCAAATATCATATTTGCGATTTCTAAATTTTCCATTACATCTACGCATTGACATTTTATTTTGTTTATGTTGAAAATAAAATAATTCTTCGGTATAGGAGGAGAAGTATTTTTTTTATTTTTTAAAACAAATTTTGATTGATAATTCGATCTACCACATTGAAGAGCAAATAGTATTTGGGCTTATGTATTCATTAATACAATAAATTCATACTAAAGAGAAATAAATATTTAAAGAAAAGACGGTCATAAAAAAAAAAATTATATTGTGGAAACTATCTATTAAGCCGCGTTTCGACAAAACTGGTAGTGGAGTATTTATTTTACATCATCAGCCGTGGATAGATCGTGGGGTCGGGTGACCCTCCTGGGGCACACACAGCCTCTATTTAAGTAGCTATCCTTAATTAAATAAATGCTTAAGAGGAAGAACATGGCGGATGAACGTTGTATCGGTCAAACCACAACTTGCACAACCGTTGACCAAGAGACAGTACTGCCCCTAAATAGTACTGAACCCAAGAATCTTCCATGGATTATAGTGGTACAAGTGTTTTTTCTTCGACACAACTATGAAAGTCTTCATTAGACCTATTTTTAAGAAGAGCTTCTGTGAATAACTGATCATTTCTCTGTTTCGGGAACGGAGGCCTTTTTAAACTCCCTCATATATTGGATCTACCTCAGATTGTATTAACTGAAGGACTTACAACAAATAACCATTTTCAATTCTAGATGAACGTTATATAAACACACAATATTGGTCAGTCGATTGAAGACCGTTGCTTTATATAGGACAATTTAATTAAAAGTGGCAAAATATGACGTATCATTTAATGGGAGAACTGACGGCTGCAGTTTTGATAGGATTTATAGAATGTGATCCTAAAACAGAATTCATCATGACTGACGTACTCGGTTGTATTTTGAAAACTGATGGCGCATAGGCCATCAAATCAGTCCAGAATAATGGTAATTATATGTGGGAAATTACAAACTGTCGGCTCATACTCGAGTTTATGCCAATCATACATATAGAATGTATAAAAGCTTATTGTTTATACATTATATCGATGTTAAGAATGTAGTTAAATTAGCCGAATAGAAATATTTGATAGAAACCATTATAACATAATTCATCTTAACCGATGTACTCGGTTGTATTTTAAAAACTGATGGCGTCAAAGTCATCAAATCATTCCAGTATATTGGTAATTGGATGTGGGAAAATACAAACAGTCGGTTCATACTCGAGTTTATGCCAATAATACCTATAGAATGTATAAAAGCTTATTGTTTATACATTATATCTATGTTAAGAATGTAGTTAAATTAGCAAAATAGAATCATTTAAAAATTAAAAATTGCCTTAATTCAGTGCGGCAGCTACTACAATATATTAATGTTGCTCTTCAACAGTCGCTTATCTTTTCAAATATTAACATATTTACATGAGATGTAGAGAAAACTTAATGTTTTCTTAAATTAAATATAATCGATTTCTCATAGAAATTCATAGATTAAGAGTTATTAGGCGGCAAACTCGTCGAAGACAGCTTTTTCTTGAGAGGCACGCAAAACACGCAAAATATTGGTCTAACTCCTACAATAAACCAGGTGTGTATGAAATTTTATCTTCTTTGGTTTGGTATAAAGTAATATTTTCGATAAAATGCATATTTTTGGAGTCATGGTCAAAAAACAAAACAAAAATAGTGCGAATTTCGCTGGGTTTTTTTTAGATATATCGCGGAATGCAACGGATATTTTCGATTGTGAACTTCAAATTCAGATTCAGCATCTCAAACCACAAAAAAAAAAAAAAAACAACAGAGAAAGCTACAATTTGATTTTTTTTTCTACACTCAATTGGACTGATTTGATGATTTTGACACAATAACTTTACAATTCGCAACCGAGTACATCGTCAGTGAAGATGAATTCTCTTTTAGGAACACATTTTTACATCTTATCAAAACTTCAGTTTTTATATTTATTTATTTTTTTATTTGTTTCTTTAGAAATATAATAATCTGTCACGTAAACAATAATTATAGTGATACATGATCGCATTCACACCGTACATACAGAAAATATAAAATTAACAAAAGTAAAATAATAATCAAAAACTAGGTACAATAAAAATAAAATAACACAAAGATGAGTAAATTAAAAACACAAAAACACAGTCATATCTGTAAACAATATATACATATATTTAAATTAGAGTTTGGAATCGATAATTATTTTTACCATCTGAATCATACTTTCATAGACTTCTTATTAAATATACGAAATCACGTTTTTATTTAGTTTATTGTAAATATTATTAGTACCTACATCGAGATTTCCATGAATTTCGTATATCATTCTTTATTGAATATAGGAATAAATTAAGTTATTTAGTAAAGTTATTTTTATTTCTGCCACCTTTATTATATTATTATTATCATATGTTATGTTCGAAATTAGAAAGCATGATAAACACAAACTTGCCTTTGAGAAAAAAAAAATTCAATTAATTAATCCTGGACCAATCAACATAATATATATTTAAATTTCTTTTACTAATTTTTTATTAAATATTTCTGGATATATAACTATTTACTAGCATTCCGAATAAGGTTCCCACCTAAAACAGAGCACTGCATTATATACATGTACACACACACACACACACACACACACACACACACACACACACACACACACACACACACAAACACACACACAGAAATAAAGATGTTATGTTCTTAATAGTTGGCAGCAATATTCTCTACCTACTACTCCAGACTCAAAATGTAGATCATAGAGATTACAAAAACCTATATTTATGATTTAGAAAAATATTACTGGAGAACTATTATTATTTTTAATTGTAAAAATTTATTAAAAAATAATGATTACGATACGACATGATTTTGTATATATATATATATATATATATATATGATTTTTGATCACTTGGAATCAAATATAATAAATCGCTCATAATAAAAATCATCAAATGATTTTTAAAAAATTTATGATTTGGTTTTTATTTTTTTAATTATTATTTTCAAATCCTGATTGAAATATAATATTCTGTTTAGCTTGATTTATATTAATTTTATTAGTACCCTCTGATCACTCTGATCTCTTCATTTGTAGTGTGGACGTTTTTGGTAAATGGTGCTAACATAAAAATGAGAATGTTTCCAGGAAATAATTGGAAACTTATTAATAAAATGTAGATTAATTTTCCATATTTATATAATTAATATGTAAATGGGCTAATAGACTGAAAGAAAATTTTAAAAATATAATTGACTTACACACATCCGGCCAACAAAAAAAATAATGTATTTTTATCATATTACTCCAAATATGTATTTTCTTTATCCAAAATTTTCTCAGATGATCCTACTAAATACCGTGAGGTGTTGAAAAACTTTGCAACAATTTTCAAGCATCACGTAATGATTAACCGCATGGTTGTAGCCTGACTTTATTAGTGAGGAACGGTTGAGAGGTTTTGGTTTGAGGTTCAATTTGTGGTTAGGATGAGGTTGCTTTCTCACCTACCACTCAACTTCATAGAACCTTGTACCTACTTCATATATCAGCTTGTTGCAAGCTGGGTGAAATTAAGTTATAAACAATCTTGATAGGTCTTAGGTATGTAAAAATATATATATATATCAGGTTTCCTTTTTTTTTTTCCGCCAATTTTTAATGACATCAAGGGATGTTGTTGGACAAATAGTACATTAATTCTTATTGATTCTTAGATATTGATATCAGATGTAGTTTGTTTTTTTTGAGTTTTCACAAATTTCAATTTATTATTTTTTTTTAATATATAACAAGCCTTTTTGAAAACTATTATGTATACCTAACTTTTTTTTTGTTTTCCCCTTCTTTGCCTTTTAGGCTATACGAGTTTTTTTCCGTGCCAGGGGGTAAGAGCTAAGAGGGAGATTAATGCCAGAGTTAAAAGAGCCTCTCGACATCGAGACGGGGTAATGATTTCAATCAAATTATCTTATATATCAGGTTGCACGCGTTAACCCGCTCGGCCACCCCGCCCCCAAAAGTACATGATCGAATCAGTTTCGAACCGAGAACCTTTACAGTTAGTGTCTGGCATTTTATCCACTGGACTTACTGATTAATGTATGTCTAACTATAAATAGAGGACGAGATAGAGCGGACATGTTGGAACGTGGGTCTCCAAGTTCCCGATTCTTAACGTTGTGGGTTCGATTCCTACCTGGGTCGGTTAATTTCTCAGCGACCCCGGTAAATGATCCTTGACATTCCCACTCTGGCAAGCACGCAGCCTCAAGGTAGGCGTCAGAGGTTGGCAAAAAGTACTATGCCTTGCCAGACTAGTTCCTCCCACCAGTGCTTGTACCAGCAACTATAACTATAATTCCCTGATGAAGACTTGCAATGTGGGTCGAAACGTCGGCAGAAAAATTAAATTATTCTGTTTCTATAATTTAGTATTTATTTTACCGCACCTCCCTCTCCCCCCTCCCCCGATCAACTCCTTCTCATAGAACTATAATTAATGAGATAGATTTTATTATAATTTATTTTGAGACCTAATTTTTAAAAATGTATTTATTGTCTCGTTTTCTATTTAACGTATCAACCAAATTTAGGTGTTTTGTATTATATTATAAAGGGTAATTTGGCAAATGAAATGGTTACAATGATTTTTCTGACAATACCTGAAAAATATTTATCTAATTTCATACATCTGTGGCTCTAGTGCCCTCTTTCAGTCTCCATTGGCTTCTAATACTAGTGATGCGGCTGGAAAAGTGGCACTGGGATCTCCTGGGGTCTTGCTTTGCCTTCCACATGTGGGGGAAAAAGCCTGGCTCGGAGATTCCTGGGCGAATGTATATATTGTATATAGGTATGATTGTGTTTATAAGTTTCTTTTTATGTTATTGTTTACTTTTTTTTTTCTTCTTCTTTTATTTTCTTTCTTCATCAGTATTATTTATTTACTTTTTATATTTATATTTATTTCTCTATTATTTGTACATATTGTTTGAATGAGAACTCTTAGCCCTAATACTTATAGCCCTTCAGTGGCTGATTGTATTATTATTCAATAAATAGATAAAAAAAAAAAATTTCATACAAATATTACCTACTTAAAAGATAGTGAGCGATAATCGAATTAGAAATTAATATTAAATCTTTAATCAAAGGGGTTATCACTAAGATTGCGATATGGTCAATGATTCCAGCCCATCAATCCTTCTAGCTTACACAAAAGTTTAATGCATGTTGAGACGCAGCTTGGTGAGTTGGCGGAAGAACTGATTTAATCGACTGAGCGCAGGGAGAGCTGAATTTGGGAAGCTATTTTAGCTTCATATCTGTGAACTATAACAATAAAGTATGCACGATGACTGCGAATTATAGTAATTACGAAGTTTCGAATCAGATTCCAATGATCTCAAAGACCATATAATCACAAAATTACTTCATGAAAACTCCACAATAAGATAAGGAAGGCATGCGGAGAATTCATCCTTTAGAATCTAGTGAGGAATTTATAAAACCCTCGTATTACCTTGCAAAGTATTTTTACGATTTGGCAAAAATAAAAAACTATCTCTTCCATACAATCGCTGACTCGATCCTTACATTTAATTGAATATCTGACGAGTCTAATTCAAAAGATTAGTTACTAGAAACAAATATCGTATGTTGAATGGAAAGTAAGTGATTAAAACTTATAACAATAATTTACCTTCAAAACAAAATACACTGATAGTATGGGTATTTACGTAGCTTGAGATAAATGCTTAATGTTTTATGTTACTAAACTGTTAGCATGAATCTTAAGTAAGCGACACCTTCTGCTAAGTTAAAATGTTATAACTACATAATGTTGAAACTAAAATTGTAGTAGGTTAAAACAAATTCTCTACTTGTGCTAACTAGTGTTGCACAAATGCGAGAACGAGATGAGTCTTGGTATTAGTAACTATTTTGCCTTAATTTTTATTTAAAAAATCGATTTTTTTTACTAGTCCTGGTCTTGGTCTTGCAATAGCTAGACAGCCTTGGTCTTGGTCTTGCAAAGTGCAAGACCAAGACAGACTTTGGGCAACACTAGTTCTAACATTGGCTTAGTTTGTTTATTTTAATTTTTAAGGGCTAATTAATCTTTTGTTTGAACACTATTTAATGCATGAAATACGGCTACCTTAAATTTATAAGGAAATTTGAAAAAAAAAAAAAAATATTCATTTCGAACTTCATCTGTTTTTTTTTTATAACTATGTGGATAGGCAAAACACAGAAAAATAAATATAAATTCTTTGTTGTCTCAAATGAATGAAAATGATATTTCAGGTATTATTCTCTTTTGTCCCATGTTTTCCGGATTCCTTCCAAATCATTCCTAAATTCAATTCCGCTTAAAAAAAAACAAAAAAAAAAACGTTATAAATAGAGGATGAAACCTTATAATAATTTTCAGTTCTTTGCATATTTACGAAATTAACATCAGCTTTAACGGAACTGAAGGCCATATTTACCATACTAATTTGAAATAAGTTTTGCGACTTTAACACATCAAAGAGGTTTGCAGTACTTTATAATTTTTTGATAATAACAATAAATATAAATTTTCCAATGGACCTAATCAGAGAAACATTTTTAATTAAAGATTATATAAAAAAAAACTTATAAAATGCGTATCACTCTTCGAAATTACCAGTGATAAAATGCAGTACGGTGGTCTCGACGCTTCTCTGCTTGCCACATTTCACTATCGCATGTTTATGTTCCACAGAATCTCATCAAGCGTCCCCTTAGGTCACTTCACCAAGCTGCATCTAAACTTGCGTCCAGCCTAAAATTCAGCAAACTAGACGATTATATGTGATTCGCCGGGTAACGCCATTGAAGTGCGTGCATCCAAAAGCAAAATAACATGTATTGTATTAAAGATGTGCTAGGTTTAAATTGCGTTTCATGAACACGTTTGCATTTTATTGAACATTAAGTGGCTTGATATTGTATTGAATATTCCCCAAACTTAACATAACCGTATAATCTAATTGGAGGTGCTTTTAGGTGTATATTAAATGATTTCTACAAGAACCCTAGTGATCGTGAGTATTACATTAAACGGCCGGTAGGCGTGCATATTAAACGCCCCCGTCAATCTTTCCTCAAAGACCCACCAGAGTCAAGGCGACTATTAACACTAAAGCTCCCGCTCTAATCCCTTAAGGCAGCCGATATCACGTAGGACAATATCTCTCCTCATAGGGTATAATTAGGGGCGTTATCAATGAGGAGGTCCTACAACGGCGCCCTCAGGAGCAACTGAATAGGGCAGATCCTTATCTTCCTCCTGGAGCCGTAAACATCCTGGAAGCTCCATAGTCGGCTGGAGGAGTCCCTGCGCAGGACCGTTAGCGGCAAACTTCGCACATAGGCGGCATAATGACTCCTATGAATCCGTAACTACCTCGGTTCGCCGTAGTGACCTCTGCATAAATGAATAAGTTATTTAAGCGCCTGTATTACTAAGGAACTTACTTATTCAGTACTTATTTACGCTATATTTTAATTTTAATGTCGGCTCGAAATAGAAAAGATTATTTTAAGCATTATGAATTCATATCATTATATTAATTTTTTTAAAATATTATTTTGGATATTGGTTGGAAGTTACAGTCAGTGCAAACACAAAAATAAAAATATTTGATTTTGTGCCTTACGTTTCGACCTTTGAAATTTCAGGCCTTCATCAGAGCTAAGAAAGACATTATAACAACCAAAAAATTTAAACCACCTAATTCCTGTCTCGGAGACCAGGAGACCTCCATCCTATATATATTATATATATATATATATATATATATATATATATATATATATATATATATATATATATATATATATATATATATTATATATATATATATGGATAGATAGATAGATAGATAGAAAATAAACCTTATTCTGGGAAGAGGTCCCTTATGAATAACAGTAATGAACAAAAAAATAAAAACTACATCTGACCAAAAATTACATTAATTAATATTAAATAATATATGCATTATCTTCAGTAAAAGTATATTAAAACAAGTAAAAATAACACCATTTTGAAAAAAAAACCAGATATCAGGTAAAAAATAGATAACAAAATAATATAAGCGTGTGTTGATTTTTAATTTAAAAACTCAAACAAATTTAACAACCATTCACCTCAGTCAAAATCTGTTTCACAATATTTATTTCATTGTATAATGTCATTTTGGGATGTGAGAAGAAATTGATAGAGATGATACTTAAATAGGACAAGGAAAAGGCATGGCGGATATCAGATAGCAAGGAATTCCAGAAGTCAGTGGATTGAGCAATAAAAAAATATTTAAATGTCTTAGTTCTAAGGGAATTTATACTTTTATATATATATATATATAATATATATATATATATATATATTATATATATATATATATATATATATATATATATATATATATATATATATATGAGAGTATTTCAGAGATTAATAATATATAAAAAGAGGTAATCTCTGAAATACTCTCATAAATAGTACTCGTAGTATTTATAGATATATCTGATCTATATATAAGTGAGAGTAATATTTTAAGTGTGGCTTCACATTGATAAATCGATCTCGTAATCACACTATAAATGGAATTCCGAGGATCGCTGAGTATGTCCAAAACAGCAGTGAACCCAAAGCTAATTAAGGCTTCAATTTTTAATGTAAAGGACTAGATGGGAGTTTGTGGAAGTCGTAATTGGAGATACAAATAAAGGGCGGTTACAATGTGAAAACACTGTCAATATTCGGCCAGTGTAGGAATTCCGTTTATTTTTTTTTTTTGTCATGAATATTTTCTCCATTCATTAATGAAAACCGAAACTTGTAAAGTGGTACCTCAGTGAAGATTTAGCTAGGTAGTAAAAATTAATTAACATCATTAATTACGATTGATCATATTTTTCTTCCTTTGTAAAATTATACAAAATAGAGTTACCACGTTTTCATTGGCTACCATCGATAAGTCAAAAGTAATCAAACTAATTTCATAATATTGTGATTTCACAGAGGAAAACTCATTAAATTATCTTCTGATTTAATTTTCTCTATATAGCTCTAATACCCAGTGCCCCGAAGTGTTGCAAAATTTATTATTTCCTAATAAAAAAATCTTAATAAAAGAAATTAAAATTTATATTTAGAGTATTTCTGAAGATGGGGTAGAGTCCTGTAAAGTTGTAAATGTTAGAGATAAACATGACAAATAAAAAAAGATTTTACGACAAGAGGAAGATATAAAATCCAAGTATAAAATAATTCACATAATACATAATATAATAAATAATACTAATTAGTTTTCATAAATATAATTAAAATACAAAACAAAGTGGGTGTACATGGCAGCATTCCTGTATAACATTTATTTATTAAAATACCAACCTTTGATACCTAATACTGTTTTTATATCGTTTTATTAAACTTTCATCTCTATTTAATGAAATAAAAATATATTTAAAAGTTTTAAAAGAATAACGGAGAAACCTCGATCGCAACATTCCTTATCACCAATCCAATTGTTTTTCATTCAGACGATTTTTTTTTTCCTCCAAGATAAAAAATACTGAGGCGATCGTCAAACAAATACCTCGACTGCGAACTTGGCATCCAACCCAGTCGAGTCGATAACTTGGATAGCAAACTTGAACGTCGGACTCGTAACTCTGATTGAAGCTCTGAAAGACTCGCAAGTTCTTTTGAAAGATAATCCTATAGCGGGAGACGTGTGAGAAAACCGAGAAATAATAAAATCCCTGGCGAAAGTTCTGACCAAGCGTTTTACTGTCTGTATTTTTAACCACACTTTTATCGAATTATATCACTCGTCCCAATTATTTATCAAAAGAGCCACACTCACATTGTTCTCTATTATTATAATTGATGAAAATTGATAAATAATTAAAGTTTTGTTATCTCATTTCGGTTAAAAGAAGTAATAAAATCGGATCATATTTCAATTACTTTTTGATAAGCAGTTAAAAGTTGTTGTTTTGTTTAGTAGTAGATTGACCGTTGTTCATCTAGAAAAATTTAAATTTCCAAAATCTGTATTGTTATGTTTGGCTGGTTAAGTAACATTTAATCTGCAAGATTGGCTTATTAGTATGCAATTTCAGTCACCGTTGCTTAAAAGGTTTGATTTGTTATTTTTAGGCAATGATTACGAATAATAATGTATTTTTTTTTTTTTTTTGCGTCGAACATCTTTTAAAAAAAGCACCCATCACTTCCAGGCTTGATTCAATTACCATGGTTTATTAAGAAAGGAGATCTCCCATCCTCACATGGATATTAGCTGAAGCGATGTATCTTATTCGTACGTCAAAATGTTCGTATAAATTAGTATGGTACCGTTAGTAATTTGTTCTTATATGTTGGTCAACTGTTGGTAGGTGAAAGTAACGCCAAAGTGTTTCAATTGTGAGTGAAAACATCGTCAAAAAATAAAAAAAAACATGATTTTTCCTACTGATTATTAACTTAAATATCTAAACATTATTGAAAGACGATAATTAACATCTAGAAAACAATTGCCGAGTGAGCAATTTAATTCTAACAAAAATTATACGACTAATTGAAAATCTAACTTGAGTGGAATATACTTCCAAATCTGATTGTATACTTTGACATATTGTCAGTTTCTTTGAATAATTAAGTTTGGTGTAGTAGTCGTGTCCCATCCATTACACATCATGGCTCCTGATAAGTACATGTCGTTCTATGTATCGTTGTCAGCTAATATGCTAAAGTTCCTTACACTACACGGGGTTCCTTTTACACCACTTAAAAATTCAAAACTCTATCGTATATACTGAGAAACGGGAAATGTTCTTGCCAAAAGTCATGATATGTAGGAAAAGACATTAGACTAATAGAAGTTGAAATATTCATAGAGGTAAATTTCACTAATTATACGTGTGTTTAAGTTAATAGATTTACTTGATGTATTTATGTAATACAGTTGTAAATGTCATTAAGAAATAAAAAAAAAAAAAAGTCAGTATGCAAGTATATTCTTCCTATAGCCCTGGAGTCAGGGCCCGAAAATTGACCTCATTGCAGGCGAAGGTTTGATTGTAAAAGTGTATGTAATTTGGAGTAAAAAGAACCTTGTCTGCCCTTTCGATTTAAAAAATATTAGGCCAGTAATTTCAGGATCGAAATGGAAAATCCATTGCGAAAAATGTGAGATAAGTTTTTATTTGTTTAACTTGTACATATGGGTTTAGACATGGGTCATGGCCGCATCTACAGTATAACTTTCATGTCGCTCTGTGATTGTTACATTGTTATGTGATTAATAGTAAAAACTCTGTGGTAATATTTTATCAACAGTGACTTTAAAATCAGATGAACATTTATACGTTCACAGATACACTGGTGAGTTACAGTTTATTAACAATGAACATGTAATAAATTGGTGCTCGTTCGGGTAGCCCAAGTGGCTGTTAATTCCCTTGCAGTTCTTATCTTACATACGTTAAGTTCAAGGCCAAGCTCTATATACTAGCTCCCTCTCGTCAGCTGGTCTCAGTTCGAAACCAAAGACAAATAGATTTTTTTTTTTCCTCCCAGAGACAGTTTTGTTTTAATTATTTTTTATCTTGTTTATTTATTCTCAAAAATGTTTTGTTTCATTTCTGCTTCTAACTTTGTAAATAGCTTACTATTATTTTCTATAATAAGGCCTATTTGGACTTACGGGATCGAGCTTTGGGCTCTACTAAACCATCAAATTCCTCTCGTATCCAATCCCTACAATCCAAAATCCTTCGTAAAATCCTTAATTCTCCCTACATTGTCACAAATAAAATCATCCATAATGACCTTAATGTATCATATGTTTCCGATTTAGCTCAATCCAGATACCTGTCCTTTCATAATAAACTTCTGAACCATCCGAACCCTCTCGTTTCCAACCTTGCTTCCTCTTCTATTCCTGATAACCCTCCGAGGCGTCTAAAAAGAAAATGGCCTCGGGACCTTCTAATATAGAAATATAATTGGAGTGCTACCAATGGGTAGTTTCTCCTCATGTTGTACATGTCATATTACTTGTTCATATTTACTTTTTGTATTATTATTAATTACAGTTCTAAATTTCGTTAATAAAAAAAAGGGGGGTTTAGACATGTAAAAAACGAAATTTCTAATGTGGGTCACTAAGAGAAAACTTTTTACAGCCAAAAAAGGCAGATTTTTTTCTTTTTATTTAACTTTACTCTCACTTTTTGAAAATTTGGTAAAAATCAGAGTTGGTTGACCGTAGTTTTATACCTTACCACGTAACAAAATTATAAAGGTTATGTTTCTTTCTTTAATTTATTTGTTTGTTGTTTTTTAGGAGTTATGGGTGAAAAAACAAAAAAAGAAAATCTAACTTTTTGGCTGTAAAAAGTTTTCTCTTGGCGTCCCGCGTTAGAAATTTCGTTTTTTACGTGTCTAAACCCATATATACAAGTTAAAAAAATAAATACTTTTTTCACATTTTTGCAATGGATTTCCGTTTTCGATCCTCAAATTACTGGTCTAATATTCTTTAAATCAGCCGGCATTTTTTAACACAGCATCTCTGGAACCGTAGATAAAGTTCATTTTACTCAGATAACATACAATCTAACCTTCGCCTGCAATGAGGTCGATTTTCGGGCCCCTGAATTCAGGTAGGGCTATTAGGTTGGATATGTTGTTTCATAAATGGGTGTTTTTTAAATACATTTTTATTTCAATTTTGCGTTTATAATATTTCAGATATTAACGGTTTATACCACATACACTACGAACTTACTCATACTTGAAACTAACAAAACGACTTAATAATACTTGAAACTAACAAAAAATTGAGAATAGCATAAATTAATTTTTTTTTTAGTATTTTGTGCAAAAATAGTTTTAAAACACTCATAGGACGTGCACTGATTTTGGAGGAACCAGAAGAGTTTAGATCCGAAAATGAGGCTAAAAAATTCCATCAAAGAGTCAATGCTCCTCGAAAGCCAGATATGCTGACACCGAATGTGTATATAAATGCAGAAGGTACAACATTGACCGATGATAAAGCTTGTACGGAGGAATGGAAGAAACATTTTGAGACCCAACTGAACGCATGGGATGACAGATACGAGGATGCTCAGTTATCAGGTTTGAGTAGGCGAATTAGAACAACCTAATGAGGAGGAAGCTGTTGAAGCAATTAGTTGGCTAAAGAATCGTAACGTTTACGGAACGAGTAGAGCATTTACGCAACGTACTAATGAACATCGGGACTAGTGAAATATTACCTTTTTTATTTTATTTTTTTGTCTCTTCTTCCTTGGATTTTAGGGGCTATACGGTTTTTTTTCCATGCTAGGGAAAATTACGGGGAATATTACCGAGTTAAAAGCTCAACATGGGATTTGAACTTGAAATCTTTCAACAGTCCCATAAGCTAAAAAAAAAATTTACAATGCATTTAACATACTTTTGACATTTTCAGGCATCTCTTAATTGTTGTAAGGATATTTCTTATAACAATTTTGGATTCCTATTATAGAGCCTACCGATATAAACAAAGGCTCATTCCGCTGAACGCGATAGAACCGCGTTCAACGATCCCCTTGAATGGTGATTGAATTTTCAAGCTCTATGTGGTTATTATAGTTAAATATGTTAGAATGTAGCTATGTCGCCATATTTCGTTTACAGCAATATGGTATCGCTGCGATATATCGCGTTATGAGCGCCTGAGCCTTCAGATAAATTTTTAAAGACACATTAGCTGTTCACAATAAATTCAACAAATAATTAATCGATTAGAATATTTGGTCTTATAGCTACGGTTATAGTTGAAGAAGGGCGTGCATAGCATGGAAAATATATTTTCTCGCAATATTGACATACTCATGGAAAAAAAGACATCATGTAAATTGATAGTACTATATATGACTCTTAATAAATAAAAAATAAGTTATGCATAAGGAACCTGACGTATTACACTTTAGGTAATGCTTTTATCACGAAATAGAAACCAATGCTAAAGAGATAGATATAAGATAAGAAAATAACATCCAGGGTTAGCTTGCGTGCCTAGTCCCTTCCTGGGAAGGCATATAATTCCTGTCACGGGCTGCGAAGCCAGTCTGATATATTTCATGGGTCTTGTCCGCACGTCACATCTTTCCTAGCCTAAATTCTGATTCTTCATGCATGTCTTTTCTATAGTGAAGTTTTCTTATTCTTTTTCTTCGCATGATGGATACGCACGTGCTTCTGTCGCATGAAATGGAAGTTGGTGGGCAAGTTAAACGTTATAGTTATGAATACGATTATGGTTCTTAAATAAATCAAATTACTCTCTTGTTAGCGGACTAAGGAGTTGCGTATATATCTGAACAAGAAGTGTTCAAAACTTACATCTAAGTTTTTTAAGAATCTTCTTTAAAAAATCTAATAGTTGTAGAATCAAAAAGTTAAATTATGCCTCTAAGCTGCATTCCTCAAATGTTAGTGTAAATTTTTAGTAGTATTATATAATTATTATTATTTTTTTTTTGACAGAGATTGGTCACTCTTTAGAGAATTCATTTGTTTTTAACCAAGAAGCAGGAGCGGTTATCCTGCTTCTTGGTTTAAAAATTTTCTTAAATCAGCTTACTCTGAACGTTGAGATGCTTTATGAAATAATAAGTTCTAGAAAAAGAAGGCTTTAACAAGGAGTGCTCCAAAGAGTCCCATGACTGTTATGTTCCTCCTTGCACATGTGTGTTTTTTTTTTATCTCTACCACAGTTCGTCGCGGAAGTCGATGATAAGCATTGCCTTTTGATAGCTGTAATGAAACTGAATGATTAATGAAGCCCTGGAAACCTTGCTGTTGGATACTTACCCAAACCATAGCGAGCGTGAAGGTGTAAATAAATATTTCATTTAGCTAACGATTTTGTGTGTGTGTGTTTATGGCCTATCCGATCTACTCACATTGTTTGGAAAGAGATCAAAAGTATTGCTGAAAGCACCATATAAGCGATAGTGTTTTTTGAGAACTCAACGCTATATTCCGTTTCTGTTCCATCTTACTCTAAACGTTGAGATGCTTTATGAAATCTTAACAGTGTATAAATAATCCTGTTCATTGTTTATTTATGTTTTTAAAGAGCGATTTTGTGTTTGAGAAACGAGTATATTCGCCTTGGAAAAATTTAGGCAAAAAAAAAATAGGCACCTGAAGAAGATTAATTAGAAATGTCCAAACATTTTCATGTACTCTAGTTGTATAATATAATATACATAGGCACAAGCTAGATCCAATATGTCCTGAGACAGTTAGTAGATGTCATTGAGTAATTAGTATGCTGTTCCCTGATGGGATCAGATGTCCCTGTCAAAGAGAGTGCTTTGGCCTGTCAGTCATTTTGACTCAAGTACCGAAACCTTGTCGATATTGTTCCTTGTTGCGTATTGTTCACTCTGTTGTGAGTATTAAACATATAAGGTAAAACCCCCAGTTTTAGAAACCTTTAAACTTTAAAATGTTTTATCCAATTTTCAATATCGTGGATACTTGGTTCAACAATTTCGGTTCTGCTATATCAATAAAGATCTCGAATTTCGAAATATATATGTGAAACAGTGTTATTTATTTATTTAAATAGTAAAACTGAAAAATGTTCAAATATACAGAGACACTTGTTTTCGGCGTCCTTAAGTACCAGTTTTCGGTATTTGTTTATACCATCCTATATATTATTTCTAAAAGGTGTTTTTTTTTTTTTCAGTACGCCATAACTTCGCCAATTCTTCATCAAATCCAATGATTGACCACTCATTTTGAAGAGATTCTTCTACTTCCCATGCGAAAAATAAGTTATGGAGGAAAAGAGACTTTATTTGTGAATAGCCCAAAAAGTATGCATTTTTTTCAGGATTGTACCCATGATAAGTAGAAAGATTTCTGAATTACTTACAAAACAAAAAAATATTGCAAAAATCGATTAGAAGTATGTAAAATGTAAACAATTTTGTATCTAAGGAAGAAGTAAAGTGTATTGAAATATTTTTTTAAGGAGGAAGAGAGTTGAAATTGGTATGATAAATTAACCCACTAAAACTGCTTTCCCAAATTAACAAAATAAGTGGTGACGTCATTAACAAATATTCCTCCGTCGAACTTTTTCATTTTTTTTTGTATAACAAGAACAGGGCTCCCGGTTATATAGCGTTTACCGCCTCCCCACCTCCCAATATTGTACACGTGGTATCTCATTTATTATAGTTAATGAGTTATTTTTAGGTATAATTTATTTTATTTAAAAAAAAATAAAAATAAATATAATAACTTGTATTGGATATAACATGTAGTGAGAGAAACACGTATGTTAACCCATTTTTATACTTTTCTTTTAAATATCAACATGTTTCTTCATTGATTTTTTTATTAAGAATTTTCAACGAATACATAAACATTCATTAACAAGAAATTACGGTAATGTAGGAAAACACTTAATGGATACCTCTTGGACGTTACAAATGAACGCATGTTTGTGCAACACAGTGCAATGTAAAGCAATTAGGGAATGCGCCTCTGTAATCAATATCCATCAGGTAATCAAGACAGTGGCCAATGAAATATAATTCTGCCCATAAAATATTGCATGTTTTGCATCGGCATCCAATTGTTTATTTTTTTTTTTCAACTAAAAACAATTCACAAAAATATTTAATTCTTCTTCAAGACAGTTTGAACAAGGTTCACGGCGTTATTTATAATGGATTTCCTCGTATGTTTTTAAAATTTTTTTTTATGGAAAAGAAAATGATAACAACAGTTTTGAATTGCAAATTATTACTCAAAAGAAAATGTGCTAAGCTCTTTCAAGGTTTTATGAAATAACTTAAAATGAAGCTTAACGAACAGAAAAAAAATAACTATATAATAAAAATAATGGACTGCATAATGCATGGAATTTTTTTTTAATATTTAAATTTTAAAACATGATAGAAATAAAACTAAACAAAGTTCAGGATTTTTTTTTACCATTGACAGTCTCTATTTTATTTTCCACTTTATTAGAAGAGTACCTTTCTGTGTCCGTGCACCATATTCATCTCTTTTTCTATTTTTGTCTATGTGAAATCATAGAAGATTAGAAAATTATTCTTGTTCTTTTACTCATTTCAACTTGACTTATCCGAGAATAGGACTCCTATTTCAAGTTGACATGATACAAAATACAATAACACTGTTCTAATCCTCTATGATTTTAAATAGCAAAAAGTAGAAAAAGAGATAAACATGGTGCACGGACACCGAAAGGTGCTCTTCTAATGAAGTTGAAAAATAAAATAAAGAGTGTGAATGGTAAAAAAAAATGCTAAAATTACCTAATAATACTAAACAAAGTTTTAAATTAAAAATAATAAATAAAAGTAATTAACAAGATGAGCTCCAACAAAATGTATATTAATACATGCAATAGTTATTAATACAAATTAATTTATATTTCACAATCTGCCAATAAATCAAAATAACATGTTTAGAAAAATATATCATAATTAATTCGACCCTGTTCAGCAAATCCGCTATCTAGGACTCCACATGGACAAACGTCTAAAATTTCTAATAAATATTGGAAATAAAGATGTTCTGTTGCTAATAGTTGACAACAATATTCTCCACCTACTACTCTAGACTCAAAATATATCATTATATCTAATCATAGAGATTAGTAAGAAAAAAATATGTTTATGATTTAAAAAGTATTACTCAAGAATTATTATTATTGTTAATTGTAATTTTTTTTTCAGAAATAATGATCAGAATGTGATTTCTATCACTTATGATTAAACATAAAAATCGCTATTAGCGAAAATTATCAAATGATTTTTAAAAATGTATGTCAGATTTTATTTTTTTAATTACTTTCTTTCTCAACGTTGAACAGGCGTTTGACAGAGTTTGGCATCCGGGACTGATGTACAAACTCCGAAAATTTCTACTACCTACATATTTCCTCATTATCCGTTCCTATCTTATTGACAGACACTACAAAATAGATCACAATAATGCTTATTCATCCCCCTTTTCCAAGTCCGCTGGTGTTCCTCAAGGTAGTATCCTAGGTCCTATCCTTTACAAAGTTTATACAGCTGGCATCCCAACCCAACACTGTCATCACCACCTATGCCGATGTCACGTAATCCTATCAGTTAATAACGATACATCTATTGCATCCCAAACTCTTCAATCACACATCACAAGTCTTGAAAAATGATGTCAAAAGTGGAGGATTAAGATAAATTCCAATAAATCCCATCAAATTACCTTTACTCTTCGTCGTGAACCTATGGCACCCTGTCCTGCAGTATCCTTCAACAATAGCCCACTTATCCCTGGTGAACAAATCCGATACCTAGGACTCCACCTGGACAAACGACTCACTTGGAACCCCACACCAGACTGAAACGGCTAGAAACGGCCCAACGTTTTCGACTACTGCAGCACGTACTAAACAAACGCTCTAAACTTCCAACTACTTACAAAAGACTCATATATATTACTATAATAAGGCCTATTTGGACTTACGGGATCGGGCTTTGGGGCTCTAATAAACCATCAAATTCCTCTCGTATCCAATCACTACAATCCAAAATCCTCAATGGTCCCTACTTTGTCACAAATAAAATCATCCATAACGACCTTAATGCACCATATATTTCCGATTTAGCTCAATCCAGATACCTATCCTTCCATAATAAACTTTATAATCATCCCAACTCTCTCGTTTCCAACCTTGTTTCCCCTATAATTCCTGATAAACCTCCGAGGCGTTTGAAAAGAAGATGGCTCCGTGTTCTCCTAATGTAGACATATCATTAGAGTGCTACCATTGGGTTGTTTCTCAACAAGTGTTTTCACGTCGTTATATCCATATGTTCAGATTTACTAAATGTATTTCTTTAATACAGTCGTAAATATCATTAAGAAATAAAAAAAAATAATAATAATTAATTCGAAACATTGTTATGTAAGAAATATGCT
The DNA here is from genome assembly GCA_928085145.1 of Nezara viridula. NCBI lineage: Eukaryota > Metazoa > Arthropoda > Insecta > Hemiptera > Pentatomidae > Nezara > Nezara viridula. The sequence continues at coordinate 77,963,240 of OV725080.1, forward strand.
GGAAAAATACTGAGAAAAAATTTATTTTCTCTAAGGTGACTCCTAAATGAGCTTTTTAATGTTTATATTTTTTTTAAACGGTAGTAAAAATAATTAACTTCAAAATAAAACAACCGTATTTATAATAACGCAATGCTTTAAGCGTTTTTCATATAGGCGTTATATTGGGACCTCGCATCCAAGGGACCACGCAGGGGAGGGATGGAGAAATGCCTCCCTACCAAATAAATTCATATCACAAGGAGAGGAATTTCTGGCATTTCATTTATTTCCGCCTTCCACCTGTTACTCTCACTGCATTAGACGCGGATAATACTCTTGGTAATAAATGAGATGAGCTTAAACAATCGTAAACAACAAACATAACAATTGTTATATAACTTGTTTTATTTATTTGCAATTTCGATTAAATCTGTTGCTCTGAATGTCTAAATTATAAAAGAAAAGTCATCTGAATATATAAAACAATATTGGCATCCTTCTGAAAGGAACATATTACATTCCAATTGCCTTTTTCGTTTTTCCATATATTGATTTGAATATAACATTTTATAATATACTGATTTCAGTAATATTACTTGAGGAAACAGCCGTATATCCATTGAGTTGAGCATGGATGTTGAAGAAAGAACCTTTTCTTTTAGGGTAATGAGAAATGAGAGACTTTACTGGTATAAGTAAATTCAATGAATCACCTCCTTAAAACTGTTCCTAATATTCCAACTCTGTTCCTACAGGGTAAGCCCATCAAATGTTACCCCACCGTCAAAAACCTTGGAATAACCTTCGATCAAACACTTTCCAAGGAAAAAACCACGTATCTAATATTTACCGCCGTACCATTTCAACTCTGAAACGTCTAAATTATTCTCGTTACCTATTTCCATTTGGAATCCGTACGCTCCTAGTCACTTCCTTAATTTCCTCAAACTTTGACTATTGCTGTTCGGTATATGGCGGTGTCTCTGGCGATCTCGAGGCGAAACTAAAACGTTTAATAAATTGCTTTGTACGATTCATCTTCGGGATACCAAGGGACGTCTCTGATTCTCATTTTTATGCAGAGTTGAAGTAGCTTTATCCTTCCAACTGTCGTAAATATTTCCTGGCATTCTTCCTCTTTCAAGTCATCCAATCCCACCGTCCTCCATACATCGCTAAGCTCCTTCAATTCAAATTCTCTGTTCGTTCCCGTAATACTCGTTCCCCGTCTGATTTATACATAAGGGCCACCGAATCGCTACTTTCGACAGATCTTTCATTATCTGATCATCATTCCTTTGGAACTCCATCCCTTCTCACATTCGTCAGTCTAATACCCTTCTTACCTTTAAATCCCGCCTGATAAATCATTTCTTATCCATCCAGTCCCCCTGAAATTGTAAATAAATACTAATGTAAATATGTACATAAATTATTAGCTCGTTCTTCATTATTTTTACTTTATCCTTTTTTTTAATTTTTTATTATAACTAATTAAAATTAGCAATTAACTTATACTTTTTTTAATATGAGTGTTTAATTACTCTGTATTTTTATTTATGTATCTTTGATGTTTTTCAGCCCATATTTATGTCTTTCCGTATTATTCTTAAGGAACTCGTCCCAAAATAAATAAAGTATTATTATTATTATTCTTAAAAAGTATAACAATAATTATCGAAATATAATAATATAAATAAAAAATAACAATTTTTACTTAATCACTTTTACAACATTAGTTATATGTCTTCAATAAATATAAGTTTTTTCCAACTCCTTCATTAACGCCCTTTTACCAGTTTCTCTTCAAGCGACCTTTCGTTCTGATTTCTTCCGTTTTTCAATCTAAAATTCGTTTAGGCCATCGTCCCTCTCCCATCCTCATCACATGCCCATACCACTTCAGTCTCGTTGTTTCGACGGTGTAGATCAGGGGTCTCGATGGGTCTTCAAAACTTGTTGGTCCAAACATCGAGCAGCATTAAGGCCTCCAATGCCCAGCGGGCCTTGGATGAGAAAAAAATGTCTTGTGATGAGAAAAAAATCTTGTTTTATAAATGACAAGTTGTGAAATGAGCTTTTTAAGATAACAAATCTATGCAATTAATATTGTAGTAATCTCGCGTATGAGTAATTTCCTAAATTTCACATCTTTAAATAGATTTTAAAAATGTAATCAAAGAAACTTTTGTGAACCGTAGTTTAGAGACCCCTGACGTAGAGGATGTTCTCCATTCGCTCCACTTGTTTCCTAAATTCGCTATTTGGAACTTTTTGAAGGAGAGATACCGCATGATCGCCTCCAATAGTCCATTTCTAGATCGAGAAATCCTTTTGCTTGACCCTTTTTAATTATGTGAGGTCTGGCTGAGTAACACTTTCCAGAAACGATTTAAAACTTCTTTTTTTTTGTTTTTTAAGGACACTGAACTATTCCGCAGTACCGAATTTAAGTTTCTTATGATTATATTTTCGTTGCTTAAGCTCTTTTCAATGCACATGTCTGATGTTCCTATCTTATTTACCCAGATTCCTAAATACTTAAATTGAGATTTCGGTTTCAATATCCAAGTTTCCAAATGGTTTATTCGCGTTGGCTATTTAAGACAATTTTTTTCTTTGCTGACTTCCAGAAGAAATTACTTGTTTGTATAGCACATATTTTCGGAAAATTGTTAGTAATTCTAGCAGTAATTAAAATATAACAAACTTTAAAGCTCGTTTGAGAACAAAAATCTATATTTGTGTTCTTACAAAATAGTTGTGAAAAAAAAACTTTATGGTAGACGATCAGCATATACTACAGAGAATCTACTCTGTTTCGTAATTTATTTAGGGCATTTAAAATTCAAAATATATTTTTTATATTTTAGCATCTTGAAAATAACACACATTTTTTTTTTTTATATTTTCTATTTTACAAAGAAAATACAGTTACAGGTAATCTACTTTATATTTCACTTCTAAAACTGCAAAATACAAAAAAATGTATTTATATTGTAATTTAAAATATTTCATTTGTAATATTGCCCAAGTATGCTTGGTTCTCATATCAAACTCTCTTCAAATTTTATTGTTTATGTAAATTTAAATTTATCTGTCCTCCTCCAGATTCCATAATCGGAAAAGGGTAAATCAGCATGTAGGTAAGTTCATAATTATAAATAAATCTAATACATTCATTTTGAAAAAGTAATGACTTTTTATTTTGCTGTTATCATTCATATTAAATGAAAGTCATTTCTATATGTACAATTTTGATCGGGTTCGTTACATATCTAGATCACACTCAACTATAATTTTTGCAGTCATAACTGACTTTCTCAGGTTTAATGGGTTTGGTTGATTCATAGAAGAGACGTTCTGAAAAAATAACGACAGTGTATGTTCCATTATCCAATACAAGTTGTGGTATATTGCTCATGAATCATCACAGTCAGAGTTTCATACGTTTAAAAAACTATTGGATGAATTATAACATTTATACTCTGACAGTACCGAAGACCTGACAAAGTGGACAAGATTAAGGATACTTTTGAAGGCAGTATTAGTTCATTGTCCCTGTAACGTTAACTACAACAAGTAGAACTTGGGTAAAAAGCTGGTCAATGCAGAGGAGACAGAGTTAAGTATGGGAAGCAATCAGGGTCTCAATGGGGAATTGGCCTGGCTAACACCCTTAATAGATCAGGGTTCCAATAAGTGACTGCCTGATGAAACTCCAGCATCCTTCAGCTGCCACTTGTCTCCCACCGTTTTACCTATCTTTTAGGAAATGCTGATATTTTTGTTAATAATAATAATAATATGAGTATATAATAATAATAATAATATAAATAATAGTAATATATATATATATATATATATATATATATATATATATAATATATATATATATATATATATATATATTATTACCAACACCAGGATTGGTAAAAAAAATCTATTTTTAAAAATCTATTATAAAGAAAAATTAAAGTAAAATAGTTACTAATACTTGACAATTTTCATTACTATATGTTAATAATTTTTATAACCAATATACTTTTGCATTTAACTCCTCTAATTTTTCATTCGGGCTTAGTTAGGTTTCTTCTATCCAAAAAAAACAAAAAAAAAAAAAACAGTAAGATATATATATATATATATATATATATATATATATAAATACAGTATTTCTGACCTTACGGCAACTATATGTATATAGATTACTGACTAAAATTGAAGTCTAAACTTCCAATTGCCAAGAAATTACTGATTTGCAAGATAATTCTGAAACTAATTTGAACCTACAGACTTGAACTGTAGGGAACAGAAAGATTTTCCAACATCAAACGCATCCAATCTATAGCAATAAGCTAATAAGTAACTGCAAGACTGTTGTGAGACTCTTGAACAAGACCAAGACTGAGTTAGCAAGACTCGTCCTTCGATCTAGACAATATACTGGTGTTGGTAATAATAATAATAATATATATGTATATATATATATATATATATTATTAATCCAAAATAAATATATAATAAGCATATACATATAAAGAATAGATATATAAATATAGACAGAAAAAACCTTAAGGTCATCTAAGAATAGGAATAATGAACAAATAAAAATATACATATGAGGCCAACAACAAACTTAATAAAATTTCTGACCATACGGCCAACTATATGTATATAGATTACTGACTAAAATTTAAGTCTAAACTTCCAATTGCCAAGAAATTACTGATTTACAAGATTATTCAGAAACTTATTTGAACCTACAGACTTGAACTTTAGGGAACAGAAAAATTTTCTAACATCAAACGCATCCAATCCTTTCAGTTCAAAGTTCTTCGAACAATAGTGGTTGACCCGTTCTATGTAACTAATACTACCATGGCCTTAACAACACAATTATCCTAGGGAAATTATCCAAATTGCACCGGAACCTTAGCTATCATCAAAGGCACCTTGCACAATCCCTATCTACAAGCACTACCCATCACTACAATCTTTGAAGAAGGTTAAAACAGCTGTAACGCCAGGACCTCTTGTAGTATATATATATATATATTGGAGTTCTGGCAATTGCCAGATTCTTCACTCAAGACTAGTGTAGCCCAAATGCGAGACCTAGACGAGTCTTGCAAACTCAGTCTTGGTCTTGCGCAAGAGTCTCACAACAGTCTTGCAGTTACTTATTAGCTTATTGCTATAGAGATCTTACTGTATTTTTTTTTTTTTTTTTTTTTTTTTTGGATAGGAGAAACCTAACTAAGCCCGAATGAAAAATTAGAGGAGTTAAATGCAAAAGTATATTGGTTATACAAATTATTAACATATAGTAATGAAAATTGTCAAGTATTAGTAACTATTTTACTTTAATTTTTCTTTATAATAGATTTTTAAAAATAGATTTTTTTTAAAATCCTGGTGTTGGTCTTGCAACAGTTAGGCGGTCTTTTGGGCAGCGCTCTCGCTAAATCACAGATATACGGAGCAACCAAAACTACTGACGTACGAAAGCTACCAACTTTTCGGTCAAAAACATTCAGAACTATAACAAAAGCTCCATGGAGCGTCAGCAACATTACGTTGTATAAAAACTTTCACATGCCGAAAGTTAAAGACCACATATGGACACACTACAAAATATCCACGATAACTTACATGGACATACTAACACACTTAACACACATATGGCTACATTTAACATGCTCATAAACACGCTTAGGAGGATGAGGGATCTCCTCGCTTAAAAGGTATTCTAAAATCAAGATAGGAAGGGATGGGATGCACTCCTCTCCATCACGCCGTTCAACGTTAAGTTATTACTTATGACAGGTTTAGGTGAAGATATAAAGTTAACAAAAAAAAATAAAGAAGTATGGAATAACCGATGTAACGCATAACGGTGGGTCTTAAAAGGAAAGAATCATATTATAATCAAAACCCAAAGAAAGTGTAAATGTATAATTTGTAAACATAGGAAAATAGAAGATGTGCCTGGTAAATATTCGTATCAGGCGCCTAAAATAATGCAATGAAGCTATGTAAAATCAAAGACATGTTTAGGAGAATAAGCTTTTTTATCGACAAATTTGATTAACAAGCTTAAAATTGATTTTCGTTTTCAAAAATGACACATGTAGAAAAATAGTTACATAAATGGTGTAAATATTGATTTTTTATTAATTAAACTTTTGTTACCTTTTATCTTTGTAAAATTTAACGTGTTTTTAAAAATCGAGTAAATATAACATGTGTCGTTTCTAGTATGATCGAATCAATTATTGGCAAGCGATACATTGGTGTAAATTTCATATCGTCAAAATAATTAGTTATATTGGATTGAAACTCAAGAATTGGTCAAATGAAGCATGAAATTAGTTGGTTACAGATCCCTATTTACTAATTAAATCCAATTAATTATCATTCAATTATGGAAATAGGCCATATGCAAATTCGGTTTCATTTAATTGATTGTTATTCTATTGATAAATAATGATAACATATTGGACATCGGAATAATTATAAATTCAAATGTTTATATTTAATTATAATTTTTGTATATGGTGCGTCAATGGCGATATTACTACTTGTGATAATGATTCCAGTTTTAGGATATAAACCTTGAACTTTTAAATCTTTTCATTATTGCTTGAATCGTGGAATCTGCGATATTATTTACTTTCAATATATTTTAGCTATTGTTCCATATATCACTTTGAAACATGTGAAATATGCAATGATTAATTTCACCATGACAATAAGCCAGCATAAAATCTTTATATTTGAAAACCGATTATTTGCAATGTAAGACCTATAATTTTGAATGAAATGTCATTATTCTATCGGCAGTCTTTTTTTACTGTTTTCGTAGTAATCTGGGGCATCATACTCAATCTTTTTACATGATTAAAACGAGAAGGTCCTCATTTCCAATTACCTAAATGATTACTACGCGAACCCGCTTAAATTTTAATGTATTAATTAAAAATTAAACCGTGGTACAGATCACGATCAACCGGCAGGTTTTCTCCATTGATTAATTATTGTAATTAAGCGTACCAACTTTATAGAAGCTGAGTGTGCCCCAGGATGGTCTACATACCCAGGATCGCTCCACGGCCAATGAACAAAATGAATAACTTTTCTTCCATTCCTGGAACCTTTAGCATTGGAAGCTCAGTACCTTACCACTGAGCTACCCCACTCCTCTTAATTTATTAATACAGGTATGAAAACTCTAAATCGATCTCCTATCGTGCGTCAGAAAGCCCGTCCACTGAAGCACAGATAAAATTTGTTTGAGGGTAGAATACTTAAACAAGAATATTTCTTTTTTTTTATTATTGAAATTTACAACTGTAATAAATGATAAATACAACAAGTAAATACCAAACAAGTAACATGACATGTACAACATGAAGAGAAACTACCCATTGGTAGCACTCCAATAAAAAATAAGATGTAAACTAAAAAAAGTCATGTTAACAGAAAAAAAAAATTAACATTCTTCTGATTCTAATATAATATATTGGTAATACGTATTATTCAAAATGTATTATTGATTTGTTCATAAGTCCTAAGAAAGATTTTTTATTTATATAAGGTATGTGAATAAAGTTAAATAACAGTTTACTCTCTCAAAAAAATTTCTTTATTTTTATGACGTTTCGTGATCAATTTATTATTCCATCTACAGACTAGAAGAAACAAGAACACTTTTGTTATTTGTATTTATATATTATCATTACGAATATTTTTATAAATTATAACATCAATAACATATTTGCCAATCTTACCCGTATCTCATTCTTCTATCATCTAATTTTTAAAAATAATCGTTATAATTTTCATTTTTATAAATCATCCCTAAAAATGCAATAATTTTGTTTTGTGTTATATATAATTATTTTTTGTAAGTAGCATAGATTCTGTAATGAATTTATCTACCTTAGTTATATTCAGGACTCTTCTAGTCAAACTACTAAAATTCAGGACTAGGGAGAGCATAGTCAAACACTGTACCAAACCATGAACCAAGAGTCAAGGTGCAAGAAGTTTTATTTATTTTTATATATTTAATTTGTTAATGATGTAAGCTCAATGGCTCCCAATTTTAGCTGCATCTGTTTCATAATTTATTGCTTTATTAATATGTTTAGTGATGTATATAGATTCTATTATTTTTCTATGTGTACTGTATGATTCTTTATGTAATATTTGAGGTTGTGTTAAATTGAATGTGTGTCTATTTACAATCCTATACCTGGATGTTGGTTATAAATAAATGTTGGTTCATTCTTTTTTCAAGGTTTTTGTGTATTTTATATTTGTTTATTAACTTGAAAAAAAAAATATGATAATGATTGGTTTAAGGAACATATTTTCAATCAAAATAATATGAATTTTTGTTTTTATTTCTTTTATGTTTTTATCATCTGTACTTTTACAAGCTCTACCAATGAGAATTTTCTGTGTTTATTATCTGATATTTTGGATGTTGGCTGTGGAAATTTAGTAGTCTATTACTTGTTATATTTTTTTGGTCCATTTTGTCTTTAAAGAATTTTCATTATTTTTAATTATCATCAAGTCTAAAAATCTTAACTCTAAAAATCTATAGTCTAAAAATCTATAGTTTTTATAGGAATATCTAGAGACTCCTCTCCTTGTGGCATTTAACAGTGAGGTCAACACGAGTGAACCCGAGTTCAAAGTCAAAAGCCTTTTGGGTTCAAACAAAAAAGAAACGTGAATTTAATTTGATTTTTTGTGCCTCAGCTAGAATTTCTCAGTCTCTTTCGCTTTTAAACCCTGATCTGGCTTCTTTTAATTTTCTGGTAAAGAGCTGTATAAAAAAAATTAAATGAATGTTGAGGAAAAAGGAAATATCTTCATGAGCTAACGTTATTACACTTTTCATTAATTTTACCTCTACTAACACATGATCCTTATCTGTTATAGATGATTATTTTTCTCTTTAAAATATTTCTAAATTACTTTTTATCAAGAATTCTGAGCATTTTCCTTAATAGTTAAGACACAAAGTGTGAAAATAGTATTACACAAAGTTGTGAAATAACCTAACTGATGATTTTGTATATTAAGTATATTTCAAATTGAGATTATATTTAACTGATACAAATACAAATTTTAAATTAATGAACAAATTAAAAATTGATGATTGGACATAGTTGCTTTACCTATTGCCATCTAATAAGAGACCCTGGACCACCTTTTCCTAGCACATGCGAAATAATACCTCCTAATAAAATAAACTGAAAAGAAACTTTTTATATAAATAAATGTAAGTAGAACACCATTATGTGTGATTGTCTGTTCATAAATTTCATTATTTATTTTTTTAACTGAATTGGATGAAAATATAGGTACATATATTTAAAAAAAAGAAATTATATTACTAATTTTGGAAAATTTATACTAGTTTTCAAATTGATCTATCATCTTTCTTCAATATGTATCAGGATTTGAAATGGATAATTGAAAAAATAAAAATAAAATCTGATCAAAGGTTTTAAAAATCATTTGATTATTTTGGCTAAGAGAGATTTTTATGTTTGATCAGAAGTGATGTAAATCATCTGATCATTATTTCTGAACAAAAATTTTATAATTAACAATAATGATAATTCTTGAGTAATACTTTTTTAAATCATAAACTTTTTTGTTTCTGATCTCTATGATATATTTTGAGTCTGGAGTAGTAGGTGGAGAAAATTGTTGTCAACTATTAGCTGTTGCTAACAATAGTTCTGTTGAATATCTTTATTTCCAAAATTTATTAGACATTTTGGCTCACAAAAGAAATATATATGTATGTGTGTGTGTGTTTAATGCAGGTACTGCGTGCATAATTAAAGCAATGTCAGAAATATAATTTTAAAAATTGTGTAAATTTATATCATTTACATACATATTAATATTTTTATTTTTGTGTAAAAATTGATTTTTATTTTCTGATCAAAATTTTTAGTCAAAATTTAACCATTATTATTTATATAAAACGGTACCAGTCAGTGAGTGATCATTATTTTTATTCGAATAAATAAAAATCAAAGATCGATTTAAAATTTTATTTATAAATCAGCCACAACTTTTAAATTAAAAATCAAATATAATAATTATTACTTGAGTATGTAAAAATAAGTTATCAATTTCAAAATATGCTCTGTATAAGACGACGTTGATAATAAAGCAAATTTTTAAAAGCTTGTATATCATATTCATGAGATCTTGCATCAATTCTGATGCAGTTTATTAGGTCACTAGGTTTTACCTTCGGCTGGAAGCCCACTTCAAGTGAATGTAGCACCGCATGTTCATATTTGGAGTTATTAAAAAAAAAAAAATTCATCATTAACTTTTATAATGGTATAGAGATGGTTGACCGTGGATTCTAATTTTAGAAAAGAAGTTAATTGAGAGTGCGGTCAAAAAATACTATATTATATAATAGTATATTTTATTAAATTGTTAAACGTTTCGATCTACGTTATAGATCTTCTTCAGGACATTCCGTCAGGTACTGCTGAAGGCAGTATGGCGACTATCGAAGACAACCTACAACGCATATCGAAACCTTGCCCTTTGTAATAGAATATATTATTATATAATATAGTATTTTTGACCGCACCTACGGCTAACTTCTTCTAAAGTTAACTTTTATAATTTTTCCCTATTAAAATGCCCTGATCCTCTTGTTAAACTTGTTAATCAGCATTTATCTGGTCTGATTGCAACTCTAATGAAACTTTAATAAGAGCTGTATCACTGGCAATAACTGGAGATCTATTAAAGCACAATGAGGAATCTTTGTTGTTTCAGTCCTTCCTCATTCCTCTACAACACCTTTATTAAAAGCGCTTTTTGTGTATCTTTAATTTTACCCCATTGTTATTACAAGTTTCCTCTTCCCTCTTTTTCTCTTATAGTCTTAGAAACGCGGTCCCTCCGCTCTCTGTGGTGTCCCAAGCACTTATAAATTCAACTTCTGAGGACATTGCATCAAAAATGAATTGCTAGAAAAAATTTAAAAATAAATTATATTTACTACGCAGTATCCGTAAAGCATCATTAACAGAAAATTAATTCTTCTGTTCATTATTTCTAGAATTTCTGTCTTGAGGTTTTATTTGTTATATAAATTAGGCCATTATTCACCAACATTTTATATATTAGCTATTTTATTACAACGTTTCGACCATCACTAGGGACATTTTTAAGTCTGGAAAAATTTTAATGTCATTGTTAGTTTACATTTACAAAAATTTTATTTTACATAATTAACTAATCTAATGATCCATGTCATACAATTTCAATATACATAGATTTGTATACTTTTTAAAAATCATTCATGTAACTATACTTATTATATATATTAATGCCCTTCAATGTGGCAGAATGTATTAATATTCAATAAAGAAAGTAAAAAAAAAAAAAAAAAACTTATTATATAAAATTGATTATTACCTTATTGATTCTTTCATTAAATTTCCATTATTCAGTGTCGTGTTAATTTTTCAGAGAAAATTAAGTTGTCCTGATATTTTAGAGTTTCCCCTAATTCATTTCTGAAGGGACTGACTTACATCCTCCTGGTGGGGATAATTAAAGGGAGAGTGGTTTTTCTTCTATTGTTTTGCAATAGTGAATTATTTTATCTAATTTATGATTTTTATATTGTTATATGTTTGTGCAATACAAAGATGATTACGATTGAAAATTGGCATGACCCAAAGGTAGAAGGTTTAGATTTTTATATAATTTGTTACCAATTATTCCCCAATTTGATGGATTGTCCAAAACCATAGTTGAACATTTTTTAAGGCTCACAATTTTTTTACGTTTTGAATTTAAATTTTGACTGAAAATATGTTTTGGATAAATGTCTGTAACTGTGGTAATTTTGTAAACTGAAATAATGCTGAGGACGTTTCCTCTTTCTTTTTCGATCAATACAAAACCGAAGAGGAAAGGAAATGCGTTAAAATAAATCATGAAAATTGATGTAAAATGAGACGCAGTGAAGACCCATACTTTTGTTTTTTTCATCAATATTTTTATCAGTGTTCATGCTAGAAATTTCATCCCTAAAAATGTATTTAAAAAATTTACAAGTAAAAATAATTTTTTTTTTTTTACATATATGAAAATAAACATAAATTTAAATAAAATTATAATTGCAATTGTTAAGATCATAGTTCACTGTTGAGTTGTTTATATACAGCAATTAAGGTGCATTTACCAGTGCCTCGAAAACGTATAACTATTTAATAGAATTTGTATAATTATTAAATAAAATTAAAATGAGTTTCAAATGTTTGTATTGTAGGATGCTGATTTATTATTTTCTTAACGAAATTTCCAACCATATTTTGTACGGTATAACTCTGGAACCGATTAAATCTAAGTCACCAAATTTGTGTTATATATTCTCATATAAAATTTAAAACTTCACTTTTGTTATGAAGTGTTTAGAAATAATATAATTAATTCATGATTATTTTTTTCATGTAGCGGTGGGGTAAGTATTCTAACCCAATAATGCTTTCCTTGCAACAATAAACATATTTTTTATGGAATTAGTTTTAAAGGGCCACTTCATTAGAGGTAAATATTTTGTAATTAAAATACCGAATAATTTTACTATTTTGAATTTGAAATGGTTATTATTAAAATCAATATAAATTATTTACAACTAAAATACACTTTCTCTTAAAAACACGTAGTACTTAAAAAAATACGTAATATTTTAAAATAATAATTAATATAATTTTTGTGCAGGTTTGGTCTAAACTAGCAGTATATAAAGTGTACATTTTATAACTAAAAATCAGGTGATTGATCACATCACCGTTACATATACATAAATGTATCAATTGCGTACAGGTATGATGAGACAACGGGGAGTAGATGAAGAGATAGCTTCCGATATGAGACGCGATATTCGACAGCTGTCAGGCTGAGGAGAACAGATCGCCCACCTGGCCATTAGACCGTTTACCTGTGGGGGGGGAGCCTTGATTTGTGGCCCGCCCTTCACGGGGGCAAATTGCACCAAAACAAATTGTTGAGGAAGGGCTGATAGAGTAATCACTCCGATAGCAGTAATTTACGTCTCCATTAAGAGATTTAAAAGGCCTATTCCCTGATACTGTCTGACTGCACTGATTAAGATCTTCGCAATTGGTAACTTATTCTGAGAAAATAAGTGTGCTTTGTATCTTGATTGGCGCTCAGTTATTATAAATAAAACCCTACAACAGCATTTCAATTTGGAAATCAAATAATAAAATATTTATAAAAATATTGTTTTGAAGTGACGAATCAGTAGGATGCATCCAGAAAAGATTTTTTTTTTAACTCCAAATTTTCATATTGACAGATGGTTATGGTGACAAATTTCACATTTTAAATAAAAAAATCTTTTGCGTACTGCATACAACTTTCACATTGCGCTCTTCTTTGTATAGAAATTATTTTCTGGCAATGTAAGACTATTATAAAATTTATGAAGTTCATTTTAAACGGAGCTAAAGCTTAAAGCTTACAGCTAACAAATCATTAAGACCATTAAAATAACAAAAACTCTATTTATTATATCGACGGTATGCAATAAAAATCTAATTGCTCCATCTGTTTTTATAAACCACATAACTTCAGTCTCTGAGCTATGTGTGCATTTAAGATGGCAAAATGACTAACTCGAATTTCAAAAATGTTGAGTAGTCATTTTAGTGATATTTCTAGTTAAAAAAGTTATATCTATACAGACAGTGAGTAAGTCCAGAGTAGGTATTATTTTCCATTGTAAAGTTTAATAAACGAGATTTTCAGAAGTTGTCAAACTAATTGTAAGTGGATAATGTTGGGATTTCACAAAGGGAAAATTCATCAAATTATTCACTAATTTCATTTTCTAAAAGGTTATTTAATGATTTTTTGGAATAAACTGTCGATAGCTACATAATTATTTAAGTATAATATCAGATCAAGTTATCAAGCTATAGTAAATGTATTCAAGATGCTTTCACACAGCTACAATGAAATGTTTACATACAAATATTTTATAAAAATAAGCTCGTTTTATTACATATAATAGGACTTCAAGAATCACTTAAACACCATTTCATATAGGAAGTTGGTATCTTTCTGTTTTTCCAAAGTAATTATCGTTATATATATGAAAAAAAAAAACTTCCGGGCTGAAGGCCCCTCCCTCCCTTCCCAAATTAAATCCTGGATCCGCTAGTGGACTCAGGAGACCTCAAAACGTTGCTTCCGTTGAAAACTCAGATTCAAAAATTTTCAGGATCACAATACTTGCCCTTAATATATATTAAATAGTCAGATATTCTTATACAGACCAAATATTCTGCCTCAAAACAATCCTAGAGAGAGGAAATGAACGTCAGATTAAAATCCACCATCTTTTCGTTGACTTTAAGGCACCTTACGATAGCATTAACCGAAAAGAAGGTTTCAATATACCAGATAAGCTAATATCGAATATCAAACACATCCAATCCTTCCAGTTCAAAGTCCTTCAAACAATAGTCAATGCTCCATATTATGTCACGAACAAGACCCTACACCATGACCTTAACATCCCATATGTCCATGACATCATCCCATCCAGATTCTTCAACTTTCACCAGAACCACATTCATCATCCCAATCCTTTAGCGCAATCCCTATCCAGCTCCGAGCATCCATAACATCCCCCTCAAAGGTTGAAACGGCAGTGGCTTCGAGATCTTTTGTAAATTTGCCTTTGGAGTCCTGGCAATGGCCAGCTTCTCCACTCATGTCCTAAGCGTCTGTGGCTCTAGTGCCCTCTTTCAGTCTCCACTGGCTTCTAATACTAGTGCGGCTGGAAAAGTGGCACTGGGATCTTCCGAAGTCTTTTTTTTTTTATTTAACTTCTTCATCTGTATTATTTATTTACTTCTTATATTTATATTTATTTCTTTATTATGTATATATTGTATGAATGAGAACTTTTAGCCCTAATGCTTATAGCCCTCCAGCAGTGGCTGATTGTATTATTATTCAATAAACAGATTTAAAAAAAAAAAGATAAGCTAATACGACTGGTAAAGCCTTTTAACTCCATTTGTACTTAGCAAGGAATTCACCTCTCGCCTTCTATCGGGCGGAACAAGCTACATCTCTATAAAACATTAATCTGCTCTATGCTTCAGAAACATGGACGACAGTTAAAAAAATTGTGTAAGACCTCCTAATCTTTGAGAGAAAAATTCTACGGAGTATATTTGGAGGAGTACATAGTGATGGAAATTAGAGAAGACGAACAAATGCCGAAATTTACTCAAATTTTAATGATCAACATGTCGTTCTGAGGATGGAGCTTGGAAGATTGAGATGGGCTGGACATGTGGCAAGGACGGAGGAGAATGAAACAATCCCTAGGATGATCCTGACAGAACCTCTCTACGGCATAAGAGAAGAGGTAGACCAAAACTAAGATGGCCAGACGGTGTGCAAGAGATTCAAGGGATGTCCTGGGAGTCAGGAGCTGGATGATGGCTGCACAGAACAGAAATAACTGGAGGAAGATGGTGGAACAAGCCAAGACTAGTCACCAAGTAGTAGCGCCGTGAAGATAACAAAAATAATAATAAATAAATATATTACATATATAGGTGAGTGAATGTAAAAATTTAAAACGAAAAAAAATATAGATGGGCTGGTAACTAATGAAGATTAATAACTAATATTTTTAAACATATATTTAACCAAGGCTCGTTATTGGTTTTTGTACCGGATTTAAGACTCTACCATACTCAAATGTCATGAATGGAGTACCATTGGATCAGAATTTCATGTAGCATTAACGAACCGTACTCTCCGTAATTTTTTTTTCAAAATGAGCTGTGATAGTTCATCGGCTGGAAAATTATCTGGAAAATAACGCGGTGGTAACCTTAAGGCAGACATCAGGAGTTGGCTATAAAGACCACGATAGGGTACACTTGGCGGACTGGTTCCCCATACCTGTACCAGTACCAGTAGCTGCTCTCTCGTATTTGAGAGACTGGAGGCTTTGATCTGTTCTCTTTTCTTTTCTTCTTAATCTTTTCTATCAACAGTTTTTTCTTGTTTCTTTTCTATTTTTGAATTAAAATAATGGATTTGTAAATATTATAGTTATATTTATGGCTACTGGAAGGACGAACGTTCCGTATTCAATTTTTAGTACTTTTCGTCTACTGTTTAAGTTATAGTTCATAAATCACTTGATCTAGTTGGATCCTTCGAAATAACAAGGAACAGATGGAGGGAGCATCGAGGAAGCAGCAGTTGCAGCGACAGGTGTAGTGTATTATTTCCCAGACAGCTATGAGATATGAGATTAGCAGTGTGACATCCAGCGGGAGGTATAAGAATATTGGAAGCTTTGAGCAACTATATTGGAAAGCTATTGCCTCTATCAGATGAAGAATGACAGGGTGTCTCCCTCCTGCTATATTACCTTACCCCTCCGCAAGCTCCCATTTTTTAAAGCCTAAGGCTTTCTGACAAATTTTTATATTCTCCATTCCTCGAGAGTTTTCTATTGCATGCTATGGTGGAAGATTTACGCCTGGCAGGGCCAATCAGATTAAATGCAATTTTTTATAAAATGAGGTAGCTTTTTCGTTGAAGACAGCAGAAATTGATGAAGTCGATCAATTTACTTTAAAAAATAAATCAACTAAGCGTGTCGAACGATTTCAATAAGGATAAAACTGAAAAAAATATAAAAAATCAATGAATATAATATCCAATAAAGTGAAAAGAGAAAAAAAAAATATATTACTAAACACTGGTGTCCCACTTTAACTGAAGATCCTTAGCACTAATGTATAATCATAGACATGAAATCAGCAAGAGCCACTGTAAAAGTGGTGTTAATGGAATATGGAAGTACTCCAGTGGCCTACATATCTTACTTACCTACATCTAGAAGTTGTAATTAATTACACTTGTTTCGAATTATGTTCTTATGTTCGAATTATGAACTATTCATTCCAATATTTTTTTTTTGTTTATTTAATGAAATTTACAACTGTATACAAATACAACTAGTAAATATGCGCAAATTATAAATAATCAATATGGTTTTAAAATGTAATTATTATGATACGTCCAAATTTTAAGTTAGTAACAGTTACAAGGTTAATTTTCTCCTACTTACAAAGCTCCTATATATATATACACACACACACACACACACACACACACACACACACACACATATATATATATATTGGTTTGTTAAAATAAAGACAGACATTTACATATCGTCTTTTATCTTCAGCTTCTCGCAAGACGTATATGTTTATCATTGTCCTTCCTCTTTAACCAACTTTACCACTCGCCGCACTTTCACCAGTTCTCATTAAACATTTCTCTTATCGGAGATCAGCGAACAGTAAATACTATAATAGATAAGCCTGAAATACACTTACTATCTGTTGCCAAAGGCGAAGTATAGTATTGACTTTTTTATTTTACAAATCACTTGGTCCATGAGTTCGGTGCCAGTGTCTTGTGCGGCAAAGGAAATGCCTCAAGGAGGAAGTAGAGGTTAGTAAATCCAGGGGCAGGTAGATGTAGTAACGATTAACTGTCAAACTGTGTAAGCTATGCGGTTTGCTAAATACCCCGCTAATCGCTAACAGTAACCCAGTTAGTGAGTGCCTTCAGCTGGCAAATGTTTGCAGGTCGACTTTCCAAGGCCCGCCTTGGTTGATGGTCCTCGTAAAATCCAACAGAAAGGTGAAGGGTAGTTCACCTTTTACATTATTGACCATTTAGGTTTACGACGTTACTATTAAATACTCTGTTCTGTGTCGAGTGTGTAATGTTCTTTTCCTACACAGATCATTCATCTTTTTCAACATATGTATATTTGAACGGATATGAACCAGCATATATCTGAATCGTCGATTTTAAATTTGGGAAGAATATAACACAATCTTTCTTGATCAACATATAAATCAAATAAAACATATAAACATTCATATTGACGCAGCTCACTGATATCATTGTCAGATTTTAAACAAGCGTCATGATTGTAGATAAGCAAATGGGTCTGGGTCTGTACAAACAGGGAAAGTCAAGCAGAGACTGGGAAGCTAAAATGTTGACCAGGTGTTTGTGTGGCTTCGGGCGGATCCTGTTTGCTGATGAACAAAAATTAAAGCTTCCCCAACGATAATTGGAAACGAAACAGGTCAACTGCTGCCATTGAGCTTTTCACCAATTTAATTCCTTCTTTTTTTCAAGTATCAGGTTTCTGTAATGTTTTATCTCTTCCAAACTAGATACACTTGATGAATGTTCTCTTGATTAACTCTATTACAGTAATAATAAATTTATTATCTATTATCACTAATTACAATTATATTTACTTGTATAATATCCAATGGTATGAACCGTTATTTTTTAAAGTGTTTCATGCATTCTTTTAACATATATAGAGATTTAGATAAGATTTGCACTTGCATGATCGTTTTCACAAACGTCGGAAATAACAATTTAATTATGGGTTAAAAACTGTCTAATACAGGACTACGCAAATAATTTAATTTGTTTTCTTGTTTTTGGCCTTTCACATGATATCTTGTCTACAATTGACGCATTCATTCGCTGTTATATAATCATCGACGATGTCTTAACCTCCTTGCCTTCATATCATGAGGTATTAATTTATTTGTTTCTGTAAGCAAACGTTGTGTGAACACATTTATTGGCCCTTCTCTATGCGTTAAGACTCTGATCCCAGATCGCACCGACGATAGTATGTTTTTCTTCATGGCTTTATACTATGCAATATTATAGAGATTTACTAGTCTCTATAAGCAGTTCTTTATCCGTTCTTCGACTTCACTTACCAGTGTCCTGATCCCAGATCGCTCCGGTTATCGTGCGCAGTATTTTTCATTCAATATTTTATTACTTCATTCTAGAACGCTTGTTTGTGTCCAGGCTTCATTGCTGCCTATCAGAGCTGGCTTTATCATAGCAGTGTACATCCTTAATTTAGGATTCTTCGGGATCTCAGTGCGTTTGAAAGTGAATATAAAGCTCTGTTTGCGCATGTTATTCGTTGGTCTACATCCTACCGTTGGTCATTCATTGATTATTTCTAAATATATATAGTAAAAATAACATAAATATGTTTTTTTATCCACCTCTTTCTTTCTCATTTAGACTATTCGGGGTTTTCTCCGATTCAGACGAGAGGGCAACGGATTAATGCAACAGTTAAAAGCACCTCGGTACCGAGACGCGAAATCTCAATTATTTTACATTTTAAGCTTAGGTTTAGCATGTTATCGGGCAATGCGTGTTTTTTTTTTAATTAAAAAGAAAAAATAGGTCTGCGCTTCTCGTCAACCTGATAACCGAAGTTTTAAGTGGAAAAATAGGAGGGTCTTTTGACTCTGACAGTAAAACCACCGCCCTCACCTCCTGGCTCGGGAAAACCCTGTATAGCCTACAAGGAGAGGAAGGGGTGAACAAAAAAAAAAAAAAAAAAAAGAAAACGCGGTATGAAACGCGGAATCTATGAATCGAATGTTATAATGCCGTCTAATACTAAACTAGATCAAATAACGGATTTAACTTTTCAAATAGCCTGTATCTCATTGCGGCTTCGATTGTTAAAGAAATTCAAAGTAGAAGTGTCTCGCTTTGTAGTGGATCCGTGTATTTCCCATTTGGAAGAAGTTTTTCTCATTAAATAAAGAAAGGGCCCTCGTACCTTCAATTTCATTTGTTTGTTGTTTTTTTTTTTTATCCAGCAAGGGTCCATCTTTGAGGGATTAATTATAAAACTTCAAGGGCCCTTTTCGCCCTGGAAATAGTTAACCACTCGTGTTAGCGGATACTTTAGTCCTTTTTAGCCCTTAATAACTTTTTAAATGCAAGAATGTCAGACCATTGTTTGCTTTGTAAAGCAACAGAGGATGATTATTATTGCCTCTCTTTCTTCTTTTCCTCTTCACAGAGGCCAATTAAAATTGTTATCTCTATACTTAACAGCGAAATATTAAATATATCCTTGGTGAGGATTGAAAAATATAATAAGTGATTATATCTTTCAGTTACCTACTTTTGGATGTAATTAATTTTAAAATTATTTAATTGTGTATTAATTATATCCATGCATTTTTCGGTAATATTTATCAGCATTTACTTATATTTGTATTTAATGAATTTTTAATTTTTCAAAATGGTCCTTCATTATTAATTTATCAATCTCAAAATTTGAGACTTTTTATTTCAAGATAAATAGTTATAATAATAAAATTGGATGAAAAAAAAAACTACTACGGTCAACTATTTCTCGTGACTAAAAGGCTAACTTTTTTTATTTGTGATTTTATTTGGGTGATTCTCGGAGCTTGATTAGAGATTTCATAAACTCATAACTAGATATTTTATGACTAAAAAGCAAGAGAGTTTTATGGAATCATAAATCATCATATTGAATAGTTGAACCATTTTATTTATTCCTTTTATTTCATTTTTTTTTTCTTTTCGGCACTGGTGACTGTTTATTGAGTCTAACACTATTTGTAATATCGGATGCGTAATAGCTGAAAATCATGTTCTTCTGTAGACTTGGTACAATTTCTATGAACCAATTTATGCTTTGTGATCTTTATTTAACAAAAGTAACATAAGTAAACATCATTATACGATGATACCAAATCTCTACGTTGGTTTTATTATTTTTTCCACTTTCCGACTAATATTTCTAGGTTGTATTTGCCAATCAAAATTCATTTAAAACTAGATTTATGCATTATAGAGAGACAACCAAGATAAAATATGGTACCACTGACTGCTCGAATCTATCGAATTAAACGTTTAGTTAATTTATGTTAGTATTTTGCGTAGAAAAATTAATCATTTGCAAGAGCTACAAAGATTAGGGCAGGTTTTGTTTCTTCAAACCTATTTCGAATTATTTAAGTTTTTTTGCGATGTTTTTGTGATTTGTCAGTTGAGTTATCTCTTTTGTTGAGACTTGTGATTCCAGTTTAAATTAAACTTTTTTTTTCAAGTGTGAGAAGAATTACTTGAGGTCTCCTGAGTCCAAATAGCCAAGTCCCTCAATTGGTGTGTGTGTAAACAGGTTAAAAAATGAAAGGTATGCTAAGGAAAATTGAATATTTAAGGTTGTACATGGGATGTTACAGCAACTTTTTCGTCAAAACCGCTCACCCGAAGTGCTGCTTTATATCATCGATTTCACACATTTTTACAATTTATCGAAACTAGCTCTAACTAACGATTTTGATTAAATTCATTATATCAGTGTAAAATTATGTGTTTTTTAATATAATGTAAGTCTTATTCTCATTTATATATATTCTCTAACAGAGTACCTTCCTTTAAAGCACCTTCAATTCGGTTTATTTCAAATAATTAACCATTTCCCATTAGTGAATGATATAAAAAAGCGTTAAATATAATTAATGAAGAAAATCGATTGATGGCTTAACGAGAAATAAGGGTTGGGACATATACAAAAATAGTCGAGAGCGCCCGATCTCCTCTCTTAAAAGATACTTCTCTGTACAGGGCTTTCATATTGTTAGTTTAACTGTTAAATATTACATATCAAATTTTTTTTAAAAATATCTTCACGCGAAATATTGAGGATCTACTAATATATACCTAATGAAATGCTATATTTATTAGCGCTATTTTTTCGACGAATTTCGTGATAAATGTTTTCGATAAAACTCAGAATTTTACCAAAAATCTATTGTTCTGTACTATATACAATGGAAATGGAAACTGATGCAAACGAATAAATTTAACAGATAGGATGGAGGAATGAGGTGAAACGTGGTAATTAATTGTTTTAAACGAAGTTATACCATCATCTTCATTTTTACTTCGATGATATGAGCCTTTCAGTTAGTGTTGCCCAAATGCAAGACGGAGACGAGTCTTGGTCTTGCAAACTCAGTGTTGGTCATGGTTTTGTTCTTTCGCAACAGTCTTGCAGTTACTTATTAGCTTATTACTATAGAGATATTACTGTATTTTCTTAGATAGGAGAAACCTATCTAAGCCCGAATAAAAAATTAGAGGAGATAAATGCAAAAGTATATTGGTTATACCAATAATCAACAAATAGTAACTAAGATTGTCAAGTGTTAGTAACTATTTTGCCTTAACTTTTATTTAAAAACTTAATATTTTTTTACCAGTCCTGGTCTTGGTCTTGCAGCAGTTAGGCAGGCTTGGTCGATTTTGGGCAACACTACTTTCAGTTAACATGACTAACTCCAATTTCAACATTTTTGAGTCGACTCATTTTATTTGGAAAATTTATATCTGTTTGGAAAATGAGTAAGTCGATTCCAGAATAGTTATTGCAATATTAAAATATATAACTGTGAATAAAGGTATACATTTTTCCACTAAAAATATCGCTATAATCAATAATACCAAATGTTGAAATTGGAGTTGGTCATTCTTTCAATTCAAAGGCTCATATAATACATATCTATTATAAGGTCGGTGAGTGGAAGTTGTGTGATGCGCACACCGCACCAGGTTTTTGTTTTCATCAACTAATCGGTGTAAACTAATTAATTCAATAAATCTGTACAAAAAATAATCAAATATAATTTTATGACGTATGCTTTATTAAGTCGGCCAGTTGGTTACCTTATAACTTAAATATATAAGATACTTGTTATGGAAAATAATTGGCTTAGGAAGGAGAAGCGGCGGGTGGAGAGGAAGCACTTGCATTTAAAGGAAAAGGAGGAGAGCGGGCGCGGGGGGGAGGGGCTTTTCACTGATGTAAATATCACGAGGCGAGCTATTTCAATGGATTCTTAAAAGATTTGAAAAGCTTTTGACATTTCACTCAAACCTCAAGCCTCTTTATTATACCCCCTAATGGGTCTACCAAATAGATTCCATTCCTCCTCTCTCCCTTATCTTTTATTTCCTTTAAATTTGAATGGTTGTATTAGGCTCAATGTAAATGATAATAAAATATATTAAAGCAGATTAAAAGCATTAATGAATTGTTATTCGATTTATTTTTTTATTATTTTTGAAATCGGACAAATGAATTAAATATTCAAATATAGAAGTTCTTTTAAGCGCTTCATTCTTCGTGAAGAAACACTGGAATTAAAAGTTGAATAATATTTAATAATCGTATAGGGCAGTGATGGAGTATAGCCCTGATCGCTATATTTATTTATTTTTTATCATACATCTCTGTACGACTGATATTCTTGATGTCTAAAAAAAAAAGCGAAATAATATCCTCTGCTCGCAGTGGGAAGAAAGACGGATTTTCGTGGACATGGGCATAGGACTCGTAAATGATTTCGGATTAACTTGATATTCAGAACATATATGTTATCAAGGCCAAGTAACACGAATATGACGTCAAAATTAGAAATTTTTCTTTAAATAGTTCTTATGAAATTGAAAACATTTTATTTTATTTTTATCAATATAAAATTTAAAATCATCGATATACCGTCGATAAGGTACTATTTCTTTAGTTAACGAATCGGAGACAGTGGAGACTTTATAAATAATGGTTTTATTCATAATGTTACATGGCATCTAAAATATAATATAAGTAATATAGTATGGATATATGAGTTGACTACATCAGTTCACTCCAGGTCTCCTACAGTGAAGAGTCTGACTCAAGAATGCAACTGAATAAGCGGTTTGGTCTTAGCAGGATAATAGTTATATGCTCAGAAATAGTAGGGGAGATGAATCAATTCTGGTCGTTCTAGGAAGCGTGTGAATGAAGTTATAACTATTAAGAATTGATATCCTTATCTTTTAGAATTGATATGAAGTCTATGGGAGAAGTCGGAAGAGGACGGCAAAGGAAGTTATCAATAGTTAATATTCTTCAGATGTCTGTGGGAATGTGCTCTTTTGCTGAAAAGGGTTATTGTTCCCTAAGTCTTGATAAGTGTCTTCTGTCCAGTCAGTACATTCTAGATAACTATTTCTAAGCTATCAGAGATAGCTTGACCTGGCTATCTAGGGCTTTGATAAAGGTCATGAGAAAGGTTAATGAATGATTAAATGATTAAATTAAATTAAAGTTAATATTAATAGTTGTTACGGATTAAGTCAATTCCGTAACTGTTGGTACTTCTGTGACTGCCAGCAGTTCATGCTTACGTATTTCCATTCACAACGTAACGGACAAATCCTTTTGCATTAGCCATTTTAAGTATCCTAGTTTAGAATAATTTTAAATGAAAACGCCTTCAATATTCATAAGTATTGGATATTCATTTGTATTGGAAGGACGGCAGTAAATACGATACCGGAGTTTTGATGATATTTAATGAATACCCGCTATTTTTCCTGGTATTTAAATTAATTATCATAATACAAAAATATACATCAAATGGAATATTGGAGTTGTTAATTATAAGGGTACTTAAATTGTTTAACAGAGCTTTTATGAAAAATACAAATTAAAGCTAAAAGTAAAATAAGAGAAATTTATATTGTTGTTTCTCTAGATACCTTAGTTTTTAATCTCCTTCCAATGATCTTTCCAATAAATTTGTAGATTGTCGTATATCATAATAATTAGCGATATTTTACTATTCTATTTTAATATTACATCTATAAGAGATGGAGACTAAAAAGACACTGTATAAGAAACCTCAATCCTTAATTAACCATGGTAATTGAATCAAGCAATAGAAGAGGTACATCGAGAAGATATCCTTCCACATTAAGTGTTACTACTTTCGTGAAACCATCTACTGATTGTCAACCGTTCGTTTTAAAATTTGAAATTTAAAAAATAAATATTCCGTTATTAGTTTCCCGTAGCAACCATGGCACCTAGGAGGTTTTTGAAATGAATTACGGTTTATCTCAAAATCAGTATTTTTTTAGCCTTAAAGCCCAGGGTCCTAAATGATCCAGAGGATGTGGATTTGTCACTTCTCCATGAAATTCGCATTGGTTCGATACCTCATCGATCGTTCCAGAGTTCTGTAAAAAAATGTTAATTATTCCCTTCTTGTTCGGTTTGCAGCTTCCTATCCTTATCTGGGCTGAAGGGAAATGCTCTATGTTAACAACTGAAAAAATCTCCAAAAGTAGGTTTGAGAATAGTTATTTCTAATAGTGTTATTTCTAACGTGCTCTTGGGATCAGTGTGTTTTGACTTCCTGCAGACCGTTTTGACAACGGTTTACTCTATACTTACCTTTTCACCATATAAGAAGCGCAGTAATTTAATTTTGTCATTGCATTCCCTTAAAATTTGGTACCATTCCTAACGACTAATGGGGGTGCTCATCACCACTAGGTAAAAAATCGGGCCCGACTAGTTATGGACACTCATATTCATAAAATTTTATTTAAAATTATCATATTTCTATGTAATTATGAAGTATAAAAATGGAACGGTACCTTGGTTTTTCTTTAAAATGTAACTAACCATTCTGGAACGGCATGTGTCCATCACTGAGTCCACCATGTCCATTAACGGCTCTTACACTTCTTATTTAACCTCATCTATGTCCATTAAATTTTATGTAAAGTTATCGTATTTCTAAGTGAACTGGATCTATTTTTTTTTTTTAATTACAGTTTAAGGTGCTATGTACAACAACAAAGGTTAGAGGCACCGTGTTTCTGTTACATAATTACATAATTTAAATCATTTGATATAGGTTATTATTCTTCAAAAATTGCTGAAAGTTCTTCTGGTTTTTCTGCTCCAAGGCTTGACAGTAGCTCCGAAGTCTTAGTGAAATTCTTGAAAGACACAGGCGCTGACAATTTTTCATGATGTGTTGCAGCTGCTGCATCTATGATAAGGCTTTCCTTCGAGGCGTCCATGCGTCAGCCTAGTATGTCCTATTCTGAGTAAACAAATTAGGATTTGCTCCCGACGGTTCCCTGTTATTTGAGGCAGTGGTTCTGTGTCTTCATAAAAGTTCTTGTTAAAAAATTTTGTTAGTCTTTGTGACCTTGGACCAAAAGTAGCGCGATGCTTCTTTATCTTCTTTTAGCGCCATGCTACTAAATCTAAAGTTATTAGGAAATCTAATGGCATTCTTGTTTTTTCTCTAAATTGTCTCAGACGAGTTTTAACAGGCCAGTCCATCTCTACCAGTGATTCAACAATAGCTTGATACCTTGATAGTTATACTTGAAAAGAGCAGGATTAATCACTATACATATTTTCACAAACGTTATTCACTAATGTTATCTATGAGAGACGAAACTTTTGTAAATTAATATTAAAAAACAAAACAAAAATTAACCAAACCCCATTTTATTCCTAAATAATCGGTGTGTTCCAACAGATGCAGAGAAAGCAAGACCATAATAAGGTAAAATGAGGCAAACCGATGAGCTAAGACAGTAATGAGTGAGGAAGGCTAGAGCCGTAAACTCTTGGGTCGTGATTAATACCTCCACAGTTTGGTTAATTAGTGGCTAACTGGGATGACCTCCCTCCATCCCCCACCACTTGGCTAAGTCCTTCTGTACACACGGGGGAGGGGCCTCCGTAATTTCTCATCCTTCCACAACTAACCAAATTTTTTAGTAGGTTTTATTATCAAGTCCGAGTTAAAGCAAGATCCTAATGGAGTATTGAGGTGAATTCTTGGTCCTAAGAAGTGTTTAACAGCATCTTGACTTCAAGATTCTGGGAATGTATTGTACCTTACATACGGCTATTTATATTATTTCCTCATTTTATTGTTTGATCTTTTTCCACCTACATAGGTCATTCTCCCACTTGTACGGCGCTATAGGTATACTACACCGCTTAACTGTAGGTATACACAGATAGAGCCTTACGTAGATTCTTTCTCCTAGCTTGAGGAATTTTTCCATTAACTTTGGAATGAGGTATCAGAACTAACGTTATTATGAAAAAAATCAAAGTTAGCTGAGCTCCTCCAAACAACCCAACTGGCGGAAATCAGTGTGAATGATTCAACCACTTGATTTTTTTTTCTTGACAAATTTGAGATAGTTATAGGATTGAGATAATCTATATACTGAACCAGTTCCAGGGGAAAAATTTATAATTTTAAAATACTCTATATTTTAATTATAGAGTATTTTAACTTTTTTCAGAAAAGGTTATTCAAAAACAAACTACTTCATGTATTTTGTATTTTAATTATAAAAATCAATGCACTAATACAAAATAATTTCTGGTGGATTATCAGCCTATAATACAAATTACCTACTCTATTTGAGAATTTATTTTGTAGTAGTATTTAACAAAATAAAATACTTTTCTTGTATTTTGTATTTTACCAAAGAAAATACAGTTACAAATAACCTATTTTATATTTTACCACTTGAAATGCAAAATAGTAAAAATATATTTCATTTCATATTTTAAAATATTTTATTTGAATTACTGCCTAAGTCTGTACTGAATTATAGATTGAAAATTACGAAATAAACTTTTTTTTTTTAGGAAGCAATTATTAGTCAAGAGAAAATTTGGAAGTTATAGAACATAAAAAAATTGTCAATAAGATAATATATGTCCACTTTAGATATGAACCCACACTTATTTATTTAAGAAATCGTTAGGTATTTATTCACCTTTTTCCTTTTTAATACAATTTTGTGGCAAATAAATCATATCTCTCCTGTTAGTGAAAAAGGTAGCATGAAACTATTTTACATGTTTATTCTCTTAGCACTAAAGGTGATATTTTATAGCCTGTAACTGCTTTGAGTAGTCTACTAAATAGGGAGATATAAAAGGGAAATAAAATATAAAATATTACTAATACATCATAAAGAAATAACAGGTTTTATGGATATATAAAATTTAAAAAAATTAAATTTTGCACTAACAGTAGCGATATATTTAAATTAATTATTTATAATATATTAAAACATAAATTATAAGAACATTAAACATAAAAATGCTTATTTAGAAAACATACTGCATACACATATCGTATAATCTACTGACTTCCACCTTCCAACAGTTGACCTATCTATAACGACAATTTACCAATGATTTTATACAAATTCAAACATACATGACAACAGATAATAAGGGACATGGTCACAGTTGACATGCCACTGAACATGAGGAGCAGACTAAAATGGCGATGCATGATAGATCTCATTCCTTAAACAAGCTTATTTATTACTTATTAAGTACTTGAGGTATGTTAGGAAACAAGTACTTGAGTACTGTCCTTCCCCATGTCCGGTGTGTCATTATTACAGCGAATTCGCTGATTGTCAGCATAAAGAAAATGACAAGTGTAGATAAATGTTTAAAGACCAACAATATATATATATATATATATATATATATATATATATATATATATATATATATATATATATATATATATATAATGTATAATCAAAAATACTATTTCACAGTATTGATGTTATTAATATTAAATAAACTAGTATTTTCAGTCTTTAACTATTTAAAATTTAAAAGCGATGAAGCTGGGAGACAACTTCAAAGCCGCTTAAAACGACAGCTAATCAAAGAAATAATTGGATTTAAAAGTTTTTGTTAAAGTTTTACATTATCAAAATTCATCATAATTTTTATTCTCCTTCCTTTTTCGGGGAGAGGAAGGTGTTTAAAGTTTAAGAACTGTGCATTAAGTCTCTCTCTTTTCTATGTCATGTCTAGCAGACGGAGCTATTCTACAATATCCGCAAGAACTTTTACCTTGATAATTGGGGTCTTCCGTAGGGTCCGTCTTTCTTTTTTTCACAGACCTCTGAATATTTATTCATCATTCGCCCGAGAATAGTTCTTATACTGAGGTGGTTCGAACTCAAAATTTAAACGATTCAATTTTCAATATCACACTTTTTACTAAATTTTATGTAAATCGATTTCAATTTAAAACTTGTATTATAAATAAATTAAAATATATTTGAGCATAAATATCTAATTAGTCACAGATTTATTTAAAAGTCTGTTCACCTGTTGGCCAGGAATATATACAAAATCAGGTTGCGCAACCAGAATCGCAGGAATATTTTACATTAAATGAGAACTCACATTGAAAATACAAATCGATGAATTTGATATAACCAAAAATCTATAAAATTAGAATTTTGAATGTCAAATATTTACATTTAAAAAGTTATATTTATTACACAGGGTCCTTCAGGATTAAGCGGCCAAACTGCAACAATGAACTAAATACCTCAAAACAAGAAAAAAAAATTCCTTTGACGGTATGTCCGCCAACGCTTTTTTTTAGGAAATATCCACACCTAAATTAGTATACTTAAGTTAGATTAGTATACTGCGTCAGTTAACAACTCAACGCAGTTGAGCAGCATTACATTTTTTTTTCTGTAAATATATACCATATTTTCATTCACACCTGTCATAATCTTGACAATAAGCAGACGTGATGTCATTTTAAAGAAAAAAAGGAGCTCAAAACAAGAAAAAAATTTCTTCGGACGTTATGTCCGCGAACGCTTTTTTTAGGAGTAATCACACCTATATCAAAACATCAAAAATCAAAACATCTAAAAAATAAGGTGTTACTTTTTTATCTGTTATACTTTCACTGAAGATACTGTATATATTCTTTAATTTTGATTAATGTAATTTTTGGCCAGGTGTGGTTTTTATTTTTTGTTCATAATTGTTATTCATAAGGGACATAGCCCTAGAATAACGTTTATTTTCTATTCTATTCTATTCTTTATCATGCTTTTCAACGCCCAGATTTTCCAAAAAACTATCAGTTGAAAAAGGAATTGCTAATCTACTTGCAAAACCAAAGTCCTCGCACCGAAAAAAATTCTCTCCCCCAATTCCTCTCGAAATTTCTCTTTCAGGTATGGAATGCATTTTTCATATATTTCCTACTTCTCAATTTGTGTCTTGAGATATTTCTTCTCATATCCGATTGTAGGATCGGCTATAAGAGCCTCCTTCCTTTTTCATTAAATGCCAAGATGTCTACAAATCTTATTGAGCCTTCCACATCCAGACAATATACTTGGAGGAAGCATTTATAATTTTTCGTCTCTAGGTATTTGGCTATTCGATACTTTATATTATTGTGCCGGCGGATGACGAGGAGCATGTTATTTGGCCACTATCAAATTCGTGAGCTGGGGTTTGTGACTCTCGGTCACATTTGCTGCAGAGGGTTCCAACATCTCCATTCGTCTGGCGTACGGTCCATGAAACTCCTCGGTAAGGAGCATAGTATAAAAAAAAAATGTCAGCGACTTTGATATTCCAATTGAAAATTACACTTTTTGTGTATCTGTATATTATGATTAGCTCTGGGAAATTGTGTCAAAATAAGTAATATTAAATTCAGAATAAAAAAAACACAATTAATGACAATTCAGACACAGGCTCATTATAATATTGTTGGGTTTTACGACAATAATTAATGACAGTGAGCTGTATGATACAAAGCAGAGCCCTCAAAAACAGACCGCATGTTATTACAAACTGCCAATACCAGCTCCGCTACCGAGCCACATCAATCACTCTCCAGTTGCGCATTCATGGCTCGGTCTCTTTTCCTTGGGCCGATTGTACTAATGTAATCGATTAGGGTTTTGTAACAACCTGAATACGACCCTGTCAGCTGCACTTTCTTCCAAGGAGTTATAACGTGGCAACTATCTTGTTTATTAGCTATTGTTTATAGTCCGTGGTACATACCTCTTTTGTTCAGATTATTAAGATCCTTCTAAAACTTTGTAAATCTCATCATAACCTACAACTATTTTATTTACAAATTTTCAATCAATTTAATAGTTTTCAATCCGGAAGGTGATAAACTTTCTCTATTTAATTAGGTACTAAAATCTCGTAGATAGAAATTTTCATTCCAGTTGGATCGTACGATAATTTGATAACTCGATAAAAAAGGTGGCTTACAAAAATATTGAGCCGTTTGTCCTATATGACCTCGTTATTTTGACAATTTGGCGGTGTAGGTCACACCTTAATGTTGTTGAGCGCTAACTCTTTTCTCGTTTTTAAGTTACCATTATCTTACGGTTCTGGTGAAAAGCAAATGGGTATTCACGAGTTTTATATAAAGTTTTTCCCTCTCCAGATTGAAAATTATGATCCACTCCAATTCTTAGAATTTTCGTAAATAAAATATTTGTAGGTTACGATGAGGTGTTAAAAGTTATTTATGAGGTTTCGGATGATAATAATTTGATAAAAAGGGGTCTGTACCACTGACCATTATGTTTAAATTGTTATGAGATATGATATCGTTGAAGAAGGAGCGTTGCTGCTAATATATACTACTACCTATACTAGGTAAGGAAAGTATTGCGATCGGGTCAAATATCTGATGTGCGGTTTTCGACGTACCTATACGTGCCAAGATTATCTCGGGAACTACTAGACTGATTTTGTTACTTCTTTTTTTATTTTTTAGGGTGTTGACTACTGATGCCTGTGACACAAATTGGATGCTCCCTGTGCAATAAGTGAAAAACATATTTTTCTATAGGCTATAGCGCAAAAACGGCTCTTGATTTTGATGAAACTTTCCAATGATTTTTTTAATTAATGCCCTTTCAATTTTCTTACAGATACTAAATTCCCGAAAAGAAATTAAGCAAATAAAATTATAAAAAAAAGAAAAATGGTTTGGGGCCTAACTCGCTAAGTACGTATTCTATGGTAAAATTTATAAGAAAACTTTTGAAAGGTAATTAAATTACCAACAAAACAAAAAAAATCATGGGAATCTAACCAGTATTAGCGATGATACAGTGTTTTCTATTTTATATAATTTTTATAGCCTGTTTTTTTTTTTTAAAGTGATGGAATTCCCTACAAAACTGTATAAAAATCGTTCATTTCGGACAACTATTAACGAAGTTACAGCTCATCAATTTCGAATGTAAGATTATGAGTTCAATACCCGATGCCAGATGAAAGAGAGAGAAAATAGCAATTAAAATGAAAGTAAAAAAATCTGGTGTCCGCATTAAACAATTTTCACTATTTCTTCTGTTTCAACAGAAATTATTGTCTGACAAAATTGGGCTACGGAAAATTTTTTTTATTAGCAATATTAGAGTGTTTTTAATTTTTTACGCTGATCTTCCACAAGCTGGTTTACACTGCTCTATTTTATAGATGAAATCGTACTCAAATCTTTTCTTTAATCAATTTTCATTAAAATAAATCTAGTTCAATTATGTTTTCCTTAATGGACTTATTTAAATATATAAAAACTTTTCTCAAATAAACTTCAACTCCAAAGTTGAAAAAAAAAAATCTATAATCAATGAAATAAGCATCTCAATCTTCAGGGGTTAGGAGAAAACATGTTTGTAGGAAGTGAATTGCTTATCCTGATCATAATTATTTAAAAAAAATAAAATATTAACTTCATTCTAGGGCAATTTTCAATCTGTTTTCAATCTGGAGATCGGCAAACTTTGTCTACTTAGTTAGGTTCTAAGAACTCGGAAATACCCATTTTATCAGTGAAAATATGATTCGTTTGGCCTATATAACCTCGTTATTTTGACATATTGGGGGTGTGGATCACCCCAAACGGCTCAATATTTTTGAAAGCCACCTTTTCTCGATTTTGTGCTTATATTATCTTACGATCCTTTGTGGAATGAAATTAGGCATTTACGAATTTTTAGAATCTAATTAAATAAACTGATTTTTATTGATCTTTTTTAATTAACTAGAAAGAAGTTTTATTAAGATTTTCAGTTGTTTTTAAAAACCTAATTGCTCACGTTACGATCCAATCGTGTGGGTCATCATCAGGGCTAAAAATTAAATATTTCTTCATAATTATAAGACATAGAAAGAAGGAAATAAATAAGCCAATGTTCAGAATTAAGTAGTATTAATGAGATAACATTAATATAAACATAATTATAAATTAAGATAATAAGATAAAAATTAAATTAAGAATACATCACATGTGTGAACATTGATAAAAGTGAGGTTAATTTTTCTTTGAAAATCTTTTTGACAAAATCTTAGAGTAAATTAACAGTGAAAACTTTTCTTTTTGTTGCATTCTGTTGTTGAAACCAATTAGCTCCAAGAAATAGGAACTCCACACCTCGGCGTAGCGGTTTCACCGCAAACGATGTCTGAGACGTCGATATCTGGCAGTTCTACAGAAAATGTGGACGCCTTAAGCTCAAACCAAACTACTGAAAATAATTGGGAACTCGTTACAGGAAGAAAACGCTCAATGGACAATAACAGAGACCCAAGAAAAGCTAAAAAGGTAAGCGAAGTTACAACAATAACCTCAAATAGCTTTGAAGTTTTAACTAACATTAGTGACGAGTCTGATGCTACCACTAAGCAACCGGTTTCTGTAAAACCGCCTCCTATCCACCTGAATGATGTACAGAACTACACCGAACTGGTCACATTTCTCCAAAATGTAGGAGGTTTGAACAGCTTTAACCTAAAATCCACATCGAGAGGAGTAACCGTATATCCTGAAAACTCTGACACATATAGACGTATAGTAGCTAACTTAAGACAGGTAGGTGCCGATTTCCATACCTATCAGTTAATAGAAGATAGAAATCCAAGAATTGTATTAAAAAACTTACACCATGCTACTCCAATTGAAACTATAAAATACGAATTAAAATGCCTAGGTTACGATGCCACAAGTATTGTGAACGTTATTTCCAGATATAAAAATCCACTTCCCATGTTCTTTATCGACATCTCTAAAGCCACATTTAATGAAAAAATTTTTGATATTAAATATTTATACTATACTAGAGTGAAAATCGAAGAACCTAGAAAGAAAAGAATGATTCCACAGTGCACCCGTTGTCAGCAGTATGGCCACACGAAGGCTTACTGCAATCACTCCCCGAAGTGCGTTAGATGTGGCCAAGGACATGATAGCACCCTCTGCCAAAAGACAAGAGAGACCGCAGCAACATGCGCGAATTGTAGCGGATCCCATCCAGCAAATTATAGAGGTTGTGCAACTCTGAAACAACTGAGAGAAGTACGAAATCTCCGTAAAAATATACAAAGTCCCCAAAAAGCACAAACTAGCGCACCCCCAGGTATAGACGAGTTTCCTTCTCTTCCGCAAAGTCAGCAAACCGCAAATTCAGGTTCTTCAAAACCCGATTCCCAATATCTAGGACCAAAACTGCGAACTTCCCCTACAGAAGTCTCAGAAAATCACCTTCACCAGCCAAAGCATTCAGAAATGAAAAAGGGCTTTACTCAGCCGCCGCCACCGACTTACAATCACCCGGCTTCAGCTCAGCTCTTCAACTTGGTAAGTGGATTGAATAACCTCATCCAGCCTCTTTTCAGCCTTCTCCAAGAACTGTCTCACGTTGCACAAGCCTTATC
This sequence comes from Nezara viridula, assembly GCA_928085145.1. Lineage (NCBI taxonomy): Eukaryota > Metazoa > Arthropoda > Insecta > Hemiptera > Pentatomidae > Nezara > Nezara viridula. Next base: position 77,997,645 of record OV725080.1, read on the forward strand.
CTCCAGTTATGGCTACTAATCGGCTGACAGTGGGCTCCATGTCCGTTCTTCTCTGGAACGCAAATGGTATAAACCAACACAGGACCGAACTTGACATGTACTTACATGAAAAACGGACTGACATTGCTCTCATCACTGAAACACACTTGACTCCACATTCTAAATTTTACATTCCAGGCTACAAAATATATAGAACTGACCACCCTGATAAGACGGCACATGGCGGTACGGCAATACTGATTAAGCAATCACTAAAACACAACCCTTTACAATTACCCATTACACCTGACATACAATCCACAGCAATTACTCTGTATACCCAGCACCATACCATTACCTTCGCTGCAGTGTACTGCCCTCCGAGATACGTGCTAACATCTGCAATGTTTTACAATTTCTTCCAACATCTCGGTCGGTGTTTTATTGCAGGTGGTGATTATAATGCCAAACATCAGTCCTGGGGAGCACGACTCTGTACTCCTAGAGGAAGAAATCTAAAGTCTGCCATCGATCAGCTTTCATTAAACACGATCTCACCTGATACACCTACTTACTGGCCAACTTCAAGACAGAAAACACCAGATTTACTTGACTTTTTCATTACTAAAGGACTCAGGACAGTGCCGTATACTGTAACTGCAAGCTCTGATCTTTGTTCTGATCATTCTCTTCTCAGTTTGTTACTATGCGATGAGCCTCGTACTGCATCAACAAAACCAACACTTACAGATAGGATAATCGATTGGGAAGCTTACAGCGACTACTTAAATTCGACGCTATCAATCCCAATGTCCCTTAAGACCGAAGAGGAACTCGAAAAAGCTGTTGATAAGTTCACAATCAGCTTACAACAGGCTGTATGGTCATCATCTGTACCAAGACCCAGCAGAAATACGTCTCTTCCAATCTATCCGCAGTACATTAGAGACCTGATCAGAGCAAAGAGAAGAGCGCGCAAAGTGTGGCAGACTGGTCGACTCCCATCTGACAAACGGACTTTCAATAGACTTAACAATGAACTTAAACGTCAGATTCAGAATTTTAAAAGAACGATCTACGACAATTACCTCAAAAATCTTTCGACTGACGATGGAAGCTTATGGAGACAGACTAAGAAACTTGTAAAGCATCGTGAGGTGTCAGCACCACTCCGAAACGTAGATGGTTCCTGGGCTGTGTCAGACCTTGAAAAATCTGAGCTCTTTGCCAACCATCTTTCTTCTGTTTTCACACCACATACTGACTTCTCTAATACTGATCACGATAGACATGTACAAAACACTTTAGACATTCCTTTACAACTGTCATTACCTCCACTTTGCTTCGCTCCAACTCAAGTTGCAGAACAAATCAGACAGTTACCTAAAAAGAAAGCTCCCGGTCATGACCTGATAAATGCTCAAGTGCTCCAGAAAATGCCAAGGAAAGCTCTAGTATACCTAACATCAATTTATAACGCAATACTCAGAACGACTAAATTCCCCTTACAATGGAAATATTCATTCATAAAAATGATTCACAAACCTAACAAAAACACTGACATTCCTTCATCATACAGACCCATCAGCTTGCTCCCATTATGTTCTAAAATCTTTGAGAAACTTCTCTACAAACGACTTTTTGACATACTGACTACTGAAAACATAATACCTGAACATCAGTTTGGATTTCGTTCACACCACTCAACCATTCATCAGCTACACCGAGTGACAGACTACATTGCGACAGCACTAGAGCACAAATTATATGCAACAGGAGTATTTCTGGATGTTGCTCAAGCGTTCGATAGAGTCTGGCATCAGGGACTTCTTTTCAAACTTAAGACTATACTCCCTCCAACCTACTATCTTATTCTTCAATCTTTTCTTTCTGACAGATTTTTCTCTGTTTGCCAAGGTACAGAACTATCTACCATTAAACCAGCCCTAGCAGGGGTGCCTCAGGGGTCAGTACTCGCTCCTCTGTTGTATATTATTTACACATATGATATTCCAGATCCTCTCGATACTCTGACCGCGACTTACGCAGACGATACAACAATCTTGACAAGGCATCAAAATTCAGCATACGCCTCACAGACTTTACAATATCACCTAAACAATTTCTACGACTGGTGCAAACTCTGGAAAATTCGACTCAACCTAGACAAATCACAACATATCACTTTTACCCTTCGACGTGAAACTTGCCCCCCTATTTACCTTGACAATATCCAAATTCCTCAGACTGACAAAGTTCAATATCTTGGACTGACCTTTGACAGAAGAATGACATGGGGCCAACATATTAAAAACAAAACAAAAACTCTAAACCTAAGACTACGCCTATTGTACTCACTCCTTGCAAGAAATTCGAAATTAAAACTTAGACAGAAATTGAATACATATACTTACCTACTCAAGCCTATTTGGACCTACGCTTTACAGATATATGGGACAGCCAAAAAGACTCACATACGTAAATTACAGACTTTTCAATCTAAAACTTTCAGGACTATCACCAAAGCTCCCTGGTACGTCAGTAACATTACTCTACATAAAGACTTACAGATGCCAACAGTTAACGACCACATACGAACATACTACAAACGATTTCATAATAACTTACACGGACATACAAACTCATTGATTCGAGGCATGGCCACAACTAACATGCCCGATAACACCCGAAGGAGGCTTAAAAGAAGCTGGATGAGGGATCTCCTCCACTAACTATAAACATTGCGGTCAAGACAGGAAGGACGCCGCTGGGTACTCCTCTCCCTCACGCCTATTCCAAGACCAATCTCTACATATTGACATCACACTCGCTGATTGTCGGAACTTCTGACAGGTGTGAGTTGAAGAATCAAGTTCAAAAAAAAAAAAAAAAAAAAAAAATTAAGAAATAGAAGTTAAAATGTAACAATAAATAAAAAGGAGAACTGATAAAAAAAAGAAATTGGATTAAGAATAGCTCAGGTGATTCATGCTTATAATAAAAACGAATAATAAAAATGCATATAATACAACAAAGCCACTTTTTATTTATTTGTGAAGTATTTTATGTGCACTATTTATCTTTTTCTTTTGACTTATATCTGTATTTTATATTTGTGATGCACTTTTTAATTTTTAGCTTTACATGCTTGGCTCGAAACTTCGGAAACTAGAATAAAATGTATCACTGAAAATCCTTACTATATACATCTTCCAGGATATTTTATTACATATATGATAATTTAAAAAAAAATAATGGGAAAACCAATCAATTATTTTAATACATATAAGGAGAGGTTGAAACTTTTATTTTTTTAAAAAAGCTCTATTTTAATGGTTTCCGTGAAACTCTTTAGGAAATATGCACGTAAAGTAAAAGTTCCAAGGAAGTTTTCATAATAAATTTCTAGATTTATGAAACTTTCATTTATTTAAGTTCTTAAACTTAAAATTACGTTAAATGAGAAATAAACAGTAACAGGGCTTTGAAGAGATATAAGTTATCTTAAATGTATTATTTGATTCAAAGTTATCGTTAGCTAGAGTAGGTAAGAACAAAAGTAATTTTTTAAATCGGATTTTTGACGAAATTAATATAAATATTAATTCCCTCCCCCCTTTTTTTAAATAAATGTTCTGTAAAAGTTTGACTTGAAATTCTTTAAGGGAAAAGATTATAGTTTGAAAATAATTAAAAATAAAGATAAAAATTTCGTTTCCCTGCTAATAAGCATATCTCGTATGAAATGGAAAAATACGGAAAGCCAATTTTCTTGCATGACATTTCATTTTTAAAAAAAAAAGTTATAATAATAACAAAAAAAGGAGAGCCCACAGGGCTAGAGGGAATGAAAAGAAAATAGTTGAAGAACGATCGTAAAACCTAAAAAGGAGAAGGAGACAGACACGGAAATAAAATAGCAGAGTTCGAGGCGGAGTTGTTGATAGCGAATATAGCGTGCATACAAATCAAGAGCCGGGCATCTATCAGTCTATCACTGGCCGACAAATTAGTTTTTCATCAGGGCAGGTAGACCCCCTGACAAATTGCCACCCGCCCTGATAAACATCGGGGGTAATGAATGGGGGGGCCCTGTCCCCTTTATCGTGTCACTTCTTTAGCACTTAGTAAAAAATAACTAGCTACCCCCGCCCTTTTACTTTAAAATATGGTTTTGGAGGGATTAAAATTCGGGATTGATGGAGCCAATGTGTGGTAGTTCAAAGAGCAGTCGTTTGCTCGTAAATCCCTAAGAGGATCTGTATCAGATTGGCACAAAACAACTTTTCAAACGGGTTAAAAACACCTGAAGCTTTTCCGTACAAATATTTTGGCTTTATCGTATATATCATAATAAATATTTATGATTGAATTTTATAACAATATTTTGAACAAATACAAGAATAAATCATATTGGCAAATTAATGTTACGTAATTAGAACGACATTAAACTGCATTGTTCCCTCCTATTTTTCAAAAGGTTTATTGAAATTATTAAGATTTGGATGCTACCTTTTTCCACACCCTCCAATTTTAGTAGACCTGGGTCCACTCTAATCCTCTTCGAGAAATGTTCAGGAATCACAAAAAGTATTCCAATTATAATATCAAAAATAATAATTTTAAAAATAACTAAAAAAAAATATTTATCTGTTGCGCATATTTCCGAAAATTATTAATAATTTTAATAGTTATTAAAAATATTGAAACTTTAACAAGGATGGTTCTAACTTCTAGATCCTTTTTTGAATAAAAGAAGGTTCGTTGTAGTTAGTTTTAGAGAAAAAAAATTATGATTCATAAGAGGGAGGGAAGAATCATTAACATTATAGTAGTGTTCAGTAATTCATTATTGTACACACTCAAGAAATGTTTGTTTGTGGCTTCGGTTTGTAGTTTTCTCACTTTCAAAGAATATAGAAGCCTAGTTTTTACTTTCACTTACCTATGTATGTAATATATAGTAAGTGTAAGTACTGCGGGAATACGCGTTTTGAGGTCCTCTAAGTCCAAATAACCAAGTCCCGCAAAATGGTCTGTGTGTGTGTTATGTGTGTTTGTTAACAGTCTAGCTGAAAGACGAAAAGTCATAGAGAAGTGAAATTGCATACTTAAGGTTTTTTATATGCAAGGGATGTTAAAGCAACGTTTTCGTCAAAATCGGCTAACCGGAAATGGCACTTTATATAAAGGACTAAACACATTATCTCGAAAACCGCTCTGAAGATTTTGACTAAATGCATCGTATCTGTGTAAAAGTAAGCAGTTTTAAATAAAATGTTCACTTACTGCTCACACTTTCACTCTTTCTTTGGTTGTAAAAAGTAAATAAATGACAACTCAGCATTAAACTTATTTTATAAGTAGTTATATCCCTTATCGCTTCTAATTAATTATTAATTCTAATTTCAAAATGACTAACTTGGAACCCACATACTAGGCTTAAAAGACAAGAACTTAACCGACGATTTGGCCAGCTATACAGACTGCTTAATAGAAAATCCAATCACTCAATAGAAAACAAACTATTAATATACAAGACCATACTCAAACCCTTCCGGACCTACGGACTTGAACTGTGGGACACAACTAAATTTTCGAACATCAAACGCCCCCAATCCTTTCAGTCTAAAGTCCTCCGTATGATAGTCAATGCTCCTTATTATATTACAAATAAAAAACCCTACATCACGACCTTTACATCCCTTATGTCCTTGACGTTATTCCATCCCGATTCTCAAATTTTCACCTGAACCTAATCCTTATCTAGCTACAGTCATCCCTACAATCCTCCTCGAAGGTTGAAACGGCAGTGGCCTCGAGATCTTTTATAAAGACGTCACTGGAGTTCTGGCAATGGTCAGCTTCTCCACCCAAGTCATGAGTGTTTGTGGCTTTAGTGCTCTCTATCAGTCTCCATCGGACTGGTAATGCCGGCGAAGCGGCTGAGAGAGAAGCGCTGGGATCTCTTAGAGTCTCGCTTTGTCCTTCACACGTGAGGGAAAGGGCTGGATTCGGAGATCTCTTGCCTGATTGTAAATATTGTAATTAAGTATGAATGTTTTTCTATTTATTTCTTTTACTTATAATTTATTTAATTTTGCTAAGAATTTCTGTATTTTATTTAATTTTAACTCTAGGTTAAAATTCCTTGGTTTATTATAGTTTTTGCCTTTCTTATATAAATGGATATATTATTATTATTATTTTTATAGTATTGTATATATGTGGTATTAATGTGCCTCACTCAGCTTTAGTACTCAGTTTCCTTAAGTGTGGCAAAATGTATTATTTCTTAAAAAAAGATAAAAAATAAAATAAATTCAAAATGTGTTAATCTAATAGAGGAAAAGCATACAAAATTCATCACACTTTGTATTTTCGCCTTTTATGTAGAAATTTGCTTCAGTCGTTTTAGAAATAATAAAGATGTATGCTATATTTCTTTCTATTGGTACTTTTATATTCTATTTTTAAATATGTCACACAGTAACCCACCTGCAATTCAAATTGAATAAAAACCTCTAAGATATTACCCGTAAATGTGCCCTCAGATGAAAAAAGGTTGGGGACCCCTGTTGTAAAATATTATTGAACTTGAAGCAGCTTTGAATTTCCTAGTTTATGGAAGATATAAGCCGACGTTTATAAACCTAGTGGCCCAAACCGTTCCTGCTGGTTTCCAAAGGTATCAGTAGTACCAATTAACTTTTTCCAGGCTAGTGAACTTCGGCCTTCTCTAACTAAAACAGCAGTATTTAGAAGATGGGAAGCTGAACCTCGATCTAATATCGGCTATCGAGAGCTAACCGCTAGCAGGCGCCTCTTAATCACAAATCGGCCCCGACGCAGCCTACACATTTCATAATAAGCGGGACCAATTAGGAGCTCTGGAACGGCAGCTGTAATGTTCAGCAGACCGTAGTGACGAGGAGATAACGGCTCCCTGGCCCGGAGCAGATAGCAATAATATATTATTGAGCTGAGAGGGAGTTGCTTAGTTGTTAATGGCTGAGTTAGCCGCAATTAGATGGCGCTGCCCTCGCCCTGGTATTTAGCCATGATAACAAAGATACATGGCCCCCCACTCCTCCTCCGCCAACAATGGCAAACCCCCTCCTGATATATAGGCTTCAGCTATAAGGAGCTATTACCTCTTGCCGACAATGGTGCACCGTAAAACTTGTTGTATATTTCATCCCTCCGTCTAATATGCTGTAACTTTTCGGCCGGAGGGGCCCCAGCCAACATCTCTTGGCCTAACAGCTCGCCATATTGCCCCAGAGTTGAAAAAATTAACAACTCGTGAGATGCAACTTTTCCAGCTACATTAGTGAACTGAGTATGTCTTAATGGGTTCTTTTTTTTTCTTTTTTTAATCCTGACAAACAAGTATTACCAACCAGTAAATAAAATCTTATTTTTAGAAAATCAAGAAAAGTTGTTTATCTAATAGAATGTTTTATCGAATTTCTGACTCTTATAATAAGGTATAATATCACAGCAACATTTTAGCGCAGGGTGTGTGAACTTGTGAAATTTTAACTACTGATGTATTAATTATTTTATATATATATATATATATATATATATATATATATATATATATATATATATATATATATATATTATATATATATATATATATATATATATATATATATATATATATATATATATATGTGTGTGTATATATTTTCGGTTGGAGCTACAGAAGATGAAGATCTTTGAACGCGAGTGTAGACTCCTAGATCATACCCCGATTCCTGATTTAAAGTAAGGGGTAGGGTCATCAATCTTACGCCCGGTCAGTGCGAGTTGCCTCCAGTAGCCTGACGGGCCTCACATACCCGGAGGACGGGGGAGTGGAATCTCGGGCAGCGTGGCTTTTTTTGGTGGACGGACACCCATCCAAGTGCAAGTTACGCTTGGCACAAGGCTACCCCAACCCCAACCCCAAAAATACATGTTCTAGTAAAGAAGTATCAATGTTAATGAGTCAACATAATCTTATCGCTATAATTTGGAGATTTTTTTGCTATATTAAGTGGAATTTCAATAGTTATTTTTAACTTTTAAAAATTAGAAAAGAGGTCAACACATCATTAAAAAAATGTATGATACCCTATTATAAATATACTAAGGTATAATTTTAAAAAGTTCTTGTTGTAAGTTGTAGTAGTTAACTAATTATTTATTCGGATACACCCGCTGTTTAGGCAACTTTTACAATTATGGTAAAATAACTGGCATGAGTTTCAATATGGCAACATTCCCATTTTTAAGGTAGCATTCTAATTTTTAAACAATGGACTGTATCTCAAGGGATTGGTAGGGTAATGATTGTGCAAAAAAAAAAAAACAGCTTACCGTCTACATGCCAGCCTACATCTTTTTTAGCTGGAGAGCTCTCCGAGGTGGCTTCTTATGCTGGAGATGGTGTTTGCCAAGTGGGAGGTACCGGTGGAGTGGGCAGATACAACCAGTTCCTCTCAGCGCTTAAGGGCTTAAATTATCTTTATCTTTTAGATCTACCCCCACCACTCGCCGTAACGCGGGACATTTAAACGAAAACCTCTCTTTGGCACAACCAGCCGCCGTGGATCAATCCTCCTGAGGTACACCCAGTTTATATAATAGTAGTTCATTACTAAAGGGAAAAAACCCCTGTAAATGAGCGTAATCTTCATAATATCACATTTTAAAAAGAAAAATACCTCCTTACGATGTGCGGAAGCCAAGAAACCAGTTGTAGTGGTTCAGATTATTTTTAAAATTCTAAAAAGCAAATATTTGTTATGAAAAAAAAATACGGTAGGTGTTTTATATCAGCGATAAATTTATTCGGTCTTCCCCAGATTATGGAAGCAGGTTCAGTAGAACTAATTAATTTAAGCAGTGTAACTCCCAGTACGTATTTATTTTTATATTTTAATTTTTTTTTAAATATTCTTTGCTGACTTTTATACTTCGACAAAATATAGGGGGGGTATCCTCTAAGTAATTTTTTTTTAAAAGATGAAAAAGTGAAAAAAGTAGATTGAGCCTATTGGATTTTAAGAAAATTTTCACTACTCATTTTTATACAGCCCAGTAAAATTTCTTCACGTGCTCTATCACCGGCTCCAAGGTGCAGAAGTTTTTTCATTAAGACTAGCACCGGAGACCATAAGGCCAGGAACCGTATTCCCTACATAATTAGAGAAGTTGTAAAAGGAGATCTGCTTCCAAAAGGGGTATTACAGTTTTATGAATAATCATTCATAACTCCGTAGTTATTATCACCGAGCTCACAATGTGTCTGAGTTAAGGCGTAAAAAATCCATTCTAAGGGCAAGATTACCTCTACTCCTTTCAGGCAAATAACCGGAGAAAAACTCGGAAATTTAAAAGACACAAACCTTCCCTCGTCTCGTTTTATTCTTTTTTTTTTTTTTTCTTTCTTTTCTTTTAACTAACTCTTCTCCCCTCCCTCCCGGGGCCGGAAACTGAGCATTAATTAAAGAGACCCAGGTGTTAAACCAGAAACGGTTTTCCTAAGCACATAATTAGCTCAACGATAAATACTATTGCTCGGCTATTAAGAAGCTTAGATTTTTAAACAGGCTAGCGTAAACCCTTATTTAAATAAATTCGTTAAAAAATATTGCGACTTTTATATATTTAAAAAAAAAAATTCAGTATAATTTCATGAAAAAATAATTAGTCTCAGACATGGGGACACGGATCAGGTACATAGAATCCCAAAGGATTTTCCTCTGTAGGCCTTAGTACTGAAACTGGTTCTAATGAGTCTACTGGGAATAACTGGGTAGCTTATTGAATTAAGAAACAGTAATCCTTTTTAGAGCTATTATATTATAAACATTTGAAAATTTAACAACAAGCAACTTAATATGGCTTAAAATTCGTACCTAATTTTTCGTGGAATTGATTTATTTTATTTATTTTTTTATAATTATTTAACTAACAAGTTTTCACTGACATCGAGGTAAAGTGGTTTAAAACCTTTTGAAGAACCTGTATCGTCTTTCTAAAATTTATATCATTCCTTACATTTTCACATGTGAGGAAAACAGTTTGTCAGAGTTGATCAATAATTGAATTATAAGTGTAAAAGATTTTATTTTTTTTGGCTTTAAAAATTTTATTTGCATGTGTCAACTTAATGTTGACAATCAGCAAATGTGCCGAAAATATAAGAAATAATGCCATTTCAGGCATGGAGAAATAATGTACTCAGCAGCACTATTTATTCTTGAATCAATTAATTTGGTTGCCTAAGGAAGATCTCTCATCCATACATATTTTTAGTCTCTTCCTCACATTCAGGGGTACATCAGCTGTGGCCATATCTCTTATTAATCTGTTGTTATCTCTTTTTAAATTTCTGTAAAACTGTTGGTAAAGGAGCGTTGTATGTTGTCAATTGTTGGAAGGTAGAGGTCAGTATGTAGAATTTTTTTTGGTCACTTATCAAGATGCTTTTGTGATGAGTCGCAATTATTTCGCAAGTTGGAAGTTTTTGTAGGTGAGTCTTTTTAGAGATACCATATACCTGTGAGAAATATGTCCATGTAGGTTTAAGTAAATAGGTATATTCAGTTTCTGTCTCAGTTTCAATTTTGAAGATTTATAAAATAATAATATTAATGAGCAAGCCTAAAAAATAACACTGAAGAAAAAAAAATGGATATATGTTTACATAAATGAACAAATTTATGGTATTATTACTCAGAAATTTATATAATTTAAAAAAATTAAACAAAAAAGATACCAGGAGTTAGTTCAAAGTATATCGATGGCATTTATCTTATTTTTAATTATTCATATAATTTCTTTTTTATAATTAATTTACCAACTTTATGTCTTATACAAAATTTTAACTTATATTATATATATTGCCTTATACTTACTTGCATTAGTAAAAAAATCGTATTTATTAATTGGAAACTTTTTAATTATTGTTAAATTAAAAAATGTATTTAATTTATTCTTTTGTACTATAATCAAAAGTATACCCATTTATTGTTTTTATTCTAAACTTGTTTCTTCTCTTGTCTCTCAGGGTTGTGACGTCTGAAACTTTCTTATCGAACTCTAGCCGGAGAAAATAAACGAAGCAAAACAGAAAAGTTTCTAGATGATGGTTAATATTTCAAATCTTGAAAGCAAGAAAAGAAGCTTCAACGGCACTTACTTCATATTATATTTTTTCACGAAAAGCAATGCATTTTATTAAAATTCATTTATTAATATTTTAATTAGAAATAGATGTTATAGAGAAGTGACGCTACATAATCCGCATTAGTCCTTCCTCCACTAATTGATTTTATTTATTTATTTTGTTCTTTTTTTGTAAAGAACGTAAAAAATCCATTAAGCTTTAGCTTCATGCAAGTGCACACAACATTTTATTTTAGTAAGAGTGCATTAGTGATATATGATAATAGACATGTAACCAGTGCCAGAATCAATAGTGAAGTCAAATTACATTTATTTCTACTGAAAAAAAAATACAATACTTTCCTTGAAATGAGTGACAAACATAATAAATGTGAATGTTTTATTATATCAACTTACCTTCGACCGAGCTTTGGAGAAATAAAATGATGTGAAAGAGAAAAATCATTTTCATGTTCAATCCGTTTCCTTCATAATGGGGATTTCAGTTACAGCAAATAATCTGTAAATAATGTATGAATTAGATTTAAAGTATAAGCAAATAAATTGCACAAATATATAAAATGAATATTAAGGGTAAAAAATATGTTGTAAAAGATTGTCACACATTGGTCGGAAAAGAATAAAAAACGATAAAAATCCTCGGAAATTCTAATTTTGGAAAAATATGTAAAAAAAAAAAAAAACTTAATGTGCCATTGAACTAAGACTAAAAGTATCCTGGTAACGACAACCATTATTATTATTGTTTTAATCAATAAATAAAATATATTTTATGTATATCAAGCTGTAAAAATGAAAATATATTAAATAAGTTAATTTACCGAAAAACTTATTAATATCTATTATCTACATTAATATCAAGTGGGCAACGATAGAAACGATATAAAACCAGTGATAACAAAAGCAGAGAAAATCGGAATACAAGCAAATACAGATAAAACAATATACATGGATGGCATAAAGAATATCCCAGATTTTTTCTTGAATGTGTTTCTTAGCATTTTCTGTCTGATTTTTGGTTCCTATATTTTCTCTTCTATTTTCTATGACGATAAGAAATAAATTTATTTATGACTGGAAGGAGGCAGTGGGTCCAGCCAACTTCAACATTGGAGCACGGAGAAGAGGACCACCACCAAGAGGACCGCCGGAAGACGGTCACCCTTGATAAAAACTACTGCTACTCGTATTAGGCAACACAGGATGGCATATAAATATAAGTTCACAACAAAGTACAAATAATTATTACAGGTGGTGCTGTGCATTAAAGTGTTTTAATGCATGTTCTCCAACTCTTACTGTTTTGATTTGAGATCCCGTAAATAATGTGGAAAACCATTCCTAAAAAACAAAGAATCTTTTTTTCGTTGATGTAAATACCAGTAAGTGTGGATTTCCTGTCTTACTATTGTAGAACAGGAAATCCGGATTTAACTTATAATATTATAAAAAGACAAGAAACTGCTTATAGATTCCGACTTCTGCAATACTTACTTGACGAACATTCTAAACTTACAATATTCCACAAAACACTAACGTACACCACCATCATCAGGCCCATTTGGACATATGAAATGGGGCTCCGCTAAATCTTCAAATTCTTATCGTACCCAATCCTTGCAATCCGAAATCCTCCGTAAAATGCTCCTTATTATGTCATAATTAAAATTATTCTTGAAGACCTCAACATTCCTTTTGTTAAACAATTGGCCGGATTATATTCTCCTTTTTTAATTCCAAACTCCTATGTCCTCTTAACCCTCTAGTTCATAACATTTAATCTAAAACAATTCCCGACAACCCGCCGAGGCATCTGAAAAGAAGATGGCCAAGGAACTTTCTAAATTAATCTAATCTTTGAAGTGCTTCCAATGGGTAGTCTCTTCAAAAGTTGTTATCATGTTTTAGTAGATTTAGGTACTTGTTGAATATATGTATACAATTGCAATTACCAATAAATGAATAAATAAAATAATGAAAAAGTCTGGACTTAAGTCTTTTTTTTTTTTTTGGACACTAATATCAATAGTGTCCAAGTATTTTGACAACCTTTGAGGTGAAAAAAAGATTTTTCCTATTCAAAGTCTAATGGAGAGTTACCTGGTATTGACAAATCTCGACTTACCTGGTTCTTGCTTAATGGTAAAATATTTAAGTAAAAAAACTCTGATGATAGATATTCAAATAGTACTTTTCTTCAATAAGACTTAATATATTTGTTATAAAAAATATTATTAAAATAAAAACTAAACTATTATAAGAATCAGATCATGTTGATCTACTGAAAAGAAAAATGAGAAAATTATAATATAAATCTTTGGTAAATAAGGTTGACCGTGGCAACCAAAATCAGGTTACCAGGAAATCGTTTCTCTTTTCCCTCAAAACCGACAGTAATAAAAGGAGTATCCACTTGAACCCCACGAGCACACCAATTGAGTAATTGAATCGGGGAAATTCAAAGTAACTCAACCTTTTAAAATTAAATTAAGCCTTTAGCAAATTAAAACTCTTATAAATTAAATTTCACAATACATCGAGGTTGCCCGTCGATTAATTAATTAATTAATTAAGTAGTTCAAAACATACACATTTTACATTTATTATCTGTGTTTTAAGAATAAGTTAGGTTGCCTCTAAATTTTAATTTAATATTTTTTTTTATTCCTTACTACCGAAAGTATGAAATCATTGTATTCGTGCGAGAAGCTAGAAAAAAATAATACGCTCAGAATCGAAAATATTACGTTTCAGGCGTCAAGGATCAAATTTGGTTCGGTGTCTGTCTGTTGTTAAATCAAGGCAATATCATCTAGTACCGCTCATCCGAATTTCATGAAATTTTCAGGAATTATGCAGGTTGGTGTCTAGGTAGTCTGATATCAATTTTATCAAATTCCATCTACCACTTTCGCTTACGCACATGCAAACATATTGTTTTAAGATGTACCAATTCGATCTTGCTCAAAGTTTAATAAAAGGTAGTTATTGGTGAAAAAATAATGTAGTGTCAATTTTATTGAATTAGGTTTTCTAATATTGAAATATGTTCTTCTATATACGCAAAACATGTTTTTATTGATACGTCTGTAGTTCAAAAACCGAAAGTTCTATTCGGCTCAAATTAGGAGGTAAGTTAGAGATTGGGTTTATGAATTATTTGTGAATTTTATCAAGTTTTGTCCACTATTCAAGAAAAAAAAAATACACCCGCTTTCAGATCAGGAAATTTATTATTTGACATACCTATAGTTTGTAAACTGCGCGTTCAATTTGACCCAAACGCAGAGGTAATTTGGAGAATAAATAGAAATTACCTGATATCAATTTCATTGAATTACAATAATTAATTAAATTAATATAAATAATTATTAACAATATAATGGCTGTGAAATGTGGAAGGCATTGATCATCTGGAATGGAAGTTAGGTTAACACAATATTTTTATGAGGTTGTTTGGTCCATTCCAAACGTTACTGGCATGACACTTACTGCCATCATTTAGATTTCGAGTAATTTTCAGTAAATTTAAATTAATTTTCACTACGAGTTTATGTATAAAAAAGACACACATATTTTTATATTAAAGTTAGTACCGAACAAAAAAAAGTTGAATTCTTCCTATTAAGTATATATCACAACTGTTAGTGAAAAAGGTCGTATGTAAATATTTTCAACTTTTATTCTATTTGTGCTAAAGTTGACATTTTGTAGTCTGCAACTGATGTACGCAGTCTGCTTCGACGGAAAATAGCAGAGAGCAATAAAATATGAAATTATACTAATAAATCATAAAGAAACGATTAGTTCTTATGCTCTACTGAAAAACATTCAATGTTGACATACGGTATTTTGCACTAACAGAAGTGATATTAATGTTCAGTACACAGTGAAATTTTTTTTAAACCACGAATCATCAAATATGCAATCTGCAAATGCAGAACTCTTTTATATTTTAGTATTCAATGAACAAAACTCGTGAATATCAAACCCGTATATGTTGAGAGATTACTGAATTTCCGAATACGGCTTCTACCAGAGATTTTATTATCATACGAAAAATGTTAGACCTTGTAATATAGATATTTTTTAGCCAATGAACACGGTGAGGAAGCTATACTGATCTTACTTGGCAAACGTTTGTTTTTAAAAGGCGATGTTTCCGATAGAAACAAAGGAATCAATGCGTAGTTGACTATATTTTATTAAAATGTCTTGATTGTTAATGTTTTTTATTGTTTGAATTATTTTATTTATTTAAAATGAATTATATTATGTGGTACAATTCTATTCATTTTTTTTTCTTGTCTACTTTTCTCGACTACGGGTTTTTCCTGGACAAGGTGAGTGAGCGAGGGATTAATGCAAGAGTTAAAAGTAAACGGCACCGTGACTAGAACTCGTCATCTTCAGTTTATCAGGTTGCCGTGAAACGCTTATTTTGCTAAAGTAAAAAAAAAAAAAGCCTGTTCGGCCTTCCCGTTCGTATCAAATATTATTTTCAAATACACGTCTAAAGCTAGGCTAAAAATGTATTCATTTGTTCTAACGCATTATAAATATCCTCTGTTTACAAGGAATACTCCTATCACGGAATTCAAATTACATTCCATTGTCTACATATATGTCAGAAGGAATACATTTCTAAAAAACAATAAAACGTTTCATGATATATTGTGGTAAAAGAATGAAAAAAAAAAAGAAACAATGAGTGTGTAAACAAATATCTACATATTTGTTTACATACTCATTGTTTTTTTTTTCATTTCTTTTTTTATTCTTTTAGCACAATATATCATGAAACGTTTTATTGTTTTTTTAGAAATGTATTCCTTCTGAGATTTATTTTTTCGTTAAACGTTTGATTATTCTTATAAAGTGATTCGTGACAATCGTAATATATAAATGAACATGATAGGTACCGTTATAAACGTAGGTTCTTGAGTCCTCGTCTGAAAAACTTGATAAAGGTTCAGATCAATTTTAAATAAATAACAGTGTATGTTAAGTTTATGGCAAAGCATAACTTGAAACGCTTGTTTAGTACCAAGTAAAAAATGTTAGCCAAAGGTAATAATCACATTTTTTTCTTTTAGTAAACTTAATGTAATAGGTGACAAATAGTCACTCAGACTATTTAAATTTTAAAATGACTGCGTTCTGACTTTTAGCTCCTATGATATGTAGAACTGTCGACGAACTTCGTCAAGAAAGTCACATTTAATTTATTACTTATTTACTTTCACGAGGAGCTATTGCAACCATTTTATTTTTTTTTTTTTTTTTATGCACAAAAACACCGTATAAGCACTGTGGGCTGTTTCAGTAAATTTAGCGGGACAAAAATTAAAAAATAGAAACTCAATATTTGTTTATGAAAAATTGCATTATACGTATGTTTATACATCTGTGGAATATGAAAAAGAAGAATCAGCCAAAAAAAAAAACTATGCAAATAAAATTGAAAGTCAGTTTTAACAATAATGGGTACCGGTTTGATTGCCACAGTGAACAACAAATAAATTTTATACCGCTAAGTTAAGATTTTTTCTCCCAAAATATATGTTCAATATACAGAAATAAACCTCCTTAAAATGTTTGAGTGGGATTTATTAAATATTAGGATTGAATTATAAGTAATATTTTGGAAATCGCGCAGAAATTTGAAATGAAGATCAGGTAAGCAAATTTTAAAAAGGATATCAACTTTACCGGAACACTTGAGAGAACTTCATAATATATTCATGTCCAGTTTCTAACAGTCTTGCAATTTGTTTATTTACTTAGTTCGCTCCCATAATATTCTATTGAAATAATTTACATACTATTTTTAATTAATAAGGTACATTACTGGAGATTACTGGATTCAACAATCTCCACTAATTTTTATTTTAATTCATAATCTAAACAATAATAGCTGCCCGGAAAAATATTTATAATTAAAAAAAAAAAATCAATTCCAAACTGTAACAGAATATCAAGTTATTTTTTAGAGGAGTCGGAAAGTTTCTGAAATCAACTAACCCATGCAAGAAATTTTCGTTCCGTTCCGGTAAATTGTTGAGGCGAAACTCGGCGAGCGAGAGGCGAAGCTTAACTCCCATTTATTCGGAGAGGCCCTGGCAGGAGGATATACAAAAAGAGACAGGAAAAGGATGAGTATGGTTTGAAAGTTTTAATAAACTCCGACGAAAACAGACGAGCCATTTATTTAGAACGAAGTGGCTGAAGAAAGAGGAGAGCTTCATAAACAAAAGGTGAGAAAATCTAACCGGGTCTGCATCATTAATAATCTGGGGCACCTTCCAGGTGGATTCATGGACCAGCTTCCTTCTAATGAATAAATACTTAGCCAGCCACTCTTCAATCATAAATAGCGCCATTTTTTACTCTCTCTCTCACTCCCTCCGGGTCAAATCAAATCCAAAGCCTTAGCTTTATGTTCTCTGAGGCAATCTCTTTTATAGATATATATTTCTTTAGGAGGCCAAATAGATTTTCATTCAGGGACCTTGATGATTTATCGTCCGGGTCTCCTTTCAGAATCTTCCTGAGTATAGCGTCTGGGAATGGTATGTTGCATTATTTATGAAGTCCTGGATAACCGCTTGATCATTACTTTTCCTGGATGATGAAGTTGTGTATCCTGCCACTTCATTTGAGATCTCATTCGTGTATGATACGGGTTCATTAGTTAAGCTAAATTTGATTAGCTGTTATTTTTTATAACTAAAACTAAATTGATTTTTTACTTGATGATACATTCATTAATAAAAATAAACTTAGCTAATTTTTTTAAAAAACAATTAATGTGATATATGGCTTATAAGCTTAACGATGGGAAACCTTTTTATGATTAGATGCCGCAGTAATGTTAGGCAGTGCTAATAGAGACCGCAATAATTCTTTATATTATACTGTTGCTATTTTTATTTACCACTAAATACATACATCCCCACATACACACATTCAACTTTATTCAGTTAATATCCAAATTTTCGTTACTTTAATAATTAAATATTAATTAATTACACCGCTATATTAATAAATATCGCGCCAAAACGTTTGGAAGCCGCATGTGACCTCCGAGGCCGCAACTACGTCACAGAGACCCCATGCAGTCTCCGAAGCCGCAGTTCCTCCCCTACGATCTAGACAAGGGGTCTTCAAACTCTTTGGCCCGCGGGCCACATTGAGACCTTCACTAAGTCCCATGAGCCATATTAAGGCCTCCTCAAAGTTCCGCTTCCTATGACTTGTGATAAATAAATGACTGCTCAGTTGTTAAATGAGCTTTCTAAGAGAAACAACTCCTGAAATAAATATTGTCTAAACCACGTGTTTGGGTGAGATACTTAATTTCGGATTTTTTAATAGCATTAAAAATGTTACCATGTAATAAAAAACACTATAGTAGACCGTAGTTTGGAGACCTCTGAACTAGACAATCATTCTAGCACTTTATATACTTTATTTTCTCTCTTTTTATGAAATCGTTATATCATTCTTTCTATGAAATTCATTAAATTCTCATTTATCCGGTCTAGCGTGACAAGATCTAATCCCGATAAAAAGCATTTCGCTAGTATCACACAAAACCTTATAATTTTTTTGAATACACAAAGAAATAATAAGAAAATGAAATGAGAAATAAACACTGCAAGATCCATTAATGAACTAAATTCATAGTTCAAATATGTGTTTAAAAAAAAATTTAATGAATGAAGGGCAAACACGAAAGCATTGAATCTTTATATTAAAAATAGTCATAAGTACAAAAGATAAAATCTTTTTAGTTTTTCATAAATTAAATTACAACTACTATCGTTGTTAACGGGATGTTGTGTAATATCGAATCAGTTGATTGTAAATAAAAATAAAAGAACAAATAAAATATTTAAAAAATGGATAATCCAGTTACGGCTGCATATATGCAAAAAAAGTGTTGCTGTCTCGATATTTTTAAATACATTTTTCGATAAATAAATTGGTAAAATTTTCGATTTATCAAAAAACATAATAATGGAAATCGACTTTGCTAAATAAAACATACATAAACGTTCAAAATGATATATTTCTGCAACAAATAGTCCGATTTCGATGACACTGACAAATAAAAATTTAAAATTAACCCAAGTATCCAATTAGGAGTATAATGCCTCATCCTTTGATTTATCTCATTGCTTTTTTTATCATTTGAAACGAAATATTATTTAATATCTGTGAAACATGTGCTAGTGGTGGGGTGTTTAGTAGCAATCTGTTTAATTTTCTGTTTAACAGTTTCTTTTATTAAACAGATACAGTAAATTGTTTCATCCCCGATTAAACAGATACAAGGATTACGTTACATTAAGAAGAGGCAGATTTTTAGAATCAGCACTGAACTCATCGATGGCATCGAATAGATCTCCAAACTGAGCAAAACGAAGGCATCGACGAACTCAGTTGTGAGTTTAGAAACTTACCCAAGCCATCACACTTTTAGGTTTAGTGGGTGGATACAGTAATATCGACGGGAAAAGAGAGAATCACTGAATCTGTTTAATTTAAACAGTATTCCGAAAAGCTATTTAATTTAAACAGATCCAGAAACCTGTTTCATTAAACAGATTCTTGCAACAGATACGTAAACAGTTTTCTGAAACAGATACAGCTCCCTGCAACAACTCTACTGTACTTATGACTATTTTAAAAGCTGTTCAAGTTGTACAATTGGTTGTAACAATTTTAAAACGAACAAATTTAGCAATGAAAGTTTAAATATAAATGTGTATGTTAGCATAGTTGTAGGTAAATTCCTATAACATAACTAGCTGGAAATGAATAATGTTAAAGACTGAAAAATATTTTTGTTTCTTAGTTTGTATAACCTCATTGTAAAAATATAACGTTTCACATTCAGACCATTTATGAAGTAACGTCTATAAAAAACATTCTTTATAAAATATATGTATATTTATACTTATTTTCCCTTGTCAAATTTTAATCTGTATTCTATAATATTTATTCACACTTATTTGCCTTAGGATCATTTTAATAAGTAATCACAATTAGTCGTTGATCAATATTTATTCATGAACGTTTTTGAGAATCTTTGTCCTCCTCTTCAGCAAATAAAATGTCACATATTTGGGGAGTCAAAGTTAATAATAAGCATTTTGTTCAATGGCTGTAACAGAAAGACAAATAAGTGTGAATATATAAATCATATATGTTTTCAATTTTGCGGCAGAAAATGTGATAAGAATATGTGAAAATGGAGAGATTCGCATAAGAGATGAATGAATCATAAACTCCTCGGATAAGTTGCTAGATTATCCTTGAATAAATGAAAATTTAAGTAATTGGAATATTAAGGTCGTGATGAAATAGTTACGTGCGTACTTCTAGGGCTTATCATGGCCATCTAATAGACTTTTCTTATTTTCTAAATCGATTTTAGTTTGCATTGTTTATTCATTTATTTAGGTTATATGTTATCAATTTTAATTTTGTTCTAGTAAACCTATGTCCTCTTGTCCTACAGTATCCTTTAATAATACCCCACTTATCCCTGTTGAACAAATTCGATACCTTGGACTCCACTTAGACAAACGTCTAACTTGGAATCCTCATACCAGACTGAAACGACAAGAAACAGCTCGACGTTTCCGACTACTCCAGCACTTACTAGACAAACGCTCTAAGCTCCCAGTCAATTACAAAAGACTCATATACATGACTACAATAAGACCTACTTGGACTTACGGAATTGAGCTCTGGGGCTCCACTAAGCCATCGAATTCCTCTCGTATCCAATCCTTACAATTCAAAATCCTTCGTAAAATCCTCACAGCTCCTTACTTCGTCACAAAAAAAATCATCCATAACGACCTGTTACTGACCTGGCCCAATCCAGATACCTTTCCTTCCATAACAAACTTCACAACCATCCTAACCCTCTCGTTTCTAACCTTGCTTCCTTTTCGATCCCGGACAACCCTCCGAGGCGTCTGAAAAGAAGATGGCCTCGAGATCTCCTTTTGTAAATACATTTTTAGAGTGCTACCAGTGGGTAGTTTCTCAACAAATGATTTCATGCTTTTATATTCTTTTGTTCACATTTACTAAATGTATTTTTACTTGTAATACAGTTATAAATATCATCAATAAATAAAAAAAAAAATTTTGTTCTTAAAATTATTGTGGGAGGAAACGATATTCTCGAACCCTCGATATTTGTATTGAGGAAGGGAGCGATCGCTTCTCTCGTTCCCTCAAAGTAGGCACCTGCGATGATGTCTAATTTTGCTCCGTATTTAATTATTTTCTTATAACCTACGGTTCGGGCGAATTTTTCCCTCCACTACGTTTTAGAGCTTAGCGTTATAGTGGATGAGGATAAATTAATGAGCTTAAGAGTTACATACTTAAAGTGTCAGATAAATGGAAGTTGGCTAAAAGCAACTTTTGTAAACAAAAGCCGAGAAAATGGGCTAGAGTTTGCAGCCATTAATATACCTGAGACAGTATGAAAATAGACCGCCAGGGAGCTCGCCGGAGGTCGGAAAAACTCAGCCAAGGGAAAAACGGCCTTTTTCCCAGGGACTAATGAATAAATGGAGGCGAGCCTCGGACCGGCAATAAATTACTGTAATGAGCCTCGCTGCTCGGCCAACGCCTCCTCAGCGCTTAGTGTCACCGCGTCCAGCTGTCGCTTTCCTTCTTCTTCCTCCATTCATCCTTCCATCATCCATTATTGTATGTACTCCATTCAGTAGCATATATATTTTGCTATAAGAGGAAGAGGATAGTCCAGGGTCGCGGTCATAAACATACTAAAATAGCGGAAAAACTATTCTATTTAAAGCCGACGTTTCGACCCGACTTTGCTGGGCTCCTTCAGGGCTAAAACGGACAAGATACAAAGGGATATGGAATGTTGTAGATAGGGAATAATTGAACTTATTAAGAAGAATAACAAGAAGAAAAAGTCTTTTTATTTAACAAAATTACATAATATAAATTACAAAATAATATTTTTGGATTAAAAACCGAAAATCAGACGTACTAGTGTTGTTCTGTTGACAGTCAGAGGAGTCTGTGTTTTATAACAAAATTATATTTCAATCTATTTATATACAACTAATTAATAAGAGAAATTATATTTACAATGTGAAAGTTATATAAATATTTTAATTACAAAAAGATTGCTACCATAATTTTCCAATTTATTAATTGTTATATTCTCTGGTGAGCATTATTCTATAGAAGAAAGCATACTTGCAGTAATTTAGCAATGCTATCTAATTGTTTCCATTTATTAAATCTATTACTTGATCACAATATAAATTTCTAATCCATTTAATTATACATTCAGATAATATTGTACAAGCAGCCAGGAAGTGATAGAGTGTGTTTCGTTTGTATTACACATGCTACAATTATTATTTGTTTGATTGAAGAGTTTATAATTTAAGTTCAAAACTTCAGCTCTAATTTTAATTACCCATCTGATCACCTTCAATGAGCTTTTGTCATCAATATAATTTACTGAAGTTAAATGAGGATAAAAAGTGAAAGTTTTAGAGTTCTGAACTTTAATTACATATTGATTATAAATGTATTTCTGAATTTGAGTTCTAAATAAATATAAATTAGCTCTCCATAGTTTAACGTCAGCACAGTTAGATGGATTTAAGTTGAAACTTAATCCATGCAGTTCTATCAGATTAAGTCCCTAAACCATGTGATTTCTTTTTTAATTATCTGTAGTGCTAATATTTTTGGATATCTATGTGGTGGAAGATTCAAAATTGTTATAATGTAATCAAAATGGGGTTTAATTGTGAAGATAAATAACGGATCTATTTTAGTCTCAAAGTGAATAAAATGTGTTGGAGTAAACTTTGGTAATTTAAATACTTTTTTAAGAAAGAATCTTAGTAGTCTTTCCACGGCTTCATAACTTACCCCACCCCAGATTTGTGCTCCATAGCACATCACTGCCCTACTAACGGAATTAAATACTTTCAACTTTTTGGATAGAGCTATATCTTTGTTTTCCATAAACAGGCGTCAAATCAAATTCAAATCCGTCTTGACTTTCTCCAGTTTTTCTGCCTGGTGTTTGGACATTATGAGAGTAGGCGTGAGAACTATTCTTAAGTATTTGTACTGCTCAACTACGTCTATATGATAAACTATCTACAATAATCTATAACAACTGTTACCATTTATTTACTTCAGTTTAGGATCTTGTTACTTAGTTTACTCTGTTTATATAGTTTACTGTTCTTAATATTTCAATATACCTATTGTTTATAATTTCAATAAATTTATTCACCTAGTTTATAATTTCCATCTTACTATTATATAACTTCCACAATTTTCTGTATCCTTTTGTATCGTGTCCATTCTTCGCTTTAAGTAAAATAGTTTTTCCACTATTTTAGACTGTTTATGACCACAACCCCGGACCATCTCCTTCCGCTAAAATATACAACGGCCAATCATTAAGTTTTCTACATATATCTGCAGATTTGCGAATCCACATTACACAGGATGTCCTGTAAGTGGAGGGAAATTTTTATAAGAGTGACAGAAAACCTCAAAAGCTACAACAAAGTTCATATAAACAAATGGCCAATTTCGGGCAGTAAAAAAAATAAAAGTTTTTTTTAATTTTTTAAACAAGTCATTCCTTTTGTTGAATATAATGCTATAACTAAAAAATATTTTAAGAAATCACAAATTATTCGCGATTTGTTTTTTGCCATCATTCAATAATACTACATATACCCCACTTTTAGAAAAACGTCTGCTTTTAATTACCTTTAAGAACATATTTATTAAGTTGAGATTTATTAGTGGAAAAATTGACTTCAAGTTGTGCTAAAAAAATTATGTGATTTTTTATCCTACAATCTGATTTTGAAAAGTTTCTAAACATTATCACAATGAATTGTTGGAAAGATTTTTTTTCATGTTTTTTTTATAACCATGGATGAATTATAATAGAAATGATTGCGTAAATAAAGTTTTTATTTACTAAGAAAAAAATTTAAATAATGTTTTTCAAGTAAATTGTTTTTCTTTGCTAAATTAGTTTTATTTCTTTTGGAACAGCTATTTTTTTCTCTTGTTTTATTTATAATTTTAGAAGTTGATTTTATTTACATTTTATTCCTAATGTTTAATTTGGTTTTATTCTCTCTGGATATTATAATTATATTTTATTTTTTCTTGTAACTTTACACCATTGTTTATTTTAACTTTTGTACATATTCAGATTTTTTTAATCAATAAATATTGTAAAACATTTAGAAGATGATTTTTTATTCGCTTATCTTAACATCTGTAATTAATTGAGTAATTTTATTTGGTATTGTTTGTGCGTGTGTTTTTTTCTTTAATGTTTTACAGGTCTCATATTCACTAATTTTTCCCACCATTAAATTTTGCTCGTACTTAACCCACCTTTGGGGAAAATCACCAGGGAAAGATTTGTATTTTCGATTTTGAAATACCCTTGGCACCAACACAGGTTTTATACAGATGATATCCCAACACATCCCAACCTATGCAGATGACACTTGTATCCTATCTGTTAATAATGACCCTTTAATTGCATCCCAAACCCTCCAATCGCATATCACAAACCTTGATGAATGGTTTCATAACTGGAGAATAAAAATAAATTCCAATACATCCCATCAAATTACTTTTAGCTTTCGTCGTAAACCTATAACTTCTTGTCCTACAATATCCTTCAATGGTATTCCACTTGTTATTGTTGAACAAATCCTCTACCTAGGACTCCAATTGGATAAACGTCTCACTTGGAATTCGCATACTAGACTGAAACGACAAGTAATTGCTCGACGTTTCCGACTGCTCCAACGCTTACTATACAAACGCTCTAAACTTTCAATTAATTACAAAAGACTATTTAACCATAATAAGACCTATATGGACATACGGAGTTGAGATTTGGGGCTCTACCAAACCATCAAATTCCTATCGTATCCAATCCTTACAATCCAAAATCCTCCGTAAAATCCTTAATGCTCCATACTTTGTCACAAATAAAACCATTCATAAAGACCTTAATGTTTCATATGTCGCGGATTTAGTCCGAGCCAGATACCTATCCTTTCATGATAAATTCCAGTCCCATCTGAATCCAATTTTTTGCCAGCCTTGCTTCTTCCTAGATTCCTAATAATCCTCTTAGGTGTCTCAAAAGAAGATGGCCTCGTGATCTTCTCACCTAGAATTATATAGGGAGTGCAATCACTGGGCAGTATCTCTTCTGTCATTATTTCTAATGTGTGCATTATTACTAGTTGTATTGTTTATACAGTTTAAAAAAAAATAAATAATCTGTTATAAATTTAACTCTAATTTAAATGACGAGTTTACAAAATAGTTACAAAAATTATTAATAAAAATAAGGGGGAAATAACTGAAAATGTAAGCTTATTCCATATTCTATTATCGTTTGGAGATATTCGACAAAACCAAACATAGAAACTAATATATACAACAGAAATATTTTCATAAACGTCATGTGGGCTTGGATATGCATTTTTTTATGTAGTGTTTGTAGTAGGGGAATATCAATTCGATAGACAAGGGGTGTAACGTCTAATCAAAACAATTTATGATTTTAATACGAAAAAAATTATGCCAGTATATACTGTGATAAAATCCATACGTTTGTTGACGCAGTATTTAGTAATATGTTTCATAATTAGTAATCATGTAATATAATTATTCGATAAGCCTCACTATAAATTTAACTAAATGAAGCTCTTTTTAAAAGTTTTAAAATTTCGAATAACCATTTAATAATTATATTTGTTTTAGCTAATATTATAGCTAATAATAATAATAACATGTATTATAATTAATAATACCAATTTCATAAGTAACTGTTTGTTATAAAATCCTTCACTGCCTTGCTTTGTCCGGAGGAAGGTATATTTCAACTGATTGGACAGCTAAAAGCTCTCAACGTTTCAATGGCCTCCAACTGAATTAAATGCAAAAAGCATGAAAAGAAATTTAATGCCTGTCTGTTTAGCATAACGATCTAAAAAAAAATAATAAAGAGAGAATCATTTAATGATTTGGAGGAAGGGGTGTAGTATCCTGAAATATTATTTTATTTTATTAAAAAAAAAAAGAAATATATGAAATGGACGAAACCTAATTATCTTCAGCCGTAAACATTTGGGATTTCAGGGGCATCATTTCATTTAAAGGCAATTGTTAAAATTGATTTATTAATAACAAATTTAAGATTATCCAAATAAAAGATTGTCAAAAAAATTATTTGAAAAAGATATTTACCTAGTGGAAAAAAAGTGCTAATTAATGAAAAATAAATATTAGAACGACACATATTAATTTTTTTTTCATAAGTAAGCATATGAGTTAAGTAAGTAAGTAAGTAAGTTAAAATTATTTCATATGAGGAAGTAGAAAATTTCTATTTAAAAATCACAATTATTTTTTTTATTTTAATAATAGTCATTTTAATGAATAAATTAATATTTTCTACAGTTTATCTATTTATATCATGTAAAACTATCCTAGGAAACGTGTTGCAGTTCGCAAAAATAAAAAATTTGCTAATAACTGAAAAAGCTTGCGTGATATTGAAGAAACCATAAATAACTTCACTGGACTAAGTGGGTTTGGTCCCGCCAACTTACAATGTTTTGCTCCGAATTAACTTTTTTTTTAAACCATTACTTTCCTTCAACCTTCATTATACACACATGCATTCTTTTGGTTTATTTATAAGCTTACTCCATTTATAAAGTTAATAAAAAAAAGTTCTAAAATAATATGAATAGTTAATCTCTTTTTTAATTATATTTAATACTTCATATAATTTATTCACATGAATATCAGTTTCAAATAATTTGATAGTAGTTAATAATACTAGTATGTAAAGCAGAGAAGTGCTCATTCTATGTTTCATTATCAAACGTATGCATGTTGGGTTTTCAATTTTAAAAACTATTTTTTTTCCTCAAAATTATTCCTTTGAATGAATAGGCAAGCTCATCAATTGCATCATCAATCAAACCATTTTGCTTAGTTTAGAGACGGATACGATTCTATCGAGTTCATTGATGTCATGGGATCCGTCTCTAAACTGGACGAAACGATGAGAAGACTTCAGCGCTCAGTTTAGGAACTTATCCAAGTAGCCATGAGCAAAAGTCAGTTAAATTGT
Organism: Nezara viridula; assembly: GCA_928085145.1. NCBI lineage: Eukaryota > Metazoa > Arthropoda > Insecta > Hemiptera > Pentatomidae > Nezara > Nezara viridula. The sequence continues at coordinate 78,025,045 of OV725080.1, forward strand.
TTGGCAGGGTGGCAGAATGGGCTAACGCGTGTGAACAGCACCTGATATATGATCAAAAATAGTCACGAGTTCGCGTCCCGGTGCCAAGGCGTCTTTTAAATCCACGCCCACACCTCCCTGCCCGGGAAAACCCCGTATAGCCTTAAAGGTAAGGAAGGGGCGGATCCCCCCCTCCAAAAAAAAGAGGTCAGTTAAATTAAGGTTTGCACATAGCGTCTAAATGAACATAATAATTTTAAAGGAGCTTCCTACTTCAAAATAGTCTTAGTTTTCAAGGTTAAGAACCTGAAGAATTAATTTGCTCAACACCCTATAACCCGAAATTCCCCAATTAAGTATTTACCCTATATTAATTAAACATAACTGCGGCTATAGAGGGATGCCTGGCTACCTGTCATCCACTCTGGCACCTCTGACCACACCGTCAATATACCATTCGGTCCCTCTCATACCTTTCAACACCCCAAACATATTTACAGTAAGTTAATAACGGTCGTTTTACTATATATGAACACACACAAATATGTGTATATATATATATATATATATATATATATATATATATATATATATATATATATATATATACAAGATTATATAATATATATTGTTTATTAAGAAATATTACAATCTGGCTCAATTAAGGACATTTATAGCAGTGTTCAGTGAGCACATTCACACTCTATGTACAATAAATAAAAATAAGTTAAACGGCAAATTAATATAACTAAAACTAAATGCATGTAAAAAAAACAACAACTAAAGTAATGAAAATAACAACTTAAAGACAACCATACTTTAAATATTATTTACAAAATTCATTCATTCAGGGAAACTCGAAGCGAAGCCTTTCTCTCCACTCATGGAAGGAAAACCAGGAATCTAGGAGATTGCAGACACTCTCACTCAGCCATATTACTGATATTAAGGACCAGTGAAGGCTGAGCAGAGGCGCTATAACTAGACATACAAGGCTTGAGTTGAGTATCTGGCCATTGCCAGAACTTCAATATATGCTTACAACAAGTCTTTGGGACACTGCCACTTCAACCTTTGAGGAGGATTATAGGAATGGGTAGAGCGAGATAGAAGTTGTGCAAGTGAATTAGGAGGTTATTTAAGGTTTTGATAAATTTTTTGGGAGGTCTAGGACAAATGATATATTAAGGTCATGTTATAGGGTTCTATTGGTTACCTAGAATGGAACACCAACTATTGTTCGAAGTAATTTGGACTAAAAGGATTGAATACGTTTGATGATGGAATATTTTGGTGCACAGTTCCAGTCCGTGGGTTCAAACAGGTTTCAGTATTGTCTTGTAGAGCAGTAATTTGTTGTCAGTTGAAAGTTGAGATTTTCTGTTCAGTAATTTATATACCATATCTTCTGTCGAGTTCTTGTCTTTCAAGTATAGTACGTGGGTTGTATTAGTCTTCGGTCTAAGAGAAAGCCAAGAAGCCGGGTGGAATTAAAGTGTAATGGTGTACAGGAATTGCATTGGATCGTAAAGGTAATACATTTGCTTTTTGATTCATTTACTTTGTTGGGCCATTTATTGCACAAGTGTTCAATCAGGAAGAGGTCCCTTTGTGGATTTAAGGGTGCTATTACGGGATCTGAGTTGGATGATAGGATTGCGGTGGCATCAGCAAATGTTGCAAGTAGAGGTATTAGGTACTCTAAAGGGTCAAAGCTTAGTATTAAGATTTTTTTGTTGAATCCCTTTTATACAATTATATGAGAAAGCACTTGTTAATAGCTTTATTTTTTAAAGCGCTATAAATCTCCAAAATTAAAAATATATATATATATATATATATATATATATATTTTCACAAAATATTTGTAATTATTATTCAAAAAACTATAAAGTTGATGTATCACTGAAGTAACTGCTGATGATAAACGAAGAATTCAAAAGGACAGAGGTCAAACATCCACCAATGCCATTGTTCTCTGATTGACAGATTGTCATTTCAATTATCCGCCTTTGATGTTGAATTATTGCAAATTGATGGAATATCCGGAATCAGTCAGAGAAGATAATTTATTACAGACGAATGATCCCTATGCCAGAGTTATAATGACCTCTGTGGAGAGAAATATACACTTCCATATTAGATGAGAATGGTGTCTTTGAAGATGCCGACACCTTCAACACCAACGTTTCGACTCTTAACTTAATGTACTTTTGACTTAGATTTCCCTTTCTTCTCCAATCAGAGAAAGGTTGATGAAGCAGTTGTCAATTAAAAGCGACAGTGAAAGACATTCTAGTGACTCCAATAATCTTTCCAAGAAGACTGCGTACTAATCTTGATTAAAAACAAAAAAGAAAGTGCTAATTAAATATGTTTTCAATATTCTGAATCATGCCCTATTAACGTTTAAGATTCAATTTTTAAAGTTTAATAATTCAATTTTTACAAGTGAAACGTGGGCGATTCTCAAGGCATTTGAATACGTAATCGACACCAATATTGAGAAATCAGTAATTGTGACCGTTTCCTTATCTGTAATCAAGGGACTGCAAAATGCATGGACATGTAACACATTGCACAAAAAAATTCAGCTAATGAACTTGCAACTAAATAAAAATAGTCAAAAAATAATACTGTTTTGGGTACCCTCTCACATTGGAATAATTGGCAATGAACGAGCCGATGAGGGAGCAAAGGAAGCCGCCAGAAGCACAAATTCACCTGTTTTAGGATCGATGTTTCTCAACGAATGGAGTAGAGAAATTTCAAAGAAAGTGAACGACAGTTGGAATGCACAGTGGAGATTACTGCCGCGCAATCACCTTCATCTGACCAAAGGCGACAATCGAGCTTGGTATCCTCCAAAACACCTGACATCAAAAGAGTGTTCTATAATAAGCAGGCTCAGAATTGGGGACATAACAAACTGACCCATCTCCACCTACTTCTTGGCCTACATCGACCAACATGTGAGGTATGTGAAAATGCTAATCTGACAGTTGAACACATATTCCAGTGCAAAAAGTTCCGGAAACAGCAAATTGAAGACAAGTCACCGTACAAGGAAAACACTGGTATTGAAAAAACGCTGAAGTACATCCGAAAAATAAAATTGATAAGTTATATTTAAGAAGAACGATCGTCGCTAATGACCTTGGCAGTCGATGCGACGTTAAATAACAGCAAATAAAAAATAAAAAAATAATAAAAAGTTTAAGAACACACTGCGATATATACACTTTAATATATTTTTTTTTTTTCTAAAAGAAAACTATTCCCATTGCAATATACACTCCGCAACATTTAAGCTACGTTAAATTCCATCGATGTAAGTGAAAACTATTGATTTCACTTATTGAATAACTTCATAGTAAATAATCTCGTTGCAACAGTAAAATATTTTAAACTCATAAATTGATAAAGTGACCATTTTTTTGCAAAAAAATTGAAAGGTTTCGCTGACATGTGCGTTAAGCTATAATATTATTACAAACAAATCGATGAATGTGCAGTTTTATTACTTGATTCCTGTAATCAGTCATATATGAATCAGTATTATATCCGATCGGCTGTAGAGAAGACGAAGAAAATGTCCTTTTACTAATTTAAAATTACATAATATCAATTAAAAAATAATATTTTTGGATTTAAAACCGAAAATCAGACTTGCTACATGGTCTGTTGACCGTTAGAGGAGTCTGTGTTTTATAAAAAAATTATATTTCAATCTATTTATATGCAACTAATTAATAAGAAAATAAGAACAATTATATTTAAAATGTAAAAGTTATATAAATATTTTAATTACAAAAAGAATGGTACCAAAATTCCCCAATTCATTAATTGTTAAATTCTCTGGTGAACATTATTCCATAGGAGAAAGCAGACTTGCAATAATTTACCAATGCTACACAATTGTTTCCATTTATTAAATCTATTACTTGATCCCGAGATAAATATCTAGATTTTAATCATTTAATGCTAAATTCATAGAGTATCGGACAAGCAACCGGGCCAGGAAGTGATAGAGATCTTCTGTTTCGTTTGTATTACACATGCCACAAATATTATTTGTTTGCTTGAAGTGTTTATAATTTAAGTTCAAAACATCAGCTCTAATTTTAATTACCCATCTGATCATCTTCAATGAGCTTTTGTCTTCAATATAATTTACTGAAGTGAATTGTGTACTATCCAAAAACGTTTTAATGCCAACACATGAGATTAATAGTATTTATTGATCAAACATGAAATTATAATGATATTAATTATTATGGAAATAAATAATTATCTTCTGACCTCTGATAAACAAATAAATCAAATGATTGATGCTGATAGATGTCGGGGTTTATTTCATACAAAGGCGTGAAACTTTGATGGCATGTCATTATTTATTTTGAACCTTAAAATTGACCAGTTGAAATATACTAGGAAATTCGTTGAATCAAAAAGTAGTTTCTAGATTTAGAAATAAATAAATTTTATATTAACATATATTTTAAAATATTTTATATAATTCTTATAAATGACGAAATTATTACAATTAAATTCTTTATACAACTATGCGCAAAAACCAGAATAGGAAAAAAAAAATCAGGTGCAGTGTTTATAGAAATTATAGACAGTATAATATACTCTTGTCTTTAAAATAAAACATCATTAGCGAGGCCATTACAAGAATTCGAAATCGCAACTAAACAACTAGGGCTACAAATAAAGAAACAGAAGACTGTTTATATGCAAACGTCAAAAAAGCCAGGTGAAACAGTTGAACGCTTCACAATTGAAGTGGTCGAACATTTTAAATATTTGGGGGCACTAATTACAGAAAACAATGAAATGGTGGATGAATTAAAAGCGAGAATGGCTGTCGGGAATAGGTGCTGTTTTGCAAAAAATATTAAATTGCAGATCCCTTTCTTACAGAACAAAGATCACGGGGTATGAGAAAGTCATTAGATCCGTCGTTACATATGGCTCTGAGACATGGGTGATCTCCAAAGCATCGGAAAAATGTTCTTCGCAGAATCTATGCCCAGGTGTGAGAACAGGGACAATGGAGAATTCGCACTAATAAAGAGCTGTATGAAATGTATGCGAGGCGGAATTTGGTCTCAATTGTGAGGGGAAACCAGATCACATGGTTGGCCATATGGCGCGTTTGCCTCGAGACGCGATTCCAAAACGCTTGCTACAGGATCGGCCTGGTGGAAAACCTGGAAGAGGAAGACCATGCCTAAGATGGCTGGACCAGGTAGAGGACAGCCTGAAAAAGATGGGAACACGAAGACGGAGAATGCTTGCTCGAGATAGAGGAGAGTGGCGAAGGATCATAAGAAAGGCCCAGGTTCTGACAGGACCATAGCGCCAAGAATAAATAAATAAATAATATACCCATTTAAAACAATTAGCTATCAAATGTTTTCCTCACACAACTAATATTTTGGTCACTGGCTATTTCTTCTAGGAATGTAAATTTTATTTATTTATTTAATTATAAGAGTATCACTCCCTTTAGTTTGACCAGCAAGAATTCCACAAATTTGTTTTAGTACGATAAGTGTGCCTTGTCAAAATAAAATTTTAGAACTCTCGTATATCACTCTTGTTATTATGTAAAAATTGAGTTCTTTTAAAGAAAATAATAAAAGCCTATCATTTCATTATGATTTGTTAGTATAATTTCATATTTTATATCAGTCTGCTTTTTACATATTTACCAAACTAATTATTGCAGTTGCAGACTATTAAATGTAACCGGTAGTTCAAAGAGAATAAACATATCAAAAAGTTACATATGAGCTTTTGATCTAACAGTAGCGATGTGCTTTTATTCTATAAAATCATCTAGGTAAATGAAAATGTGTAAAGTATGGACCTTAAAACAATTTTTTTTTCATAGATTCACAACTTTCTAAACCTCTGAAAATTGATAGTCCGTAGTACAGACCCCTTTTCATCAAATTATTAACATCCACCAAAAACTTTGTGAATGGTATCATCTTACCTAAAAATTGTTATCTACAAAAATTCTTAGAATGGGGCGTTCTCTCATTAAATTAATTAATTTAATGAGTCACTAAGAACTCATGAATATCCATTTCCTTTCCACTTAAATCGTCGGATAACTGGATCACAAAATCGAAAAAAAAAAAAATATTGGTGGTCAATATGTATATAGATATTGTATATGTATTGTATATACTATACTATATACTATATGTATTGTATACACTAAGTATATGTACAAAATTTTTATTTTTATTTATCTAATTAAGTAATGATTAAGACTGAGACCTATAACTTATAAAGGTTTGCATATACCGACGGAGTCCACGAGTGTCTCGCTTATGAAACAGCATATTATTGTACATTCGGAAGTAATCGTAAAATTCCGAATGTACTCGAGCACACCAAACACGCTCGGTAAAGTTTTCTATTCCCATCTTATTAACCCTTATTTTTCTTTTAATGATTTATCACAATCTACCATAGTATATATTTAGCCATATTTTCTTAATAGTAACAATGTGGGGTGGTTATTAAACAAAATAAAAACGATATTTATCATTTAACCTTGCCTTAATACTTTGAATGAGGGTAATACCAACATGGTCCTAAAGATAAATTTATTATACAACGCTATAACGGGTTTAATCAAAATCAGTGGAGCTCTTTATGAGGAAGTTGAAAAAATTAGTCAATATCGACGAAAACAAAGTTTATTTTGGCGAAAAAATTGCTTTAACATTCCAGGCATACATTGTAATTTAAACAAGTAATTTTAGTTTCATTCGACTCTTCGTTTCTGAGCAGAGGGTCTTCACAAACTAACATATATACAAAAAAAGCACACAGATAGATCATTTTTTCGAAACTTAGTGTTTCTGAACTTTGTGAACCTCAAAATGTTTATTTCAGTTGAAAACCCTGATTCGTAATTTTACACGATCGTAATACTTACTATGTGTGGTATTTCATGCATAGGTAACAGAAAGTAATAACATCCATAGGCGCAGCCTTCTGTAGAGGGAGGGGGGCTACGGAGGCGATCGCCCCTATTTAAAATAGAGAGGCGGCGAGAATACCGTTTGGCCGAAGAACAAAAATAAAATCTAAATCTATAAAAACTAATCTAAATGAATTAGTAAAATATGTATACCAAAACCAATTTATAAAATAGAAAAGTCGACAACATACCTAAGCTTTTAGTCCGAAAGTGCTGACTCTATATGGCCTAAAAGCAGGTACGTTAGTATTTGACCCCACCATATGTTTCTATTATTGAAATTTTTGTTAGATTCCACGACAATTATATATAGCAACATATCCTAGGATTTTATGATTGATTAATTTGCAACCTTCAATTTTTACGTGAAGATTTTATTACATTTCCGTTGGAAAATTTGCAGCATCGGAAAATTTAGAGTTAATATTACTACCTCAAATCTTTAAAGAAAATACAAGTTCTTGTCTTTTAAGTCTAGTCAGTCGGTTCTAAGTTTATCTACGGTCTAAGAGAAAGCCAAGATAACTTACTGTGTCTGAAAAAGGACGCTGGATGGAATAAAAATGGACTGGAGGACAGGATCTGTATCGGAGTCTAAAGGTAATGTCTTTGCATTTGGATTTTCCTTTGATGAACCATTTATTACATCAGTGCTCAATTAGGGGGAGGTACATTTACAGATTTAAGGAGGCTATTTCAGGATTATCGGTTATAAATTATTATAACCGATTATAAATTATTATAAGATGGATAATCGGATGGCATTGCCATCAGCAAATGTTTCCAGGAAGGTATCAATATATTCATTATCTTTGTTAAAGTATTCCCAAATGTACCCATATACAATAAAAATAATGATAATAAATAAGTATAGTGTTATATGCTTATATTATTCGATTTATTATGATTATATTGATTTGGTTAATTATCCATCATAATTGTTTTATTTGTTTATTGATTAATATAACATTCTGTATATTTGAAAATAGTTAAAGTGAGGTAAACAAAAATAAAAAATATGTAAAATAAATAAAAATAAAATAACTTAGGATAAATAAATTTCTAAAAAATAAGACACATACTTATATATACTATGCTATAAAAAATTTTGGAGTGATAATTGTTGTTCTCGAGACCTTTTTTTAGGGGGTTTGATCTATACTCTCCTCCCAACTAGAATGGAAAGCCTTAAGATAACATAAATTATCAATTGAGGTCATAATTATATTTCCATGTAATGTTTCGAAATATTTAGGAAAGAAAAAATTGGGAAATACAACAATTAATTTAATTTTTTTTTTTATAAATCGTTCGGTTGCTTTGCTGCCATTTTATTACAAACAATAATAAAATAAAACTAGCAATGTAAAGAGAAACAAGTTTCAAAAGCCGGAACCTTCGAGAATGCCAGGGGAGATTTAAACTAGATCTAAAAAAAGTTACCCAGAGCCATCTCGTTAATTTATGTCAGAGCTGTAATCTAGATGCCAGCAGTTTGGGTTCCCCCAGAAAATGAGCCTCATTTCAGATTATCTCTTCTTTACTTTGTTATCACATTGGACTTTATTTTAACTTGCTAAGTCAATTACTAAATTGGGTCGTTTCGAAATGAGTGCAATATCAATTCACCTGCATTTTAGTTAAATTGGTAAACGTTTTATTAGTTGAAAATGAGACTGAAATTATTCATTCGCCTTATATGATGTACGCTTTACCAAATTCATTATATAAGGTAAAACATACTATATAAACATATCTGACAATTGATTGTTAATTGATAATGTCACTAAATATTCAGTTAAAATGGTCAAAATATAATCAAAATTTAAATTTTAAAAAAATTGCCTATATAAAGTGTGAAATCTTGTCTATCTTAAAGAAATATTCGTTCATATCTACTTAAACACCTTGTTATATTGTTAGAATAATTGGCATCTCTGAAAATGTAAGCTTTGTATATTATTAAGCTCCTGACAAATAGATTTCGTCCCACATATTAACGCAAACCAACGTCCGAAAGTCTTTGTTCAGGGTGTGGAAGGCTGTCTGAATATTTCCATTTGCCAATTAAAGTAGATATGGAAGTAAATTCTTGTAGGATAAATATGAAAATATGAAAATTCTCAATTTTCGTAGTTTATTTAAAAGTATTTAAACATAAAAAAAAGTTAGACTTATGGATAATTCTCGAGAGAATGGGTAATAAAAATTTCTTAAAGTTATTCCGCAGATAAATTAATATACAATTGGATATAGTAATCAATCATTAAATCAATCGTTATTTGTTTTGAGGGAAGAACCCTATACAAATGGAGACTATCACAAAATAACAGACATTATTTTGCTTACAGAAATACTAATTCCTTTTTATACTACATAACAGACATTACTACACTCTTAAGCATAATTTTTTTTTCCTTAATGACATTTACAACTGTATTACATAAATACATAAAGTAATTTGGGACATAATAGATATAATGACATGAATACACTTGCTGAGTAACTACCCAATGGTAGCACTCTAAAGCATAAATTAAAAATCCTATTCGGTAAAGGTCAGATAGTTAAAAAGGGATCAATGATCAAATTAATATAAAATCTAAAATTGTCAACAATATACCTAAATAAATACACACAACACAAAAGCAATAAATACCATTTTTTAAAAATATTAATATTAAAATATGTTTTAAAATTAAATTACAATATTAGCCATATACCTAAGAGAACAAACAAGAAAAATACTCGGCCAGATTACAATATGCCGATGTACAATACGGAATTTTTACCATAGTATGCGGAGGACAATATTCAAGATAACCCCACCAATTCTCTATAATTTGATATGATTGAGATAAAGAAATATAATTTTCTCATATCAACTGCACTTGTTGGCTTAAATATTTCTATCTCATCAAGATTTTTACTACTCTGGTATATTCATAACCTTAAACTACTATAAATTGGGCATTTAAATGATATATGATGAAGTGTTTCCTTTTCTTTAGTGCTGCACAATTTGCACTCGAGTTGTGGAGTAATTTTCACAATTTTAAACCAGCCATAATTTGGACAAATATTAACAGGATATTAAATAAATACAAACAACATTTGCAGGACAGAGACAGGATAATATTGCATAGCTCATCTTATAGTGAACTTTTAAAACATTTTCTTAATAATGATCAGATCCACCAGTATTTGTTGATACCGACTAATTTCAGATATACGAAACTATTAATGCAAATTAACGAACTCTTGCAACAGTAAAGACTTTGAAATTTACTGTAATTTTATATTGTAAAATATAAAGTTACATAGACATAATGTTACTCATACTTCTTATAAACTAGTCTTGTGAGGCCTAGACTAATGTTGCATGTCTGACTTCTAAACTGGGAATTGTCAGTAGGATATTTTGGAGCTCAATATTGCTATGTATTGTAAAGACCGCCGGTGGAATTTCATTTAATTATTTTAAATGTATAAATAAATAAATATCATAAGTGCTCACATCTGGCGGTACCTGAGCGAGGGTAACGACCCACGAGGACAACCTTTTGTAAGTGGTAATAAAAACCCTTAAGAACCACCGACCAAGACCGACAACTGAGTGTTTAAACAGGATCCAAAGAGACCTTTCACACCTTCCACCAGAAATACCGAAAATATACCTGGTTAGTGGAATACCTTGGCCTGGGGGAGAGGGCGTGGTCATCCCTTAGGCTAGGAATATTCAGCCAATCAGGAAAAAGTACAATAAGAGAGGGGGTGGACTGGAAGCTAGGACGCGGAGAGTTTTGAGGGAGGACTTGATCAGGAGAGGCGGAGAGAGAAAGATATAGACTGATAGCTGGGACTCTGCTGGGGGTTAAGCGAAGACGGTTGAACACTGGGAGGAAGACGGAGGCTGAGGAGAGCGAAATGGAAGGAGGCTCGAAGATGATGATGAACCAGCTAGGTAATAACCCTCATTTAGTTATACAGATGTAAACTTGTGTTGGCAACCATAAATCGTTAATTAATAGAATCAATAGAATACATGTAACTTTAATCAAGCATTCTCCTCCAGTATGATTCTCAACTATTCATTATGTATATAGGTTTAGTTATTATTTTGTATATAGATGTTTTTGGTTATTTGAATTTGTAAATATATTAGTTAGTAAACCATCTTAGTACTTTTACCATCTACCCTGCATGCCACCAATTAGTAATAGAAACAACTAGTAAATTTAAAAACACGATACCTTTAGAAAAGAAATCCAATCAAAATTATATGGTTCAATCTAGGATACTACAGTAGGGGGTCTGTGGTCTCTAACCTTGTACTACATAATTAATATATTTTTCTGTAGATCGGTTCCCTTCTGGGTACCGATATAAATACCAATATAATTATTAAATACAAATAAATGCGGCTTCTGGAACCCCCTACTCGCCGTAGAAACGCGAGGCCAGGAACATAGCAATATATAGGAAATTATAAAGGAGAGGATGGCTATTATTTAACTATTCCCGTGGAAAAGTTGGTTTTTTGTTAGAAGTAATAATGAACCAAGCATGTGCTAACTGTAAACTTTTGGGACAATTGAGGTTCAATATACAAAAGCAGGTATCTTGTAGCCATAAATTGTAGGAGGACTGACAACATCCCCTGGAGAATGACAGCATAAATCTATCAATGGATAAAGCAGGTCAATTCTAACTCTTTGAAACAATAACTGAGGCAATAACTCTTTGAGACAAAGGAATTAACAATATTAGCAATAACAAAATAAAGAGAAAATAGCAATAATGACTAGATAGATATTTTATATTTGTTTTTGGGGGGTTCCCCATACAAATAGATCCTAGCTTGGATATTGTACACAATATGGTTTTAGAAATTCACATACCATTACATATCATTTAAATATAAATAAACTTTACAATATTTTCCGTTTATAATGGTTTTTACAAATCATGAAAAACAATAAAATTAAAAACATAAAACGATTACTGCATAATGATAGTTAAATGAACCTGTTACTATGATAGAACAATAATAAATAAAAATATGTATATATACAAACAAAATATTACTTTTTACATAAGCTAAAAATAAACACTTAATATAACATGGGCTATGATCAACAATTTTGTGAATGTACTTAGTGTACTCCCATCATATAATAGTAAACTTTGTTTACTTTATCTATACAGTCGATATTCAATATAGTTTCAATGTTGTGGTTATCAGAAGATTCTGAGATGAAGTTATGGTGGCATTTTTGTCTATATTCATTGTATGCTGGGCAGTGAAGGAGAATATGATGTAGACTGTTGTGGATAAATTGACTGCATAATATACAAATTTCTTGAGACTCAATCGAAAAAGTTGTGGTTTTTGCATAGATTCTGATTTGTTCTGGATTTACAACTCTTAATTGACACACACATCTCAATTTCTTTATATGAACTTTAAGTGTAAGGTACGCTTCGGGATGGGAGCATTGTAACTGCATAACATTCTGTATAAATGGTAGTTAGTTGAGTTTAAAGTTCTTTGAATGTCGGCTGAGAAATAATAGTTGTGTGCTTTTTCAAGGATGTCATCTTTGTATCGAAGAAGTCCGTTTGTGTGGTGAACAGAAAGCTCTTCTGCAAAGGCATTAAGCTCGGCTATTGCTCTAAATTGAGACACCCAATTGAAGTCTATGTCAGGCTTATCCTTATCTAAAGATTTAAGTCTGTTAAAGCAAAGTTTTGGGAGTCGCTCTTCTGGCATAAACTCGAGCTTGATCCATAGATTTATCATATTGTTTATTACTTTCATGCTTAATGGTTCTCTTCCTGTTTCGAGGCTGACTATGTAGTTTGGAGTATTTCTGGGCCAACCAAACAGTTGCTTTAAAAATTTATGTTGGACCGTTTCGATTGCCTCAGTTATAATAACTATAGCTATTTAACTTGCAGATTCGACTCTCGGGAAAATATATGATCAAGATTTCTGTTTATAAATAAATTTACTTTTCGAAAGCAAATATAAAACATATTTTTTATTTCATATGGATAAGTCAGAAAATGGTACAATAAGATGAAGGATCCAAATTAGCCGGAAGAAGGAAGCTGCAGACAGATTGAGCAGGAGAACTGGCGAAGCTGCCTGCAAATTGCGAAGCGGAGACAGAAGGGCGTGATAAAACTGAATAGAAATCCTTGGATAGACATTTAGCCAACAATAGCCTCCTCCTCAAAGGACTAATGAACTCCTTCTCCTTCTGTCGCTAATTAATTTAATGCCTTCCATTCTATAAAACATTTAATCATTATCTTCCATTGCCGAGGCGGAGTGGCTATGGCGCGTTTTGTTTTCCGACCGGTTAAATACTAACTTATTCATAAAAGTGGCGGGAATAGATTCATCTCGACAATGGGCAGGCATTGAACGTTTCCACAAGATAAATAGTGTCGTTTTCAACGGAGCTCTTCGGCATTCAGCGAATGGGGCGGGGGTGGGAAAGGTGAAACTCTGTTGTTACCAACATATTTTTATCGAACATTTCTCTTCCGAATTTTAAGATTCCGAAACATTTTGTGATTTTTGATAACAAGTATCTATAAAAAGTAAATGGTATACTGTTATCCCAATGTATATTTTGTTCAGATTGCTAATTTAAAAATAGATATTTATTTAGTAGTCCATAGGACAGACCCCCTTCCATCTAATTATTAACTTCATAAATAGTTTCTTCTCATCGCAATCTACAACTATTTTATTTACGAAAACTCTTGGAACTGATGCATTTAATCTGGTGGAGGGGAGGAGGGAGGGGCAAACGTTGCCTATATAATTCTTTCTACTTGGATCATAAGATAATTTGTAACAATATAACAATAACATAATAACAAATTTTTATTTGCGTTTTAGCGTAAATTATGCTTTCAGCTCTTTTGTGACGTGTACCGCTTTCTCTTTCAGCGATGACGCTTCCTTTTAAATTAATAAGTAAAAAACAAAGATTTCTCAATCTGTGTTTAAAGGAACAAGATTTAGTCCTTTAATTAACCTTCCTTGGCTTTTTCTTATCATATTTTCGTAATCAGGTATATTCCATTAAGCATAGTATAAGCCAAACTGAACGCTCTAAACTTCCAATTAATTTCAAAAGACTCATGTACATGACTATAATAACGCCTATTTGGACTTACGGAGTTGAACTGTGGAGAAACCAACGAATTCCTCTCGTATCCAATCCTTACAATCCAAAATCCTTTGTAAAACTCCCTACTTTGTTACAAATAAAACCATCCATAATGACCTTAATGTTTCTTATGTTTCAGATCTGGTCCAATTCAGATACCTATCCTTCCATCATAAACTTCAGAATTATCCCAACCCTCTCGTTTCTAACCTTGCTTCCTCTTCAATTCCTGATAACCCTCCGAGGCGTCTGAAACGAAGATGGCCCCGTTATCTCCTAATGTAGACATATCATTAGAGTGCTAGCATTGGGTAGTTACTCAACAAGTGATTTCATGTCATTATATACATATGTTCAAATTTACTAAATCTATTTCTTTAATCCAGTTGTAAATATCATTAAGAAATAATTTAAAAAAAATAAAAATAGAAAAACATGGTATAAGTCATGTTGGCATTTTTTATATAGGTTAATATGTTTTTATGAATTTTGACTTTATTTGACGATACAAAATACTGTAAGTGCATGAAAATGAAACAAACCCATCATCAATATATCATATACAGTTGTAACAAGCGAACATATCACTCATTTCATAAAGGGAAAATTCATTCAAAATTCTTTATTATTTAATGTTATTATATGTCATTTGATAACAATAGTTCACTATTTTAAGTGAACAAGGATTCATTATTATAATTAATTATATAATTGGTCATTTGATATTGTATTATAACGTAACTATTTGCATACGTTTCTGAATTGAATTATTTAATCAAGGTTTCTCAGAATCCTATGGTTTGATATTGCTATTATCTTTCAGTCAAGTGTGTCAATACCGAAGATGGCTCAGGTGTGACTGTAATATTGCTGTATTCACTAGAATAATTACGAGGTACAATGATGAGCTTTGACTTTGATTTCAATGAATATATTGCATATATGTAAAATTATTTTTAACAGATCCTTCATTCATTAAAAATGACAACAATAAAATATTGGGTTGGCAAATAAGTCCTTACGGTTTTTCTGTTCGGCATAACGAATCGATATGCGATTGGATGTCATGGAGTGATGTTCGATTTGCTTTTGTTTTCTGTCCTGATGATGCCTGCATTGGCGAAACGTTGACGGTTTTTTTTTTCTTTGCCTGCATTTTGGTGGCATGCGGCTGTGTGCTTTGGAATTTTTCCTATTTTATAACCTAACATATAAGGGTCAAAAAAGAAAATCTTTAAATCGGTTTTATAATATGTTTGTAAAAAATCTGTTGTTGATTTTGGATATTTATTGGAGAAACTTTCATGACTGACATCTGAAGATTATATATAGTCTTGCGCATTGATCCGGAAGGGACTAGAACCCATACTTCCATAATTATTTGGCTTAAACTTTGTTTTCCAAATCTTCTAAATGGTTTATTAAGTAAAAAATGAGAAGTTAAAAAAAAAATGTGTTGTCGAAGAACTTCATTAGCTATATTTGCAAATGAAAATGTTTAATAATGATAAACATTCTAAAGTTTCAAAATACTTCCTGTTTTTGTAATAGTCACTTACTTATTATATGTTTCGTTTTATAATTTATTCACGCTACGGTCCTTTTTTTTTTTCTTTTTTTTCTTATACTTCGGTAAGGAAAGTATTACAATCAGGCCAAATTTTCAACAGGCCAAACGTAAAGTTTTCAACAGACCTTCAGTCCAATAAACTCATTTTTAGCCATTGATCTGTCTCTGATACGATTATCTCTCGAACGGTTGAACCGATTATGTTGCTCTTTTATTTGTTTTGTATGGTTTCGACCACTTGTTTCAGAGAATTAAATCGCACCCTTCCTGAGCAATATAGGCTGCACAATAAGAGAACTTATTCAACATAGAACATCACTCGGATAAATTACAAGAATTATGGATAATTCAACTAAACCACGATGAACCGAAACACATTACATTCACTTTCTAAAAAACTACCTGCTCTCTAATTTGAATATAAAACAACCAAATTCCTCAGACAGACACCACACACTATCTTGGACTTAACTTTGACAGTAGGTGGAGCCCATATTCTTTATGTTAAAATATAAAGGAAGACCTCCAATAGATTACTCAATTTTTTCTTCAAAACTAGAAATAAGACAGAAACTTATATGGTATAACCAAAAAGACCCACTTACAAAAACTTAAAACTTCTCAATAAAAAATATTACGACTTATAACTGAAGCAACTTGGACAAACAAAACCTTAGATACAGACTTTCTCCTGTCTACAGTTGACTAACACATAAGGACACTTTACAAACGATTCCATACTAAATAACGAATTTTTATTTTCTGAGATATTTTAATCCATATCTTCTATAAAACTCATTATCATTTGGTTTTCGGAACTATTATTTCCTATTTCGTCTCTCTAACACGAATTCATGTTAAGATACAGTTTTTAATAATATCTCATTACAGAGAGGATGAAATGATGAACATTTATCTCGCTAACAATATCCAAATGAAAAAACGCTTCAATTAGTCGACCCCAGCCGACTTTACACGAGCATTACAAATCGGAGATCTGATGGCTCAATCTAATTCCTTCTCTACAAAAGAAAGAGCAAAACGCGCCTAAAGAAGTTTTCACCTTGAAAAAAAAATCAATACGACGCACAGTGGGTCGTCCTAATCTATCTATCGGAACAAAAGTCAAAATATCGATAGTGAATTTTTTAATGGGAACTGTTACTAAACGTTTGTTTGTTTATACATCGGTGTTATTAGAAACAGAAAAATTAGTGAAACGAAATATAAATAATATAGGTAAAATTGACGGCAAGCATCGGAAATTGAGAGTCAATTTTAATAATAACGGGTAATGGTTTTAATGCATAGAAATAAGGCTTCTTTAAATATTACAAATGAATTCTCAAAAAGTTTCGGTTAAGTTACAAGTAATATATTTGCTGTTGTGTAGAAATTTGAAATGAATATCAGGTATGCAAATTTTAAAAAGGTGTAGCTTTACCGAAACCTCATGATATATGTGTGTGTGTGTGTGTGTTTTCAGTTACTAAATGTCATGGACTTTTCTTATATACCTAAATTCCTAAGATTCAATAGAAATCAGCTACATAATATTTTTCATTTTAATTAGATATGTGTCTAAAATAAATTTGGTTTTATACAACAAAAAGTGATTGATTGAACGACCTAAGAATGTTCTTTTATATTCTCTGAATATGTTTATTATAAATTCAACCTTCAGAACCTTTTCCATAAATCTGTGAAAGAACTTAGAAGAGAATATATCAGTAACATTATATGGAGCAATATTGAGTCGGACATATTTAGGGATTTTCCATTATACAATTTTTTTTATAAATTCATTTTTACTTATTGAGTAATATATTACTTAGATAAATAACTGATTTATAATTTATTAATTCAAAAAGTAAATAATTTCTAGATTTTTTTTTAATATTCTTAATTTGTTTTTGTTAGCTCCGGAGTAATATATGTTGTGAAGTAATCATTTAGTTGTATTTAAAAACACTATATAAATTAAAATGATCTTTATTTAACTACGTAAAAATAATCTTTAAAAAAAAACCTTTTTGACAATTTGACTTCATAATTTTCGGCTACTATAATAATAATAATACAAGGATTATTATTGTAACGTGCAATTGGACGGATGATTTTGGAGTCTGGAATTTCCGAAAATGTTGTTTATGGAGTAATATATGTTGTGAAGTAATCATTTATTTTTATTTAAAAACACTATATAAATTAAAATGATCTTTATTTAATTAAGTAAAAATAATCTTTAAAAAAAAAACCACTTTTGGCTAGTGATATTTACACAAAAAATTTGGTAGTATATCACTTGATGCTGTGTTATTAAAAAAAAAAATAATGATCACTTTTGCAGTAATTTAAAGTTATAATTTTATAACATCAGTTATATTTCAAAATAAAGATAAAAATATTTAATTAAAATGCAATTTAACTAAATAATGAAAATATTTAATTTAGTTAATGATTATTAGAGTTAACGAATGGGGAAGCATGCACGGTAAACGATAATTGGTTATTGCTCTTGAACGGCTCAGACATTTACCAGTAATAATCAGTTGAAAGAGATAATAAGATAAATGATCCTGAAATTAATTTCAATAGAGCATTAATGAGAAAATTTCAAAGAATTTTCTGGATCCCATTTAATTAAATCCCGGTTTTCCTCATTTTCATCATGTCGGTGCAGAAAAATGAACCCTTTTAGCCCATAAACACACGACGTGTGGTTACCAGTTGACCCTACAGATAACGCTAGGATGGTTCCGTCCTCTTCTGGCTAAACAATTTAGATTCTACACATAACTGAATGGTAGTTCTGTGTTGAATGATTACTTAAATAAAATAAAATTAATATATAATTTTTACTAAGCAATATAATTTTCATTTAATAGCAACCTAATATTTACAAGACCATTTTGAAATGTATTTAAACATACATTCTTGAAATTCTGAGATATCTAAATTTTTAAAAATTTACAACAAAAAAAAGCACTCAATCAATTCAAAGTCCTTGCAACGTCCATGGATTGTAACAAAGTATAATCTGCATCAGAACTTTTTTTTTTTCAGTTGGCTCTGTAGATGATGTAAATCTTAGGCCGCGAGATGTGGTATTCTAACAGACGTATATTGGTTTCGAGAGTACAGATAAACTGGAAATCTCTCAAATTCTCGTTTTTATAAACCATGGTTTTACCATGGCAGAGCAGCATCATACCCATATCCAGGCTAGTGCCCTTCCCACAGACTCACTCTGGTCCAAGTACAGTGACAAATTGGTCTCGATCCATGAATTATGGCTGCTCAGAGTCATCAGGTTCACGAAAACCAATATTTCTTTCCCCTGAATAGAACATTTAAGTTTCTTCAGGATCATCAACCATTTAAGTACTTACCACTAGTGTTGCCTAAATGCGAGAGCGAGACGAGTCTTGGTCTTGCAAACTCGTCTTGTTCATGGTTATGGTCTTGCGCAACAGTCTACTTATTACCTTATTACTATTGATATATTACTGTAATTTTTGTTTATTATTATAAAAATTCAAAAACTTGACCCCTTTTCAAAATTTGAGGTTTCACGTTTCAGGATGCATAGAATTCGAAAAACGAATACAAATTTTTTGTCCGTCCGCCGTCCGCGCATTTTCTCCGAAACTACTGGACCGATTTTTTGTCGATATAAAATCAGAGGTCAACCAAGGATGATCCTCCTTCATCGACATTATTATCCGCCTTTTACTTTCAAAATGGCGGCCGAAAAACCTGCGTTGCTATAGACTGCAGTGCCTAAACGAATGTACCGATTTCAATGAAACTTCGCTAAAGTCATTTTCTCTACTCCCTTTAAATTTATCTATATAACATACTTCAACGAAAAGAAGTTGGAAAAAAGTTGCGAGGGATGGTAAAATTAAATTCCGAATAACTTAAAAAGTTTACACTTTTTTGTCGACAATGGTGTTTTGAGGTTTTTTAAAAGTTTACGAAATTTTCTAAAAACCAAAAATAAATCGTGAAAATCGGACAATTAGGAGCAAAGATGTGGTCTCCAGCTTTTTTTTTTATATGTTTTACTCTAGATGTTATATCCTTTGTTTGGTTTTTAAATTTTGAATGTGTTACTGAAATAATGCTACTTTTTTTAGCATATTACTAATGATTAAAAAAAAAGTTTAGTCAAATAATTGGAATCACCTTTTATTTATTTTTCTTTGTAACTAGGAAGGTGATGTTACTTTAGATGTATGTTGTTTGGAAATAATAAACCATTGTGAAATAATTTGCAACGTTTTTTTCATTTCATCTTGACGGACGACAGATTTGATAAAATTAGTTCTTTAAAATCTATTTACTCTCTTGGATCTTGACCAGAAAAAAACAATTAAAAATTCGCACCGATAAAAATAAAAGAAATGAAGCGAATTATTCACGAAAATAACTTCCAATCATAAAAAAGGACGAGAATAGAAAGATAAAATTTTAAATATTATTCTCAGGGAGAACCTACGATATCTGCCTCTGTCGTATAAAAAAGATGGAAACAGTGGAAATATGCAAATTTTGCTCTCACCAACGCTATCCATTTTTTTTCTAGTGTTATTATCATTCATAAAAATTAACATATAACCTCGAAATTTATAACAGTTGATTTTGAAAATATATTAGATATTATTACAATACAATTTTAATAATATTTTGTATTAAAAATAATATAACCTCGGGTAATGTGAATAAATTAAACTGAAAATGTAAAATTAAGTAAACTTTCTTTTAATTAATTGTACTTTTAAAATTCTCTCGCATGAAAAAAAATATCCATCTTATCTGTCTATTTTAAACTAAATTACAGTCTTATTGTCATCCACTCATAGTCCATGTCTTTGTAGCCTTAAAAGAAGTACTGAGCCGAAAAACAATGAACAAAAATCCAGGCAATTAGTAGCAAATGGTTGTGTCCAAAAGTGATTCTGTGAAACAAGGAACCTTAATTTGAGGAGGCATAAATTTGTAACCGGCCCAAGATTCCAAAATAAACCGGCGCATTAGGCTTTAAACAATGCTCCGAAATTTCATTATTGGGAAAATGAAAGTTGAGATAAATACTATAAATAGCTATATTTAAACAAACATTTATCCTTACGCTGACCTATCCAGGTAAAATATTCAAAAATATGAGAGCCGTATACAAGCCACTAAATGAAGTTCCCGAGAAAAGCTCTTGTTAAAAAAAGATTCAATCGATTGAAGATCCATATGATAAGACAAGAGATAGGTCAGAACTGCTGATGGAAAATATACAAAGAAACGAAATACTGATTTCAATTAATTGAAAAATCAATTGATTACCAAAGTGTGTAAGAGACGCTAAAATAGAAATAAAGCGATCACGAAAGTAAGTGAGAGGACCCCAGAAAACCCCTCTGTGTAAGGTTGAGAACTTGTCTACAGGCAGACATATGTTCAAGATACAAAATATAGGTGAGGAACCGGGCGGCCTCAAAATGTTTACCCTCGAAATTTGTTTATCTAGCGGTAGAATTAATTAACATTTAATTATTTGAGTAGCGAAAATTTGGAAAACAATAAAGATCAAAACGTTGGTTCGGAAGATCCTTCTTGGGCACACCAAACCTCTATAAATTGGGTACTCTTAATTAAATAATTATGGAAAAATACCTTTTGGTTGAGCATCAACTTTGTCAAATAACCTCCTTGCACAACTGTTGGCCAAGAAACAGTTGGATATATGTACATGGGTGTGTCTATTATATAATAAATAAAAACAGCGCCAGTAAAACATAAAGAATTGTTGCAGCCTCCATTAGCAATGCCTAACCTTATTGAGGCCTTTAATGATAAAAACATTCCCCACGTGTGTATAAGGGTTGGACAAAGACGATGAAGAGGGTTTTTGAAGAATTTGCTATTATGTTAGATACCTGTTTTATAAAGTAACTGTGAAACCACTAATAACTGATGAAAGCAGTAATAATTGATTAAACTCTAAATGTTCTATTTCTCACGTATTTAACTTTTATCAACAATCTCTTATTATCTTAATATCTTCATTGTATTACAAAACGCTTCAAATCTGCGATATATCCCTGATTTTTTATTTTATTTTTTTACAAAAATTATGCTTTATTACAAAATGAATGAATATTTAATTCAGTCTCTTATGGCTCGTAAATACTTCATTCTCGACGTTAATATTACTAAGTGCTTGCACCCCACCACGTTTGTATGTTTGATGTCTTGCTTCCCACCTGCTCCCGAAGACCTAGGCGTATACATACAGCGCGAGGAAGATGAAATACGTTTCCTTTTCACTTACCTGAAAGCAAGCTGTCTAGTTCTCTTAGAAAACAAATCTTCATGGAACCCGAAGCTGGTTCGTAAAATATATCCAAGGTCGGTTGTAAAATTTATAGGACACGGTTTTATATTTTAACTACAAACACTTCAGTAAATATTTTGGTTATTTTTCCCTTCTGAAAATTAAACAATTTAATATTAAATTTCATTTCAAAACTTGATTATTTTAATGTTATTAAAAATGCCCAGATCTTTTTCAAGGTTTTGAAAAAAAAATTTTTGAAGTTCCAAGTAGTTCTGGTATTGGGGCTTTGAAATGAAACTTTGCAGAGGCACTCGTCTTTTTCTAGTTCACGACACAAAGTTCGCAGCAAGGTTAAAAATAAATCCAAGAAAGTTGAATGAAATACCCCACATTCTTGAATTGACCACGAAGACATCAACTTTTTCTATAATATAAGAAATGTCATTTTTAACTGTGAAAATTTCAAAGCAGTAGAGAGATGAAAATAATATAATTTTGGTTTTTAGTGCGGGTTTGATCTTTCCCACAGTCGTTAGCCTCGAATATAATGAACGTGTTATCCACTCAGGCTCTTGAATATTTTTATAATACTGCGCTTATGGAGTAATGAATTGATACAAAAATTGTTTTGACTGTCTTGGTTGTGGCTCAAGTAGAAAAAGATATTTCTGATATGGTTCGTTACACAAATTAGATGTTTATAAGGTTTTAAAAAAAGTTCTAGACATTGAAACCTCCGTATTTTCTTTATTTTGCATTTTTTTTCTTTTTTTTGTGTGCGTTTCGTATCCATATTCCTCAATTTAAGTATGTTTTATTCTTGTTACTAAATAAGCAAAGACTCTAACTATCTGTAGACAAATTTTAATTATCTTCTTGTCATCACATCCATAATTTATTATTATTAAAATTCATATATAGTTCTTATTAGCATTCCTTTTGTCGTTATATAAATGGTATTTTAAACATAATAGACCAGTGATGCTGCTGAGTGGAGGCGCTGGGATCTCTTAGAGTCCTTTTTTTTCTTCCAGAAGTGGAAATAGGCTTGGGTGGGAGTTTTCCTCAATGGATGAATTTTTTAAATATCGTATAAAAGTATTTGTGTATTTAAGTCGTTATTTTACTTTAGTTTCTTTATTTTGTTTTTATAGATAAGTTTAGTTTTATATATATATATATATTAAATTTTAGTATTATTATTTTGCTGTTCAATTTATTTATATTTATTGTGCATAAAGTGTGAATTACGTACTATATCACAATTACTAGTGCCCTTGAATGCGACAGAGTGTAATATTTAATAGCAATCGAATACTACAAAAAAAAATATATATTTTTAATAAAAAAGAGATAATTAAAATTATCTTTGCATATTGAGTAACAACAATGATATGATTCTAAAGTTAAAGAGTATTGCCCGAAATGTAGAATATGATTGTATGTGTAAGTAAAAAAAACAACAAAAGATATGGAATTTGGATGCCTAGATCTTTTACTAATTCAGTACTTCCCACAGTAGAAAAACAGTATTAAATCTGGTTGCCTTTAGGAACTGATACTATAAAATATTATTTGATATTACAACTATACTTTTTACAATTCTAAATACAGATTTTAATTTTTGGCATTGGAATTTTCAGACAACTTGTTATA
This sequence comes from Nezara viridula, assembly GCA_928085145.1. Lineage (NCBI taxonomy): Eukaryota > Metazoa > Arthropoda > Insecta > Hemiptera > Pentatomidae > Nezara > Nezara viridula. The sequence continues at coordinate 78,048,789 of OV725080.1, forward strand.
AAATAATTTAATGGTATACATATTTTCTATTAATTCCACAAAATATAGACTGAACTTCAATGACAAAATACAAATTTAATGATTTTTTTTTATTGAGAAATATTACAATCTGTCTCAAAGGTCATTTATAATAGTGTTCAGAGACTACATTCACAATCTATGTTCAATAAATAAAATAAATTGAACAGAAAAACAATAAAACTAATTGTATATAAGCAGAAAATAAACTAATCGAAATAACAAGTTAAATAAAAACATACTATAACATATAGATTGAACTTGTTTAATTTAATGAGTAAAAAAAATAAAATTAATGACTAGCATCATATACGAAAATTAATAATATAACTAAGTAAACGTAAAAGTAACTTATTTCTTATACATTACACAGAAAATGACGAATAATGTACAATGAAGTTAAAAAAAGAAAGAAGAAAATAATTATGCAATAAACATTGGATATATTCAGTTTACATAAGGTCTCTAGATGTTAGAACTGAAAATTTCTTTATACCTTTTGAATTTCATCCTTTAGGTTTATTCTTAAGCTAGATTGAGCATCCTAAAAAACTTTAAGGGTGAAAGTTTTACAGATCATTCTTTAGTCGACTTACTTCATGGGTTATTTTAACCTGTGACTTTAGAAACACTTTCACCTTGTAAATCTTTTATTATTACATTATGAAACGGTTTTTTTACGGCAATCCATTTATATCTATTTCAAAGAAAACACCTCTGGTATACTTTCACTTTAAAATTTTATTACGATTCATCACACATAATTTACTTTTTCCTAAACGTGGTTTAACTCTTCCATTGAAAATAAATTACTGATTATCAATTCAAACGAGATTTTATATGTATGAAACATTCCATCTCATGAGAAATAAAATTAATTGAAAATTCCTGAATGAAATGAGAATTCCATGACTTATAAGATTTGGTATTTGAACCAGTTATAAGACGATAAAGCAAGTATATAAACAATACAAATTAAAATGGAAATCAGAGTCATTTTGATATAACAAGCAAATAAAAGATAGGCAAGTAATAATTATAAAATGGAAAAGCCCATAACGTGAAATAGAACCTTCCATAATTGTATCTACTACAAATAGTCCAGTGAAATGCTCATTATAAATTTGTCTGTTATTTTATTTTAATTGTTGTATATATTTTTTGGCTATTATTTAGTTATTATTTTGTTTCTATTAATTTTATATTTTTACAGAATGTTATATTACTCAATAAATAAATAAAATAAAATGTGACTGTGAGCAAAAGATCGGTTAAATTATTTTTCCTTGATTCTAGGAATAATTGAGGGAATGACAAAATTGTCTTTAAAAAAAAAAAATATTTTATTCAAGATATCTAGAAAAATTTTGTTCTTAAAAACGCAACTTTATTACAACTGAATTACAGATAAATGTCTACAACTTCAATTATGTTATTCATAAATGCTAAAATGGTAAACGCCGCACACTGAGGCGAGCTCACGCTACAGTTGGACATTGGGTTTGGGAGAAAAAGAAAAGTTACAATTTGGAAGTTTTAATGCATTAGAGACCAACTAATGTCGTTTCTCCTTCGTGTTCAGTAATTTTAAAATTAATTATTATATTATTTTAATTTAATAATTAATTTAATTAATTATTTTAAAATAATGCCCTGATGTGAGATAATAGGAGAAATGAAATGAAAACCATATTTGTTTTATTTAGAGGTGGTTTGCCGGTAGTTTTTGTTCAAACCTAATGGTATGTGCGGGTAGGATTAGGTAATTCTAGAGAATTCTAAGACAGCTGAAATATCGGTTTTTATAAATAAACATTGTTGTTACGACGTTTCAAACTATTGCAAGCAATTTTGATCTATTTCGCAAACCGCCCTAAATCGCCCGAAAAAACAGATATGCCCTATTGTTAGCAAAAGTTTGAACTTCTAAAAACAGTTTTCAGACCTTACCCCAACCCATCACCTCCGAAGTTATTGAGGATTTGACACGCGGGAACATTTGATTTAGCGACTAACATTATTTTTTATTTATTTAATTTGTTTTTACTAGCGTGTTCGAGTAATTCGAATTACTAGCAATTCGAGTAGAGTTAAATAATATCTAATCGTCTATACTGACCAAACTACAAACATATAACGAGTTTATTAGCTAATTAAAAAAAATGAAACATTTTTTATTATTACATACATGTAACGTTATATATTTAAATTTTATAACAATAGGTCGTTTCAGAATAGGTAATAAATTATACAATATATTTGAAAAATGTAGTGCTTACATTCCAAACCATAAGAAGTGGATTTTAAACATTATATTGGTATCTATCTCGAATTTTTTTTTTTAAACTTTTATTATGATATTTACAACTGTATTAGTATAAATACATCAAGTAAATTTGTACAGAGAAATATTATTACATGAAACACGCTTGTTGAGAAACTACCCACCGATAGCACTCTAATAATTTGTCTACATGAGAAGATCACAAGGCCATCTTCTTTCCAGACGCCTCGGAGGGTTATCAGTAATCGAAGAGGAAGCAAGGTTAGAAACAAGAGGATTCGGATGGTTATGAAGTTTATTATGGAAGGATAGGTATCTGGATTTGGCCAAATCGGAAACATATGGAACATTGAGGTCTTTATGGATTATTTTATTAGTGACAAAGTAAGGAGCATTGAGGATTTTACGAAGGATTTTGGATTGTAAGGATTGGATGCGAGAGGAATTCGATGGTTTAGTGGAGCCCCATAGCTCAACTCCGTAAGTCCAAATAGGTCTTATTATAGTCAAGTATATGAGTCTTTTGTAATTAAGGGGAAGTTTAGAGCGTTTGTCTAGTAAGTGTTGGAGTAGTCGGAAACGTCGAGCGGTTTCTTGTCGTTTCAGTCTGGTATGAAGATTCCAAGTTAGACGTTTGTCCAAGTGAAGTCCAAGGTATCGGATTTGTTCAACAGGGATAAGTGGGGTATTATTAAAGGATACTGTGGGACATGAGGTCATAGGTTTACGTCGAACTACCTCGAGTATTTTTACAATATGTATTATACTTCAAATACTTACATTGTGTGAAATAATTATTTGCACGAAACACTTACTATTTAACATAAACCGATCTGGTTTATTTAAATCAAATATTCTTTAAACAAAATATTTTTTAACATGATTGGTCTAAGTTATCGATTGCTATTTATATGAAGTAATTTGTGTTAAATAATAAGTGTTTCGTGCAAAATAATTATTTCACGCAATGTAAGTATTTGAATTTTCGGTAGATATCAATAGAATGTTTAAAATTCACGTCTTATGGTTTGTATTGTCAACATTGCATTGTTCAGAAATATTGTATAATTTATTACCTATTTCGAAACGACCTATTGTAATAAAATATAAAGATATAAAGTTGCATGTATGTAATAATAATTTTTTTTTTTAAATCTCTATTAAACTCGTTATATGTTTGTAGCTTGTTCAGTATAAACAATTAGATATTATTTAGTCAAAACCGGGGTTGATAGTAACCCGAACACCCTAGTAACAAAAAAATAAAATAAAAAGTAATGGTATTCGCACAAAATTCAACGTTATATCTGTTTTTTTTTTGAGCGATTTGCGAAATGGACCAAAATTGCTTGCAATTTTTTTGAAACGTTTTAACAGCTATGTTTATCTATAAAAAGCGGTATTTCAGCTGTCATAGGATTCACTAGAAGTATCTAATTCTGCCCAGCACATACCATTAGATTTGAACAAAAACTACCGGCAAATCACCTCTAAATATAAAAAAGATGGGTTTCATTTCGTCTTGTATTATCTCACATGAGGGCATTATTAATGCGATAATTATGTTGAAAAATACTGGAAATGAAGGATACATTAGTTTGTGACTAAAATAGTAAAACTTCCAAATTGTAACTTATGTTTTTTCTCCCAATGTCCAGGCGTAGCGTTAGCTTATGAAAAAAAAAATATATAAAAAAATTATCGAATGTTATGACATTTACCCACGTCTTTTCTATAACTATATTGGTAACACAAATTTATAAGTTTTTTTTTTTTTTTTTTTTTTTTTTTGACTTGATTCTTCAACTCACACCTGTCAGAAGTTCCGACAATCAGCGAGTGTGATGTCAAGATGAAGAGATTGGTCTTGGAATAGGCGTGAGGGAGAGGAGTACCCAGCGGCGTCCTTCCTGTCTTGAGCGTAATATTTCTAGTTAGTGGAGGAGATCCCTCATCCAGCTTCTTTTAAGCCTCCTTCGGGTGCTATCGGGCATGTTAGTTGTGGCCATGCCTCGAATCAATGAGTTTGTATGTCCGTGTAAGTTATTATGAAATCGTTTGTAGTATGTTCGTATGTGGTCGTTAACTGTTGGCATCTGTAAGTCTTTATGTAGAGTAATGTTACTGACGTACCAGGGAGCTTTGGTAATAGTCCTGAAAGTTTTAGATTGAAAAGTCTGTTATTTACGTATGTGAGTCTTTTTGGCTGTCCCATATATCTGTAAAGCGTAGGTCCAAATAGGCTTGAGTAGGTAAGTATATGTATTCAATTTCTGTCTAAGTTTTAATTTCGAATTTCTTGCAAGGAGTGAGTACAATAGGCGTAGTCTTAGGTTTAAAGTTTTTGTTTTGTTTTTGATATGTTGGCCCCATGTCATTCTTCTGTCAAAGGTCAGTCCAAGATATTGAACTTTGTCTGTCTGAGGAATTTGGATATTGTCAAGGTAAATAGGGGGGCAAGTTTCACGTCGAAGGGTAAAAGTGATATGTTGTGATTTGTCAAGGTATCACTTTTACCCTTATAAGTTATTTTCAAAATCATGCCTCTCATTACTAAAAAATCCGAATAAATAAAATTGTAAGGTTGCCAATGATACTAGAAAAAACATGTACGTTCTACCAGTTAGATAAAAATAAAATATTAAAAACAGGAAATGGAAAGATTTATTATTACCAGGCTTGAAAAGGAAAAATAACTTTTATTTCTAAAAAGTTTCGTTATCATTGGAATTTTTAGGTCGATAGTTTTTCAGTCCTTTTGGAATTAGAACTTTTTCGCTTGAAACTCTTAAAAGTAAATGTTTTAAAAAACTTTTATTCAAGAGTTATCTTGATTCCGCTAAAAAGTCGTTTTAACAAATGATTTAAACAAACAAACGAATTATGTGTAATTCATTTAAGATAAATTATAACTCTACTTTATGCCGAATCACTGTTTATTTTTCATTTAACGGAACTTTTTTTAAGAACTCTAGTAAATAAAAGTCAGACTTTTACTATAAACCTTTATTACGACAAAATACCTTAGAACTTTTATTTTATGACATTTTCTCCTAAAAGGTTTCACAGAAACTGTTAAAATGGAACTTCACTATTTTTTTTCGATAAAAGTACACTATGAAGTGATAGAGATGATATATAGGTAGGCTGTAAGGAAATGAAGAATCCTATGAAGAGTTAAACAAAATCTCGACAACTTTCAACAGGAAATAAAACATCAATTTAAAGAGTTCAAACATTAGCATAAGGGCAATATTAAATTATGAGTGTAATTATACAGCAACAATCCAATATAAAAATTGATTTAAAACTCTATCAAGATTAAAAAGGTAGTTCTTAATATAATTCCTTGAAACGTATTTTTATTTTTCTGTAGCTGTCAATACAGTCAATAAAACTAAATATTTATTTTAAAAATAGATATCTTACTTTCGATACGGTTGATTAATTAAATGTTATGGAGTTCTTAAAATGAATTTCGATATGATAAAGGAAAAGAAGTAGAGACATTTTTAATTTCGTTTACTTGCAAATTTAATTTTTTTTAATTTATTTCGATTGAACTGAAGTTCCCAAACAGAAGATTGGGAATAAATTACTTGAACCACATGGGTGTGGCAATCGGATGTAGTGTATTGAATGCACTATTGGTTCAATCTGGGTTCAATTCCCTATTGGGTTAAATATGTTTCTCAATCAACTTCAGAGTTTCAATATAACAAAGCGTTCAAATTTATTTTTATGTTTATAAGTTGTTTATAGGTCAGATCTAAGTTGTATCAGTTAAATCAGGCTTCAAAATTCAAAGTAAATACTGTTTTCTTTACACAATTAATATTCTTTCCTTTTAAACATTCTTATTTTCTATTATGATATGAGTATAAATATCACATATATATATATTTCTTTTTTTTTTTTCGGTTGGCTCTACAGAACTTGTAGATCTTTGGCCGCCTAAACCAGCCTTCTCCACCTCTGCCTATCTTGGTCTACTGCTTTCCAGTTTGCGGCATGAAGCTCAGCCGTATCTTTGTTTATAATATCTATCCATCTGGTTTTTGGCCTCCCACGTGGTCTCTTGCCTACCACTCTGGCATTCATTGTTGTGTAAAGGCTTCCTGATGGATTGTTACGAGCTACATGCCCGACCATCTTAACTTCCTTGCCTTCATGTCATAAGATATTGACTGACCCGTTTCTTTCAGAAGTTCTTTATTGTTCCTTATCCTCCATGTGTCAAGGTTCTGGTCCCATGTAGGTCCTGTTATCCTACGTAGAACTTATCTTTCAAATCTCTCAATTCTGGCTTCTAATGTGCCAGTTAGAGCCCAGGTTCCACAACCGTACAGCAGAACTGGCTTAAGCTGTTTTACACCCTTATTTTTAGATTTCTGGAAATTTTTCTGGATTTCAGTACCTTTGAATGAGAGGAGATAGATCTCTTCGCACTTGTTATTCGCTGGTCTATCTCTGTTAGTTGATCATTTATTGAGGTTATTGTGGAGCCGAGGTATTTGAACCTATCTACTTTCAGGAATGACTTAGAATCCACGCAGATCATGTTATTAAGGTGGATGTTTCGGCTAACTATTATGTATTTTGTTTTATCTACATTGACCTGTAATCCGATTTGATCTGCTTCTTTTAATAAAGTCCGAGCGAGTCTCTTAATATCCTCTTGATTACTTCCGAGGACAGCCATATCATCCGAATATGCTAGGATTTTATGTTCCATTCCAACGTGCACCCCTCCATCTTCGCGTGATGTTATTCGTATTACTTTCTCTAGTGGTAAGTTGAACATCATCGGTTGAAGTCCATCTCCCTGCCTCAAATCCGTTCGATTCAAAGGCTTCAGATACGTCTCCTTGTATTAGTACCCTGCATTTAGGATCATTTGTACACGCTTCGTCAACCTCACTAATTTCCCGGGAACACCCAGCTCAGTCATGATCCTCCAGAGACAGTTTCTGTCAACGAAGTCATAGGCTGATTTGAAGTACGTCCTGATCTATTTCCCATCGTTTTTCAAGTAATTGTTTCATTGTTATGTTTTTATAATACGGATATATCCGATTTAACAGAATATTAGTCATATATGTATATATATATATATAAGATCTTTTATAGAGGTGATTTATTCAATTAAAGTAAAAGAATTTAATTATACGTTATTACAACACAAGTTAATTCTAACACTAATCCAATATAACAATACAAGAAGGTATTTACTAATAAATAATCATTAACATCTGATTTAAAGGTAACTAACAGTTGAAGTGTTTAAATGTTGCTCAAGTAACCTTACATATATATAGTATAAATATGGAAGCTAAATTTGAGCTTTGAATAGATAATCACTCAATAGTAGGTATTTAAAAGAAAACATTTTCTTTTTTGAAACATCAACATCAAACAGAAAATATTGAAAATATCATCGGTGTCATCTTTTCGCCCAGTTTAGAACGATGAGTTCAGCGCTAAATTAAGGGACTTACCCCTCGTTAATACCTACAAATACGGGTTAATATAACTAAACTTAATATACTTATATCATTGATGGTTGCACTACTTTGAGTTAATTTCATATTCTTGACTAATTTTATATTTAAACATACGATTTATATGCATTTCAAGGATTTTTCATGGAGCATGGCTACAATTGAAGTCTATTGATGTCAATAAGAACGTAAGAATTTAACAATAAAGTGAAAGTAACGAAAAATCTTCTTGGTTATTACAAAATAAGGTACTGACGAATTTAATAAATGTTTATTTTTAAATTAACCATACATCTGTGAATGAAATTATAAAACTGATAGAATGTAAATATGTTGTATTAGGAAAAATGCTATTTTTAAGTACATTTCAGGAAAGAAAAAGGAAGTATTCGATTTATGTAACACCTTAGAGCATATTTAAAATTAAGTAATTTGATCAGGCGTCACTTTTATTATAAATTATTCAGAAATAATATTAATTGAATACAATAATATTTCTTCACCTTCTCTCGGCACAACAAACTATTTTAAGATATTTTCTTTAAGCGCCCTTTTATGAGAAGTATATATTTTGTATTGGTATCTTATTATTTTTTAATTAAAATACAAAATACTTTGGTTATTTGAAATATTTTTTCGCAACACCTACAGACCTAGGTCTTCAATGGATCCAGTATTGTCAAGTTTAGTTTTCAAACTATATCATATTCAGTTTATTATTTTAATTTTACATATTGATTATTTATATATATAATTAAGCTATAAGAAAATAAAGTTATAAAAACAACATCACGCGAAGATGGAGAGATACACGTTGGTATGAAACATAAAATCCTAGCATATGCGGATAATATAGCTGTCCTCGGAAGTAATCAACAGCATATTAAGAGACTCGCTCGGACTCTGTTAAAAGAAGCAGAACAGATCGGACTACAGGTCAACGTAGATAAAACAAAATACATGATAGTTAGCCGAAACATCCACCCTAATACCATGATCTGCGTGGATTCTAAGTCATTCCCGAAAGTAGACAGATTAAAATACCTCGGATCCCCAATAACCTCAATAAATGATCAACTAACAGAGATAGACCAGCGAATAACAACCGCGAAGAGATCTTTCTTTCTTCTCTCTTTCAAGGGTACTGAAATCTAGAAAAATCTTCACAAATCTAAAAATAAAGGTGTACACCGCAGTGATTAAGCCAGTTCTGCTGTACGATTGTGAAACCTGGGCTCTAACCGGCACACTAGAATTGAGATATTCGAAAGATAAGTTCTGTATATAATAACAGGACCTATATGGGACCAGAACCTTGACACATGGAGGATAAGGAACAATAAAGAACTGCTGAAAGAAACGGGGCAGTCAATATCTCATGACATGAAGGCAAGGAGGTTAAGATGGTCGGGCATATAGCTCGTAACAATCCATCAGGAAGTCTTTACACAACAACGAATGCCAGAGTGGTAGGCAAGAGACCACGTGGAAGGCCAAAAACCAGATGGATAGATATTATAAACAAAAATACGGCTGAGCTTCATGCCGCAAACTGGAAAGCAGTAGCCCAAGATAGGCAGAGGTGGAGAAGGCGGCCAAGGATCTACAAGGTCTGTAAAGTCAACCACAAAAAAAAATTATATATATATATGTATGTATATTTTATATATATATATATATTATATATATATATATATATATATATATATTATATATATATTAATTAATTGTTGTTTGTTATGTATTTCCGTATTTTCTCTTTGTATCGGGTATGAAAATAAAATTAATATCATGTGTAAGAGTTTTTACCGCCCAGATTGCTTATCCGTCCCACTGAGCAGGCTTACAAAGCTTTTTGCAAATTGATCAAACACATTTTATTTAATAACGGTATTATTAGCTCGGTATTATTAGCTCAAATTGTATTAATACACTCAGAGGATCTCGCCGAATAATGTGTAAAAAATTGCAGTAAAAATAAGCAGAAAAGATAACGTAGGACAGCTTCACAATAAATATTTAATTTAGAACATAGACAAGTTTAAATAAATAAACGATTTGAAAGAGTTATACGTTGTTTGACCGTTAGATCTACAAACGTTGCACGAATTCGATTTATTTGTTCGTTAATGTAAATACTTCATGAGTGGAACAGTTGTTCGCTAAATCTTATGTAGTTATTCCAGATGATTAACAATAAATTTGTATGATTACATATTCTCTCACTACATGTATAAATCTATTTACATTGCTGCAGTTCGACCGCGTTTAGTTAGCAACCCGGGAGCTATGATATTATGTTTTTTCCATATCCTTCTGGTACAGCTTACAAAATATTTTTAAACATAAATTAAAAGATTAATATATCATCTTTCAGTATGTAAATATAAATATTTTTTAAGTAATGTTGTCTGATGGAAAAATTCAAATGCGGGTTTCAACATACAATAGATTATAATAATATTTCAACTCATAACGGCTGTGAAATCTAGAAGGCATTGACCATATGGAATGGAAGGTTAGATTAATAAAAAATTTTTTCAAAGTTATAAAATTTTATAAAACTTTATTCTTTTGTCGATTTTATGTTATGACACACACTGTCTTATATTCCACTTTCAGTAAATTTAAATTAATTTTTGCTTCGAGTTTAAAAAAAAAAAAAGTCTTATTTGATTCTTTTGAAGTTGAACCAGCTCGTCGTGGTTTCGATTTCCTCCTTAAACATCAAAGTTGTGTAAACTTCACTCGTATTTTTATATTATATCTTAAATTAGTTTTGTTCTAACCGATGAAAAATATTAGTCTCCTTAACACCGAAGAAACAAAAAATTTCTCTAATGGATTTTTCGTTCAACCCATTTTATGAGTGAAAATATAACTTTAAAGTATATATGCATGTTCAATATGTACTGTCATTTTTTTTTTTTATAATAACGAATAGTCAAATATGCGATAATCAAATGTGGAATTCTTCCGCATATTTGTATTCGCAGATCAACAACACTTTCTAAAATCAAACCTGCGAATGTTGAGAAATAAATGGAGTTTTCAAATCGGATTCTCTTAAGATTATATAAGACAAGATTATATTCTCAAACGAAAAATTATAGAATTCATTAGATAATTGTTATCAAATGAAAATAGTGAAGAAGCTTTACTGACCTTCCTTGGCAGACGTTTATAGTTAGTTATGATTATAAATTTTTAAATCATAGAGATAATATAAAGTATTTTTTCCATCTAATGAACTATTAGATAATTAAATTGAAATTATTTAACAAACATAAGTTATTTCAACTATGCGAATGAATAGATATCTAAAAACTAGCCTCATTGGCAAAGAATCAAAACAATAATTTCATTATCACAACAGTTATTAATGATTTCACATCCAGCAATACTATACTTAATAAATTAGGAACCTAATAACCAATCAAGAAATTTCCTTTTCAAATTAATTAATGAGTACGAAAAAGCTGTAATTTGATAACTGCTCAAGAATAACTGCTTGTTCCTACATTTAAAAAAAAAATTAATTCGGAAACAGAATATTATAATATAAACCGTTTTATAGATTTTTGAAAATAACTGTTTTTGAAAATGTCTATAAGTACTTATGGGTTAAAGGACATACCGGGATAGCTAGAAGTTGTTTGGCAAAATCGGCTTCGCCAAACAGTCTCCTGCCTGTTGTAGAATCCCTCTATTCCACATTAAAAAATTAATTTTGGCTGATGTTATAAATAATTGGAACAGGCAATGGCAATAGGCAACCAAAGAACTACCGCTTTTTAAATTTGTTTCAAAAGTAACACTTACCAACTATGACAAAATAAAAAGTACACACTACAAACTGGCACAGTTTTAAACTGAACATGGACAATGAACCGTTTACATTTAACGAATTCTGATACATGTCATGTCATGCGGACAAACTCCTCAGACATTTCATCACATTCTGTATAACTGCCCTATTTTCGACTGTAAACGGTAGTACCATCTCATAAGAAATAAAATCCTAAAAGGAGATAATTGGCCGCTGAAGGAAGAGGACATCTTCATGAAATACAGTAAGTAGATTCGGAAATTTACTATGGAAGTTGATTTTCAACTCCTCGAAGAAGCCTGAATAATTATTATAAAGCCTGATTTTATTAGAGTTATGCTATTGTTTATTTTAATTTCTTTGTTTTGTTTTCTATTTACCTATTTTTGTTTTTTATTATTATTTTTTAAAATATCGGTTTAATTTTTTATTATTGTTTGTTCAATTAGGAAAACATGAAGTTTATTACAACCATGCAATTTAAAAATTTATAAGTTAGAATAGAATAGTAAAATAATTTTACTCTGGGACGAAGTCCCTTTAGAATAACAAAGAAGTACAAAATTAAAGTATCATATCTGGCCTAAGTAAAAACAAACATAAAAAGTAAAAATAAAGAAAAAAGTAAAGAAAATAGTAGTTAAATATACTACGTACAAAATAAATAAAAAAATCTATAAACAAAACAATTGAAACCATGCCGAGAAACTTAAAACTATGTACAGTGTTAAAACATAAGTATACACTTTAAAAAAAATAAATAAAAAATGTATTACATTCTTCATAGCAATAAACTCTGTGTTTCTGAAAGAAAAAAAAAAAAAGAGAAGACGAATCTGATAGTAAGTATTTAAGTCATGAATTATATGTAAATATAACATTATGTGAATTAGTTCGAATAATATATAAATTTACATTAAAGGTTAGCGGGGGTGTCTGACTGTTTTTGGTAAAGAAATTGGAATAGGAGGGTTATAGATATATGTAGTTTCTCTTCAAATACATACATATATTATGCTTAATGCATGGAACATGTAAAATTTAACAAATAAATGGCTCTTATACAGAGTCACTGTGTATGGGAAGCAGTTAAAAAAACTAAAAAAAAAAACTATATATGAAAAATTATCGTTCGATGAAACATCTAGGACGAGAGATGAACTTCAATTAAAAGCTAAATATTACTAAGTCAAAATTTTCTCCTCATGGAAGCTAATATATATTTATTTTCCAATCAACAAAACGTTTATAACTAACGTTATTTTAAAAAAAATAAGAAATATATTTTTTTTTTTAATTTCAAATATAAAATTACTACATTTAAGAATAATCTATTACGACTACCAATCATTCATAATGATGAGACACGTAATCTCTGGTCTTGCGTGATGATCGTAATTTACTTTTTAATTGCCACAGTGAGAGTAGTAATCACATATAATTGAAACCAATGGTAATTAAGTACTCGAGATCTTCTACTCTTGGAAGTAATACGGGTATATTTTAGTTGTCATTGTCTTGGAGACCAACGAGTAGGAGATGCTGGGTACGGTTGGGACAGTCGTCATATTAGCAAAACTATAAGGATTAGTCGAAAGGTATATATGGAAGAAAGGAATATTGTTTCCGTCCGAATTTATTTAACAATATTTCTAACGCATCGCGCTCTAATATAGGTCTTCATTTATTTTTAACATACAAAATTAACTATTTTTATTCTATGTATTTGAATAAATGTTGTTATTTATGTAGAGCTAGGGTAATGAACGTTTTTCCTCGATATATGTTAAACATTAGTTGTTAATTAGCAGTGATTAATTTGTACATAGATAATGTTTTATTGTCAAGGTGATTGTTTCATTGCTATTGGAACAGAGATTCTGACTGTATTGGAAGTACTTTTCCCGATTCCGTGACTTTTCCCAGAGAATAATAAAAAGTTTTGCATTAAAGTCTAAGTTTTTAATGGAGCTTTTACCGAATTTTATTCTTTAATAAATAAATGAATGTATTACAATATTAACTTGATATTATAAAAGGAACTACTTCTCCATTACCGTATTAGGAATATATGGAATAATTGATGGCGGAAGAGACGTGATGGATATAGCCATTCCTGGTGGTCGAATTTATTAATGCAGGGAATATACAATTCATTAGGCTTCTATCTCACTAATTAGAGTTATAAATAAAAATTAATTTATCTAATTAAATTATATAATATATAACAAGAAAAATAAAATAAATATCCATTTAAATTCTTCCTCAACAATGTTTACACTAATTTGCTTTAAGTTTCGTTTGATTTTTCAAACTCAATTTCGATTCTTAACTGAACTAAAACACAAATTAATTTCGCAAATTATATTGGATACTTGACATTTCATTTTTTTAAGCATGAATTCAATTTTTTTTCATACATTATTTGTTACCATTTTAATGTTATAAATAATAGATAGTCATATACTATCTATTCAACATATTCTTTCCTTTATTTTATTATAATTCTTTTTTAATTTTCTAGTTATTTATCTGTAATTTTATTAGTTTATTGTTTGTAATTGTAGTATGAATAAATTCTTTTTTATATTCATTAATTAAAAGAGATTGTAGTTTGCTAAAAAAAAAAATAATAATAAAAATATATATAAATACCTATATATATTAAAATAGGTATTTTTTTTTTTGTTCATTTTTCATGTTTCAATTCAGTTCGGTAATTTATTGAGTCAATGTTTCTAGAAAACCTATGTTTTCCCTAATTACTAACATGTACTTGTAATTAATGTAAATGTAACAATTAATAACACAACACAGTATGAATTAATGCATTTAGCAAAGTATTTGGTGAGTTTAACGAAAATGTGTATAAAATAATTCGCTCAAAAATAATGAAAGGTTACTCGTGTGGAAAAAAAAACAATATTTTTTTTCTTTTAAAAACTTTGAGGTGTCTATAAAAATAATCAAGTCCGTTTGGCATGGCAGTACAAACTATTTTTTTTTTTTTTTTTTTTTAGAGAGAGTTGTATTTTATTAAATAAATTTATTAATATTTTTTTGTATAACATTCGCTAAAGCTTCCTTGAGTATCGTTGAGAGCCCCCAACGGATCACAGTTAAAGAGAATTAATCTTCGCTGCACTGAACTTAAGTTTCATCATCGAAAACTCTGCTTTTTGGGTAACATCCGAGAGAAATGGTAAACCAGGACGTTACTAAAATGATCAACTTTTGTCTAATCTTGTACATTTCAGTTTAGATTATGGAATAAAGACGAGAAAAGAATCAAGTCCACCAAGTTTCACAACTTTTTAAGGCATTCATGTGTTTTTAATAAGCATATTAAAGGAGATTTGACTCACAATTATTAAGCGAAAAAGAAACTCTATTATTTTTCATTTGACAGCTGAATTGTTACTTTTATTTTGGAAGGAGGATTCGTGGAAAGCTTACTCTTCTTTTATCCTTTCTTTTTTATTTCGACTTACAGAACTTCAGTATATTTTGGTGCTTCATATCCACTTTATTTTAAGACAGTCTTCTCGAAAAAATATGTGTGTGTACGTATATAGGTGTAATTATGTATATGTCAAAAATTAAAAACATTAATAGGAAAATTTAAGTAAAGTATTTATACTCAACCACAAATCTCTTATACGTTTCAAAATTAAATTACTTTGCTTGTTTTAAATATAAATTATCAATCAATAAAATTTCTTATTAGACATTTGCTTAATCGAGAAATGTTTAGAAACTTTATTATATATATTAATTTTCTTCTATTTTTACTAATAAAAAATGTCAATATATTTTATTTTATTTATATTGTATATTTTATTCAACCCCATAAGGTATTTTTTTATAATGTTTTTATAAATTAAAGATTTATGTACTTTAACTCTTAAATTTACTAACGGCTTATGATTTAAAATGTTTTTTCAAGATTCTTCTACTACCAGATTTTAAAAAGATGTTTTCAGAGTTAAGGATCTTAATTAATTTTTCGCTCGCTAAAATGAACAAAATAAAATTTTATCAGTGTCAAACTATTCTTCATGTTTTTATACTAGGGATAGTAAAATAATAATAATACACACACAACACTAAAACTTGACCATTCTTCATATTTTCTTTCTAACCTAAATATATTTGTTTGACTATGTTTTGGGTTCTTAGGTATAAAACTCATCACAATGAATCAATGTAACCTGTATATAAATTTTTATCAGACTAAAAACGGTTTCTCCGTTTTAATATTTTTAACTGCATATAGGATAACTTATTTATTAAAATCATATATATATATATATATTACTTTTCTTGCGGTATGGGATAAAGTAAGCTAATATATATAAATATAATATAAATTAATTCAAAATAAAGAAAAATATAATAATAATTCATTTCAATAATTTTGAAAAATGAAACTAATTTTGATTAAAAAAATTGTGGAAAAAGGTGTTTTTACCGTTGTAGAAGTAGATTACTTTTTTAAACAAATATGTTAATTGATAGTTTTCTGTTGTTTTTTTTTTCACCAAATTACCTGCTGTAAATATTTCAATATATAAATATATAAATTTGAATATTTGTTTTTAGTCAAGTGTCATAATTTAAACATAGTGTTTGGCATTTATTACCTCTTATTATTGATTCCAATTGTAAAAAAAGTTTAAATCTGTGATGTATATTTTAAAATATTCAATCTATATAAATATAATATAAATTAATTCAAAATAAAGAAAAATACTGTAATAATAATTCATTTCAATAATTTTTAATTTTGAAAAATGAAACAAATTTTGATAAAAAAATGTGCTAATAGTATTTTTTACCGTTGTAAAAGGAGAGTACCTTTTAAACAAATATTTTAATTGATAATTTTTTGTTGTATTTTTCACTAAATTACCTGCTATTAATATTTCATTTTTTTCAACGTGATTTCTGTTTACAAATTCCTTTCTTTTCGGAATAATTAAACAAATATAAATATATTCCATTTTTAAACACTCATATTTTTATCATAGTGCAAATTTGAATATTTTTTAATATTTGTCCACTTGGTTTATTTATTCAGTTCATGATGTTGAAACTTCAATTATTTTTTTCTGTTGTTTTTAACTAATATACAACATGACCTAACACACACAACCTGATCATATCTTGTACTCCCAACTAACGTGGACAGTTTACTCCCACTAAGGAACGCGGCCGAAAATACTCCCCGACACGCCGACAAGAGATAAGAAGGTATGACATAGAGTAGATGCTAGTGTTTGTCCTTACATATAGATCGCGATGTCGGAAGAGCGGAGTGGCGTGCGTCCTTCCTCAGTGGTGGCGCGGTACTGACTGGCCCACCCCCGGCCCGGAGGCCGCTGCCACCCCTTCGGCAGACTTCGGCAACCGCCGCCCCCGTCTTATTGTACCCTCAATATCGCTTCAATTACCCCCCTCCCCCAGGTCGATATCTTATCTTGTTCTGGTCAGTCTCATTTTAATCCGATATGGCACAATATATTGAATGCATTCTCCTTCCGTCGTGTGCTGCAACAAATTCTTTAGTTCTGACCTTCCGGATATTTAAAGTAGTCTACGTTTTCGACAGAGAAGGCTGTATGAAACAATCAGCAATAAATAACATTACCGTTTTGAAAATCTTCATTCCATTATAATTAATATAAAATATTATAATTTAAGTTAACATGGCATGCTAACCTTTCAATGAATTGCAAAAAAAGGTATCTGAAAAGAAGATGGCCCTGTGACCTGATGTAGATGTATTATTATAGTGCTATCAGTTGGTAGTTTTTCACAAATTGACTAGATGTATTTTTTTTTATTCAGTTGTAAATATCATAAATAAATAGATAACAATAAAAGTTAACTTTCGAAATCTAAATCATAAGAAAATAAGAGCAATCAAAGAAGAAATAATTGATGGAGATTCTTTTACAAAGTAAATAGTAGTTTTGGTAAAAAGAAAGGCTTTTAAGAAATGGTATGATCCCGGCATGTTTTCAAAAGATAGTAAGTTT
Source organism: Nezara viridula (assembly GCA_928085145.1). Taxonomy (NCBI): domain Eukaryota; kingdom Metazoa; phylum Arthropoda; class Insecta; order Hemiptera; family Pentatomidae; genus Nezara; species Nezara viridula. Next base: position 78,066,462 of record OV725080.1, read on the forward strand.
AGTGTCGAGCCCTCCTTAATTCCAAATCGAGCGGACCTTCTAGTTGAACAGAGGAAAACATGCCATCCTAGCAAGACTACGAATCGGATACTCGAGGCTAACACATAAACATCCACAGGCGGATCTACGGGAGGGAGAAGGGACTTTCGGGCTGAAGCCCCTCCCCCCTCCAAAATGGAAAAATATAAACATGTGTTAGAAAAAAAATATTAAAAACTATCTCTCTAAAAACTATCAAGTGTTATTGGTCGTGTTTAATAGGACTTCAAGAATCACCTAAACACTATTTCACTTTCTTTATTCTTTTTCAAATTAATTATCGTTTTATATAAATGAAAAAAAAATCTTTCAGGCTGAAGCATCCCCCCCCAAAAAAAAAAAAATCCCGCTGGATCCGCTGGTGTAAACACCTCATGACAAAGGGAACATCCCCTCAGTGCCTCGACTGTGGGGTCAATCTAACAGTGAGGCATATCAAGATGAGGCATAGTCAAGACTGATCGTTATGCCTGGGAAGCACATTGACAGAAATAAAGCTGAAGAATAATATTGGTGAAATTTTAAAAAACAACTAGATGGCAAAAAAATTGTTTTTTATTTCTTCAAGAAACACAGCTATTTAATAAAACTTTTTTTTAACTTTAATTTTTTTATTCACACCTGATATAATGAGAATGACAAACAGTGAATGAGATGATCGATAAAATGTAATGGCATTAGGTGAGGCATTAGGGCGAGCAGTACCCAGAAGCACCTCCTCCTGACGTGATATCTACATTAGGCGAGGAGGTCCCTCATCCAGCTCCTTTTCAGCCTCCTACAGACGTTACCTGACATTTGCGTAGTGGACATGTCATTTAAGAGTGTGTTAGGATGTCCTTATAATTTGTCATGGAATCGTTTGTAATGAGTTCGTTAGCATTCGGCATATAGAGGTCAGTATGTAAGGTTATGATGCTAACGTACCAAGGTGCTTTTGTGATTGTCCTGAATGTTTTTGCTTGAAAGACTTGAAGTTTGTTTATGTGAGTCTTTTTAGCTGTTCCGAATATCTGTGATGCTTAAGTTGAAATAGGTTTTAGTAAGTAATTGCATGTGTTCAATTTCTGTCTAAGTTTATTTTGAATGTTCTAAAGAAGTGAATTAAGAATTCTTAATCTTTGATTTAGCGTTTTACTCTTTTTTGTTATATGTGGATCCCACATCATTTTTCGGTCAAATGTCAGACCAAGGTAGTAAACGGTGTCTGTCTGTGGCATCTTTGTACTGTCAAGGAAAACTGAAGGGCATGTTTCACGTCGAAGGGTGAATGTGATTTGTCTTGATTTAGTCGGATTTTCCAAAGTTTGAACCAATCATGTAATCTTGTTAAATACTGTTGTAGGGTATGTGAGGCAAATTGTGTTTTGCTAAAAATGGTGTATGTGATATAGAATAGTGGAGCTAGTACTGAACCTTAGGGTACTCCTGCTGTGATAGACCTGATGGAAGATAGTTCTGACCCGTGTCGAACGGAGAAAAATCTGTCGGATAGGAACGATTTTAGAGTTAGATAGTAGGTAAGTAGAAGTACTTTCTTGAGTTTACAGAGAAGATTCTGATGTCAAATTCCGTCAAACACTTGAGCAACAACCAGAAACATGCCAGTTGCATACAATTTCTGCTCGAGTGCTGTAGTTGTGTTGTCCATAACTCTATGCAGTTAGTGTAGAGTGATGTGTCCTAAATCCAAATTGATGGTCAGGTATTGTTTATATGTTTCTTAATATATCAACAAGTCTTTTGTGCAGTAAGCTTTCGGAAATTTAGGAACAGATAGGATATAAACTGATTGGTCGATAGGAGGAAGGTAAGTTTTTGTCCTTGTTAGGTGTGAGTATTTCCATTGTAGTGAAAATTTGTCTGTCCTCAGTATTGCATTATAAATAGTTGTTAAGAACACTAGAGCTTTCCTTGGCATTTGTTGGAGCACGTCAGCGTTAATCAAGTCATGTCTAGGAGCTTTTCTTTTTGACAACGTTTTGATTTGTTGAACAATCTGGGAAGGTGTGAAGGAAATAGGAGGTAAAGTTATTTGTATGGCCACGGCTAAAGTGTTTAGTTCATTGTCGTCATACTCATTATTTGTGAAGTATGTGTGTGGTACAAAACAGAAGAAAGATATTCAGCAAAGAGTTCTGATTATTCCCCGTCAGTCCAGGCCCAGGATTCATCTTCTCTTCGAAGGGGTGCTGACACTTCACGATGCTGATTAAGGTTTTTGGTATATCTTGGCAAGCTTCCATCGCCGGTTGAGAGATTTTTAATGTACCTGTCATATGTTATTCGTTTGAATTTTCTAATCTGTCGCTTGAGTTCACTATTAAATCTGATGTAAGTTCGTTTATCTGATGAGAGTTTGTCAGTTTGCCATATTTTGCGAGCTCTCCTCTTAGCTCTGACCAAATCCGTTATGTATTGAGAATAAATGGGTAGTAAATCATAGTTTTGAGGTTTTTGCTACTAATGAAGGCCATGCTGCTTCTTAAATATTGCGTACGAAGTACTCAACGGCATCCTCAAGTTCTTCTTAAATGGATATAGGAACAGAGAGAGTAGTGTTCAATTGATTCTTGTACATGTCCCAATCCATTAGATAAAACTTAAATATTGTTTTTTTACTTTTTGTAAATTTAAATTTTATTGTTAGGTTATTATTGGAAAAATTCTAAACCACACAGCCGTATTTTTCCAAAATGAAGGCAAATAAAAGCCCTCAATGTTTCTTCAATTCAGGCATCACAGGGACTGAAAAGAACAGCTAATCACTCTCGATGCGATTAATTAATTGTTCAATAATTTATTTTAATAATCAAACAAACCCTCAAGATTTGTCCAGCATATGATGCTAAAATAATTCTCGGAGACGAATACGCAGATAGGGCACGGAAAGAATATACCTACCAACAATTGGAACCTTCAGTCATAATCGGAATACTTTCATACTAACTGCGGTATAAGACAGCGGGAAGTTTTGGCCTGTCTTTTTTTAAACTCTGTATGTCCGGAATCCATAATATTGTTGTTGAGAAACTACCCACTGGTAGCATTCTAAGCTTTTAATTTTAAAAGATAATTTTCTTGTTTCGCTAAACTATGATAAATTTTAAAATAGACCTTATTGTTCTATACTAAAGAATATCCTGATGCAAATTAAGTACATAGTTTGGTCACTTGTAAAGGAACTAAAGGATTATCTCAAGGCCATGATTCTAAGAAAATAGAGATCAACAGGTAAATGGAGACGTGACAACATAATCCAGGTAATTAAAACAGACTATTAGAGGACTGAATGAACGTGTAGAGTTACTAAACAAAAAACCGAATGAATGACCAGATGAGTCACGTAAGTGACCTAGGAATGAAGGGGTATTGATGGAGCTTATAACAAGTGATTCTTTCGAAACAGCAATAATCCTGCATTCAGATCTGATTCATTCATGACTTCAAGCACAAGATTGATATATATTTTTATTACGTACATTTTCTTTTTCATAAAATGCTATCCTAATAAATAATAAATTTCAAAATTGGAAAACTTACTCTTAAAACTCTCAAATACAGTAAAAATATCAAAAACGATTAATTCATAAGTATTAATATGGTTTATAGGAATCTCCTAAGAAAATCTTTACATTTTCAAATATATGTTGATCAATAACATTACATACATGCAGAGGTGCCCAGTACTCCTTTTCTTAATAACAGAGCAAGCGAAGGTAGAATTAAAAAAATCGTAGAGCTAAAGATACAAGTATACTTGCTGCGGTCTGTTTCTAGTTTCTTGGTATGAAAATTTTCATTCTGAAAATTCATAAGCCCGCCGAAATGCTCACCCCTCAAAAATTAAAAACCCCGCCAAAATATGCTCCTCTCAAACAAACCATCTTCTGGGCACTCCTGCGTACATGAGTTTTTTTTTTAAGTGCAGTAATCAAATCAAATATTTTCAACATTTTAAAACAACATTTCTGCTAAATGCCTGATCGTAAATTAAAAATAAGTTTCCTCTGTGAAGACATAACATCCTTTCTTTGCAAATGTAAAAATTCAAAAATATTTCCGAATTATATAGAAAAAACAACTTTAAAATCGTAATATGAAAAATTTTAAAGAAATTCACATGATTTCAAATATAAAATTTTAAAACATGAAATATCAAACGGCATTATAGGAAGTAGAAAACTAAAGCTATCTATTATTTTACATAGGTGTGAATATGTTTTATTTATTTCATTAACATTCGGCTTTAATCTGTTATTTTACTTGTCTTGTATATTACTTTATCTTTATATATATATATATATATATATATATATATATATATATATATATATATAAATACTCAATAAAATAATATTAAAAAAAAGCTATCTATAAAAAATTGTGAAATAAGATTGCTCAACGAATCTAATAACAACAAATTAACTATAGTATATTGATTAGTTTTCCCTTAATAAGTATATTGAATTATATAATTACCTTTTTAAAGATCTAATAAAACAAAAATTAACAATAACATAGATTAAGGTAAAAATTGACCAAAAGTATACTTTTGTAACTTTTTACAAAACTACTTTTTACTAAAGTAACTTTTTGAAATAAACCGACATGTTATATCTTATATTTCGTTTTGATATTTAATAATTATGAAAAGGAATTGGTCGTGGGGTGCTGTCAAATAAATACTAGATTATTTAAAAATAGTATTTTTTAATTACGCCGACGTTTAGACCCATCTTGCAGGTCTTCATCAGGGCTACAAAAGATACGTAATATAAAAAGTAAAAGGTGAAAATAAAATAAATGAAGTAGATAATCAATAAGAAACTGTTGTCTGATAAACAAATAATAAGATGACATCAGAGACATAGCGGGTGACAGTGTAGTTAAAATATCAAATATTATACATATATTGAAGATACAAATAAAAATAGATAAGTATGAATAAAAATAGAAAACAAAGGAGGATGTAAGTTAAAAGTAAACAGATTGTGATAAAATATAAGAAATGTGTGTATAACAAACTGGTAGATTACATTTGATAACTATAGGTTAACAGATAAAAAAAAGTAAAGTTAAAATAAGATAACATAATAATAAGATATCAGTGGATAACAAGTTAGTGGAGGTTACATTTGATAAATCTAGGTAAAGAGATAACAAGACTAAAGGTTAACAAATAAAGAAATTGAAATATTAATAGGATAAAATTAGTTCTAATAACGTTAGGATAGATTTATTTAATTTATATAATACAATAAGAAAAATTGTTTGGGGAGAAATTTAGAATGTAAGTATACATGTAAACAACGTTATGATGATACGAACAAGTTGTACTATATATAAATGACAATTGACATTCATATATTAACAGTCATATATCAATACATTGACATACATTTATATATAGTACAACTTATGTATCCTTTTATATTATGTATCTTTTGTAGCCCTCATGAAGACCTGCAAGGTGGGTCAAAACGTCGGCGTAATTAAAACATACTACTTTTAAATACTCTTGTATTTATTTGACGCCCCGATCAATTCCTTCTCATATTATATCATTGTCAACCATCTCTACATCATTATTTAATAATTATGTTTTTGGTCTGGTTAGGATGAATAAAAAAAATGTATTCATTTTATTCTGTTGGAAACGTGAATAAAACTGATTTATGTTAATGTTATCTGCGGATCTGGATCGTATGAAACAATTTATGCATCGAAAGATTTGGACGGTGTAATGGCACTAAGGGAAAGATAAAAGGAAAACGTAGGGTTTTGTGTCCGAAGGAATCTGGCGGGGCGGAATTTTATTACATTGACCGGAAAAATATAGCGCAAAGACCTATTTTTCTCGAATTCTTTCGATTGTCCCGATGAGATTTATCTTTAAAGCTTTTCTAGAAACTCCAATCTGAGATAAAAGATCTCAATATTTCACAAAATGCTTTTTTATATTGCCGACACGGATTTTGTACGTTTCCTATAAATATCTAAACGTATCTTCTATTCTTTTTTCTTTTTTTTTTCAACAGGTAACGATTGGAACGGAAAATTGAATTGCTATACATGACCTGTAAAAAATTAACAGCGGATATTTTTTTTTTTTTTTTTTATCGTCAGGTTTTCAATTTTAAACTTCAGACCGTTCATGCGAACTTTGGCAATACTTGTGTACTAGCAGATTTTTGTGCAATATAATATTTAGAATTCATTATTTTTTCTTTCAAGTAGTGTAATTATCCATTTTTCTGATTATAAACGGAATTATATGTTTTTTTTTTTACTTTCACTTACCTATATATGGAATATATATTAAGGGAAATTATTGCGATCGCGAACATTTTTTAATATATATTTGAGGTGTTGAATGCCTAAATTTGTAAAATTAATTTTTTTTAACTAGGGAACTTATTATGATTTTAAATTTTTATTTAAAAGTGTGCACCTCGGAAAAATATAAATATGTTATAAACAAAAACAGGCATAAAAAAATCTTTTACCACCAATTTAGTGTGAACCTAGTACTTTACAGTAAAAAAAAAAAAAAAATAGTAAGTATTAAATTAGTTTCAACAACAATAGAACATTTTAATAGCCATTTTTGACTCAGAGTAAGTTAAAAAATTCTAGTTGGAGTACATAAAGATGTTAAAAATTGATAAATAACCGAAAAAAATTATAACTCCTCACTGTTTTGAGCCGATTTTTTTTTCTCTTTTTCATTTAAGATGGTCATCGCCCTCACCTACCCGAAATTTGCTTTTATATCCCACACATTTTCAGTGATGCTTTAAATTTGTCTATGGTTTTCAATACAACGAATTGTTTTTAGAAACAATTGAGTACAATTTATTTAATATGATAATTTTTTTTGGAAAAGCTTACCTACTCTGAATGTTACTTTCTGAAGTTATGATTTATAATACCAACGGTTTATAACAATTTATTTATTTATTTATTTATTTATTAGTTGTACATATTTGTGGCTCACAATAAATTTGCTATCTACCTTAGTATTCAGCAAATATGATATCAAGGAGAAGAATAACAAGAAAAAAAAAAAAAAAAAAAAAGTAGTAAAATAACACATACATTATAATATAATAACAAATACACACACAAAAAAGATAATGCAGCAAGTAGCTCAATGCAATAAGTCTCTTGGCCACCGCCTCAGCAGTCTTCTGGGCGGATTATATGGATTTGTGGCAGTAGATAGAGCTTGAGTAAGTGGATTGGAATTTAGAGTCAGTCTGTCATGAAAATTATTAAAGCGGTCAGTGGCAGTTGCCGTGATGAAATGGAGTGTTAAGGTCAGTGTGTAACGTGAGATTTGAAACGTAAAAGGGTGCGTCTACAATTTTCCGAAGGACTTTTGACTGGAATGACTGAATGATTTTTATATTTGATTTCTTTGCTGTTCCCCATAGTTCGATCCCATATGTCCATAGTGGTTTAATGAGGACTTTGTAAATAGTTAATTTATTAGTCACAGATAATTTAGAACGTCTGTCAAGTAGCCTAGAAAGAAGTCCGTATCGCTGATTAAGTTCTTTTCTTTTTTGTTTTATGTGGTATGTCCATGTCAGTCGTTTGTCCAAGTGGAGACCCAAATATCGTACAGTTTTTGAAGGTGTTAGAGCAATATTATTAAAGAACACTGGAGGACAAGAGTTATGTTTAAGTGTAAATGAAACAAATTGACTCTTAGACTCGTTCATTTTTATTCTCCACCTTTTAGCCCAACAAGCTATGTCGTCTAGGTGTTCTTGAAGTACCTGAGAAGCCTTTGCTGCATCCTTGTTAGATGTTAATATTGCCGAGTCATCAGCAAATGTAGCCAACAGTGTTTCAGAATGTTGTGGGATGTCTGCACAGTAAATGTTGAAAAGTGTTGGACCCAAGACACTGCCTTGAGGTACTCCAGCTTTTATTTGTTTGATGACAGAAAACTCAGTCCCCATTTTCACACGGAAAAATCTATCTTTTAGATATGATAGTAAAATTAAGTAATACGTTGGAGGAATGATCGTTTTTAATTTATGTAACAAACCATCGTGCCATATTCTATCAAAAGCCTGACTCATGTCAAGAAAAACGCCAGGACAGTACAATTTTGATTCTAGCGAGAAAGATATGTAATCTATAAGGCGGTAACATTGCTGAATAGTCGAATGATGCTCTTTGAACCCGTACTGGAAATTTGGAATGACATCAAATAGTCTAAGTGAATTTAAACGCCGAAACAGAATTTTTTAGAATACTTTAGATAGAGAAGGTAGAAGACTAATTGGGCGGTAAGAATCAGGGCGGTCTATAGGCTTATTGGGTTTGTGAATCATAGTTATGATTGAGTATTTCCATAAAATCGGAAAATTTGACGTTCTAAGAATGGAATTGAATATGTTTGTTAAGAATATAATGGCCTTTTTTGGTAAATTCTTTAGAATAAAGTTAGTAATGAGATCGAACCCTGGAGATTTTCGATTTGGTAAACTATTGATAATAACGCTAACTTCATTTGGATGAAAAGGTTTAGGTGGGGAGGTTATAACAATAACACATTATTTCTGTTTATTTTGAAGTGAATTCAAGTGCGCAGTATACATCCTGGTAAAGCCCACAAAGTCGGGGAAAATGCCATATTTCTCTTCCTAGTATTCTACCATAACTACGTCCTAATTATATTACTTTGCTATCATTGTAAATTGAAAAATAAATCGATGATTAATTATCCAAAACTAATAAGAACTCAGTTTTTCGGAAAAAAAATTAAGTTATATCTTTTATAGAAAACCTCTAGTGTACCTAACATCAATATATAACGCAATACTCAGAACGACTAAATTTCCCCTACAGTGGAAATTTCCATACATTACACAAACCACACAAGAACATCAACTTTCCTTCATCGTTCAAACCCATCAGTCTGCTCCCAATGTGTTCTAAAATATTTGAAAAACATCTCTACAAGAGACTACTTGACATACTGACAAACGAAAACAAAATACCCCAACATCAATTTGGATTTCGAAAACACCATTTATCCTTAATATGTATATTAACGAACTACATCGCAAAGGTATTAATGCATAAATTATATGCAACAGCATTAATTCTTCACAGTGCTCGATGCAGTCTGGCATAAGGGGCTTCTTTTCAAACTGAAGACAACATTCCCTCTAACCTATTATCTTATCCTTAAATATTTTCTTTCTAACAGATTTTTATCTGTCTGGCAATGCACAGAACTTTCTACTGTTAAACCAGCCTTAGTAGGAATACCTCAAGTTTCAGTATTCGCTCCGCTGCTGTATGTCATTTACGCACATGATATTCCATACACTTTCGAAACTCTGACCGTGACTTGCGCAGAAGATACGACTATCTTAACAAGACATACAAACCACGACACTCCTCACAGACTCTACAATATCGCCTAATTAAATTTCATGAATGGTGTGAATTCTGGAAAATTAGACTGAACCAAGACAAATCACATCATATTACTATTTCTCTTCGACGTGAAACTTTCCCCCTATTAACCTCGACAATGCCCAATTTTCTCAGACAGACAAAACTCAATATCTTGGACTGACATTCGATAGAAGAATGACATGGGGCCCACATATCAGGAACAAATCAAAAACACTGAACCAAAGACTACCACTGATATATTCACTCCTTTAAAATTGAATACATACACTTACTTACTTAAGCCCATTTGCAACTATGATTCACAGATATACAGGACAGGCAAAAAGACTCACATACGTAAACTACAGACTTTTCAATCAAAAACTTTCGCAACTATCACCAAGGCACCCTGATACGTCAGTAACATTACTTTACTTTACATAATGACCTACAGATGCCAACAGTTAACGACCACATACGAACATAACACAAAAGATTTTGCAATAACTTACACGGACATACCATTTCACTGATTCGAGGCATGGCCATAACCAATATGCCCGAAGGCACGGAGGATCAAAAGAAGCTGGATGAGGGATCTCCTCCACTGACTATAAACGTAAAATCAAGTTACTAAGGGACGCCGCGGGGCACTCCTTTTCCTCACGCCTACCAACGTCTTGATCTACACTGTTCTTCCCGACAGCACACTCGCTGGTTGTTGATATCCCCAACAGATGTGGTTTTAAAAAAATAAAGTAAAAAAACAGTTATATTTCTATTATGTCTGTCTATATTAGTTATTTTCATGATTATGTTTTTCCGGTTGAACACAAAAACTTTTCTGTTATTTATCTGCACTTAAAATGTGTGATTAAGAGAAATGCTGGCAATATGTAAATTTCTCTTTTTATAGAATGAAGCCATAAAGCTGTTTACACGACTATAAATGGAGATCAAAGAATATACCAAGTCGGCCTGAAGGAGACTGGAATATTGACTGGAGAGATATATCCCCCAGATTGCTGGAGCTCCCCTCCCCCGCCAAGCAAGGACCAAATGGCCATAACATTAGTGTTATGGCCGACACAAGAGAATGTTAATGCCTGATATTTTTTATCTCTCCCATCTCTTCTTGTATTAGTTTTGGTCCACCGCAAAGTAACTCTTGGCATTTTATATAACCCTAGCTGTATTATTTGTTTAAACAATAATGTTGCACAAAAATCCATAGGACATTTTTTCGAACTATAAGAATTCTTGTTACATATTTAATTTGTGAGAATAAATACTTGATTAAATCATTAAATCATTACTTGACCACAACTCATATATCATAGGAGAACACCCACATCAACACAAAAATTCAAAAATACTTTTGAAATAATTAGATTTACTCGAAAATGAAAATTATCTGATATAATATATTTTTTATATTTTATAAATTTTATTTGTTCTTTGTTTTTTGAAGCTACAGCTCTACAAGAATCTGGGCTTCTCTTATAATCATCCTCTACTCTCCTCTACCACCGGCAAGCATTCCGCATTTCTGTATACTCAACCTTATCAGGAGGTTCTACACTTCGTCTAGCCATTTCAGAGGTAGTATTCCTCTGTGGAGTCACCACGTCGATACTCCGACAAGCGTTGGAAAATTGGATTTTATTGTAAACGCGCCGCATGATCCAACCATCTGATTTGGTTACCCATCACAATTGGGACCAAATCCGGCATCACATAGATCTTGTGCACCTCTTCATTGTTTTGGATCCTTCACTGACCATATTCACACACAGGACCATAGATTAAGCGAAGAAGTAATATATCCCACAGGAGTAGAACAAAATTAATATTTATGTTAATTATAAATCATAATTAAACTCCCGAGATTTTTTGGGAGGAAGGGGAGTGAGAAGGGGTCCATGCCCTTCCAACCAGAATGAAAAGTCTAAGCATATGTTGGCAAATCTTGTTTCCTTCAAGAGAGACTATAATGAACAGTTAAAGATTCATTTGATTCCCAATCGTTTCTATTAATTTTCCAGAATTTTTCTGGAATTTTTTATGAGCCCCTTCTGCTTCGTTTCCTCTTGCTTAAATAGTACTGAGCTTTATTCTTAAACAATCGATACCTACGAAAATAAAACATTTGCGTTGTTTCCGAACAAAAGGGCGGTGCACGTGTTGCAGCTACGTGATCCCTTCTAAAATTCAAGCCGTTTATATTCAGTCTGAGTCTAAACACTTAGTCTCAAACAATCTCAACTTATGCCGCTCGGGAGCTCAGGTGTGGTTCCCGGTCTAAGCATCATGTTTAGATGCCAAGAGTTTAAAATTACAATTCATACTCTTCAGCAACCTCCCTCCCCCACCCTTCTTCGGAATATTAAAAAGTTCTTGGAGCCCTAAGTGTTGTTTTTCTTACAGTCATCTTCCGTGAGCTGTCCACCCTATTCGAACCCAAAGTCACTCTCCTTCGAAGAACCTCCTATGCATCGGAACGGGTATTTACCTGAACGTGGAAAGTTTACTTGTTTTCAAGGAAGATCATAGTTAATACTTTAATATACGATTGATAAACAAATTTAAACAGAAATAATAATATCATAAAAACAGTTAAGTAAAAGTTTCTATTCATGACAACACACAAGACTCCAATGTATACACCTCAGTAATCCGTAGTGATAATAAGTGGAAAATAGGTAATTTTTTTAATAAATAAATTTTTTCAATCAAAAATATTTAACAATAAATACACTATTAACAGTAATTACAATTTTCCTCTTTTGTCTTATTAATTTTTAGTAGTTATTACTTTGTTACCCTATCCCTCATCATCCCAGTCAAATCAGCACAAAAAATTGGTATTGCTTGCAAAAGGACAGATAATGCAAATTCCCTAACAAAAAAAATGGATCTTGCTTGCAAAAGGTCAGATAATGCAAATTTAATTTTATATCGTTAGGTATGTAGTGAATATAAAAAATCTAATTTTCCATTCTTGGAAATCTTTCTTCCGATTCTCTGCAGTGCTTTTTGTGGTTTACGCAAAATATCTCCTTTTTAAAGTGACATAGATAAAAAACGGTTGTATTCAATCTTAAAAATCTTAAAATTATCTAAAAATTTTTAACATATTATTTTTTATTAACCAGACAGGAAGTGAACTATGAAGCTTTCAAAATGGGTAATGTTTTGAAAATTCATAAAAACGTTCATAATATTTTGTTTTTAATTAATTATCTATTTTTATAGGTTAATTAGCTCAAATTATTAAATTAAATATTACAGAATATATAATTCACTATAGATTTTATAGGATACATATTTCTATAAACTTAACAACTTAAATAAAAATCTGAAAAGAAATTAATATTTTGAAATTCTATGAAAACAACAATTTTATTTTTACTGTTTTCCACTTATTTTAATGGAATTGGTCATCAACAATTTCTGTTTTTTTATTTAATTTTAAATGAACTTTATTTTAACTCGTTTTTAATAGTTGATATTATCTAAATTAAATACCTTTGTTACGGATTGTAATACTATTCGATTTTTCCACAAAAAATTGTTTTAGACATTTAAATTATTCTATTAATATCTGTACACTCAAAATAATGTACTAAAAACGTTATTATAGCACTGTAGCTATGCCATTTATTAGTATTGAATGATTCAGCACTTTATTTGGAACGACTTGAAAAATTAACTTTATATAATTATAATTATTCAATAAGAGGTGGGATTATGTATACCAGTATAGTTTTAATTATGTACATAATTAATGTTATATATTTGTCTAATCTTTATCTTAAAATTTGGAACGCAGCATATCGTCGGGATACTCTTAAAATTGCTCTTGTCAAATTTCACTGCTTCGAGATAGGTTATATATAGTTATAATGCAACAACATTTAATATATAAATATAATATAGCTTGAATTTTGTATCTCATAACAATTACCGTGTTACTATTTTGCCCCATTTTTTTATGATTATTATTTTATGAATAATACTTTATAATTAATGGGCAGTTTTATCGACAACGTTTTTATATCTTTATATTATACATTTTAATATATAATTTTTATATACATAAATTATATATTTTTAATTACATGACTGTAATTCAAGAAATAATTCAGTTTTTTTTTTCTTTTCAAATTATAAAATTTGTATAGTCAAATAATAAATGATCGAAGAAACATAAGAATTGATCAAAGTGCTCTTATTTAAAGTAATATAATAAAAATACTAAGAATATTAAGAATATTTCATAATATTCTTAGACAAATATAGAAAAAATTGTTTCAAAATTAGATTTCATATAAAGAAATCAATATTGATCTTTGTTGAATTGGTTGTTTTTATGATAATTTAATAATTATGAAAAAGGATCGTTCCAAGATATATTCGTCAGTTGACTCGATTTTTATTCCATAAGTGGCCACTCTCCAATGGGTACTTACCCCAAAATGTAATAAAAAAAATCCGCTTTAAGTTCAAACATTATTTGACTTGAAGCTTTGAAATCAATTAGGTAAGAAGTTTAAACCGAAAAAGTTTGAAATTAAAAAAGTCAGGAAAGTATTCGCTACAGTAGAGAGCAGGATTCAATGGGATTTTATTTAAGACTGGTCAGAGGAGAAAGAACTGTTGTTCCGTCTCATTATTCAGCGCACTAAATATCAGGAATCGTTTCCCGCATGGCTGAATTATTTATTTTGTTATATATGTATATACAGTGATGCATCACTTCCCTTTATATCATTTTCTGCATAATATGTTCATCAGAACAAATTATCTAGGCAGGGAATGGCAATAAATATTTTTAAATTGTGTAGAGAAACCATAATGTTGACAGATTTAAAAACTAATCCTTGCGTATACGGCACATCTTACATCAACTGCCAAAAAAAAATACTAAACGGATATATTAAATCACACCAAGACAGTTGAACTAATACAGAAGGAACATTTAACTAATTTTTCTCCTGATGATGGGGTATTGGAGAAACATATTCTGGATAATTATATATACTTTTAAAGAAAATTAAGACATATGTTTTGAATTTGGTAATGTTTTTGTGTTTACGCCTATGGGTGTGTCTGTTTGTGTTTATGTGTTTGTCTTTGTGAATTTTAGCTACAAAAAAAAAAATAAAATAAAGCATTGAAATTACATATTTAAGTTGTTCACGTCTTGGATGGTAGCGGTAATATCCAAAATAATGCATATTTTGCTAAAATTTACTAACCTATAAAGAGCCACTTTATCAATTCTACAGTTTTTTTTTCCAATTTCTCATAAATAGTTTAACAACTTTGACTAAAATTCTTACACCGATTTATAATTAAATGGTCTTTAATATCAGTTAGGTCTTATCCTCATTGAGACAGTCCTCAGTGAACATTTTGTTTATTGGAAATAATTAAAGATCTCTCATTGTCGATAGCAACGCGGAATGGATAGATATAAAGTATACCGAAAATGATAATTAATAAAATGAAAGAAATATTTTAGCAAGTTGAAAATAGAAATTTGCGTAATAAAAATAATAATAATTATGTTCGATTTCCCGTTGAGGTGTTAAAGATTTTAAATTAATGAATATCTAATGTCTTATCTAATGTAAGGTAGAGGGGCTAAAAACTAATGACATGTGATTAATGTTGCCCAAAATTGGTAGCAATTTGCAAGATTGGTGAAAAAAAAAATTGTTTTGGGTGGATAAGAATTAAGGCAAAATAGTTACTAATACTTGACAATTTTAGTTACTATAAACAAAATACCTTTGTATTTAACTCTTCCAATTTTTAATTTGTGCTTAGTTAGATTTCCCATACCTCAAAAATTACAGTAATATCTCTATAGTAATAATCTAATGGGTAACTGCAAGATTCTTGCGCAAGACCAAGACCACAAGAACAAGACTGAGTGCGCAAGACCAAGACTCGTCTTTGTCTCGCATTCGGGCATCACTACCTGTTACTGTCGAAGCTAAACGGAAAACAAACATTTTCATACTAACTAAATGGAATTTTTCTTCTTTTTTTTAAATCTTATTTATTGAAAAATATTACAATCTGTCTCAAGGACATTTATAATAGTGTTCACAGATCACATTCACACTCTATGTACAGTAAATAAAATAAATTACACAGAACAATAATATATATACAATAACTAAGAATAAAATAACCTAAAAATAAATGAATAAAAAGAACACATACATACCTATATACAATATTTATTTAGAACTCCAAACCAGACTTGTCCCTCCAACTGTGAAGGGAAAAGCATGGCTCCAGGAGATCCCAGCACTTCTCTCTCAACCGCGTCACTGGGGCTAAACCGAGTTGTTTTTTTTATCCTAACTTAATTTTTCGTTTTTATTAAATAACGCAGTCTGTCACATTATGGCTACAAGTGTTTATTCATACCATAAATACACATAATAGAAAAATAAAAATTAATAGTTAGTAATAAACAAATAAAAAATAAAATTGTAAAAATAAATGAAATAAGAAATAAATAAATTAGTAAAAAAAAAAAAAACATTTTCAACTAAGTAAATCTTCACATTCATACATATACATAGAAATAAATATAAAACTGTAAAATTGATATGGAGTTTTTCCAATTTGATAAATTAAAAAAAAAATAGGACAAGTATAAGTTGAATTAATTAAGATTTTTTTTTCAACAGTATAACCATTAATATATGTAAGTATCTAACCATTAATATATAACCATGATAAAACAAATATAACCATTAAATATAATAATACATTTTATCGGTACGGATCATATAAACAATGAATAATATCCAACTCCTAATATCCTGATAACCTTAGTCTGTCGTTCAATATTTAGAAAAAAAATCAGATATTTTTATTAATTACTTCAGACAGCTCTTATAAAAAAAATCAAATTGTTCTGCGATAACAAACGATTGCTAGATTACTTTTGCCAATATGTAGAGTAAGACAGCAAAACCAAGGAAGGCTATTTTACCAACATCAATCGAATGCTCAAAGGCAGTCTACTCCACATGTCACGGACTACTTTTCCAAAGACAAATCGTTCTTGAGTGCACTAAGCAGCCATATTCGGTCATTAAATCATTTTTAAGTCCTCCATAAGGCAGTAAAGGTAGGAGGAATGCTTTTAGATCCCATTCACATGCGGAGCTCCTCCAAGCAGTCATACTTCCATTTAAGTAGTATGTATGAGAAAGCTACGGTCAATGATATTCCATATTGCGTATTAAAACATATTGCGAACCTTTTAAAACTGAATAATAAAGGGAGATATGTTGATCAAATATTTAAAAAAATCTGGTGCACCCATCACACAACAACAACTTTCACTTACTCCACTACTTACAATAGAAATTATTTGTTTACAATGTTGGTCTATTATAAAAAAAATTATGTGAACTTTTAACGAAACTAAATTTTAAACCTTAAGGCTAAGAACTCATTAATCAACTTCAATAACACAAACAATATTTATTATATCGTCAGCAGGCAATAAAAACCTCGTAACTCCACCTGTTTTTGTAAACCACACAACTCCAGTAGCTGAGCTATAAATACCTAGAGAAAATTGAAAGAGCTTCAGTATATTTAACCGATGAATGATAATGGATTGTAGGAATTTTATTTATTAAACTCTTATCTTTCACTGTAAAGTTTACTAAAAAGGAGTTAGGAAATTTTCATTTCCTACCATCGATAGGTCAAACGTTGCCACACTAATGGTGGATTATGCGATTTCAAAGAGGGAAAATACATCAAATTATTCACTAATTACTTTTTCTAAACTTTTACATGATGAAATTTCGGAATAAACCGATGATAGATACTTAAGTATTTACACAATAAACTACAGGTAAACGTATTTGAGGTTATAAACACATATTTTACGAATCCATGAAATATTTTTATATTTACTTCCTCTTCCACAAGAGAACAAGGAAATAGTTTTTAAACAATACCATTGCCTTTACTCGGGCGATTTTTTACACTTTCTTTTAATCAAATTTGAACATTCATTTTAAAAGTTTCTATATTTTCGTAAGGAAATTTCATTAAAGTTCCTTGGAAACATGTGGTTTGACCTAAATAATTTTATTTTTTAACATTATTATTTCTAATTCGTCACTTTTTATCATTATTTCTTCGTCACCCTCCATTTCTTTCTAAGAAATTCTGAATTATCCATTTTTTTTTCTAAACTTCTCAGCTGCTCAACGATATATTATACGTATACCTTCTGACTATTGTTTCTCCAGATTCATTTTCGACCTAAAAAAACATTTACTTTTTTTCTCCTTTATTGAATTATTATATTCTTTCAGAGGTTATATTAAGGCTTTTTATTGCTAATAACTATATGAGACGGTTAATTATTTAATATAAGCCTAATTAAAGGTACTTTAAATGGAGAAAAAATTAACATTGGCCATTTAAACCATGTAAAGCGACATCAAGTAATGTCACTTTGTTTGTATTTTCTTAAATTCATCTATATGAACATTTTCAATACAAATTGCTCTTCGATAGAATAAATGTTACATATATTTACAGTGTGTACAGGGTAATAAATGTAACATTAATCATATATTATAATCTCCGTTTATTCATATTTAATTTATATTCCGATTTTCTGGATCTAGTCATATCCTAATATCCTAATATTACAAATCCATCGGGACACCTATTTCAATAAATATTACCATCAGTTTCTCTTAAAGGGTGTCCGATCATCTTAAATTAAATACAGAAAAATAATGTTACCTTTGTTAAATGACAAAACCAAAAGTGATTCAAATATTTTATTCAATTGTGTAAAACTATGACCTAATCATGCTTAGATCTATTTGAAAAAAATTTGCGGCTTCGCAAAATATATACTCATAAACAAAATTCAAACCACACAATCCAAACTCTTCATAAAATCGTAAACGCTCCTTAGTTAATTTCAAATTACGCCATACACGAAGACATAAACATACCAAAGTAAAATCCTACATAAACAAAAAGTGCAAACCCACTTGTCCTCTCTCTTTCTTCCTCCCTGTTACCTAGTCAACGATTGCATAAATACATTAGAATATCAAAACTTAAAATGTTATCTTACTAAGTGAACGGTCTATAAATGGGAAAAGGAGCTACTTTAAAATATTTATTTAGATTTCATCTACTGCTGTACAAACTCCGAAAATTCCTACCACCTACATACTTCCTCATTATCCGTTCCTACCTTACTGATAGATACTTTAAAGTAAATCACAATAACGACTATTCATCTCTTTTTTCCCAGTCCGCTGGTGTTCCTGAAGGTAGTATCCTAGGTCCTATCCTCTATACAGTTAATATAGCTGACATCCCTACCTGTCCGAACACTGTCATCACCACATATGCCGATGACACATGTATCCTATCAGTAAACAATGACCCAGCAATTGCATCTCTAATGCTTCAATCACACATCATAAATCTAGAAGAATGGTGTCAAAACTGGAGAATTAAAATAAACTCCAATAAATCCCACCAAATTACCTTTACCCTTCGTCGTAAACCAACGACTTCCTGTCCTACAGTTTCCTTTAACAATACTCCACTTATCCCTGTTGAGCAAATCCGATACCTAGGACTCCACCTGGACAAACGACTAACTTGGAATCCTCATACTAGACTGAAACGACAAGAAACCGCTCGACGTTTCCGATTACTTCAGCACTTACTAGACAAACGCTCTAAACTTCCCATTAATTACAAAAGACTCATATACTTGACTATAATAAGACCTATTTGGACTTACGGAGTTGAGCTATGGGGCTCCAATAAACCATCGATTTCCTCTCGCATCCAATCCTTACAATCCAAAATCCTTCGTAAAATCCTCAATGCTCCTTACTTTGTCACTAATAAAATTATCCATAAAGATCTTAATGTTCCTTATGTTTCAGATCTGGCCCAATCCAGATACTTATCCTTCCATAATAAACTTCAGAATCATCCCAACCCTCTCGTTTCTAACCTTGCTTCCTCTTCAATTCCTGATAACCCTCCGAGGCGTCTGAAAAGAAGATGGCTCCGTGATCTCCTAATGTAGCCATATCATTAGAGTGCTACCATTGGGTAGTTACTCAGCAAGTGTATTCATGTCATTATATCAATTATGTCCAAATTTATTTGATGTATTTATGTAATACAGTTGTAAATGTCATAAAGAAATAAAAAAAAAAAGATTTCATCTAACCAATACGACCAGGTTATGTATAACTGCGCTAAATTGAACAGGTACAGTTACACGCTTAAGTATAACTACATAACTGTATAACAAATATAATATAACTGCGCGAGATTTGGTAGGTACAGATGCCAATTAGTCTCCGCAGTCCACTTGAACTGAGGAAACTCTGGAAAGATGGATCTGATACATTAGTGGACCCTATTAACTTCATAGAACTAAAATAATTTAATGACAGTAATATATTTAAGGTTAAATTTCTTGTAATTGTATAATTTTATGTGGTTTATTATGTTTTTTTTTTGTGTAAATTTCTTATATTTGATTTATTGTAAATATCTGTTGCAAATTGTATGTTATTTAATATTATCATATAAATTATAGTTAATTCATGTTTTTATTTAATTGTATTTGATTTGTTTTTTCTTCTTTCATAAACTTATTAGAGTATGGTTGGTTGATTGTTATAATGTTAAGGCTTAAAGCCAGTTGGTTATCAACGTCGTTAATTCTTTCTATTTATATAATATCTGTCAGTTAGTATAAAATACACATTAAAAAATTCCCTCTTCGGAGAGAACACTCTTTGGACTCAACATTTTTTCTTCATTTTGTAAAGATTTTAATACATTTACATATGCATATAATATGTGAGTATTATATTACTTTAATTTATACATGTACTTAATACGTGTTATGTTGTAAAATAACACTTACTAATCTGAACAAATAAAGAACGCAGTTAAAACCAAATTTAAACAAAATCTAATCGAATACTTATGCATTTGATTTTTAAGACCAATGTATTTTTCCTTGGTAACAATGAGAGTATGCATATGGCTAATCCAAATAGAAGACATGCAAGAAGTAGAATAAAATCAGGATACGAGGATTTTTTACATAGGGGTCTTGCGTACATAGGGTCTTGCATATAAAACCTACGTACGCCCAGTACTGGAATACGGTTCTGAAGTCATCTGTACTGCGGCTGATGCATCCCTGAAAAGATTAGACGAACAGCAGAACAAAGCTCTGCGTTTGATTTTGGGTGCACCGCGCTCAACCCCTGTTGTGGCTATGGAACTGCAGACCACAGTAGAACCTCTATCGAAACGGCGTGAGCGAGCTGCAATGTGCTTTCACGAGCGAATGAAAAGAATAGACCAAGAGTTTTGGAAAAAGTACAAAATCCCCTCTCAGCGGCTCAAGACACAAAAATCCTTCATGCTGAAGGTGATGGCACTACTTGAAGAAAGAGGGCTTGACTGCGAAGAAAGGAAACCATTTATACATCCACAGTTACCAATTCACAATCACACATTCAATGCAGAACTGCAACTCCTTCATAAGGTGGATAAGAAAAAAACCCTGAATACGAGCTAAAAGCATTAGCATTAGAAACCATAGCTCAAAAGTACCCTTCTCAAGATTGGCTCCATATCTGTACCGACGGATCAGCTGAATCAGCCGTTAAAAATGCTGGAGCAGGGGTTTACTCAAGGGAATTCCAAATCAGCGCTGCGGTGGGAAAAGATGGAACAAATTTCGACGGTGAGATAGCGGCGATCCTCATAGCCTTAAGAACATTGTCTGGAAGGCGGGATCAGAGCGCTGTTCTCTTCATCGACTCCCAAGCAGCCATCCTTGCTGTCACAAGCACGAATGAATGTTTATCGAGTGCTATATTGGAATGTAAATCCCTCCTCTCTAACCTGACACACCGAGGCACCAATGTGGTCCTACAATGGATCCCCAGCCATTGTGGGATTCCGGGTAACGTTGAGGCTGATATTCTTGCCAAGCGAGGAACAGATTTGCAGCAGCCGATACATCCAAAACCTTACGACTCAATACGGCGAATGGTGAAGATGGTAGTGAAGGAGGAAATAAGAAAAGTACATTTCGGCAAAGTGGAAGGAAAGCGTTACGAGTGGTGGAAATATAATCCGATTCCAGCTGAGCTGCCGAGAAGAGATGCAGTTGCCTGCTTCCGCCTGGCTACTGGTCACGACTATCTGCAGAGTCATCTCTACAAGATAGGCGTCGCTGAGGATCCTACCTGTAAATTGTGTCATCTAGGAACAATGGATGCAGACCATCTAGACGCATGTCCTGCCTTGAGGGACATAAGAGACAAAATATTTCCGAATATACATATAAGAAAGTCTAAATTATACTGGGCAGCAAGATGTCGGATGGCCAAATGACCAACGACTGGCATAAGAAAAAAAAAATAAAAAAATAAAATAAAATAAAAAAAATAAAAAAAAGGATTTTTTGTTCCGTTTTCGGTATCGAACCCCCGTATTCACGAGGTCTTTTATTACGTATTATTGTAAATATAAGCGATAAAGATGTTAGTTAAGATTACGTCCATGGTATCGATGATCTCCCTAAGTATTAAGAATATATTTTATTTTAGCTTTTTTTATTTTCTATTTAAAACTGAAAGAGAATGGACTTAATATAATCTTTTTTTTTTCTCTTGAATATTTAAATGCCAATGCTGTTAATGTGTAACAACAGCAACACAACAAAAAAGTCCTAGCAAAATGAATGTCAAACCGGGTTATGTACTCCGAGGGGCATTAGTATAATTTCCGGGAGAATTGCCAAGTACATTTTTCTCCCGCTGCCTGCATATGTAGGTCCCTCAAGCTCACATGCAGCAATATTCTTTATAGTTCCGTGCAGAATAACGACTGCCAAGCAC
Organism: Nezara viridula; assembly: GCA_928085145.1. Lineage (NCBI taxonomy): Eukaryota > Metazoa > Arthropoda > Insecta > Hemiptera > Pentatomidae > Nezara > Nezara viridula. The sequence continues at coordinate 78,088,907 of OV725080.1, forward strand.
TGTTAGTTTTAAATCACTGTTAAGTGCTCTGTTTTATATCCGAATAATTTATCTTTTTGCGCAGAAACGTAATAGAAATACTGGTGATTTAATATCCGTTGAAAATTACGAATGATATAAATTTCATTTTCTTTTTTGGTTATCTGATAATATGGTTTATACCTATTAATTATATATTATCTTGATTATCAATTAGTATATCATTTTAACAAAAATCGATAATTCATGAAATTTCTTTCTTCAGTATTTTTTTTCAAGAGTCATACAATTCGGTGTTTAAGTGTAACATTTTTTTCTTATTTTCAAAACAAATCCATCCGAAATCCTTTATTGAAAAGTAATAATTTTAATTAATTATAAAATTGTTAAATTCATATTCAAATCTGGGATCTTCAATACATCCCACCAAATTACCTTCACCCTTCGTCGTAAACCAACAACTTCCTGTCCTACAGTTTCCTTTAACAATACTCCACTTATCGCTGTTGAGCAAATCCGATACCTAGGATTCCACCTGGACAAACGACTAACTTGGAATCCTCATACTAGACTGAAACGACAAGAAACGGCTCGAAGTTTCCGATTACTTCAGCACTTACTAGACATACGCTCTAATCTTCCAATTAATTACAAAAGACTCATATACTTGACTATAATAAGGCCTATTTGGACTTACGGAGTTCAGCTATGGGGCTCCACTAAACCATCGAATTCCTCTCGTATTCAATCCTTACAATCCAAAATCCTTCGTAAAATCCTTAATGCTCCCTACTTTGTTACAAATAAAACCATCCATAATGATCTTAATGATCCTTTTGTTTCAGATCTGGCCCAATCCAGATACCTATCCTTCCATAGTAAACTTCAGAATCATCCCAACCCTCTCGTTTCTAACCTTGCTTCCTCTTCAATTCCTGATAACCCTCCGAGGCGTCTGAAAAGAAGATGGCCCCGTGATTTCCTAATGTAAACATTAGAGTGCTACCATTGGGTAATTACTCAGCAAGTGTTTCTCATGTCATTATATACATTATGTTCTAATTTACTAGATGTATTTATTTAATACAGTTGTAAATGTCTTTAAGAAATAAAAAAAAAACTGGGAGAGGGATACACAGTACTTATGGAAATCTATCAAACTTCCTTAGAGCATATCACAAGTGCAAAAGGTCGTATATAACAATTTTACATGTTTATTCTCTTTGCGCGAGAGGTGACATTTTGTAACCTGCTAAATAGGAAAATAGTAGAGTGAAATAAAAAATGAAATTATACTAATAAATCATTAAGAAACAATCGGTTTTTGTGATCTTCAGTAAAAAAATTCAATTTTTACATACAATCTTTTGTACTAACAGTATCTATATCAACCTTCCAGTAAAGTTTGTTTTTCGTTATATTTTATTATAGACGAGTTTAAGATTTTTATTTTGTTGGTGAGAGAAGGCAGTGGATCAGCTGATGAGAAGGTTGTCTCCTCAACTCCTCTCTCAGTTTTTACCAATTTTATAGCGGAATCTCTCTGATTATTCACGTGATACAGTTAAAGTGTATATCAGAGCAGTTGATATTTACTGTTGACATCTTTTTTTTTGTTATTTTAAGAAAAAAAAAAAATTTTTTTTTTTTTATTTATTTATTTATTTTTCTCTTATGATATGCGGTATGATCAGCAAGTGATGGCCAGTAAGGTGCCCAAGAGGTCTCGGTCAGACGGAGTTAGCTCACCAGCCAAACAAAGGACTCGTCGCTGCCTACGAGAAATACCTCCAGTGACCAAAATGAACACTTCAGAACCAGAACCTCAGCCCCAACCAGGTACGTCTGCACAAGAAACGATTGAAGAATCACCTTTCTTTACTCCAAACCCCTACCAAGTGCTTCAAAATGACAGAGAAGTAATGGAGTTTGCAGCAATACCCAGAGAACCAAAGCCTCCTCCGATATTTGTGAAAAATATAAAAAATTTCCAGATGTTCTGCACCCAACTAAATAAAATCTGCTCTGGCAGTTATTCATGCCTTAACAGGACCAATGACACCAAAATAACACCTGATTCTGCAGAAGCCTACCGAAAAATAGTGAAGTACTTATCAGAAACAAATGCGAATTTTCACACTTACCAGCTGAGGCAGGAAAGAGCTTTACGAGTAGTGATAAGGAATTTACATTCCTCAACCCCCACTGAAGTTATTAAAGAAGAACTAACGACGCTTGGTTTCAATGTACGCCAGGTAACAAACGTTTTGAAGGAGGACAGGGAGCAGCCAGGATTACGAAATAGGATCCCACTACCATTGTTTTTCGTGGACTTGGAGCCATCACCAGGTATCGAAAAAATATATGATATCACAAGAATATACTACACAATGGTGAAAGTTGAGAAGCCATATCCCAAGAGAGACATCGTGCAGTGCCATAATTGTCAGACCTATGGCCACACGAAGACATATTGCCACCATCTGCCGCGTTGCCTGAAGTGCGGTGAACAGCACAAATCTGTAGAGTGCACCAAACCTATACAAGATCCAGCAGTATGTGCCCTATGCTTGGAGGGACACCCGGCCAACTACAAAGGCTGCCAAATTTACAAGAATCTCAAAACCAGACACCAGAAAAACCGGATTCAAGATGAAGCACTAAGAACAAGAAGAGAGAGAGAACCTTCCAGAATTGTAAACAATGATGTATCATTCTCCCAACTACTTAGAGGTAAGACTTTAACCGATAAATGTCAAGCCCTGCCACAACAACAACCTCAAAATCCTCTTCATCCTAATATACCTAACCACCAACAACAAATTCCTCATATTCCTCCTCCTTCAAATGCAACAGATCTCACAAGTTTGTTAGCATCTTTCCTCACCGATTTCAAATCCCTTGTTACTCCACTCATATCACTCCTCACGAATCTCGTATCTCACCTCATCCCTCCTTTGAAAAATCCTTAAATGACTCACATCCCTAAACCCATATCCATTCTCCTTTGGAATGCGAATGGTGTTAGAAATCATACAGACGAACTATCTACTTTACTACTTGACAAGAACATTGATGTGGCACTAATTACTGAAACTCGACTAACCACTAAACAGCACTTCAATATACCACAATACCTGACATATCGTACTGACCACCCTGACGGAAAAGCACATGCCGGTACTGCTGTAATTGTACACCAATCCCTCTCCCATCACGTACTCCCATTACCAATACATGATTTCCTACAGTCCACCGCTATCGTGATAAAAACCTTCTCCTTTCCGGTCACTCTTGCATCAGCGTATTGCCCTCCTAACCGATCCATATCCAATGCCCAATTCAGTTCTCTCCTCGACTCCTTAGGACATCACTTCATCTTGGGTGCAGACCTAAATGCCAAGCACCAACAATGGGGTTCCAGAACCACGAATTCTCGTGGCCGAACCCTGCTGTCTGCACTCAATTCCCAACGTTTTCACCTCCTTTCCCCCAACTCTCCTACCTACTGGCCCACAGATCCCAACCGTAATCCTGATCTTCTTGATTTCTTTATCCACAGCGGCTTAAGTCCCCTCAATTGTTCCATTACACGTCTAAATGAACTTTCCTCTGACCATAGTCCTCTAATCCTTAATGTTTCACTTGAACCTGTTCCCAAACCTTCTCCACCGTCATTCATTAGGGGCCCAGTAAACTGGGACCTTTTCCGCCAAATAATCTCCGACAATATTGATTTCAACATATCCCTCAAAACTCCCGATGACCTTGATAGTGCCGTAAATTCCTTTACTACGACAATCCAACAAGCCGCCTGGACTGCCTCCTTCCCAAAAGACTCCTCCAGAATTCCTATAAAGACCATTCTACCCCAACACATCCTTAACCTAATCCGCACCAAACGCCGTGCCAGATTATTATGGCAACGTACCCGACATCCTACCGACCGCTGCTCCTATAATTACTACTGCAAACAATTAAAACTGGAATTAGCCACCTTCAGATCACAATCCTTTAACTCCTACCTATCCTCCCTCTCTTCTCGCGACAATTCCCTTTGGAAAACCACAACAAAAATCCTAAATCCTCACCGCATTTCCCATCCTCTCCGACGAGGTGATGGCTCCTGGGCAGCATCTGACGAAGATAAATCTGGGGAGTTCGCCATTCACCTATCCAATACATTTATTTCACATCCGGAATCCCATCCTGCCCACACCGTAACAGTAGAAGAACTCCTTACATCACCAATCCCACTTTCCTTGCCCCCAAAAGCTATTCATCCTTCCGAAGTGAAATTTCAATTAAAAAAACTAATCCCCCGTAAAGCTCCTGGACATGATCTCCTTACTCCTCAAATCCTTCGACAACTTCCATCCAAAGCAGTCATATTCCTTACATATATCTACAATTGTATCCTACGCACCACCCACTTTCCTCTGCTATGGAAACACTCCACTATTATCCTTTTCCCAAAACCAGGCAAACCTCTCAATAGCTCATCATCCTATAGACCAATCAGCCTACTCCCAATCCTTTAAAAAATTTTTGAAAAGATCCTTTTGAAACGAATCATACCCATTATAGAATCCCAAAATATCCCTTCCCATCAGTGTGGTTTTCGCTCTCAACATTCTACTGTTCAACAAGGACTCCGAGTTGTTGATCATATTTCCTCAGCCCTAGAAAACAAGGAATACTGTTCGGGTGCCTTTCTGTACATTGCACAGGCATTTGACCGGGTATGGCACTCCGGACTGCTCTCCAAGCTTAAAATCCATTTACCTCAGTCCTTGTACCTAGTCCTCCGATCCTACCTCTCTGACCGCTCCTTTCGAGTTCGCTGTGGAACAGAATTTTCCAATATCTACTCCGTTAAAGCCGGTGTTCCCCAAGGCAGCGTCTTGGGTCCCGTGCTTTACATCCTCTTTACTGCTGACATCCCTGTTCATCCCGATACTTTTCTTGCAACATTCGCTGACGACACCGCAATCTTATCATCCAACTCTGATCCCGAAATAGCATCCTTAAATCTCCAAAGTCACCTCACCTTGATTGAGCACTGGTGTAATAACTGGCGCATTAAAGTTAATGAATCTAAATGCCAACATATTACCTTTACACTCCGACGCAATTCCTGTCCACCAGTACTCTTTAATTCCATCCAGCTTCCTTATTCAGACACAGTCCGGTATCTTGGCTTTCATTTAGACCGAAGACTAACTTGGAACCCGCATACTAGACTCAAAAGACAAGAACTCAACCGACGATACGGCCAACTATACCGACTACTAAGCAGAAAATCTAAACTTTCCATTGAAAACAAGCTATTGATCTACAAGACAATACTGAAACCTATTTGGACTTACGGACTAGAACTGTGGGGATCAGCAAAATTTTCTAACATCAAGCGCATCCAATCCTTCCAGTCTAAAGTCCTTCGAACAATAGTCGATGCTCCTTTCTATGTATCCAACAAAACCCTACATCATGACCTTAACATCCCATTTGTCCTAGACCTTATCCCAGAAAAATTCTCCAAATTTCACCAGAACCTTACTTACCACCCAAATCCTCTTGCACAATCCCTATCAAGCATCTCCCATCCCTATAATCCTCCAAGAAGGTTGAAACGGCAGTGGCCTCGCGACCTTTTGTAGATTATATAAATTGGAGTTCTGGCAATGGCCTGATTCTTCACTCAAGACATGTGTGTATGTGGCTAAAGTGCTCTCGACCAATCTCCGCTGGCTTTAGTACCAGTGACGCGGTTGGGAGAGTAGCGCAGGGTTCTCCTGGAGTTCCCTCGCCTGATTGTTTTTTTTTTCTTTTTTTTTTTTTTTTTTTTTTTTTTCCTTAGTTTTAATTTTCTTATTTTTTAGGTTATTTTATTTTATTGTCTATTGTATATACTTTTGATTATTAATTTGTTCTATTTATTTTATTTTTTTGTACATATGGTGTGAATGTCATCCTACCTCACTATAACCAATGTCCAATAGACAGATTGTTATAAATTAAAAAAAAAAAAAAAAATTTTGTTGACATACACCTTACTCATCAAGAGCGCAAATATTTTGTGATTATATGATTATCATCCATATCTCTACATCATTATAAGAATTTTAAATATTAATAAACAGTTTATTTAATGAAATTCATTTCAACACAATTTATTTGTTAATTTCGAGTGATAAATAATTTAATAAATTACAATCATTCATTGTGATTCGTTTTAAAAATATTTTAGGTGTTCCTAAAGACTTTTTTTGGTAGCCTGTATATAACTGCATTCATATTTTAATATTCAAAAAGTGATTAAGTTGCTAACTCATAAATGAGGTATAGTTAAAGTTTAAGTTTAAGAATTTTTTTTTATTTTAGTATTTTGGTTTTAATCAATAAAATCTTGGAAACTTGGAAAATAATTAAAAACATCAATTAAATTATATATCCACAATGAATTCATTTCATTTCACCATTCGACTCACAAGAACTACAATCCACTTGTCCAATTAAGATCCCACTAACTGCTGAAAGAGTAGAAAAAAATGGTAATCCAAGTCAAGGAAACAGTGATAACAATGATAAGAAATAAATAAATAAAATAATCAATAAACTAATTTATAATCGAACACATATAAATGTATTTATATCTTATAATCAATAACAATCACTACTAAATAAGCTCTATTATCTGTGCAATGAATATAAAATATAATTGGAAATAATCTATTTGAAATAAATAAGAAAAAACATCACAACGGACTTACATGGCCACTGCTGACATGCCTATCAGGAGACAACTGAAGAGGAGCTGGATGAGAGATCTCCTTTCTTGCATTAAGGAAATAAATCAAGACCAGGAAGAAGTGCTGCTTTTCCTCATGTCTAAAATGTCAATTTTTCTTATTGGTTTCAGCACATCTGCTTATTGTGAAGTTCATGACAGGTGTAGATGGAAATATGAAGTCAAAAAAAATCTTTGTTAAAATCAACGATAATTAATGATGAGATTTCCAAACTTAAAAAAAAAATTTCTTTCTCTGAAGCCATTCCATTGTTTATTAGTCATAGAGCGCTTAATGGTACGACTTATTTTCCTACAACTCCGCTATATGGCTGGAGCCATCGCTATTTGCTGCGACTTGTTTTTGTAAGATTTCTTATGAAATGAAATCTGTTCCTCGGCCGTATTTCTTGGGTACATCGATCCTCCATTATTAGGATGACCTACTGTTCACTGACTTAGGGGGCAAGTACCCGCCGGCGCCAAAATAAAGGCGCCGGGTAGTTTTAATGGCTGGTTTTAGTATCCGGATCACTTGGGCATTAGTGCATTAAACCTGAAAGTTGTGGGATATAAAATGGTGATGGAATAGTTCATTGACCCCCATTCTATTAGCGATCAACGATCATTTAGCTATTCAGGTTTTTATTTTATTTTTCTAAGATGACAGTCGTTATGAAACGAGTCAAATTCAGAGATAATACCAACCACTGCAATCTATGATCCTCGTGTATATTCAGCTTTGAATCAACTAATGCTGATAGAACCTCTTGGATACCAAACAATCCCCATACTACAGAAACGTTATTAGATGAATAAACTAGTGATGGACAAAACTGTTTAACGTCAGTAGCAGTTGCAACAGTTTCTGCTTCTTTAAAAAACAGATATGACTGTTTTGAAATTCGACAAGCAAAGAAAAAAAAAGTCATAATATTTATAGAGTGAAGTTTCTTCAGTTCAGAACAATTATCAATTTAAGTGTTAAATTTAATCATACCTTTTTAATTATTATCATATCTATTAACATTCTTCATAGATAGGATATAAAATAGAACTACCACATTATATTAATAATAAAGAGAAGAATAGTTGGGGTGCTCAGTCAAAAAGGAAGGCAAAAAATAAATTATAATATTTATTTCTTACATATGTCGACGTTTCGACCTGAAGTTCAGGCCTTCATCAGGGCTAAGAAAATAACCAGATAACAAGGTATGAGAAACATAAGTAATGATGGTAAAAAAGATAATAAAAAATGAGAAAATAAAAATTAAAAAAATATTAGAAAAATAAAATAGATAGATATAAAGTAAAATGAAATTGTTAGAATAATGACTAAGAACTAAGAGATAAATAATAAAAACTGTACATAGTGTGGAATGATGAAGTAGGCATAATCAAGCATAATAATGTTTTTATTATTTATCTCTTAGTTCTTAGTCATTATTCTAACAATTTCATTTTACTTTATATCTATCTATTTTATTTTTCTAATATTTTTTTTTTATTTTCTCATTTTTTATTATCTTATTTACCATCATTACTTATGTTTCTCATACCTTGTTATCTGGTTATTTTCTTAGCTCTGATGAAGACCTGAACTTCAGGTCGAAACGTCGGCATATGTAAGAAATAAATATTATAATTTATTTTTTGCCTTCCTTTTTGACTGAGCACCCCAACTATTCTTCTCTTCATTATCCACGACAGTCAACCAATTACCAATTATTTATATATTAATAATAGTAAACAGAAAATTTCCTCAATCTCGTCGACATATAAAGACTTCATCGGCCTTAAGGAAGAAGGTTATCAGCAATAATGAGGGTAATGTTTTTCCAGAGAACTGCCGCCCGTTGCATTATTTACAAGGCCCGAATAATGTCAAGGCGGTTGCTTTAATGCGAAACGAGCATTGAATAATAAAACCACCATAATGGCCACCATTGGTAAAAGCCTCTATTGATAGGTCAAAAACAAAGCCTTATATTGAATCATTTATTAGCTAGAAATAAAATTAAGTAATCTAAGTTAATTTTAATTACGTACGATCTTCGAATCATTCTAGATACAATTTTTATTTTTTTAAATGTAAACTTCTTTAGGGGTGCTTGAACTTTTTGTCTGTATAGTGAATGAGACTGAGCCGTCAAGCTCGAATTTGTAACGCTCATTCAGGTAAAGTTGGCTCAAGCCAATTAATTGAAGTGCTCTTGAATTTGGATTAAAACATCTCAGAAACTAAAATTCAGACCTGCCTACTGTAAGCGACAGGAATGTTTATCATTTCATCCTCCCTGTGGTGGGCTATTTTTCGAAATTGTATCTTAACGCGACGCCGTGTTAGTGTCGTAGTGTAGTGATAGTATCGAAAACCTTATGATAACAAGTTTGTTTGTTGAAGATATTTTTAATGATATACTTCATGCAATATTTTTAAGAACTCTCATAGTGTAGTGGCTCGCGTTCTACTCTAGTATGGGGAAGGATTTCCAGTTCAATACGGGTTCCACCAAAATTCTTTATTTTTTTATAATGTAAAGATATATTTTTTTAACTTTTATTTTTTTTATTCAATAAATGAAAAATAAAATAAAAATAAAAAATATTATTTTGATAATACTAAATTAATTTAACAATTTAATTAATTGTTCAGTTTCTTTGAATCATAATAATTAATTAAAACCCATCCATGAATTCACACATATAGTAAATTTCTACTTCTAAGATTTCTTTTGTTTATATTTCAAGATAATTTGTTTCTTTCACTGTTTTATTAATTTTATTTTATAATTAGGAGAAATATTTTTAATTCATTCATTTCCTTGTGCACATTTAATTTATTTAATTTTCAATATATACAAATTGGGGATATTCGGCATTTTATTCCTACAACCCTCATAACATTTTTAAAATAAATTAATTAATAAGGTTCCAGTGCGTATGGATTAGGTTGTGCAGACCTGGTTGTTTACATTTGAACGCATCTACCTACGCATCTACCACAAGCGCTTAGAGAACTTCAGATATCTAGGGTCTACTATGATAACTAGAAAAAAAATTGCAGCTAAGATTAAAAGGATATGTTGAAGGAGTGAAATGCTTATTAATTTTCTTGTCAAAACTAATTAGCTCGCGCCTCCTAGAAAATTAGAATTTACAAAACCATTCTTCTTCCTACGGTTCTTTATGGATGCTAGCTTTAAGAGATGATCAACGTCTTAAGGTTTTTGAAAGTAATGTATCGCGCTGAATATTTGGAGCGAAAAAGGATACGTCACCCGGAGAATTTAGGCGGTTTCACAACGCTGTTGAACTTTTCCCGGTTCATATAATTGAGATGATTAAGTTGAAGCGAATAAAATGGGCATGTAAAATCGCTGAGGTTAGGAATTCCTAAAAAGTTAAAATCCGCTATGCGGATAGACCGAATCTAAGGTGGAAAGATTGGGTTAAGGAGGATCTTGCAACGATGTGTTGGATGGAAGAATATAGACACCGATTGTTGGTATCGGCATCGAATCTTCATGTTCGATAAGTCTTATTATTATTACTTGTCAACAAAAAGAAACCAAATTAAAAGGAATAAAAAGCCACTGTTCCAAATGGAAAACTAGCAACCGACTCTCCAGGAAAGAAGAGACAGTCCTCTGCCGCTTACGAATTTGACATTGTGAATTTTCACATGCCTACTTACTAAGAGGACTAGACCGACCGACTTGCGAGAGCTGTAAGGTGCAAAGAACAGTCCAACACATCATCCAAGACTGCCCGGTATTTAAGAATGTACGGAAAAATCTCGATATGGCTCAGAGCCTAAAAGAAAACCTTAGCGACAACGAAAACGCCGTAGAAAAAACCTTAGAATTTTTATAAATAATAAAGTTCTACAATAGAATATAAATAGGAAGTGTTGCCAATGACCCTGCAGGGTAGAGGCTACAATAAAAACAAATAAATAAACAAATATTATTACTTTGATGTGATTGTTAATTACTATAACTGAATGTTAGTTACTTTTTTAAAAAAATACAAAACTTAAATTTTCCATTTTACTGAGGAAAATTGGAGTATTGTTTTTATTAACTTTTTTATAGCTCTTTAAATCTGCTATCACCTCTTTAAATATTTCACCATAAATATTTATTGATGCAAATTATACAACCAATAAAGTGAATTAATAACAGAAACATGAATACTATAGCCCTAGTACCAATGCCCTTCAGTGTCGCAGAGTTCATTAATACTCAATAAAATAAAATAAAAAATAACAGGAGCCAATGTTTGTTTTTTTCTATCTATAAAATAATTAGCTGTCATGGTATGAAATAGTGGACAGAAAGCTTGAACAGTATCTAATCCAGAATATCCTATTTTAAAAGCCTTTATAAAGCCTAGATCAAATTTAATCTCTATTAAGTTTTCCCGTAGTTAAGAACGCTTGCCATTTCTCTGCCACAATCCTCGGCTAACCTAAGATACCAGAAGCCGGAAATGATGGAGCCTAGAAAGAAAGAGAGGAGGAAGATGTGACTGGCGAAGGGCTGGGGGGCTGCTAGATAGGTTGTTAACTATTAGCGGTATCAGGCGGTTGCCGCTTGGTGCTGTTATCTCACTCCCTCCAGCCGACCGTTAGGGCCTCTAAAGCCGCATTTCACAATTCCTCGCCTTCGCTCTATCTCCACCTCTCGCTACCAGATTTCAGCTCTTTATTTCCTTTCTTTTTTTGCGGTATTACTATTGCGGAAGATCTGATTGTTCACGTACCTGAAGATTTTCCATTGCAATGTTTGTAGTCCGTGTTGATAGGGAATATCTTTACTTTAGCTGAGTAATAGGATTCATCGCCTTGCCACCATATTTCAGAGACATAACATGTCAGTGTACATACTCGATACAAAAAGTATATTTTTATATAATTCTATTTTTCATTTCAAATATCGAAGGACAATTAATATATATATTATCTTTCCCTTATACAAAGGTACTTTCCCTTGTAATTAAATTACATTATTTTGTTATTACCCGACCACGGCTAAGCCACCATGACTGATTTGGCCACATTAAATATGCTACGATTTTTTGAGTGAAGGCTGAACCAATTTTTAAGATTTTATAAATTAGTGCATGAAATGTGCTTTCATATGTCTACCCGTTAAAAGAAACATAAAGATATTTTGAAGGAACGCCCTAGCTTATTTTGAAGTTATGTGTTTCAAATTATTCAAGAAGATTATGTGAACGTTTTTAAACAGTTTCAGCTCAAAATACTGAGTGGAAAAATTTAGTTAGTTTCATATCATGCCATGTGTAAAGTAGTTTTGGGCAAGTTTCTTATGTACACTTTACTGCTTAGGTCAATCGTGATAAAAATAAAACGTTTAAATAAAAATATAAAGTAATTAAAATGAAAAATCGACAAGATAAACAACTGTATCCATCCTAAGGGAAGGACTCGTATGTCTACTGAAACACCTTGGTAGATCGTTGGGGAAATTGATATCTACGAATATTTATTTATTTACTTTTATTTATTTATTTAAAACTCTGCCGTGCCTAGTAGGCAATACGGGTGTCTGCAATAGTAAGATGTTAGGCAGCTTAACATCTCACTGCTGCAAATAAATCTTTGTCTTCTGCTCTTTCTTGATCCTTTTCATGCCAATGGTCTATTACCTCCTCCTTCTCCTCTTCTTAGATTGAAATGCGCTGGCCCGTATACGGCTTTCCACCCATACAGAAAATCTTTGTAGTACGGGTAGTTCTCCGCAGTGACTAACTGAGGAAAATCGTTTTCTGTGAAAATGTAAAGACCGGTTTCCCTCAGTAACTTAGCCCTTAGTTCTTCAAGGCGGTGCAGTCAAATATGATGTGCTCATCAGTCTCTGGAACATCGGAGCTAGGGCATAGGGAGTCGATGTCCATCCCATGGCAATGAAGCTTTGCTGGATAGCCCCAATGGCCTGTGAGAAATTGCGAGAGCCCAGTAGTCCGGAACGATCCACTTTGCTTCTAAACGTGACCGGGTGGTGGGGAAGTACGGTGGTATGCCTACGTATATTTAAACTTGTAGTCTTAGGGTGTATTCCACTTCCAATCATAGACGCTGACTTCGAGAGGGAGGAAGACGAGAAGGGCGATCGCCCCTTCCCCAAATAAAAATGTTGAGGGGGCAAGAATATTGTCATTTGTCAATTGTCATCTACGAATTTGTAATCTTGGTGAAGTAGACAGGAAAAAAAGGCGTAGAATCCAGATTCGAATCCGGCTGATGACAAGTAATTTTTCATTAGCCGTTGGTCGACTCTGGGGCCAGGGAGACCCTCGGGGGGTCAGGAAGGGAGGGAGCGAACCCAGTCTCTATAAAGTGGGTACTCTTAATTAAATAATTAATTAAGGGAGAAATCCTGGCGGTTGAGTATGATGTTGGTATGTCACCTTCCTGCACAACCGTTGGACTTGTAAAAGTACTTCCTCCCATTGTACTGAACCCATGGTTTGTTAGTGGCACAGGTAGTAGTCAGGTGCTTTTTACTGCACATCATGACTTCTGGTAAGTTAATTTCATCCCGTGTATCCCAATATGTCAACTTTTGATTTAGACTGAGAAAAAAAAAAGAGAGAGAATTTCTATCATGTGAAAATATTCAACATAACAATTGTGAAAAGAACCAATATAATATTGAATATTTAAAATTAATTTGAATACATGCTTGCACTGCTGTAAGGATCTTTATTTTATACATGTGTTTTTTTTTAATTATTATATATCCTTGAAAAATGTTTAAAAAATAATTGAATATACAGCGTATTTGTTTAGATTGAACACATTGGTAAGGGGAGATAGTCTTTATGGCATTGGTACATTTCTTCAGCTACAACATACAACATAAACTTTTTCAGCTAAAAATGACAAGTGAAAAATATCTTTGAATTCTTAGTGTGTAGGACCTCAAATAAACATACAATGTTTTTCACAGTCCGATAGGGAAAATGTGAAAAGAATATCACGTGAAAATTGAGGGGTGATCGAATCATAAATTTCCAGGATATGCTAATATATATGACTATTTTTGGCCCTAGTCTTGCCAGCTCGTTGATTTGTTTAAGCCATTTTAGTTAACACATTTTATTCATTTATGTAGCTCATTTATTATTAATTCTATTTTTTTTTCACCAAACATTATTGGGTAGGGGAAACAATATTCTCGCCACTCAACATTTTTATAGGGGTACGATCGCCCCCCTCGCTTCCCTGGAGTCTGTTCTTATGATCGGAGATGGAATACACCCTAAGTTTATTTATTCGTGGACGTCAATTTTCCTAAATTAAATCTACCAGGGTAGATTTAAGTAGCTAAGCCCGCATATTTTTTTTAGATGGATAGGGTTAAGTATTCCTGTATTTTTAAAAATTAAACTATATTTTTTTTGTAATATCTTTTTTTCAGTTTTGAAATGAATTGATCAGCCAAATAAAAATCATGCTCAAAAGTTTTTGAATGTGAAGACTATATTATGACATATTTTGTCTTAATGTTTCAATTACGTAAATAAGAATAAATATTTCGACTAATTAACTAAATAAATAGATAGAAATTAGACCCATCTGTAATAAAATGCATGCACCTAAAAAAATAAAAACCGTTATGCCTTTTATCCGTGAAAAGACCCTCGTCACTGCATTCAGCGAGGCTGATAAAAAGTGGTTTAATTGAACTGCTGAATTGCTTTTTCGTGTTTTATTTTCGAATATTTTATTTTTTATTTCTGAATTTCATTTATCAATATAGTAAAGGTGGAAGAACAAAGTTCATAGAGCTTATAAAATTATTTCAAAACCTATCACAATTTCAACCAACTCATTTTCTTGGGTTTAGGATATTCTTTATTCATTTTTAATTTCCAAATATATTTATATACAAGTAATTATTTATAACTTTAAAATTAATTATTTTGTAATTTATTTGTCTAACATATTTATGAAGCCAACTGTATTTTTATTTGGTTCTATTCTCGAAAACTAATCAACAACAAATACTTCATGCTTAATAACAGGATGGAGCAAAAGAATGATTACCTAATATGCAATAAAAAATAAAAAAAAATTACGCGAGACTAAGAATAGGACCTACCAGGCTTACTCACCTTCGCTAAATTACGAAAGAAAACCTGCGCATTTGTCGGAAGTGTCGAGAGAGAATGACAGTGGTCCATATTTTTGAGAGTTGTGGCATTTACATCAGAAAATAAAATGAAAATGAAATACATCAACTCCTTTGGGAAATTATGAAAAAACCTTGAGTAAAGTTATATGTTTTTCTCTGAAGAAGTAATATTTAAAAATCTCTAAACATCTCTCGCAACCACGGTTTTTACTTATTTACCGTGCTAACTAGACGAGTCTTGGTCTTGCGCACTCAGTCTTGGGTCGTGGTCTTGCGCAAGAGTCTCGCAACTTATTATTGTAGAGATATTACTGTAATTCATCAGGTAGGGGAAATTGAACTGAGACCAATTGAAAAAATTTTAAGAGTTAAATGCAAAAATATTTTGTTTACACCGATTCTTTAGATAGTTACTAAAATCTTCGAATATTAGTTATTATTTTGGCTTAATTTTTATTCACAAACATGATTTTTTTTTTAGCAGTCTTGGTCTTGCAATAGTTAGGTGGTCTTGGTCTTGGTATTGCAAAGTGCGAGACCAAGACCGATTTTACCGACTAGTAACACTAGGGCTAACTATAAAATTAACTTTGATAACTTTAAATAACTTTAAAAAATAACTTTAAACTTTAGCTAACGTGCATTTTACGTCTTTTAAATTTTATTTATATTATTTACAACCACAGATTTTTACGCCGTGACTATATAACAACCAATCAACTAATAGCACTTTCTGGTAATGGATGTAAAATTACTACATAATCAAAGCGTTTAATGACCTAAAAATGTATAATAATTTGTGTATGTTAACCAGATATATACTTACCAGTTTTGAAAATTTGACGAATAGGCTTTTATAAAATAGTCCCAGTCCTCAAGATGTTAAATTCAAAATTTATATGCACATTACTGTCGCGTTGGTATATGGTCCTTTTTACATTTTAAGCGGTATCTAAATACTCGCTGCTGTGGGAGCTTGCTTGCATTAAGCCCGCTGGTCTGGTAAGAAGAGCGATACAATCTGAACAAATAGGGATATAAGTACTAAGAGGCCGTTTGGAGTGGCGTTGAACCAGTCGTTGGCTGTCTGGTAAACAGAAGAGACGCCAGATAAATGCTCTTTATCGGGCAAGGCTCTCTCATTAGCGCTAGGCTTCCACTTCTTTCAATCATCCCTCTCTTCCTTTGGTCCTTATCGTTTACGCCTTTCCCGATTTCTTTCTCGGGACCAGGCCGACTTTCTCTTTCCGTCGGTATACATTTTTTAAGCAAATTCGTGACGAACTCGAAAAAAGAATCTGTAATAGACGAGCATTCATCATTCTAATCAAAGTATAAATGCAACCTACTGTGGTTTGCTACAGTGCCGGCCTTAGGCTGAGGCAACCTGGGCAATTGCCCCAGGGCCTGGAGGGGACCTTGTTGGGGCTGCTGGCTTTTCTTCAGTTGTTCGGGAGCCCGTGGCAAAAGTATGTCATATTTTGTACTAATATATGTCCTTATAAAATGCATTATATGCCTGATGAGAAAAATGCACGTCTTTCGTGCATTCTTGATTTTCCGAGATATTCGTCCTAATAATTCGCTAATTTCGAGAAAAAAAAAATGTTTGCATCGTATTTGTATCATTATTTGACTCGCCAACTCTTTATCTTTTCATTTTACGAAAACGTCGTGAGGAAGAAAGTAGTTTAATTTTAAATTTTCTATAAAAATAAATATTACAGAAAAACTTTTCTCTATTTTCGATATTACATAGCTCTTATTCTGTATATATAGTATATATATGTATATTATGTAAGCCAATGCATACATGTCTATGTTGTCTTCTATTCAGATTAAGAGCTGTGTAATATCGAAAATTGCGAAAAATTAGTTTTTCTGTTTATTTTCTGAGTTTAATCTTTAAGTTATAATTGGTCTAGGCTTTGAATGCCTGAAGATAAAATAGTAAAGTAATATATACTCTTATAGAAAGTTTAATTTTAAACAACTTTCTCTCTCATGACTTTTTCGTAAAATAAAAAGATAAAGAGTTGGCGGGTCAAATAATGATACAAACGCGATGAAAATATATTTTTTTTAATTAGTGAATTATGAGAACGTATATAATAGAAACTATAGAATATAGCGGAAAAAACTAATATGACCATTTCTATTGCAAATTTTGTCAGCTTTAATTTGACATATCACATTATTATAGATTTAACGCATAGTTTCACTGATATAAGCAAAAACCCGACTTTTCGACTTGAAATCCACGGGTATAGTGTAACTGACCATTATTTCATGTCTTAAGACTTTAAATACTATAAATTGAAAGGGTTGGTAGTTTTTATACCTATAAGCTCTCTCTATATAACGCTTACAACCTATGTAGGGTCTCTTCTATCTTCACATGGCCGCCATTTTGTATTTCAGCGGCTATATGCTGGCAGACGTGTATTTTTCTCATCAGGCCTGGGGATGTGGTCAATTTATAATTACATACATTAGTATGAAATATGACACTTTTTTTCCACGGGACTAAAGGGGCTTCGCCACTTCCTTGAAATAAAAAATTAAAAAAAAAAAGAACTTATAAAAATAATTAATTTTAGCCTATCGATAAAGCATTTGTATTATAGAAATGTTGAATGAAATAAAATTTAATTTTTACTTAACATAAAACAGCTTAAGAGATTAATTTAATTTTTTTAGAGATGACGTCATTACCATGGGGCGCCAAATGTCTAAGGCCGGCATTGCCCTGTTACATTATCTTATTCCTTACCCTCATTCGAACTTAATTATTGATGAATAATGAAACAATATAACTAATAATGGTTATTCCTACTGTGTTCACATTACGCCAAAATATTCGATATGAATTAAAAAACGAAAAAAAGACTCATAATTACATTTAATGATTTTTATATTCCTTTTAATCATATATTTAAAATATTATCGAAATCTGAACTATGATCTGAAGTGAATATGTTGTACTTCTGTACTAATTGAAAAAAAAAAATCATAACTAGAAAGAAAACTACTCAAGTTTCCTTCTGGTAGTTAAAGATTGACTATCTTTAGGTATATAAATTACCAAAAATCAAACACTAAATAAAGAACAGCAAAACAATAAAAAAACAATATTGAGATAGAGCATTAAATAAACTATGTAAACGGGTCCACATAAGAATTGAATTTTCTTTCATTTTATGCTTTAATTATTATTCATCTAGGACTCCACCTGCACAAACGTCTAACTTGGAATCCTCATACCAGACTGAAACGACAAGAAACCGCTCGACGTTTCCAACTACTTCAGCACTTACTAGACAAACGCTCCAACCTTCAATTAATTACAAAAGACTCGTATACATGACCTTAATAAGACCTCTTTGGACTTACGGAGTTAAGCTTTGGGGCTCCACTAAACCATCGAATTCCTCTGGTATCCAATCTTTACAATCCAAAATCCTTCGTAAAATCCTTAATGCTCCTTACTTTGTAACAAATAAAATTATCCACAATGACCTGAATTTTCCTTATGTTTCCGATTTGGCCCAATCCAGATACCTATCCTTCCATAATAAACTTCAGAACCATCCTAATCCTATCGTTTCTAACCTTGCTTCCTCCTCGATTCCTGATAACCCTCCTAGGCGTCTGAAACCAAGATGGCCTCGTGATCTCCTAATTTAGAAAATTTATTAGAGTGCTACCAATAGATAATACGTTCTCTACAAGCATTGTCATGTCATGTATTCCTCTGCATCACATTTGCCGAATGAATATTAAATGTACAGTTGTAAATTTCATAAATAATAATAATAAAAAAGTTATCATTTATATGTATAGATTTTCTTTGATTAGTATACACCTTTATTTGAAACATAGAATATTAATTTCAAATAACCCTAAATTCAAGTTGGGTATCATTTCAATAAGTAATCATGGAACAAAGCTGGAGCCGCAAATCGATTACTAACATTTCAGAATCCATTAAACCGATACATTTAAAACATTTGTATTCATATTCATTTGGACCTTCTGTTGGGTACTTGGTAATTTGCCTTTCCACGAAACTATTTTACTCCTGTTTAGCAATATAATTACTCAAAAGCATTCGAAATTTCTAAATACGATCCCATCTAAAATATAAACCTGTCCTGTTATGAAATTTATCCACATATATTACCGTTAGAACGTGGTTTTCCATGTATAATAGATTTTCGGATATTGAAACATAGATATGCGGAGAAAATATATTGAAAAAGCAAGCTAGAACATAGGGCAATGAAAACTGATTGGTGGAATGAGGAAACAAATTAAAGGGAAGACATTTTTTTAACCTCGCGCACGAATACAATGCTTCCTTACCTTCGGTGGTGTGCAAGCAATACATTAATGGGAACGATAATACTTTTAGCCATATTGTTTATGAGCTCTCAAATATTATGTTTATTTGAACGAATTACTTTCCATTGAAAACAAGCAACTAATCTACAAGAGAATACTGAAACCTATTTGGACTTACGGAATAGAACTGTGGGGATCAGCAAAATTTTCTAACATCAAGCGCATCCAATCCTTCTAGTCAAAAGTCCTTCGAACAATAGTCGATGTTCCTTTCTATGTAACCAACAAAACCCTACATCATGACCTCAACATCCCATTCGTCCTAGACCTTATCCCAGAAAAATTCTCCAAATTTCACCAGAACCTTACGTACCACCCAAATCCTCTTCACAATCCCTATCAAGCACCTCCCATCCCTATTATCCTCCAAGAAGGTTGAAATGGCAGTGGCCTCGCGACCTTTTGTAGATTTTATATATTGGAGTTCTGGCAATGGCCAGATTCTTCACTCAAGACATGAGTGTATGTGGCTAGTATGCATGTGTTTTTTTTTTTGCTTTGTTTTAATTTTCTTATTTTTTAAGTTATTTTATTTGATTATCTATTGTATATACTTAGGCCATGGGGACTTTCGAGCGAAACTTCATTGCCATGGGATGGACATCGAGCCCCTTTGCCCTAGCTGCGGTGTTCCGGAGACTGCTGAGCACATCTTAGTGGACTGCACCGTCTTTGAAGAACTAAGGGCTAAGTTGCTGAGGGAAACCGGTTTCTACATTCTCACAGAAAACGATTTTCCTCAGTTAGTCACTGCGGAAAACTACCCGTACTACAAAGATTTTGTGTACGGGTGGAAAGTCGCGGTGGGGCCAGCCCATTTTAATTTAAGAAGAGGAGGAAGAGGTACTATACCATTGGCGTGAAACGGATGAGAAAAGCAACCATGAAGAAAGAGAAAAAAAATGAAGAAAGAGCAGAAGAACAAGATTCATTTGCAGCAGTGAGATGTTAAGCTGACCTGCCTAACATCTTACTATTGCAGCCACCCGTATTGCCTACTAGGCACGGCAGGGTTGATAAATAAATAAATATTGTATATACGTTTTAATATTAATTTGTTTCTATTTATTTTATATTTTTTTTGTATATATAGTGTGAATGTCATCCTACCTCACTATAAACAATGTCCAAGAGACAGATTGTTGTAATATTCAATAAAGAAATAAGTAATTATTAATTTGAACGAAAAAAGAAAGATATCATCATTATATATATATATATATATATATATATATATATATATATATATATATATATATAGAGAGAGAGAGAGAGAGAGAGAGAGAGAGAGAAAGAGAGAGAGAGAGCTTTATCTTTTAATTTACTCAGAAATCTGACTTACCATCTTTGTCCACTTCATTCACTTTATCGATTAAAGATCCTTTATGATTTTCTTTTATCAATATGTAGGATAGTTAACTTAAATTATGTAATAAAAAAGAAAAATTGTCATTAATAAATTCATATAGGTGTAAATGGTTTGAGATGTTTTCATATCCCCTTCGATCTGATGGTGAACAGCTATTGAAGATGGTGAAATAAATTGAGAGAATGCCCGACTGGAGGGCATTAACTGTGAATCAGGCGGTTGGTATATATTAACTCGGATTTAGAGCAGACAGATAGAAGAGGCGGTAAGTCCCTCTGTCGGTTAGTTATCAGGAAGCCTGCCCGAATTACCAGCTGCTGCGATCCCTTCTTCTTTGATAGTGGAGGGAATAAGAAGAATAAGTTGGGTTGGTCTCTTTATATACCTGCTGTTGCAGTTGTTCTCTTTTTATTTGAATTATATACGTAATTAATTTTAATGTAAACTCGATTAGCTCAAGTCTTAACAGAAACTGATGTAATTAGAATACAATTTTCTAACGATGTTTACACTTCGGCCATACAAGAAAAAGATGTTTTCACCATTTTTTTTTTTTTTTTTGTAGTATTTCTCTAAAAAAAATATGAAGAAATGCTTTTGAATCCCGATACGTTATAAAACATTTTATGTTGATTTCATACATCTTGCTTCATAAAATTCATCTTTGGAATTCCTAGGCATACCCGTGTTTCCTCCATATACACTGAATGGAAGTTGCTTTATCCTAGTTCCCGACAGCTTCTAGGTGTTTTCTTTTCCAAATCCTCATAACCAAAACTTCCTCAACATAAAACAACTTCTTTTAGCAAATTCTTCGTCATTAGGAGTCCTTTTGGAACTCCTTACATAACTCTGTACGCCAAACCACGTCCACAAATTTCTTCAAACAACTCATATTCCATCACCTACTACAGATTCAAACTTCCGCCAGCTTATAAG
Organism: Nezara viridula; assembly: GCA_928085145.1. NCBI lineage: Eukaryota > Metazoa > Arthropoda > Insecta > Hemiptera > Pentatomidae > Nezara > Nezara viridula. The sequence continues at coordinate 78,110,559 of OV725080.1, forward strand.
AATTTTTAGGCTATGTAGTTGCTTACCAATAGTTAAATCATAAGAGACATTTTATTTTTATATTAATTTTTCTCTCTGTATTTTTTGTATATACCTGCATCATTTCATAGTATTATATATATATATATATATATATATATATATATATATATATATATATATATATATATATATGAATCATATCCAGTTGCCAGAGTACTGTATATATTTTTTGAATTCTGTTATTATTCTGAGGGGATTTTAGTCCCAGAATAAAATTAAGTTTTCATTTACTGATTAACATCTTCGATGTAAACTCTTTCTCTATTCCTACAATGCTCCATGCAAGTCTTTCATCGTCTAAAACAGTGCTGAATGTGAGCTATCAACTCCTACAGGACGCTCTGTTCCTTTTAATGCAAATTGAAGAATCGTGGCTTTTACTTATAATTTTTTTTCCTACCCCCCAGAAATTTCTTTATTACAAAATACAATATATAAATGAAATACATAATATAAATGTTGTATATACATAATTTTTTTTTTATATAATTTACTTATGATTATGGAACGAAGTGTCAATCATTGCATTGCTAAAACCTTAATTCACCGAGAGTAAAAAAAAGCTAGAATGGGTAAATTAAAATTAGAAATGGTTATTATTATTTTTTTTTTATGTACACTAATGTACCTTTTCTGGATTTCTGAAGGTCAAGCTATCAATAAATATTACTACATATTCTTGCTGAAACAGAATGCTGTACGCGTCTTGATGAAACTGGCAAAATAATGGGCGCAACAGATTTTTTAAAAATAAAGTAAGTTTATCAATTAAAAGATAGAATAAATAAATAAAAAATGGAAATCATATGGAATAGTAAAATAGAATGTAAATAACATGCTATATTCGTTAATAGTCCATGGTACAGTTCCCTTTATATCGAATAATTAACATCCGACTGAAACTTCGTTAATAGTTTCATCTCATCGTAACCTACAACTATTTTATTTACGAAAACTCTTGGAATTGGGGCGTTTTCAATCTGGATGAGAACAAACTTTGTCTATTTAGTTAGGTACTAAATATCGATTTGCTTTCTAATTGGCTCGCAAGATAATTTGATCACAAAATCGACAAAAAACGCCTTCAAAAATATTGAGCCGTTTGTCCTATATAATATCGTTATTTTGAAAATTTGGGAGTTAGGTCAACTCAAATGGCTCAATATTTTTGAAGGCTACCTTTTTTCTCGATTTTGTGATCAAATTATCTTATAATTCTAGTATTAAGTTAATGGGTATTTACGAGTTTTTAGTACTTAATCAAATAGACAAACTTTTTCTCCCTCCCGATTGAAAACGCCCCAATTCGAAGAGTTTCCGTAAATAAATAGTTTGAGGTTAGGATGAGATGAAACTAGTTACGAAGTTTCAGGCTGATGTTAATAATTCGATGATAACGGGTCTGTACCACGGACTATAAGATTAGATTAACTTCATCGTTTTGGAAATATTTTATAAGTAATAAGTTTTCTTTCATTTTTAATTTCAATATTAATCTTCTATGATTGTTTTCTTGTTTTTGATCCATTTCTCTATTCTCACCTCTCATAAATAAAAGTAACAACATAAGAAAAATTATGATTCATTCTTTCAAAATATAACTAGGTTCTGACGTACGATTTGGCTATTGCAACCTTTCCTGGTTTAATATGTTGTGGTTTCTTTTGGAAATTATTCTGAAATTTTTGAAGTATACTATTTGAAGTATACTGATAACAGATTTGATATTTTCTACGAAGTTTTATATATATATATATTTATTTATTAATTTGTATTTCGTAACGCAAATAAACTTATAATATTTAAATATTTTATACTTCTAATGGTTATAATCAAAGAAATCATTGTATGCTAATCTTTCTCTTTCGCGCAATTCAGCTCCCCAACGGTTGCGATTCGCACACTCCAAAAATCGTACATTGACCTGTACCATTCCAATAGGATTGTCCGCAAGGGACCGGATAATACCTTCTAATTCCGAAAACACTAAAACCACCATAACCCCCAATGGAATCGATATTCACTCGCAATACACTATCGGGTTGGGAAATCGTAATATAAATTGGAAACATTGTATTTCTCAAATATTTACTCTCTGATCCTATTCCGACAACCTTTTGTTCATCGTCAAGGTAATAAAAAATAAATCAGTTTATTTGAATTATGATAAAAGCAAATATACTCCAATGCAGTTGAACTTTTATCTTAAGACGGCTGATAATAAAATGGTAACCAATTAAGTATAATTATAGGAATGCCTGTTAAACATTTACAATCACTTATAAAGAGTAAGTGTAACTCATATACTTATAAGTTTGAAAAAATAATGAAAATGAAATCATCGAACTTCATATATATTTCCGCTATGTAAATTTTTCACAATAAATTTTTAATAAAAATCTGAGGTCAGTTAGACCCAGATTGGTGGCCATTAGTGTAATTCCCACCAACATGCCAATTTAAACTTATTTAGAAATCTATTTGAAGGATTATTTTTAAATCCCCGAAATATAAATATTTGTTGATATATCGTCGGTTTATGGCAAAAAGACATAAATTTTGAATTTTCTCTTTGTAAAATCAGGAAACTATGCACTTATTGTAACTGTATGTGGTAAATAAAAGATTTTGCGTCATTTGCACTTACTGTATTTTTAAATAAATAAATAAGGTTCCACATAATCATGGCATGGAAATTAAAGGAAAACGTAAATGAAATCAAATGTTTCCAATTTTTTTATTCTACTTCTTTATATTCAGACATAAATTTTCATACGAACCTACAATATAAAACATTGCAGTACCATTTCTGTACTTTTTGAGTTATTCGCAAATTCTGCATTCATCTTTAACTTTTTTCAAAAAATATTTCTACTTTTCTCCTCCGGTTACTACAAATTGTTTCATTTCAACATTGTGCTTATACTATAGCATTACGCTAATTATAATTTTTTTATAATAGAGCTCTCGTAAAAAATACAAATAAATAAGAATATCATATCGGACATGATTCTTTTCGATTTCAATGTTTTTTTGTTTTGTTTTTTATAATTTTGTAGGGAATTCAGGAAGCTTTCAAATACTCATAGAACCAGAAATTGTCAAGTTTTGCTAAAATTGTTATAGTCGTTTAGGAGCTATAGCCTACAGCGACAAGCGTCTACCGTATACGGTGGGCGGGGTGGCCGAATGGGCTAACGAGTGTGCACAGCACCGCCGTTGCCCCGGCAACCTGACATATAGGACAACGATGAAAAATAGTTCCGAATTCACCTCTCGATGGAGGGGGAGTCTTTTAAATCCCTCCCACATCCCCTGGTCCGGGAGAACCCCGTATAGCCTTATAGACGAGGAAGGGGAAAAAAAAAAAAAAATGTATCTTTCGTACTTTCGTATGCCATTTCGAAACGAAAGGCTCTGTGGTAATAAATTTAATATAAAACTGTTCCAATTTTTTTTTAAAACGTTGTTTTATAATGTGGTTTTAATAATGTCGAATTATTAAAATCTGCCTGAAACTTTGTAAGTATTTTCATCTCATCGAAACCTACAACTATTATATTTTTGTGAGAAGGTGTTAGTCGAGGGTGCGGTCAAATAAATAAAAAAATTAAAAAATATTAATTAATTTAATTTTTGCCGACGTTGACGATCATTATATTTATGAAAACTCTTGGAATTGGGAGGTTTTCAATCTCGAGGTCGGTAAACTTTCTCTATTTAGTTAGGTACTAAAAGCTCGTAAATACCCTTTTTTTCTCCCGGATCATAAAATAATTTGATTACAAATTCGAAAAAAAAAAAGGTGACCTACAAAAATATTGGCCCGTTTAGCCAACACAACCTCGTTATTCTGACAATTTGGTGTGCAAGTCACGTCAAACGGCTCAATATTTTTGAAGGTCACTTTTTTTCTCGATATTTTGCTCAAATGATCTTACGATTCAAGTGAAAAACAAGTGGTTATTAATGAGTTTTTAGTACCTTATTAAATAGACAAAGTTTCCCTATATCCAGATTTAAAACGCTCCTATTCCGATAATTTTCATTAATAGTTTCAGGTTCAGGCTGATGTTAATAATTTAATAAAACGGAGTCTGTACCCCATGGACTATAACAGTTTCAGAAGATTAAAAACCTAAACATTGCAAGTAAGTGTTACGGTAGAACATAAGACAAATAATTAAAAAACATATCTTTGCACCAAATTGTCCGATATCAACGAATTTTTTTTTTAAATATTAGGAAATTTTGTAAGCTTTTAAAAGACTATATACATTATTGGCAAAAAAGAGTACACTTGCATAAGAGTAAAGGTGCATTCGTTTAGGCTCGACATTCTATAGCAACACTGGTTTTTCAGCCGCCAATAATAATGCCGATGTAGGAGGATCATCCTCGGGGAACCTCTGACTTTGATTCCAAATTTGAAAAAAATTGGTCCTGTACTCTCGGAGAAAATGTACGGACGGCGGTTGACGACGAACGGCGGACAGACATTTTTTTCTTCCATTTTCTAGTTATTTGTATCCTCAAACGTAAAACCTCAAATTTCGAAGAGGGGTTTAGTTTTTTAATTTTTTGGTCGATTACAATTATTCATTATTGCAAAATAATAAACCATAATAATAACTATATAGTAAAAAAATAATTATTTTTTAAAATTCATCCCACTGTGCGTCGTACGCATTTTAATAGGAAGTAGTAAGAGTAATTAATACTAGCTTTGATTTCAATCAACTCTACAGAGCATTGTTTAGAGCCATAACCAACTTAATCGGAATGCAATTGAACGGAGCAGAATACAATACGATTACCGGCCTTTACGTTCAAAGGTTTAGGATTTCAGGGGAAGATGAGGTCGCCACTCTGAGTAGTATTAGTTTACCGCAGCAGTAGGCGGATCTTCAAAATATTTACAGATCAAGGACCAGTTAATTTAAATAATAATTTATATATAGCGTGATACATTGATGAAAACATTTCAGGAGACTTATATTCTAAATTAAAGATTAAGTTTTTTACAGTGAAAATGCGGCTATTTGAAAAATAAATCGTTAAAATCGCTCGAAGGATGTTAATAATTTGATAAAAAGGATTGTGTACTCCAGAGACTGTAAGGTTGAAGTTCTGCTTCATCAATGATTTTTCTGGTTGTTAGCCAATAAACCGATGATATAACCATTATAAAGCTATGAAGTTTCATTGGTTGTTTTTATTGAATATACCTTCATGATAATATTATGCTGTATATACGAGCAAGCATGTTATATCGATTGTACCTGGAATGCACTATGGATGGTGTTGCCCAAAATCGGTCTTGGTTTTGCACTATGTAGATATAAGATGCATAAAATATTTATTTCATACACTTACGATTACTATGTACTTATATAAACTTACCTATTAACAATGAAACATATTTATTAGGGCTGGGATAGCCGTATGGTCTAAGGCGCTTGCAATAGTAAATCAAAGTTAACCAACGTCGAGAGTGGTTAGTACTTCGATGGGTGACCGCCCGATTCGGGTGAACTTCCACCAGGGAACACCATGCTGCCCGAGTCTCTCTCACCTCGGGTATGTGAGGCCTGTCAGGCTTCTGGAGGCAACTCCAACTGACCGTGCGTTGAACTGATGACCCTACTCCGTGTACTCAAAATTGGGAATCGGGATGTGGCTTACCAGGATGTTAAGTCCACCTGAGGTTCGGACCATGGACGGTCGGTTTCGGGGAAAGAAATATAGGTCCTCGTGTGCCTCCTGCTACCGAGCAGCCATAATCCATGGATCTCGACCGATTTCCGATTTGTCACTGTCCTTGAACCCGAGTGAGTCGGTGGGAAGGACATTGCTAGATTGGCACCAAAGGGATCGGCAATGGAGCTGCTACGGGTGGCCTGCTGCTGGAGACCATGGTTCGTAGCAACGTTAGGTTGGATGACCCCCCCTCCAGGCTATCTGGGCTCCCGCAAGCAGCATACGTCGGTAAAAAGATCACATCTCGTGACCAAAGATGTTCATGGTCTTTAGTGCCAACAGAAAAAAAAAAAAAAATATATATATATTTTATATATATTATACGTATATATATATATATATATATATATATATATATAATATATTATATATATATATATAATATTATTATTTTTCCATTTGATTTTTTTTATTATACATATGGTGTGAAAGAACTCTTTTATCTCTATTTTCACTTTTATTACTAATATCTTTATTTCTGACAGAATGTAATAGATATCAATAAAGAAATTATAAATATATATAATATATATAATTATAAATATATATATATATATATATATATATATATATATATATATATATATATATATATATATATATATATATATGTGTGTGTGTGTCATTCAAACATAAAAACTGGGTTATTCAATTGAGATGTTTTATCCTAATCTCACTTTTAAAAAATTATAGTTATAATTTTCTCATATTAATTATCAAAGTATTTCTTTTTTTCTGTCTATAATTTTACAAAGTTCGAAACTACTCACTCACATGCCATATCTGAAGGTAAGATAGACATCGGTTGGATTAGTGATGATGATAAAAAAAACAAAACCTCTTGGGTTTATCCCTATATTAGGAGACAGGGGTTGTTAGGATCGGGAGGAAATCTTCCCAATCCGGGGAGGGCTGAGTCAAATAGCTTTTCCGGCAACTGGGCCCCTAACGCTCCGAATAAACCATTTTGCGAGGAGGGAAAAAGGATAATGCAATCGGTTCTTCTCTTGTACTCTCCTCTTCTTCCGGATACAATCATAATCATCATCAAACTCACCGATTGTGTCTGGACAATATTACTAGTTGGCATGAAGATCATAAAACGTTCAAATGAATTTAATATATATCATATTAATGGTATCATTACAAAACATTGTATTTGATACTTTATATTTCTTCTCTCCCTAAAGCTTGCAACAACTAATAAAATTACTCTTTTTTCTTTTATTTCTGTTCGTCGGCTATACGTGTTGTTGTTATAATTTAGAGCTTAGAGGCGTAAAAACCGAAGTCATCAACGCCTGTCATTATCTTCATTTCAATAATCTTAACTATAAATTATTCTGGAAGGAAAAAACAAACTCAAATTTAAATTTTTGTCACAGTTTTAAATATCCTGAAGAAATAAATAAAATAAATTTTTGTTTACTAAATCATTATATCCGCCTGAAACTTCGGAAATAGTTTCATCTCATTGTAACCTACAACTATTTTATTTACGAAAACTCTTGGAATGAGGGCATTTTCAATCTGGAGGGAAGCAAACTTTGTCTATTAATTAGGTACTAAAAACTCGTAAATACCCATTAACTTAATACTACCATTATAAGATAAATTTATCACAAAATCGGTAAAAAAGGTGGCGTCAAAAATATTGGGCCGTTAGTCCTGTATAACGTCGTTATTTTGAAAACTTGGGGTGTAGGTCACGCCAAACAGCCCTATATTTTTGAAGGCCACCTTTTTTTTCTACTTGGTGATCAAACTATGTTACGATCCAAGTAGAAAGCAAACGTGTATTTATGAGCTTTTAGTACCTAATTAAATAAACAAAGTTTGCCCCTCTCCAGACTGAAAACGCCCCAGTTGTAGGTTACGATGAGGTGAAACTATTTCCGAAGTTTCAGGCGGATGTTAATACTTCGATAAAAAGGGGTCTGCACCACGGACTACTAGGTTTAAGAAAATATATCACCGACCTTTTAACTTCATCATTATTTAAAACAACTGATAATCTTGGTATGAGTCCTAATATTTTTAGATTTGATACGTTATGAGGAAACTCTTGAAGAATGTGGCTGACAGTAAGGGTGATGTAGCAGTGTTGGCATTTTGTTACCAGTTGTTTGTTCATCAGGTAAGAATGTGTTAGAATTATAGGTCCTATTCTTAGTCTATTTAAGGCAACTTCCTTTCTACGAATAGGGCGATTTGAGGTGGACCATGGTTTTGCTGATTGTTTTATTTTCTTCAATTCGCTCAGTGGGTTTTCGTTTCAAATGAATTGCCATCCAACCTTTCCTTTCGCCTTACGGGTTTTTCCTAAGCTAGGATTAGAGGATAAATGCCAGAGTTGGAAACCTCCCAGTATCAGAATTTAAACTCATGATCTTCACTTTATCAGGTTGTCGGGAAATGCGTATTTTGCACATGCGTTATCCCGCTCAGCCACACCGTCCCCAAATTAATAACTTTAATCTACATTACGTGTTTCCTCAACTTGATAACTGAAATGATATTCATTAACATTGTCCCATTATACATTCTTTTAAAATTTAAATGTATCTCTATCTATTCTATTATGTTATTAATATCTTCAGTTTTTCAGCAACTTCAATATCTTTAAGGGCTAGTTCTCAGCGATAATTCATTAATAGATTTCCGATGTTCTAAATGGGCTTAGCGCTGAGTTTAGAAACTTGACCACTATTACATAGATGAGTTCCTGATACTGATCAGTAATCTTAACGCTGAGGTTAGGATAATATTCATTTCGGTTTTTGATTCCTTTTTTTTTTTTCATTTAACCGCTATAAATAATTTTTAAAACTTGTTACAAATTTCCAAAAATCAAGAACTTCGAAATTTACAATATTTGAATTTTTAACATTTCCAATTATTATTATAATAAAACTTCATGAAAGTGTTCCGATTTGAGAATTAAAGAAGAGTAATTTTTTACACAATCTAAAGTTAAATAATGAAAAACCATATGTTTTACAAAATACCTTGATCAAGTTACAAATAAAAAATATATATTGTTAATTCGCACTAAATAATTGCGATTTTATTAAGCTATTCCGATTCAATTGATTGAAATTTGCTTATCTAACTTGCTTATATAACTTCACTCAAGAGTTATTATATAAATTGTCAACAAGGTTTGCAGAATTAAAAGTGCTTGGGTGAGAAAACGTTTCACAAATCACTTTTGTTTTTCTTTAAGGAACCCTAAAAAGTGTAAATAAATAAGTGAACTGCATAAGTGGTTTTTTTCTTTTACTTTATTTTTGTTAGTATGATTTCTCTGCCTAAACTTAATGATAAAACTAAAATACTAAGAACTACATTTAATCTATATATGGCTATTTATTTATCAAAGCCCTTTTTAATCTTACAGTATTTTATTATACATTTAAACATTAATATATTTGTTTAGGTTTCGTCTCCAAGAGCCATTTTCAAAAATTCATTTTCTTTTTTTAAAAACAAAACATTAGTCCTGTAAACCCATTTTTTTTTTTTTAATTCTTAAAATATACATGTACATATAATACTATCCTATGGTAGTACTTCTTTCATTATTCTTAAAATGTTTTGTTTTATTTTTATTTTTCTTCAGAAATTCCAAAGAATTTCTCTTTTGCTTCCTGATTTTATCAAAAACTTCAACCCTAATGTTTCTCCTTTTTGATCACCCTTTTTTTCAATTGTAGCTTCTCCTAAAGTACCTCTATATTTGTTTTTTAATTGACCATTTCACATTGAATCTCTAATATAGTTTATAATATAGATATTTAAATATAAAATATGAAATAAATTGATGATCAACTAAAGGAAAAATAAGAGATCGTAACGGAGTTGTAATTGAGGAACCAAATGAATACAAATGCATCCGAGCTTCCCCGAAAGATTAGAACACGCTTCCATACATAACATAAGCTTAATATAATAAGGGCTCCGACAATATTATGTAAATACAGATATGCGATTTTCATAAATCCTATTCTTGGTAATTTTTTAATATTTATTTGTATAGATAACTGCGATATAAATATTAAAATTTGTATATATTAGGGTACTAATACGAATAGAAATGCCCAAAATGAAATATAAATAAAAATAGCGTCTATGATTTTTACTTTCACTTCTCGTTTGTCTGAAAAAAACTTTTTCTGCTAAGAAGAGAGTGGTAAGTGAAAGTTGTGTGATGCGCGCACAACACAAAATTTTATTTTATATTCACATCTGTCGCTTACATTGCGATAATAAAATTTCAGACATGCACAATGCATTTCATTCTAACAGATTGAATTTTCTCAAGTTGTGCGGTATGGTATATACTCCGCGCCTGTTTGACTGCTGAGAAATATTTTTCAAATTTTAGTTTTATCCACTAAATATAACTGTACATTAGCTAGTTATTGCAATTCTCTCCCTCTATACCTGTAATCATTCAGTAACTGGTCAAGGTATATATTGTATTTTAGTTATGATAGAAAAATAGATTTGATTGATGGCAGGATGAAACTTTTCAATGATAAATCCAGGCGCATATATGTGTAACATATAAATGTTTTATACATATACTCAAAAATGTACTTACGTATACATACTTGTGTAAAATGAACCTTTTGCAACTTATATCATATATCCATTCCCTCACTACAAGATCCCGACCCTCTGACCTATACATCCCTTCTCATAGATCTGCCTCATTCCAAAATTCCTTTATAGCCCGCTTTGTCAACTTTTGGAATTCCCTCCCGATAAAAATTCGACATGCCCCTTCCCTATACACATTCAAAAACCTCCTATTCCAATTCCTATTCCAAAAACAGTCAGATACCAGCTAACTATTAATATTATATATGTATTGTGTAGCAATCATATAATCATCATACTTGGTAAGAGATATTACATGCATTTCCTAATATCGATTTCAATTTCAATACATACATTTTTTTTTATTCAATTATAATTAATTGTTTATTTTATGTATATATATTCAAGTAAAGTTTTATTTTATGAAATGAACTCATTGTATCTCTTATTCGTTCTTCATTTTTCAAAGTGTATGTTTTTGTTGTTCAACCCTTATATATAATTTTGTTCATAGTTCAAGTGATTCGTTCATAGTTTTAATTGTTTTGTTCATAATTTTAAATGCTCTGTACATAGTTTTATCTGTATTGTATATAGCTTGTGCACCTAAGGTTTTCTTTACTTTTTATTTTATTTAATCAATTTTATTTATTGTTTCAAACGTTTAGGCCATTAATATTCTATGATTTTGTACATTATTGTTATTCTGAAGGGACTTAGTCCCAAAATAAAGTTTTTTTTTCTATCTATCTATCTATATCAGTGAACTTACAACTCTATATAATTAAGAAATATTAGGATTTTTTTTTTTTTTTTGATTTGTAATATTATCAGAAACAAAGAATATAAACCTAAATTTCCATTGTCCCTTAAATATGATTATCTACTGATGATTTTGAATATAATAAAAATAAATATTACGTTCCTGGTGTAATTAGAAATAACATTACTTAACGAAATTACATGACTGGTTTAAACTAAATCATGAAAACAACAGTGCATCACTCTTCGATAAGAAATTTGTACTCTAGTTTTTCTTGACAATTCGCGGATCTCACTGACAGATACCGTTTACACTTCCTTGGTCTGACATTTCATTCAAAAATGACATATAACGATAAAAGGAAAAATCCTAAATCAAAGACTAAGCCTTCTATATTCACTTATCTGGAAACACTCAAAACCAACACTTACTCAGAATTCAAATACATTTACTTATTATAATCTATTTGGACCTACGCGTCACACATACAAATATTTGTGTTCCATAGAACAGCTAAAAAGATTCACATTAACAAGTTTTAAAGCATTATTATAAAAGGACCTTGGTAAGTTAGCAACTTGGCCTTACACAGTGACCTTCATATGCCGACTGTTAACGAGACCGTTCCAAACGATTACATGACAATTTACAAGGACGTGAACAAACTCATAAATAGCCACAGCAAGCATGTCAGGCAACGTCCGTAGGAGGTTGAAAAGAAGCTAGATGAGAGACCTCCTCACCTAACAATTTATGCACATATCACGCCAGGAGGATGTGCTACTAGTTCCTCCCCTCCTCTACCTATAAAAAATAAATTTAAATTTTTTTTTTATAAAAACAACATAAATCAAAAATAAAGTATTTTAAGTTATTTTTAACAAGAAAGAAACAAACAACCAAGTTTAAATTTAGTTTAAAATTCTCTAGATGGGGTTAATTAACTAAAATCATTATTTTCCGATGTTGTACACATTTTCACTGAAATTGGCTCCTCTCTGGCAAAAGGTCCGTAGATGGTATTAATTAATTAAATTATTCTTCGAATTACTCCGATAAAATGTCTGTTGGGTAGCGCAGGCAGGTGTTTTTCATTGTAAAGCTGGGGCTTTATATGCATATAAAAGTCTACAAATGAGAACACGCCATTTTGACCCAAGTTCATTGTTATGAGTAATTATAACAAAACAAGTTTTCTTTTTTAATTAAGCGAGCCTAATAACTTTTTTTTCAAAATACTCGATGCTTTTCGATAATATTTTTTATAATGTATTAAGAGATAAGAACCACTTTTTATCCTTTACCTAGTAATAAACTTAAAATGTATAAGTTTTACACTTATTGAAAACATGAAATACAAATATTTTTAACAATCTTTTATATATATATATATATATATATATATATATATATATATATATATATATATATATATATATATACATTTTTTTTCCTATGTGGTAATCCCACACAAGGATTCGTTGATTTCCCTTCATGCTCCATGCCTTAAAGACATACTACATGAATTACATTTGTTTACAATTGTTTCTTTTCCAGTTTTACATAATACCGGAGTGGTAATGCCGGCGACGCGGTTGAGAGAGAAGTGCTGGGATCTCTTAGAGTCTCGCTTTGTCCTTCACACGTGGGGGAAAGGGCTGGACTCGGAGATCTCTTGCCTGATTGATAATATTGTATTTAAGTATGAATGTTTTTCTATTTATTTCTATTACTTATAATTTATTTAATTTTGCTACGAATTTCTGTATTTTATTTAATTTTAACTCTAAGTTACATTTCCTTGGTTTATTATATTTTTTTCCTTTGTTATATAGATGTATATATTTTTTTATTATTATTATTTTTTTTTATTTATTTATTTATTTATTTTTTTTTGGTAGTGTATATATGGTATGAATGTGCCTCACTCAGCCTTAGTACTCAGTGCCCTTAAGTGTGGCAAAATGTATTATTTCTCAATAAACAGATAAAAAAATAAAATAAAAAAAGTTTTACATAATATATATTTTTACTTCAAATTTATATACATTAACAACCAGAAATACAAAGAATAAACAAACAAAAATAATAATAAATCGGAATATTAAATATTAAACAGAGAAAGTCAATCCAACAAAGCCAACAAGAAATCACCCACGCTGCCCATCCCTGGTAAGTAAGTCGAAGTCGATAGATCTAATAAATCTAAGAAAGTCTGTTTTGAATTCAGTAAATAACTTTTGTTCCATCTCAGGCCAATTTACACTTTTGATAGCTATGCTTTTTATTAACTCAAATCGCTGTCTGTCAAATCGTTTACATTCATGTATTACATGTTTTTTAAAATTTTGAACCTGTCCGTCTTCATCGCATAAGTCTGTTTGTATAATGTTAAATCTTATAAGATATTGTTTTGTATTCCCATGTTCCGTAAGTACTTGCGTAAGTCTGTAGTCATTACTGTGAATGTGTCTGTAATAGTGAATTGAAATGTGTGGTATAAATCTGTGTAAGCTTGGTGACTTAGCTGAGGTCACCCATATGTGATCCCATCTTTTGATGAAATCCAGCTTTAAATTCATCTTAATATACGATAAAGGAGCTTGACGATACGATTACGGCAAATCGCTTTTAGCTGCTTCTTTTGCAAGGCAATCAGCTCGTTCACACACATACACACATACATATATATATATATATATATATATATATATATATATATATATATATATATATTTACAACCTTTCCTTAATCGACCTTTGAGTATTAAATTTAAACTTAACTATTTAATTGGGAATAAGGTCACTTATTAATTATTCAATAAACTATTGAATGTTCATTTCTTCTATGTTTATTGACGTTTCTATCCCGGTATTTCTTTTTATAAGTCAACGATGGGATCCTCTTCAAAGCTAGAATTTTAAAAAATAGAGCTTCGATCAGTCCTTAATATATGTGCTAGTGGACGGTACTGAGACTGTCGGTGTGTCCCTGGCCTGATCGCTCTATTTTTTAAAACTCTAGCTTTGAAGAGGATCCCATAGTTGACTTATAAAAAGAAAATACCGGGATCGAAACGTCAATAAACAGAAGAAATGAACATTCAATAGTTTATTGAATAATTAATAAGTGACCTTATTCCCAATTAAATAGTTAAGTTTATATATATATACTTATAGGTCTGAATATAGCAAAGATTGAAACAAAATAAAAAATTGTCATCTCAGATGATTACATCCTAATGTAATTAGAAACGTTTGAAGGTTTTCTCAGTAGAGAATTACAATTTCAATTATCATGTTTACTTAAATATACTATAAATAAAGTGGGAAAACACAAATATATATGCAAAACTAATTTGCCTATTTTAAAATCTCTACAATTGGTTTTAAGGGATTGTTACAACAATCTGAAAAGGATAGATCTGAGGAGGCCATTAGCAGAGAACACTAAGGATTGTGTGGGTCCCTTGGGGCTTTGTTATTGAAATCGGAACCTCGGAACGGACCGTAATGGTAAACTATTGTCGAAGGGGTGACTATTGGAGTTGAGATAGTTGGTGGATAGCTATGTGCTGCATGGGAGGGGGAGGGAGGGGACATCGGGCGGATATTTGGGATTCTGGCCCCGGGCCTGGCAAATAGTTGTAGGTGTCGGCAACAACTTGACCCATTGTTACTCCATACTCTTACATATGTAGCAGAGCCTGATGCCGCGCTGTTCAGCCTTCTGGGAGATTGTTTACTTCTTTAGGGACCCTATGTAAATGCTGATTCGGATTTTAGTGTCGCTTTTAAGCCTGCCGTTCTTTTCCCCACAAGGAACCGATGCCCATTCTCTCGTATCTTCCAAATAAAACGTACTGGAACAACACGGAAAACATTTATGTTCAATTCAACAATCCTATAAAACCGATGTTCCCAATGTCCCAAAAATTAGGATGTGAATATTATTCTTTAAGTTGCGACAATGAAAAGCAAAGAGTTTCCTGTACAATTCTTATATAAGATCCATGTTTAACTCGAGACAAAGTTGTTAAAATTGATGAAGAACGACTGAAATCGAGCAATAGATATGACATAGGAGTGATAGATTCAATAGTAATGGAGTTCCTGATAATGAGGATAGTTCTCGAATCGTTGAATAATAATTAGGCATTTGTTTAAAAATAAATGAGTGGAAATAAAAAAATTCATTATTCTAAAATCATTAAAATAATTAAAATTCTCTTCATGTAAGAAATACTAAACGTTAACATTATACTGCATATTTCTCACTAATAGTCGGAAGGTGGAGACTTCTACCCTCCCCCTCTCCATCCCCACTTTAAACGTATTTACGAATATTACGTTTTAATACATTTACTATGTATTAATATAATATAAATTACAGTGTATAATACAAATATAATACAAAAGTGAGTGAATAATTTGATATAATGTGATTGTTTGATTTTGTGAAAAAATTTGATATTTAATATAATGGTTGTTAAGTAAATCATTTTTTATTTTATTACTTCATGATATTTACAACTGCATTAGATAAATACAGTAGTAAATTTGAAAATATGAAAATAATGACATGAAAACACTTGCTGAGTAACTACCCAATGGATAGTTACTACTCCAATGATATGTCTACATTAGGAGATCACAGGGCCATCTTCTTTTCAGATGTCTCGGAGGGTTATCAGGAATTGAAGAGGAAGCAAGGTTAGAAACGAGAGGATTGGGATGATTTTGAAGTTTATTATGGAAGGATAGGTATCTGGATTCGGCCAGATTTGTAACAAAAGAAACATTAAGGTCATTATGGATGGTTTTATTTGTAACAAAGTAGGGAGTATTGAGGATTTTACGTAGGATTTTGGATTGTAAGGATTGGATACGACAGGAATTCGATGGTTTAGTGGAGTCCCATAGCTCAACTCCGTAAGTAGAAATAGGCCTTATTATAGTCACGTATATGAGTATTTTTTAATTAATTGGAAGTTTGGAACGTTTGTCTAGTAAGTGCTGAAGTAATCGGAAACGTCGAGCGCTTTCTTGTCGTTTCAGTCTAGTGTAAGTAATTTTTTTTTTTCTAAATGACATTTACAACTGTATTACATAAATACATCTAGTAAATTTGGACATAATCGATATAATGACATGAATACACTTGCTGAGTAACTACCCAATGGTAGCACTCTAATGTAAATCTTAAGTTATAATTTCAATGCATCTAAAATCTTTTAAACCATATTTTTAGAATAACATATTTTCTAATTGTATGGAAATATACATTTTTCATTATATTAAAAGCTAATAAATCTTCACATCACATAATTTCCTAATTAAGAAGGAACCCTAGGAAGAAACCCTTCTTATACTTAAACATTTTTTTGGCCTACCATTATCATACAAGCTTTTTTAAGGCATGGAGGATTTGTTTTGATGTTAAACGTTGTGGGGTTTTTTAAATCAGAGAATTAACAATTTTTTTTTTCAATATAAAACCAATCTCTCTCACTCTCTCTCTCTCTCTCTCTCTCTCTCTCTCTCTCTCTCTCTCTCTCTCTCTCTCTCTCTCTCACACACACACACACACACACACACACACACGCACGCGCGCGCGCGCACGCACGCACGCACGCACACGCACACAGAGAAAAAAAAACATTTCACAAAACTTGTAAATGAAATATTAGGTTAGTCCGAGTTTTCCCTCCACATACAAAGGGCCATTTCTCTGGTTACGATTTTTCTTGGCTAATTGGCTTAGTTTTTTCATCTACATATGTGAAAATCCACATTAATGTAACTGACATTAATCTACATTAATGTAACGGAGACCAGCGTTACTTTTTAGTATACTTCAACCTTCATAAACAATAAGATTCTTAATAAGGTTCCACTGCGTTAAATAAATAAACAACATATTCTAAACAGCCAGGGGAAAAAAATATATTAAAAGAAAGACAGAAACAGTTGATAAACTTTGTGACTGACTTAAACAATAGGATCAGATAAACGGGATGACATTTATAGAAGGGAACAGACCGGGCCAGTTGACTTAGGAGATAGCTGAAAGACGCAGAGCCGTGAGTAGGTACATCTAATGAAATAGCCTTCCTGACAAAGAGCTACTCCTAATGAACATCTTTTCTCTTAGGACCCAGCTCCTAGGACATAACTCAAGAGCATTTTTAAAAGGGTTCGGGGCTCCCTAATGAAATTCTGGCTAATCCCCATCCCCGAGGAGGGCCCATATCTCATCCCCGGCCACCTTCCTCTTGTCCCCGTCTCCTCGAGGCAAATCGCATTTACAGTCATCTTAAGAACTCCTGAGGAAGTGTCACACACGTAGCTGAAACCTCATTCTCGTGAAATTGAATAACTACAAACGTGAAGTATTTCGTCATTTGCTGATATCCAGAAAGATCATTCTAAAATCAGCTGCTAAAAGGGATGAAGAGGAGCATAGAAAACTCGTAATTTTTACTACATGCTAAAACTATAACCGTCCAATGAAAATACTTTTGCACTTCCATCGGAAGAAATATAAAAATTATGTATAATAATATAACATTAGAGGTGATTACAAACTTAACAGCATGACTCAATCGAGCAACTTATTTCCAAAATAAATCCTAGTATATTTTCTATACTTTTTATTTTATATTTATTTCTCTATTATGTGTATATATTGTATGAATGAGAACTCTTAGCCCTAATACTTATAGCCCTCCAGCAGTGGCTGATTGTATTATTGTTCAATAAATAGATAAAAAAAAAGAAAGTATATATTCTTGGAAATCGAGATAAATATAGATTTTCATGTAAAAACATCTAATGAATCTGATTTTTTAAATCGGGGGCAATTTTTTTTTCTAAAACGAGTCTAAATATTACAAAACAATCTGGTGCGCTCAACACACAATTTTCACTTACTATTGCTATTATAATTTTTTTTAATTCCATTTTGAACTGAGCTAAAGCTTAAAGCTTACAGCTA
This sequence comes from Nezara viridula, assembly GCA_928085145.1. Lineage (NCBI taxonomy): Eukaryota > Metazoa > Arthropoda > Insecta > Hemiptera > Pentatomidae > Nezara > Nezara viridula. The sequence goes on from OV725080.1 coordinate 78,128,726, forward strand.
ACAAATCATAAATATCATTAAAATACCAAAAATCTTATTTATTATATCACCGGTTGATTGTAGATTATACGACTATTAGTTATTTTCCATTGCAAATTTTACTAAAATAGAATTACAAGATTTACGTTATCTGTCATAGACAGATTAAAAGTTGTCACACTAATTGTAAGTGGATACTATTGGGATATTACAAAGAAAAAATTGATTAAATTATTAACTAATTCAATTTTCTAATAGGATACATGATGATTTTTCAGAATAAAAGGACGATAGATACCTAAATATTTAAATGTAATATCAGATCCAGAGTTATTAAATTACAGTAAATATATTTAAGATTATAAACATATCCATGAAATATTTTTATATTTCACTTCTTCTCTCACACAAGTACAATGAAATAGTATATTAAACAATGTCATTGCCTTTTTAAAAAAAATTAGAAGTTTACATATAATAAGAAAATTTCATTTGATTTCCTTGAAAACATATGATTTACGTTAAATAATATTAGTTTTTAGAAATTATTATTTACATTTTTTCCGCCACTCTCCGTTACCTTTTACAACTTTCTATATATATTGTTTTTTTATGTTATCGTTTTTCCAAATAAATATTATACGTACACCTACCTTCTGATTATTATTTCCAGATATTCATTTTCGACCTGCATAGGCATTTTTCTGTTTTTCTCCTTTATTTATCAAATTCTTTCAAAAGTTACATTTAGCATTTTAACATAACTCCTAACAATGATAAATAGTTAATTATTTATAATAAACCAAATTAAAGGTACGTTTGAAGATGACATGGTAATGTTGAGATTACCCATTAAAATTTTTATTTAAATTCAAATTAAAAATAAATTAATTTCAGTGTACCATAATGGTAAACAAAAAGTTAATTATTTGTAATACATTTTATAATTTTTTTTTCTCCTCAACCATACATAATTTATTTTCTCTCAAATCAGCTTTTTTTTTTTTGACTCTTCGGTTGTGAAATGAATTTTTGAAGCGTAACAATTCGAGCAATAAACGTTGTAACCTGACGCTCTAAATAATTTATTAAATTTCTTATTTAAAAAAAAAAAATTTAAACTTAATATGTAATCCAAGGATTTCCGCGGGCCGGATTGGAGGTGCTTGAAGGCTGTAGTTTGGAGACCCCTGACGTATGCTATTGTTTTCATATAATATTCTTCATTACGTTATAACCAGTCAGTTTCTCTCTCATCTCAAGAGACAAAATATCAATACATTCAATAAAATGATAAATAATATCGTTTGAAATGGAGCAGCTGATTTAATAAGGTTGGTAAGAATATCAATAAATGCAAGTGAAATCGAATCAAAATGAACACAAAGGGAAGTAACACATTGCTCAAACATAGAGCTCACGACTACACCTAATATTTTAGAATATAGCAGCTAAATATGTTTGTTTAACTTTACAATAAGATCATGTATCAAAAAATGTGTACCTCTTAATCCAAAAATGTGATTTCGCCTAAATATTTCATTTACTCTGCAAACTTCCATGTTTGGAAGATTCAGTAGTTTTATGAAATATTTAGGCGAAATCACATCAAAGCAAAATCACTACCAAAGCGTAATTATTTGTTTCTATGATTATCAATAACAACTATTAGAATGCAAAATATCACAATTTCGACTTTTTTCTCTCTCTCTTTCACGCACCTCTCCAACCAGAAGATCCCTTGTAGCTTATAAAACATTTTTAATCAGCGCACGTTGGATGGAGCGCGTGGATAATTATGGCTATTTAGAACCGACGAATCGTACAGCAGCGAACCATCTCATTAGTGAAGACCTGTTTGCATCACCTGGCAAATCATTCCAACATATAGAGCAGTCGTTTGCATTTATGGTTCAATGCTTCTTTGGGTTCGTCAAACTGAATCCTGGGGACTGTGTGGACGTTAGTAGATTGCTAGCCAATCGTAAAATCATTCTAAATTTCCACATCATTCATGTGATTGATCTATTCAATTTAATGAAATCAATTTTTCCAAATCTAAATATCATTTCAAAACCATTGGGACATTAATCTCATTACCTGGTTATTAAAAAAAAAGAGAAAAAAACAACAAGACAAAGATAGGTTTAGTAATCATTCGATATAATATTTAACATTTGTCGACGTTCTATACTATCTTAACAACGGTTCAGCACTGACTAACATTGTAGAGTTTTATTCATTATTAATGCCAACAACTTTACAAGAAGGTTGTAATTGACTATAACACTTTTATTCTAACGTACCTTTCACTAAGAAATCACAATTCTTCATTTTAGAACTTGCAACTTTTAGGTTTAATAATTCAGTATTGTCTCCACAAAAATTGTAAATACGGCAATATTTTATAACATTTTAAAATAATTCACTGCAACTGTAGAATATCCTAAATCGTATATTTTGGATGTTTTAGGGGTGTAAATTGGTTTTATTGCAATTTAATTGCCCAAATCATTTTATTTTAAAATAGAACATGTGTTCTTATTATGATGTGAACAAGTTTTTGAATGATTTAATAAATGAATTAAAACATTTATCAAATCATCGAAAAGCTTGCAAACTTGGTATATAATAACTTATTAATTCATTCAGAGCAAAGTCAGAAAACAGTAACATAACTTTTTTTTTTCTTGGCTCCTAGGGAGCATTGGCAAGAACCCTCGGACATGTGTCTAATATTTTTCGAGCTACTATCACCAAAAAAAGACTCATTGCAATCGGTAACCCCACGTCCATAACCTCCACTTGTTAGTGATATATTATTTTTTCGAAAACATCTTATTCTAACCTTCATCTGAGAAGAAGCGATAGTAGAATAATTGGCTTTCCTGCAGTAGATGTTCGGAAAAATTATTCAGATACAGAAAAAAAATCCACGCCCTCTGAGTATAGGAGGAATACAGAAAAAGGTTGGAACCTCCGCCTACAGAAGTCTAGTTACCAATAAAAATTAAATCCATCGTGCTCCCTCCTCTGTTCTTGGTAGAGCAAGGATGATATGAACCCCTTGACAAAAAGATAATATACTTAAATAGGAGAAGACATTTTGTACTCGGTCTTAGCTGGAAAAGAGACTCATGAAGATATTCTTCACGGACTCTAACGCAATGAGAGAACTCCAGCAAACAGCTTCACTTCCTGAGATATCCAGCTAGTATAGCTAAGTTAAATGATGTTAACGAAAATGTAAAAATATATTTCGTATTAATTGTCCAAATCGATTTATTTGAATATATAGAATTTATTTAGCATTAAATTTTTGGTTTATTAATAAAGCTTTTCTGTAATATTTTAACTTATATCTGCCGTTATGAATTATAATCATACTTCCTTTTTCATGAGAAGAAATCTAATACATTCAGGACCAACGAGATTACTAATATTTCATTGATAATATAAATAATTTTGGATAGTTAACTTCAACATATATCCAATAACACATCAAAATGCAGGCAGATATATATATATATATATATATATATATATATATATATAAGTTAAGGTACGGAGCGGCACAGTATTAGCGTTAATACCAAACGTATCGATGTAAACATGATCTAACTGTATATATAGAGGATTAGAAGCAACAATAAACCAGTATTGATTTCGACTTCATGCGTTTCATTTCGTTAACCTTTTTCTCTTTTTTTTATTGTCACAAGTCCGAGACACTTAACTGGTGCCGAAACCCGGGAGAAGGGAGAGTGCGGGGGTACGGTATTTTTTTTTTGGTGAACAGAAAATTTTTTCACGAAGATGCCTGAATTCGATCTGAGGCAGCCGGCTCCTATGAACGTACCGGAGATCCCTCCACTACCGCAGGGAACTTTCGTTGCGGCCCATGCAAACGCGATCGAGTGGATGAAGATAAGAGTAGCCACGTCGCAAGACCTGAGGAAGGCGGTATCTTCACAGGAGAAACGGGTGAGCTGAACCATTTTCTCAAGAGTGGAGATCGCATTATGACAAGGATAAATGCGAAGATAGATGAAAACCTCGTGAACGCTGGGGACGCAGAGGCCCTGAAGGCGGCTCTCGTATGCAGGGTCAAGAGAATCATTTTGAACCATATCCAAGCGGACGAAGAAACACCGTGGGAGACCGTCAAGGAAAGGTTGAAGAAGGCATACGGAGGCGGCAGGTGGACCACAGAGGAAGATATTTTTCAGATGTTTCGAGAGACGAAATTCGGATGGCAGTCGAAGGGACAGTATGCCGGTACACTCTTGGCTCATTATAACCGCATTACGGAGAGGATGAGGAAAACTGCGGGTGCTCCGGAAGTAGAGGCCAAGATGGCCTTCTTGTCTACCATATTAAAGGTGCAACTAGCGAAGGAGACAGGGTAGAAGGATGGCTTACCCAGAGAGCGCTCGTTCATCGAATGTGCCCAGGAGATGGTAGATTCCAGCGCCAGGGAAGAGGAAGCCCGAGTAGATACTGAGGAACCGGGGTGGAATAGGGTGTTCTACCCAAAGCCGAGGAGAACACCAACCGGATGGAAAAGGAGGGAGTCGGCGTATAATGGTAGGGAGAAACAGATAGGAGGTGAGTGTAGACCAGGGCAAGGCAGGACAAGAACCAGCCAGAGGAAAGAGGACAGGAAATGTCATGGCTGTAGGAAAAGGCTGGTGGCGGATTGGCTATCAAGGGCAGTAACGGTAAATGCCATAAGAGAAGGTGAGTTATGTGAAGGAGAGGAGATATCCACAAGCTCTTCACCAACACATCAGGGAGGAAATACGAAGCTTGAAGGAGCAGGGAATAATTGTGGACAGCACGTCACCGTATAATAGTCCACTATGGGCGGTAAAGTAGAAAAGAGCGCCGGGAGATTACCGCAAACTTAATGAGAACACCGTCGATGAGAAATACCCGATCCCAAAGTTCGAGGACATTTTGGATAGGTTGAGCGGGGCAACAGTGTTCAGCACTCTGGACTTAAAAACGGGGTATCACCAAATTAAAATGCACCCGAGAGACCAGGCGAAAACAGCGTTCACGTTCCAGAGAGGGCACTACGAATTCACGAGAATGCCATTTGGACTCAAAAATGCCCTTATAACATTCCAGAGACTGATGGACGAGTTTCTAAGGGGGATTGACGAAGCGGGGTGCCAAATTTATATGGACGACTTGTTGGTGTTCAGTAAAACAGAGGCAGAACACGTGGAACATCTACGGAGCGTATTTGAAAGGGTGAGACAATTTGGGCTGAAATTGTCCAACGAAAAGTCGCTGGTGGGACAAGACCAGATAATTTTTTTAGGCCACACGATCTCGATGGAGGGAGTTAAACCCGATGCACAGAAAGTAGAGGCAATAAGGAAAATGTAATGCAATACCTCGAGATGTAAAAGGGATCAGGAGGTTGTTGGGTACCTTTAATTATAATCGACCGTTTGTGGCCGAAATGGCGGAATATCTGGTGTCCCTTAACAATTTATTGAAGAAAGGTAGTAAGGTGGTAGTAACCCCAGTAATGGAGGACAATATTCGGAAATGTATGGCGCGGCTGCAGGAGGAGCCAGTATTAGCGTTTCCGGATTTTTCAAGGGTATTTACCATTACAACGGATGATAGTAAATACGCTTTGGGGGCGGTGTTGGCCCAGGAAGGAAATGCGGGCGATCGCCCGGTAGCATATGCCAGCAGGCGCCTTACCGATGCGGAATCTCGATATAGTGCGCTGGAAAGGGAGCTGTTAGGAATTGTATGGGCTATAGACCACTTTAGACCGTATGTTTTTGGAAGGAAATTCCGCGTACATACTGACCATAGACCCCTACAATGGGTAGGCAAACTGAAAGAGTCCTCGGCAAGAGTCACACGCTGGAAGGAGTTCCTCAGCCAATACAATATGGATATCGTGTATAAACCAAAAAAAGAGAAAAAGGTTAACGGAATGAAACGCATGAAGTCGAAATCAATACTGGTTTATTGTTGCTTCTAATCCTCTATATATATATATATATATATATATATATATAGAGGATTAGAAGCAACAATAAACCAGTATTGATTTCGATATATATATATATATATATATATATATATATATATATATATATATATATATATATATATATACAGTTAGATCATGTTTACATCGATACGTTTGGTATTAACGCTAATACTGTGCCGCTCCGTACCTTAACTTATATATATACATATACACATTACATTATTTTTTATACATTATACACTTTTTTATTTTTTTCTACTCCCCAGGAATTTATTTGCTATAGAAAATGCACATATAAATGCATAATGAAATATTTTCTAATTTCCTTTTATTACCCAATGGCATTTTAAGGTAAAAATGGAATATCTGAAACTTTCCAAACTTAGATTTTCGAAATGAGTTTTTTTTTTAACAATCAATATGTTTTAGTACGTTTTAAAATGAAGCATTAAAAATCGCACATATTCGTGTCAATTACAAGAGAAGGATACTAATGTTGGAAATCAGGACAAACGAGATAAAGAGCCTGGGGAGTGAGTTAGCGCGGAGAAGACTGATACTGTTGGACCGAAGGCCCCAGAGGAAGGTAGAGGATTAATGCCTCCGGGTTTTTTTTTCCAACCTCCCCCTCACTCTGCATCATACCCCCCACCCCATCAGCCTTCCCCCCCTACCGATCGTTCCCTAATTTATGTTCTCTCCCACCGCCCCTCTCTTTCCCTTCACCCCCCTCCCCGCCAGTAACATCGGTACGCCCTTCAATCGGCTAATTGCCTCGTCTGTAACATGTAAACCCATTGGGCTTTCACTATTAGTACACCGCTGAGTGACTTTTCGAACCTCGGTCCAAACTCTCTCTCTTTTTCCCCTGCTATTTCTTTCTTTTTTTTTTTTTTTTGCTTTTGTTTTTGTAATTATCTTCCGAAATAAGCTTTGATTTTTAAAATACATTCTTATTTTTATTACCCTTTCTGAATTAAGAAGATATGACAACCAAAAAAAATTACCATTGTCAAATAAATTTAAAAACAAAATTTTAAATATATTTTTAGTGATTAATTTTAAGAAACAGCTTTAAAATGATTCTTGAAAATATTTGTTTAAGATTTTAGACAAAATGCCATGCTATGTTCCTTACATTTGAGGATTTGATGACCCCTCGGGCTGATTATAAATGTTGCACGCTATAGTCAACAAAAAAATTAACATCCATGTTAATAGATATATATTTATCATTTTCATATTTTATTTCACCTACAATTTATTTGCATAATGCTAACTTCAAAACATTGAGACCAACGCAAACGATGCAACAACTGATTTGATTACATCTTTCAGAAAAATTCTCCTTGATGCGCCTAGTTAAACATTGTCCGTTAGAAGACTTGAAACCAAAAATAACTGACCTGATATTAAGTTATCACTGCAAATAAATAAGTAAATGATTTTAAGACTATACAATACTGTTCCATCTTTTAAATTTTTATTTACAACGGTGGACCATTAAGCATTCTGCCTATTTCTTCTTAGTTATCCCTATAAGCTTTACATAATAAATATCTATAAAATTATAAATTCCTTAAATTGCACAACGCCTCTACTAACTCATAAAGGATTTTCTAAGGAATTCTAGTCCCATTTCGTGTTTTATGCACTATAAATGATTTGCTTATCATTATTTGAAATCAATATACTGGAAATGCTACTTATAACTAGACTCCCTCTCCCATTCCTCTCAGTTTTAGGCTATACGGTTTTTTTTTCCCGCGCCAAGGGGGAGGGTGGGAAATTAATGCCACGAATAAAAGTACACCAGCTAGTGGAATCGATCTCGTTCTCGATATGAAGACCAGTAAACATTGTCAATTTAACGAGGTACTAAAATCTCATCAATTCCCGTTTGTTTTCACTTGAATCGCAAGATAATTTGATCAAAAATTCAAGAAAAAAAAAGATGGCCTAAATAATTATTGACGTAACTTCCGCCAATTTGTTAAAATAAGAAGGTTATATAACCCTAACGGCCGAGAATTCGTGTAGGGCACCTCATCTTACGATTAAAGGGAAAACCAAATCAGTATTCATTGTTTTTTAACACATTTTTAATTTATTTTTGTTTATTTAATCGTTATTTGTTTTAAGGAAGGGCCCCATACAAATGGATTATATCACAAAATAAGGAAGATTATTATTTTTATTGAAACAAAAATTCATTTCTTTGTATAATACATTACAGATATTACAACACTCTTAAGCAAAAATTCACAATCATATTTGGCAAAAATCAGACAGTTAAAATAGTTCCAATTATCAAATTAATATAAAATTGTCAACAATATACATACAATAACAATAAATAAACTTTTTTTACATTAATATTAAACGATTTTTTAAAACATAATCAGGAGATTACCTCTATACCTAAGAGAACGACCAAGAAAAAAATACTCGGACAGATTACATGCCGATGTGCAATACGTTATTTTTGCCATAATATGCAGGGGACGATTTCCCTTCAAATTCTTTATAATTTGATATAATTGAGATTTAAAAAAATATGATTTTCTCATATCTTCTGCAGTGGCTGGCTTAAATATTTCTATCCCATCAAGATTTCCCATATCCTGGTAAATTCTTAATCTTAAACTACTGTAAATTGATCATATAAATAATATATGATGAAGTGTTTAGTTTTCTTTGGTGTTGCACATTTTTCACTAAAGCTGTGGAGTAATTTTCACAATTTTATTCTTAACAGAAATCTTGATCATATATTTTTATATTTATTGATTTAATCAAAAAACTAGAATTTTTCCAGATGAAAAGGTTGTAGATTTCAATAAAATGAAGCCACTTACAAATTTTTAGACCTAATATTTTGTAATATTTCCAATGGAGTAAATTACTGGGATAAACAAAAAATTACTGGGACTTTTATATTAGAAGATATTCTAAAGAAAGATATGATGTAATTCATTTTAGCATTAAATTATTAAAAATATTATTCAACTTCTATAATTTTTCTCTTACTTATGGTGCTCACAATTTTCTTATACCCATTTTCTAAAAGGACTAATAAAACATGCTTTTAAACGTATCTACGGACAAAAGAACAGGACTTTTTTTCTCAGGACTCTGATGAACTATTCATTTGAATAAATGCAATATTACTATCTTTATGAGACCATAAAGAGATAAGAAAGGAGTGGGAGAGTCGGGAAGATTGCATTCGGTGAGAATGAGATTAACGGATAAAGGGGCAATGAGAAGAGGCCGCGTTAACCGCTGGCAAGAAAAAAATATAAAAGAGAATTATACTCTTTATCAGAGCCGGGACTATAAAGAACAGTTTCCGGAGGTTGGCTCTCTTGGATAAAATAAGTAAACAGATAAGTATCTGAGTGTTAGGGAGGCTGTGAACTCACTTTGGAAGGACGCTCTGGCCTGGAGCCAGTGTTTGGAGGGGCCTTTGTATGGAGCTGGATTTATTTTCCTATCTCGTCCAACATAATTCTTTTATTTTCCAGATGTCAGTCAGCTGGACAATAGTGTCTCCTGAGATAGCAAACCATTCTAATTATTAATAAATAAAATAAATTAGCTGAATAAATAAGAGTACTAATAAAAGTAAACATTCTGAGAATCAAATGTGCCCCCTCAAAAATTTTGATGGCGCCGTGAAATCCCCTTGTGAGCATCCTGAGCCCATCCATGTTTAAGAATAATAGTCCACATTACACACCACACTTTTTTTCAACTTATTCATGTCCGCCTAAAACTTCATGTATAGCTCTCATCGAAAGCTTTACCGAAACAACTTTATATTTAAGAAATTTCTCTTAATTGAGGCGTTATTATGTTAGACATAGTAGTGTAAAAATTTTTAATATTTAAAATTATATTTATGTTTTGGACCTATATTTATGTTTTTATTGTATTATAGAGAAAGGCTAGATAGCTTAAGAATAGGATTGCTATTTAAAAACCAACTGATTAAAAAGAAACATTCAAACCAAGAGGGATGTTATTTAAATTATATTATATATATATATATATATATATATATATATATATATATATATATATATAGAGAGAGAGAGAGAGAGAGAGAGAGAGAGAGAGAGTGAGAGAGAGAGATGTATAGAGAGTAAAGCAATATAATAACGAATATTATTAAAATTACTTTTTCCCCAAATTTTTGGAATTGACAAATAAAGTTATAACTGATCTAACTTTTGATTCGAAATTATATATATATATATATATATATATATATATATATATATATATATATACATATTCTTGAAACAAAATTGAATTGTTAAAAACTAGTTGTCATGACTTTAATCGTAAAACGAAGCAGTCAAGAGTTAGCAGATCAAATACAGTAAAAAAGATGAGGTAAAGCATTTTTTTTCCCCACATTAGGGATAGTTGAGGACTGATATATCGGAAACTAAGCGAGGTAGCGAAAAAATGCATATAATCAATCATATTTGTAAGTTTATCAGCATTAATCTTTGTAGATGAGCGCCTTTGTATGTGACTATGCGATGGATAGTTTCTCTGATACAAGGGAAAACCCAAAAAAGTGGCCTTCAAGGAGTTCCCCCACACCTGGTTCCCTACTTATGGGAGCCAGAGCTGTTTGATACGTATTCATTGGTCAGAGTTGACCCGTCTTGTTGAATGAAATATATAATTTAGTCATGCATTATTTTTCTTGCAAATTGCTTTAAATATATTTTGTTCCTATAGATTTTTAGTCCTTATAGTTCGACATTTTGGTAATGTATCCCAAACGGAATAGAAATTGAGGGCTAGATAGTTCTAGAAGAGACCCTCCAGATACCCAACTGGGAGACCGCCGTGAACGTCAGAGACTCCTAGGATCCGGTATTAATACATTCATTAGTGCTCTGGCCTAATACTAGGGCCCTCGAGCTAATTGTCACCGCTTCATTCCCAGCTTCATTTCGCACCTCAGTCAGGTTTCATCTTGTTTCAAAACTATTAATGCAATATTCTGTGTGTTAAACTAAGGTATATATATGTTAATAAATACTATAATATGAACTGACTTTGAATTAACCTTGATGTCTTATCTGAATATCCTTCTAATGGAAACCTTTTATAATGGTGAATATAACATTGACCGTAGAAGTAAGAAAGTGATAGAAATGTGGAGTTAAAAAAGTAATGATAATTGTATAACCTCAATTTACGCAAGCATTTCGCTTTCCAAAGTAGGCTTTTCCACCATAGCTAAGAAAAACAGAATATAAATTTTATAGAAACATAAAATAAATAAAATTATTAATATAAACTAGGGAGAAACCACTGTCCTCCCGACGGCGGAAAGATCTCCATTTTACATATTATACAAATGAAAAACATGTATGAACGACAGAAATTGTCAAAGAATAGAATAGTTGAAAACTTAAAATCTCAACATTTAAAAAAACTGTGGTGCTCGCTGCACACAAATTTCACTTACCCCTCTACTTTGAATAGAAATTATTTTCTGGCTATGTTGAGGTATTATAAAACTTTTTAAATGTATTGTAAACGGAGCTAAAGCTTAAAGCTTACAGATAACAAATCATTAAGACTATTAAAATTACAAACAGTTAATTTATTATATTGATGATGGGCAATAAAAATCTAATTTTATACACCACATAACTTTAGTCTCTGAGCCTTTCAGTTCACCGAATGACTAACTCCAATTTCAAAAATTTAAGCAATAAATTCAAATTTATAAAGGTATAAATTTTGGCACTTAATATATCACTAATAATAATAAAGAATGTTGAAATTGGAGTTAGTCATTCTGTCAACCGAAAAGCTCATATATCCTAGAGAGATTTTAAAATGCATACAAATATTTAACGTATAAATGATAATGAATTGCAGGGTTATCCGTGGATTATGGATTGTACGACTATTAGTTATTAAACTGTTATTTTCCATTGCAAAGTTTACTAAAATAGAATTACGAGATTTGCATTGTTTATCACAGACAGGTCAAAAGTTGTCACACTAAATGTAAGTGGATAATGTTGGGATTTCACAAAGAGAAAATTCATCATATTATTCACTAATTTAATTTTTATTCACGATCACAATACTTACCCTTACTATATATTTCATATATAGGTAAGTGAAAGTATAAAATCTTTTCTGGATAATGGGATTAGAGCGCCGTATAAGGAAACCCGCACGACGACGGTGCTATGCGGGGATTCCGTCTTATACGTAAAATAAAATATTATACCATCACTAAAACCTTTTTTCTGTAATAGAGAGAAATATTGTCTGTATATTAATTTAAATTTAATTATATATATTACAATAATTAAGTTTGAATTTATTTTTACCAAATCTTTTCTTTTATCATTGTTTCCCATGAAAATATAAAACATTTAATTAAGGAAGACCACAAATTAAAATGGAGGTGGGTCAGGCATCTAGCCAGAATGAAGATGTATTGGTAGTCGAAAAGCATTATCCGATGGACTCTGATAGACCAAGTAAGAAGCATAGGAAGATCATATATTAAGCGGGCTGATGAAATTATTCGCTGAGTGGGAATAAACTGAATGAAAATGGCCTGAGACAGACGATGTTGGTTCAAAATTAAAAAAAAAAAAATATCACTTCGTATTATCGAAATTTTGAAAGAACTCTTTTATTACTTTGATAAAGAATTTTGAATCTTTATTTTAAAAAGGATATATTAAAATTTTATTTTCTCTGTTTTGTCTTATATGTTTTATTTTATATCATATTACATTGTATTATGCGTATTTTTTTTAATATTTTAAATTCAGTAATTATACATTCAGAGCTTTAACCATTGTACCTCCCCCAAGAGAGAGTTTAGCAATAAAAATGATTTCAATAAAGCTATATAGTTATTATTATTTAGTTTTCATTGCATCTGCGACTTTTTGGTTGCTACGCCATTGTTTTCAGTTACATATAAAAAGAGATCCCAGTGCTTCTCTTTCCACCAAGTCACTGGAATTAAAAACCAGTGGAAGCTAACTGAAGGCACATATTTAAACGATGTGTTAAATACCTACATACAGCTACAAGTCAAAATAAAACACCTGGATATTGATAGAAATTACAGAATTAAAAATGAATTCAATTCCTGTTACATTAAAATCAATAATTCATTATAATCAGTAAACATCCTAGTAATGTATTATTTTCTTTTTCTTGTTCTCATGTTTTGTTATGTTTTTTGTTCTTTTTCTTTTCTTACGTTATGTTATGCTTTTTGCTCTTTTCTTATGTTCTGTTTCTTTGTGTGAGAGTGTAGGGCTGCTTCCAGGGTAGGAATTTTTCACTTTGTAGTAGAAATACTCACATGGGATAGTGAATAAACATGTTCCCACAGACATTTTGAGAAGAAACTTGAAATAAATTGGGGAAAATTTGGACTAAAAACAAATTTTGTTTTTATCATGTTAATGACCTCGAACACTCTGCCTCGTAAGTTAAGATATGGCTCCTTTATAACTGCCCCAAAATAATAAAAACTCCACCACAGTCATCAGATCTTAATTTAATAGAACATCTGTGGGCATAATTGGAGATAAGAATTAGAAAAAACGAAATTTATTTATTTATTTATAAATGTTTTGGGCTCTTCATCCACTTGGGTCATTTTCACCCTATATTACAATTTGATCAATTACTACATAGTCATACATAACAAAACTACAGCTAAAAAATACAATCTAAAGTTTAGAATGTTAAGAATAATTATAGATGAATATGATAGTACAACTAAACTGAAGTTATTAAAATTGAAAGTTAAAGATTAAAAGGTGATAAGTTAACAAAGACAATAAAGGTTAATTAATTATATATAAAGGTTGATGATTTTAGGAACAATAGCTAAAAATACGTTTTTAAAAAATAAAAATTAATATTAATAGAAGCGAAGTTTAGAATGCAGTTTAAATATTAAAAAGTACAAGAAGAAAAGTTGACAAAAACCATTAAAATTAAACATTAAAGATTAGAAAAAGATAAGTAAACAGTTAACAACGACATTTAAATAAAAGGTTAATGATTTCAGGAATATAATCTGAAAATACAGTTTACAAAGTAATATCAATATTAAAATAAGAAAAGTTAAAAAGTACAATTTAAATATTAAAAATTATAAGAAGAAAAATTGAAAAACCGTTATAATTAAAAAATTAAATTTTTTTTAATTTATTTATTTATAAGATATTTACAACTGTATACAAAAAATACATCTGGTAAATTCGCAGATGGATATAATGATATGGAACCCATGCTGAGAAACTCCCCATTGGTAGCACTCTATTAAAAAAAAAAAAAAATTAAAATTAAAAGAAAAGATTGAGTTCTACCAATGGGTAGTTTCTCTTCATGTTTTACATGTCATGTTACCAATGTCACATTTACTTGTAGTATTTTTAATGTAATACAGTAGTAAATTTCATTAAATAAAATAAAATAATAATAAAAAAACAAGAAAAACACGAAATTTCTAGTAAAGAAGGCTTAAAAAAATTAAAATAATGGAACAAGCTAAGTCCGGAATCATCAAAAAATGGTCGACTCAATTACAAACATACAGAAAGGAGTGGTGGAAAATATTAGCTTGGCTTCAAGGTATTGAACTAAATTAATAGTATTTAAAAGTTAATAAGAAGTTAGGTGTATCATTTTAACTGTGAAGTATAATTACTCAGGTTTTTTATTATTATTTTTTCAATAATCATGGTTGAATATTTTAATTTTATTGAGTTTGTACATATTTAAAATGAGATTGTAAATTAATCTGTTGATGAGTTTTTGATTGTATTTGTTCACTGTAACCAGTTAAGTACATTTTCTATTTTTCTATGGGGTGCATAAATTTCTCTATGAGCCATTGTATTTCTAGCAGTAAAAAAAAAAAAAATTATGGAAGAATTGCAATTTATCTAACAAACGAACGCAATTACTCAACCTACCTTTATCATCTCACCACATTATCTAAACTCCTCTATTTCTTCACCTTCGTTTCTTAGAAAAATTCAACTTCTGTTTTCTGATTTTCAATAGATTTTGTTTTCCTTTAGAAAAAAATTCATGACTTAATGTTTCACAAACCTCATTTGTCTATATTTCGAAGGTAAGCCTGAGATTTATCGGAAGTTGCTAACATTAATTACTGTCCATCCACTTGCCCATCATTGCTTATAACAAGGGCAATTAATTAAAGTCATAAAAAGGTATATAAACAGACAGGAGGCCGTGATAAAAATAAAATGGCAAAAGATAAGTTGACTTAACAAGACGGAATTTCTATAAGGGCTTGAAAACTTGGTCCATATTTTATGCGTCATATTAAGCCCCGCTATTTATCAAACTAGGCGCGCTCCCCCTCCGCCAAAAACCCCTCCCCAACCCCTCCAGTCACCAGCATACGCACCTTCCACCACGCCATGTTCTTTTTGTGTATTCTTTTCAGATGCTTTTCTTCTTCTTCCAGTATTATAATGTGTTGCTATGTCCCCTTATACTGCCATCAATAACTCAGTTCTGAATTTTTTTTCTTTCAGATATTATCTAATTTCTTTATTATCAAGTCAAATATAGAAAAGAATAGAAACTTTATTCTGGGACTTTATTATGAACAACAGAGTTTAACAAAAAACAAAAAAAAACAGGATAACTTACAGCAAGAATATCTTTCAATTTAAATAAATAAAAAACAAACATACCTTTACTAAACAAACAATATATTGAATACAAAACAAAAGAAACTATGTAAAAAACAAATGATAATTCAAACGAAATAATCCTTTCTTATAAGAATAAAAGATAAAAACTGAAAAATAATAATTGAATTCACCGAATAGATAAGAATCAACTTTCAACTAAACTAAATAAAATTACATTTTTATTTAATTCAATTTTTGATTGTGGGTACCCGTCTCTCTATGGGGCAAGGCCCAACCTCTTGAGCTATCACATGCGAGAAATTTTTTAAGTTCTTATTTCGTTAGCGGTTTCTTCTCATTTCATTTGTATTCCTCTGTGCTCCTACTGATTTGCTTGTCAAACATGATGCAGCTATCATTTCCATAAGTGCACTAGCGGATCCAGAATTTCATTTCGGGAGGAGGAGAGGGAGGGTTCAGCCCAAAAGTTTTTTTTCAAGGATAACGATAATTACTTTGAATGAAAAAAAATATACTGAATGCCTATACGAAGTGGTGTTTAAGTGGTATTTTTTAAATAGTTTTTCTTAAGACATCGTAACATTTACCATTTTGGGGGAAGGAACTTCAGCCAAAAGTCCCATCTCCCGTAGATCCGCCTGTGCATAACTGAGTGTTGGCGATAAATTTCCTTTAAAATGTGAAGTGTCTCTGCATTTACCATATTATGCAGGCTAATCTTGTCACAATGATTTGGTAATGTTATGTTTGCTTTGCTAATTGTATTTCTTTGATACCAGTAATGCACTCTTGCTCAATCTCCACTGGGTTTAGCCGTAGTGACGCGGTTGAGAGAGAAGTGCAGGGATCTCCTGGAGTCATGCTTTTCCCTCCACAGTGGAGGGACAAGTCTGGTTTGGAGTTTGCTCTCCAGATTGTAAATATTGTACGTAGGTGTGTGTTATTTTTATTTATTTACTTTTAGGTTACTTTATTTTTATTTATTTTATATATATCATTTTTCTGTATAATTTAGTTTATTTATTGTACATAGAGTGTGAATGTGATCTCTGAACACTATTATAAATGTCCTTGAGACAGATTGTAATATTTTTCAATAAATAAGCTGAAAAAAAAATACCAGTAATGCGTCTGAGCGGATACGAGGCTCTGGGATCTCCTAGATTTCTGCCTTTCCTTGGGGGAAACGCTTCGCTCAGAGTGAATTCTGTAAATATTTATAAAAAGCATGTGTGAATTTAAGTTGTTAATTTTATTGGTTTAGTTTCATCAATGATGGATCTTAAGTAGTGAAAGTGGTCTACCACAGCTTAGCCTCAACATCACTGAATTTACGGGAATCTTCGTATTTAAGCCTGAACACAACATGAACTTCTGGCAGTATCAAGCAGTTTTTTCTGGTGTAGCGCAGGAGAAGCCATCAAGAAAGGCTATTAAAAAGTCATTGTCTCGGTTCCACAACATTTCTAATATTCTTTTAAGGACATAAATTTGGTCCTGCGGCTGTCTACCGAGGTTTTTTAATCTAGCTTATTCCAACTGAAACAAAAATTCATCATAGTTGTCTCCGTATAATGCTTCGGTATATTTTATGTGGAATCGAAAGGAGACTGACCCGCCGATAGATTTTACATTCATTTAAACTGCTTGGATCAAATGAATATGATTTATTCCCAAGTTTCAACCCTCGAATACCGTTCCAGTATTCTCTCGTTTATGACTCGAAGACGGCAGTGAGTCCATCAAATTTCAACATTGGAACTCGGAGAAGTGGACTAGCGCAACGAAAACCGCCAGAACACTGAAGTCATCCATCTCCACAAGCTATCGTAGATTTTAGATATAAGCGATGGAAAGTTGCATACTGTTTTACTTGCAGTAGTGTGTTATTATGCGGTAATGCATAACATCCCACTAATGCAAAGACCCGTATTTCCTAATACCAGGTGAGAGGGGCATAAATAAAATGATATAGTCCGTGGTGCTGACGCCTAACCACCCCTTCTTATCAAATTATTAACATTCTCCTAAAATTTCGTAGATAGCTTCATTTCATAGTAACCTACGGATTTTATTTAAGAAAATTATCATAATTGGAGCGTTTTCAATCTGGCGATCGGCAAACATTATCCATTGAATTAGGTACTAAAAATCCGTGAATACCCATTGAATCGTAAGATATAATCACAAATTGAAAAAAAAAAAGGTGACCTACAAAAATATTGGGTCATTTGAAAAAGAAATATTTATAATCCACCGAATCATGCCAATGCCATTGTTTAAATAGTATTTAATTGTACTAGTGTGAAAGAAGAAGTGAAATATAAAAATATTTCATGGAGATGTTTATAACCTTAAATACATTTGCTGTATTTTAATAACTCTAGATATGATATTATATTTAAATAATTAGGTATCTATTGGCCGTTTATTCATATGAAATTCCCGTAATATAATTTTAGTATGGATAATATAGCTTATAATGGAAAATAACAGTGTAATAACTAATAGTTCTACAATCCTTAATCATTTATAGGTTAAGTATTCAGATGCATTTTAAAATCTCTCTAGCTACATATTAGCCTTTCGGATGACAGAATGACTAAGTTCAATTTCAACATTCTTTATTATTAATTTTAGTGAAGTTTCCAGTGGCAAAATTTATACCTTTATTCACAGTTCTATATTTCAACACTGCAATCATCTACTCTAGAAACAACTTACTCACTGTATCTATAGATATAACTTTTCAAACTAGAAATATCTCTAAAATGACATTACTCACAATGTTGAAATTTGAGTCTCAACTGAAAGGCTCAGAGACTGAAGTTATGAGGATTATAAAACTAGATTTGATTGCCTGCCTTCGATATAATAAATAGACTTTTTGTAATGGTCTTAATGATTTGTTGTTTGTAAGCTTTAAGCTTTAGCTCCGTTTAAAATGCACTTCAAAAATTTTATAATAGCCCAACATTGCCAAAAAAGAATTTCTATTGAATGTAGAGGGGTAAGTGAAAATTGGGTGTTGCCTGCACCAGATTTTTTGACTACAATATTTCCTCTTAACTTACTGTTAGTAACAAGCAGTTAAAATACAATACTATACTAAGACGATTTCGGAAATATGGAGCAGAACTCATAAAAGAGTTATATTTTGTTTTAACAAACTCAAATGAAAAAACAAATAACACAATCAAAACACTACTATAAGACTTAAACATTTTAACAGTAAAATCGTTCGTCACAGCATTTCACTGATGAGCTCAGAATCACCTCAATCCACTGATTATTTTAATTCCCTCCTCCCTGTTACCTGCTTGGTGCAGCCTATAATGGAAAAGGTCAAGAAATCTACGTCTTCAACAATAGCTTAATTCAAAGAAAATTACCAAGAAAATTATGTGTTACATCAAATTTTCCAGATAGACTGCTGCGCAAGTACAAATGGATTAAAGATTTCAATAAATAAAAATAATCGATTAAAATCCTAGGAAAAACTAGGCATAAAGATTTCGAATAAAAATATGGCACACCATTTCTCATACTAAGTTCAGCCAAATCTTCATTTACTTAAATTAAATAACTTACATGAGTTTTTTCTTTCTTGATTCAATCCCGGAGAAATCACCTTAACAACAAGAAACGATAGACTTACTGATAAAATTGAACACATATAATCAAACGAAAGCTTGAGTTGTTTTGACTGATTGGATTGAGTTTCTCCTTTAACCTCCGGAGGATAAGATCACTTATCGAAGGCCTTGAACTGTTTAAATATGTTATTGCTTGATATATGGAATATTATTTCAAAAATATGCAATATAGAAGCTAGATGTCGACAGGTTTAAATGAAAGACATACTTAATAATAAATTGCTAAATCATTAGTAACAAAAAAAAAAGTACATATAAATTATCAAAAATAAAATCATATCTTTTGAAAAAAAAAAAACATTAGGCCAAAGGTCCCCAAATATATACAGACACACAAACACAATTGCAGTTCTAAAATGACAAAATAAAAATCAGCTACAGGATTATCACAGCACACCATAAATAATGGACATGAATTTGATTTCCGTACAGCGTCGGTCCTACATAGAGAACAGAATATTAACAAACGAAGAATAATAGAGTCAATATTAACTAAAACCCTCAAACAATCGGTAAATCGACAAACGGATTTAGATAATCTAAACGCTTTTTATGCTAGCGCGATAGACAAAATTATAATATAATATACTGAAATGTAACATCAAATAAAACAGATAAAACAATGGATCCCTAACCCTTCCACTCCACTCCGATATAAAATAAATCCAGTGTAGTATGAATGCGTTAGTGATGAAGAACACATTTAATATCGTCTACGAAGGAGATATATGAATTGAGAACAAATAATATTATTTTTGTTATTATTTCTCTTGTTAAAAATTTTAAGATTCTATTTTTATTATTTATTTATAACTTTTAGAAGTGAAAAAACGACATTCGATGAAATAAAAGAATGACAAAACGACGAATTATATTATAATGATACATTTTAAGAAATCTTATGAAGCGATGCATGGTAGGTAAATAATAAATTTTACATTAATTTAAAAAAAAAATGCTATGTTATGAAAAAAAATTTATAAAATGGAATTTGGACTATGTATGTGACTGATTGTTGTAGAATTAATATGTGTTTTTAAATGATGTAGTTTAAAGTATAACAACTAAATTGAAATTATTGCATATTTGATAGTTGGCCGTTATAAAAGAAGGAGATGGTCGGGGGTTGGCGGTCATAAATAGGCTAAATAGTGGTAAAACTATTTTATTAAAACCCAACGTTTCGACCCGATTTTTCAGGTCTTCTTCAGGGCTAGAACGGACAAGATACAAACAGACAGAGAATTGTGGAATTTACATAATATTTAGACAAAAAATTATAAGCAATGTGAATAAGCTTATTAAAATTATAAACAGTAAGTAAATTAAAACATAAACAGAGTAAGCTAAGTAACCAGATCCTAAACTGAAGTAAATAGATGGTAACAATTGTTGTAGTGTAATATATAATATATTCAAATGTGAATATACTTCTACAGATCTACAGGAGAGATTGAAAGAAAAGGAAAAAGGAAATAATAGATATACAGGAATGTGGAGAAAGAAAAGAAAAAAGAAAACCAAAAATTAAATAAATAAGTAAATAAAATTAGAAGAATAACATTAAGCATAACAAGAATAATACAAGAATAACAACAAGAAGAGAGACTTACAGGTGAGTTCATCTAGGAGTTTGACTTAGAACTGGAAAACCAGTGTAAGGGGGCAGGTATCGGGGATTTGCTGATTTGTTTGGGTAATGGGGAAAAACCTAGAAAATTACAGAATCTAAAATTTGAAGATATGGATGGATACAAGGGAAAAAATACTATATCTATGAAATATTAAATTATAAATATATACTAGAGTATTTATAAGAGATTATATATAAGAGTACAATGTGAATAAAAACAAAAATGGAAGAAGTAAAACGTTCATAGAAGTAAAATATAACTATAGAAATAAGAGACCATCCATTGTAGAACTAACTTGGAAGTAAAGAGAGGGAACAAAAAAAATGAATAATTATAATTATATTTGGTTGTACCTGCAAGAAGGCCCTGAAGAAGACCTGCAAAGTCGGGTCGAAAAGTTGGCTTTTAATAAAATAGTTTTACCACTATTTAGCCTATTTATGACAGCCATCTATTTATCTTCTAGATACCATCTCCTTCCTTTAAATTAAAATTAGTTTAAAGGATCTTGAAAACGCCTCCTGAAGCCGAAACGTCGAATAAATAATACAATATGTGATAACTTTGTATAGTTGGTGACTTTTGGCCTAATGTTTTTTTTTTTTTCTTTTAAATCTAGCCTAAAAGTATGACTAGAAAATTAAAATCATATCACTTATAAATCAATGGGTCCTTTAAAACATTTTTTCTATAGTAATCAAAGCTGTCACTGTATATTTGAATAAATTCAATAAAAATCCGACAAAATGAACCAAGTCTAGAAGGAATAAAATACCTTAAGAGGCAATCCGGCTTGAAGGATGGCGAAGGTGCGACACCCGGTGACATATATCGGACACCTGGATCGGTAGATGTTTAGGCTAAAGAGGACCGGATGAAGTAATAAATGTAAGTTATGAGAGCGGGGGAGGTTTAAGGAAAGCTATTTGAGCCTGGAAGACATCTGCGACCTCGCGGGATATTGAAACCTTTTTCACCTCATCTCTCTCCTGCTTTATTCCTAATACCCGGCTCTGGGAGTAATGCCTTCTCGAACCGAGGCTATCTGCCTTCAGGTGAGGGCAAGAGAAATTGAATGTTAATCTTGTGGTGACTGGGAACCCTTGCGGCTTACAAAACTGTTATAAACATTCGGTTTCATAATATAATTTTAATAATTAATTTTATGCAAAATAGCATCTGTAGACTACTTCAAGCCTACATACCTGTTATATAAGTATTAAGGGGAAAAGTAAAAGTTTAAAACAATATAGGGCACATAAGGCGTACTGTCTATGTATCTCAACAAGAGTAGCATACATGGATAGAGTGTACATATATGGATTGTATACATAGTCGTCCCACTAACTCCACTTGAACGTTCAGTCAAAAAAGAATACTTTTATGAAACGCAATGAAAAAGTACTCCTTTCATCCAATTTGATGTTTCTTCTTCTCTTAAAACAGGAAAATCGTCTAAATATCGAATGAACATTGAGTAAGTAAAGGAGGTAACGGCACTTTTTCAATTTACAATAATGTTGTTGTTTTATAGAAGCGTCTCTGCAATCAAATTGGCTGAAAGGAGTCCTTTTTCATTGAATTTCATAAAAGTATTGCTTTTTAAAGGAACGTTCGAGTGGAGCCACGGGCGGATCTACGGGGGAGGGGGCTTTCGGGCTAAACCTCCCCCCAAAATGATAAAATATAACCATGTTTTATCGAAAACAATTACATTTAAAAGGGCTTTAGGAATCACTTAAACACCATTTCATACAGGTAGTTAGCTTCTTTCTTTTTTTAAAAAGTAATTATCGCTATTTTTATGAACAAAAAAAAAACATTCGGGCTGAGGTTCCTCCCCCCCAAAAAAATTAAATCATGGATCCGCTAGTGAGTGGAGATAGAAGAGCGTCTATGCATACCACCACAGATGCAAACTCTGTCCAAGTAGTCTACTTCTTCCATAGTTCGGCAGCAGAGGCCATTTCTCCCACCACCAGTAGGCTAAAGAGCCCGCTATTGATATACAGTATTATGTACACATTATTTTCCTGCCCTATATAGCTTTAAAGTTTTAATTTTTTCCCTCATATCTCAATATTTCATAAGGACTGATAAATTTTAATTTGATTTATACAAATCAAAGAATCAAATCAAGAAAATTTGTAACTCAGTTTCAGAAATAGGATTATACTCTATATTATAACTGTACCACTACAATCCATGAAGGGTCTTGGATGCAGTACTTTGTATAGTACTGTCTAAATGCGGTTGTGCATGGAGATGATTGGGCCGAGATCACGCTCAACAGCCAGTTTTTTTCCTTTATTAATTATTTTAATTAAGAATGCACACTTTGGGTGTGCCTCAGGAGGATCTCCCGACTCTAGAGTCGATCCTTACTTGTCTTCAGCCGGATTCGAATCCGTGACCTTGAGCTTTGAAAGTCAGTGCTTACTCACTGAGTTGCCTCTCTTCCAATAATAATAAAGAATAGGATTAACTCCTATGAAACACAAGCTAGATGATTATATTTTATTAAACCTTCAGTTCTATAAAACTTACTACCTAATACAATTATCCTCCTTACACTTCTTTTTAAAATCGATGGATTCACTTTGTGAACTTGTGTAAAATCCCTCAATTTATCACCTGAGAACAACCACACACGTTCTTGATGAAGTAATGTTTGAATTCCTTTAATTTATCTCTTTGTTGTCATTTGAGAGGGAGTATGAGGCTAAAAGTTGTGGACATGTGAATTATCAGCATTTAAAATTTTTGGCTAATTAATGGAGTTTCATCAGCTGAAAAATGTTGTCGCAGTCCTCAACTGAACCTGATAATCCAAAAGTCATTAACTTTGAATTAATAGGTAAAGCATATTCAAATGTTAATGTTTGAAAATGAAACCATATTTTCGGTTATTAATTGAAAATATTTCAGCATGAAGTATTAGTTTAAGCAAATACTTATCCTGAAGTATTTGCATGATGTTTTAGTTCAAGCAAATACTTATCCTGAAGTGTTAAGTCGAAGTTATTTGTTGGATGGAGAAAATGCCGGCCTTTGAGTTGAGTCGTGAATAGGAATCCGAAATCCAAAGGAAGTTATGGCATGTGAAGTGTTAACGCTATCGCGTGATGAATGACACTTGTTGAAGCGGGTCCTAAATGCTGCTAATTAATGCTCCACGAGTTCACTTCCTCTTTCTAAGCTTTCGTTTTCTTCATCTGTCCCAAATATGTTCCCACTGCATCATTATTTTAAGTAACATTAGATTCCAAACTACTGATGAAATGATATTTCATCAAGATGCAGTTAGTCAAAGAATAACATAAAAAGATATCATCATTCTTCCAACGATGGTCACCAGTCATCGCAGAGATCTTTCAGTCGTTTAAATAGGACAATACCGCGTTTCAATGAACCTCGGTCAGACCAATTTCCTGTATCATCGCCCTTTAATTGCAGATTTGCATTATATTACACCCAAAAATTATCAGCAATTAAACGCTACAAATCTAAAATAAACAATGTTTTGAGCCTCAATTAAGACATAAACTCTAACATTAATCGCATTCGAACATATTTAGCCAAACGAATCACTACCGGTGTAATACAACCGTCTGAGATCCTTGCATGCCTCCTTTCTAATTTCTAAGGAGGAAGTACCTCTCTAATTGGACCAAAATCAACCATTATGAGAGCTTAGACCGCCCAATTCTTAAGTATGATGGAGAGCCTTAGTTCACATCACCGCAGCTCAGGAGACCATGCTTCTATTGCATGAAGGAAAAATATTAAGAATTTTCAATCCAGTTCCAGAGGATAGTATCTGCAGAAGAATCTTTCAGGACCTTAACGTGCTTATGTTCTTCAACCAAGATGTAAAAAAATTAAAAACTAAAAAAAATAGGTTTATCTCCTATTTAATCCGAAATTCTTATTCCTTTACATCATACAAATGTCATTATTTTGTATTATTGCTTGTAAAAAATGAGATGCCTTACAAATAAATATCATTTTCTACTAATATCCGAGCCCATTATAACTACATAGTCACAACGTTATGGATAATTCCAGGCATAAGAAGTGCTTAACCTGTATCACTACAACCCATGAAGGGTCTTGGGCTCAGTACTATTTAGGGAAAGCGCTATTTTTTGGTCTACTGTTGTGTAAGGTGATGATTTGACCGAGATCAACGCCAGATTTTTCTTCTTACTCAATTATTTTAATTAAGGCTACTCGCTTTATGGTGTGCTGGGTGTACCCCAGGAGGGTCTACCTACCCAGGGTCGCCCCACGGCCAATGAAACAGAATAAATAATTTTTCTGGCATGAGCCGGGAATCGAACCTGGGACCTTTAGCATTGGAAGCTCAGTACCCTACCACTGAGCTACTCTCCTTAAGAAGTTCTTACGTAATTTGAACGTATTATTTTAAAAATTTGTGAGCATATTTGTTTTTTAGATTTGGTACCGAAATTCCAGTGACGCTTTCTTAATTTTGAAAGGAAAAGAAAACTATTGTTTTACTAAAAATAAACTTTTGATAAATGTCGATATTTCTCATTTCTATTTATTGTATATAATTTTTAATACAAATAAAATAAATAAAAATTGTATAAAACTAAAATTTTCAATTAATAAATTCAGCAACTTAGTGTTAGTGAACGTATCATGAAATCATTTTGATACAAAAAAAAAAGCCAAATTTGAAACATTTTATTTAATGAAATTCCAACGTTCAAAATGTCCCTTTTTTCAGATCAACCGGTTGTTGTCACAAATCATATAATTTTTTTTGAGAAATTTTTATTTTTTCGAAATTTGTCCAATCGTTGCTATATAATATGTTACAAAAATGAGGCAGAGAATTGGTTGATATTCATTATTCTTTAATGATATTTTGATTAATAATTGAATTTCATTTTATGAGATAGTTAATATATTTAACTCTTAAAACAGAATTTCGAATGATTACTTTAGCATAATGCAATTCCAATCACCAAGAAAGAATCCTAATTCTTGTTAAGAAAAGTTTTTAATTTTATCGAAAAACAAGAAGAATTTTTTCTCTAATCCGAACCAATCCTGACCACAAGTTTGCTGACTCCACCAGAGATAAAGTAACAGACCCCACACTTGTCTTGTCTGTCATTAGTCTGAGAGCTCGGAAGGTAAGAAATAAATGGAAAAAGCTTCTACCAAGGCAGGAATCCGCTCCTATATCCGCCATCAGTGCTGATTTTGTTCGATATAGATCCAACCATTTCCTTTCAACAAAAGATCTCATCATTTTTATTAAAATAAAATTTTAAAAAATTGTAGTTTCCGACATTCTACTTTGACCATCTTATCGGTAGTTCAAATAATATCATTCCAAATTTAATGTGGGTGTGTATAACAAATGTAGATACAAATACGCCTAATCAAAACAGCAATTTTCCAATGACGCTTTCCATATTCAATAGTTCTATGTTCTAACAATCCGGGAATTCCACTTTGCAATTCATGACGGTTGTTCACACGTGATTAAGTTATCGCAACACAGGCCATATCACCAATAATGCAGCATTCTCGAAAAGGAAATTTGATATTTTGTATATTATACGATAAGAAATCAAAGATAAGGAAAATTTAATAAATGTTTTTTTTAATTTTTTATCATACGTTCATTTCGTGATTTTTTATAAACATAATATAATACCGAGGTTAATAGGCATAGGTTTTGATTTTATGTTTTTGTAATTTCTTTTTTTTTTTTTTTTTTTTGACCAATGGTTCTGTGAAATATTGTTAACTAATAAATGTTAACCGGATGTCTAGCCGGTTTTATTTGTGCATGGAGATCAAGGAAACCTTAGTATTTAAATAGTATTTCAGAAATATAAACCTATCTGATACTGCTAGTAATTATAGTTCCAAAGTATGTGTCAATAAAACTGGAGTCAAATTTGACCTTTAGAATTTATGTAATAGATTTTGACCTTATGTAACAGAATTTGAAATTTAGCTCACTATGTAATGATCATACGAACTAAGACTTATTTTAGCACAATGTTCAATATACGATTCAAACCAATATATTTTTTGTTTTATCCCTATTTCATAAAATTGGAAAAAAAAAGCTGTTTTCGTATAATCACTCTAATTGTTGAATAGTTGAAGATAAGATAATAAAATAATATATCTTCCACGTAAAAACGCAATTCTCGACAACTTCCTCCTTCATGACATCTTCTTAAAATAAAAAAGATTTGGCTAGTGAAACGACAGTAAAAACGTGAGGTAAGGTTTGTTTTTTTAATATTGACGATTATTGACCACGCACAACTTGGAAACTATGCGAGATAAGGTAAAAATGTATATTAACAATATTTTGTTAAAAATTTGATCACCTTTAATTTCGTATAGTACATTCTTATCACTACGAAACACCTCCACCCACCTCGACTCACCTCTCAGGATTGCGGACTTTTGGTATGCTTACCTCCTACCTAGTCGGTAAAATGTTCAAACGTCAAAAAATGTATTCCTTCAATACCTCCTTTTTGGGAAATCGTTGACTGGAATATTTATATTTAAGATTGTAGCATGAAGGGTATGGTTGAAATGTAAAATGTATTAAGGTCAATTCTCATGCTATAAAGTTAAAAATCTACCAAATATATGATATAGAGCCGGAAATTGCTCATCTATACCTCAGTCCGTTTTTGAAATATGATATAAAAAGTTTTCTCGAAAATCACATTTTTCCAAAAAGACACAATTTTTGACTAATGAAGTCACATTCTATAACTACTGTATGTATCTTCGGAATCTCCGATAATTTTTCTATGAAAGTGGACAATCTGCATGAAAATAACATCGTTTGGCTATCAAAGTAGTCAGTCCAAAGTAAACTGAAATAATAGGGATTTTTTTTTCTTTGAATTTTCGAGCTAAGAAGTTAGGGATTTCAAAAAAGTTGGTTCATTTCATCACTTTTCCAGCATTATACTTAAAATTACAAATCTATTCTAATTTCGAAGAGATGTTGAAGATAGGAAGTGAACAACGTTAGATACTGACATGAAAGTACCTTAATCGTCCTGTAACGGTAACTCTAAATAAAGGTTGTTTTTTTTCTGTTGGCATTACAGACCTTGTAGATCCTTTGCCGACTTACAAGCCACAAGCCTGCTCGATCTCTCTCTGTATTGGGATATTTATTTTTAGATATCTGCATGCATCTTTGTTTATTCTATCGACCATCTGCTTTTTAGCCTTCCACGTGGTCTTTTGCCTTCTATTGAGGCATTCATTGTTACGCAGAGGCTTACTACGAGCTACATTTCCTGCCCATCTTAATCTCCTTGCCTTCATACCTCCACATCAATACATATTGATTGACAAGTTTCTGAAAGCAATTCTTTATGGGTCTTTATTCTCTATCTGTTAGTGCTCTTATCCCAAATCGCTTAGGTGATCGCTTAGGATTTTTCTCTCGAATCTTTCAATACTTTTTTTTAGAGTGTTTGTTAGTTTCTAGGTCTCACAACCATATAATAGAAGTGGCTTTATCATAGCATTTTGCACCCTTAATTTGAGATTTGTTGAGTATTTTTCGGGATATCAATACCTTTGGAAGGGATAAGAAAGCTGTTTACGGTTGTCATAAGCAGGTCTATTCCTGAATGTTGGCCATTCATTGAGGTTATTGTGGAGGCTAGGTAATTAAATTTGTCTACTCTCAGGAATGAGTTTCCTTCAACACAGATCATATTATTGGAGTGGAGAGAGAGAGAGAGAGAATCACTTTATTATCATAAAATAAAATGGTGCTGCCCAATTACATTGGGTTGCTAACAACACAGCATACTTATTAATCACTACAGACATTATTTAAAATTATTATACAATTATATAGGATTAACAATATGTATGAGCATAGTATACAATATTTTATACACACACACACATATATATATATATATATATATATATATATATATATATATATATATTACTTTTTTGTTTTCCTTTTTTTCTCCTTTTTTTTATATTTTTACTATTTCTTTCTTTCATTTATAATCATTCTGTACCCTTTCTTTTCCTTCTCTCTCCCTATGCATGTTCCCACTCTTCACACTCTCTCCTCTCTCTTTCTAACCTAATACATAAAAAATACATAAAGTACAGTGGACGTGTTCAATAATAATAATATATAACAATAAATTTTCTTTCTCAGTTACGTATACATCTCTGGCACCTTTTAATAGTGTGTTAAGTATAATTTTGCGAATTTTTATGGCTTTCACCAGAAAGATAATTTTTCTCTCTTTCTTTGTGTCAAATGGGCTATGTTATGTGGCTATTATACAAATAAATATTTCTTTGTGAATCATTGAAACTTGAAATTGAACAAACACATATGAAAATTCAAAATTTCAATTGTGCTTTTCCGGAAATATGATATTTGTACTTAATACATTATGCACTGGTGCCATATATATAAAATAAATATTTATATGAATCTTTCAGTTGAAAGAATGACTAACTCCAATTTCAACATTTTTAAGTAAAGTCATTTTGTGATATTTCCAGTTGGAAAATTGATATCTGTACAGACAGTGAGTATGTTGATTCCAGAGTAGGTGAATGCAGTGCTAAAATATAGAACTTAAAGTATTTTATAATCTTTCAGTTGAAAGAATGTCTAACTCCAATTTCAACAGTGCTTTATCTCATGTAAGTCATTTTTGTTCTGTCTCAGTTCTAGTTAAGAAGATTTGGAAAAAAGTTAGCAAAGTAGTTTCAGTTGTCTATTGAGGGTCTTCCGTTTCATTTTAACATGTTGTCCCTTGTCATCCTTCTATCAAAGGTAAGACCATGGAAGTGTACGGTGTCCGTCTGAGAAATTTGGTTGTTTTCGGTAAAAATTGGAGGGTAGGTATTTCTTTGAAGTGTAAATGTAATGTGTTTCGATTTATCGTGGTTTAATCGAATTTTCCATGATTTATACCAATCTTGTAATTTATTTAAATGATGCTGTAACGTCAGTGAGACTTGTAGGGTCATGATATTTTGTGAGAATAGATGTGTCGTCAGCATAAGTATCAGTCAATGTATCATTGTTAATAGGTATGTCGTAAGTGTACTATATATATAGTAGTGGAATCAGCACTGAACCATGGGGCACTCTCGCCAAGACTGAACGAATAAAAGAAATTTCTGAGCACTACCGATCTCAGAAAAATCTATCAAAAAGGAAAGATTGAAGAATCAGAAAGTATGTGTGCGGTAGTATGGAATTGAGTTTAAAGAGAATACCCTGAGCGACATCCAAAAATATACCAGTTCCATACAGTTTTTGTTCTAAAGGTCCAGCAATGTAGTCTGTAACTATGTGTAATTAATTTATTGTCGAATGGAATGTGCGAAATCCAAACTGATGTTCAGGAATTATTTGTTGGTCAGTTAGTATGTCAACAGGTCTTTTGAATATAAATTTTTCAAATATTTTGGAACAAACTGGAAGAAGGCTAATTGATCTGTAGGACAGGGAATATGTCTGCCTGTTTTGTGTATCATTTTAATGACTGAATATTTCCATTGTAATGGAAATTTTGCTGTTCTCAATACACAGTTGTAAATTGTTGTCAGAAATACTAGAGCTTTCCTGGGCATCTGTTGGAGCCCTTCGCCTGTAATTAAGTCATAATCAGAATCAGAATATTTCTTTTTATGTAAATATTTGTTTTGAAGTGCGACTTGAGATGAAGTGAATGAAGGAGGTGGTAAAGTAAGTTGCAGAGGAATGTCTAAAGTGTTAAGTATGAGGTTCTCATGTTCAATGTTTGTGAAATCAGTGAATGGTTTAAATACAGAAGAAAGATGATAAGAGAAGAGTTCAGATTTTCCCTCGTCCGACACGGCCCAAGAACCATCTTCACTTCGAAGGGACACTGACAACTCTCGATGTTTTAGTAGCTTCCTGATATGCTTCCATCGTCAGTCGAAAGACCATTTATATATTCGCCGTAGCCTGTCGTGTTCATTTTTTTAATTACTCTTAGTTGGTTATTTAAGCGGTAAAATGTCTTTCTGTCTGATGGGTGTCTATCAGTCTGCCATATCTTGTGCGCTCTTCTCTTTGCTCTGATCAAATCCCTTATTTATTTAGGATATTTAGGTAATTGCTCAACTCCTCTGGGTTTGAATTTTGATATCGATGAAGACCATGCAGCTTCTTGAATGTATGAGGTGAAAATTTCAACTGTCTCTTCTAGTTCAGTTTTACTTTTAATGGAAACTGGAATCGAGAGCGTTGAATCCAAGAATTCTTTATAAAGATCCCCGTCAAATGGGAGTGAAAAAAGTGTTGACCTTATTTGAGCAATTGATTACCTCATCACGCATAATAAGATGCCCTGCTGAATGATCAGAGCAAAGATCAGAACTCTTACTAATGATATGAGGTATGGTTCGTAGTCCTTTTGTAATAAAAAAGGTCACAGTTTCAGTACAATATTAATATTTTCGTGTTATATTTTTACTTCAATTAGAGGATGAAATGATATACAGGCCAGTATATCCGTATTTCAGGATTTATTGTGTCTAATGAAAGTTGGTGGATAGCAGCCCTCAAATTCCTTCCTCTTGGTGTGCTAAGACGTGAGCCCCAATATTGCTGCTTCGCGTTGAAGTCTCCTCCAGCTATGAAACACCGCCCAAGACTTTGGAAAAAGTCGCAAAAATCGAAGATGTCAGCACGTATCTTGGAGGGCAGTAAACTGAAACTATGGTCATTGTATTTTGCTTCATGCATATTGAAATGACCGTGGATTGAATGTCAGGTGTAGTAGGTAAATGTAAATGGTTGTGAATAGTGACGATCCAATTAGTGTAGCAGTGCCTCCGTGGACTACGTTGTCAGAGTGGTCTGTCCTGTGTGTTACATAACGAGAAATATCAAATTTCGATCGTGGTATAAGGTGAGTCTCTGTTATCAGAACAACATCTATGCGTTTTTCGTGAAGGTATACGTCTAATTCTGTTCTGTATTGTGTTAGTCCGTTTACGTTCCACAGAAAGATGGACAACGACCCCGCAGTCAGCTGATTAAGAACCATAGGTTGGACACATGACGAAAATTAATAATAAAAAATGTTGAAATCGGAGTAAGTCATTTTGTCAACTGAAAGGCCCATATTCAGACCTATAATTTTGGACTAGTCTTAGCATTTAGTAAATGTGTAACATATTTTATTATGAGAAACCTATGTAAGATGTTTTTATTTAATAAATATTATTTCACAGTTTCAGTACAATATTTGTATTTTCGTCTTATATTATTACTTCAATTAGAGGATGAAATGATACAGTGCATTTCTTGTAGTGAATTGGTAACAAAACTAATCCTGATTGCATTCGCTGAGGCATGGTAGTAAAGTGGTCCTTTTATTGTAAGATTCATTTATTTAATCAATTTCTATTTGTAATATGGAGCCATTGACGGATCTATAGAAGGTTTATTTGTATTAAAATATTTTGTTCGGTTCATATGTATGAATATTTTAGTTATCTATGTTAAATACTTAATGCAACTGTGAAATGTAACCACGTATCAAGAAAATAGTTTTTTTTTCTTTTCCTTCTAGGAACAAGGTAGTTTTTTTTTTTCTTTTTAATGCAAAAGAATTACCTACATTGAAAAATAAAGCCTTCCAAAGTTAAATCTTCACAAAAGTATGGATAAGTCACATATTATCATTACATTCCTACCGGCTTTCAGAAGGTTACATAGACCCCACAATATTCATTTTGGTATTTTAGACAAACTGTTAAAACTTCGATCGCATGAATCTTAAGATAACTGTGTGTATTTTAATAATGACCCGTGAATTTCTGTATTCAAAATTTGATATTCGGCGCAGGCGGTAGAGCTATAAATAAGGAAACCGCCCCTGGGGATGGTGGATTTGAATACGGCGCAGATCGGATACCATCTGGTCTCCACGAGCGCTAAATGGATTCGGAAAAGCCTTTCTTTGAGAAAAATAAAAGGAAAAGAAAGGATATTATACAAAGTCAAGAGGTAGCCGGTAGGGGTTAGGCAGGGGTAAACCCATGAATAAAAAGTGAGGGATACAAAAAAGTTGGGAGGAGGTCAAGGGAACACCTGGAACCCTGGCCCCTGCGAGGATAAATCTTTCAACGGCGGTCAAAGAAAGCCATAAATATCCTTATTTTGGCGAGTATAACTGCCCTCACCTGCTCTGGGTCTTGGGCCAACCTCTTCCTCTCTCCTTCTACCCACGAAGTGGAAATCAACCTTGGGTGCGATTCAGTAAAACCTTTATATTCGTTTTGTTAACATGTTTCAAAAGGTGAATTCTTGAATTATCCTCAAGGATTCAAAAATTTCAATCAAACTAGGATAAAATCGAAAGGAACATTTATAAGCGATCGAAACTAATCGAATAAAGAACTACAAATAACCAGGTTCAGAGAGAACCTTTTAGCAATAACCTTTCAAAAACATTTTGATTTGGAAATAACAATCCAATTGCGGATTAGTGGACACGATTCAAAGATAAAAAAATCTAGATGGTTATATTTGACAAAGAACTGTGTGGATTTATGTTAAGGAAGAAGGCTTTGCCTTCATTAAGCCTTTCGATTTAAGCTCCATCCACAAGGTTCTCTTTTAAGTTTTTTGCCGGTAAATATTATCTTATTAATTCCGAAAAAAAAATTTATCTTTATCACAATACTTTTTTGATGCCTTGTTATGTTTCATTTCTTTGTGTATATTATATTTTAATAACTCAGTAATTTGATACCAAGCTGGAGCCACTGCTGCTAACAACTTCAGCCAAGTGTGCTAAAGTGTTCACCACTTCAACACTCTCGATTCTATCAGCAACGATTTGAATAAGGTCTGGATGTGCTGAAATTTATTTCATAGCGGACTCACTTCCCCCTAAATTCACCTTCACACTTTACTTTGAATATATTTGGTTGTACCTACAGCACATCCCTCTCTCATTTCACTTACTTCTGCCATTTCATATATAATAATTAATTACTTATAAATATTCACGATACACAATCTCTATAAGCATCGATTTCTGTATGCAATAGGTTTTTTAACAGCTGTGCAGAGATGTTGGATTTCAGAACCAGATTTATTTTTTAAGGTTAAGCCATCTTTACATAGGTTTATACTGTAACGTTGTTTTTTGTTTTTTTTGGGGGGGGGGAGAGTCCTCCTATAAGGTTTTTTTTCGGGCCAGGGGGTGTGGACGGGGATTTTTAAAAGACGCCTTGGCACCGGGACGCGAACTCGTGACTATTTTTTATAACACATTAGTCATGTATCAGGTTGCCGGGCAACGGTGGTGCTGTGCACAACGCGTTAGCCCATTTGTCCGCCCCGCCCACCAATACTGTAACGAGTGTGTAGTGGGAGGTTGTGTGTGAAAGGTTATGTACAAATAGCTGGTGTGAGCAAAGGGGTTATGTGAAATGGATTTTTCACTCCCGCTCATATTTGATTCTTTCTATGTTTAGTTAAAATATGTTTTTCTTTATTAATATTATGTAATAGTATTTATCATATTAGTCAGTGGCAAATCCATTCGGAATGAGCTGTATTAGTTTTGTATTGGCCAACGAGGCGTTTTTTCTCTCTACCTTTATTCATTGTTTTATATTGTATATTACGGCTACGAATTAGAAATTGTATTTGTTCCTCTCATTTGGATTTGTGGTTTTCTAATGAAAAATTGCTTGCAGGAAGACGTTTATTTCTTTTTTCTTTCGCCCCATTTTAACCAAAATATTATGTACTTATTATGTACTGAATAAGTAAGTACTTTATAGAATTATGGATGTTTTCGTAAGACTAATACAATTTAAAGATAAAAATGCCATGGGATCATGATCTGTTTTCCAATTCATCTCACATACACGCCATATTGGAAATATGATTCGGAGGCCTGACATGGTGGTAGAAAATGGGGACAGGGGGAGGAGGACAAGATAAAAATACGGTACAAAATCGGGGCTCACGGAAAGAGCATTAATTTTCCAAGTTAGTAGTTTATATGGAGTGAGCGGGCTCCCTCCCTAAGTGAAAATTCCCTTAGTCAGTTGCGGAAATAGAAGGAAACCTGTTCGTATGCATCAGGGTGTCGGCTCTTGCAATCCGTGTGCTGGCTTGTTTTCAATACGGCCCCTCTTTCCCTTACGTGTTTCCAATACCAATCCTAGTCCAGCTTTCTCCTTCATTTTATTTTTTTTCTTTCTGTCAATCTAGAAGAACTGACCATTTGTATACCAAATATAGAATGATTAGGAATAATATACCAAAAAAAAAAAAAAACGAAATCTTAATACCAAAAAAGAACAGAACAATTGGTTATCTTTCTTTCTAATCCCTATCTCATTTTATGATTCGTTCTTTGTCTTTTCCATCAGATTACAGCCAGTATATTCATAAGCTCATTCTTTATTGAAATCTATTAAACATTTATATGCTGCAAATTTTCGTTTTCCTCGCCACAAAGAGAAAAAGTAAATTTTTCGTGTCTGTCTTCTCCCTGCTTGCTGTATAGCTCCAGTGATTATCTGTACTACAAAAAATAAAAAAACACTGTTCGTACACAAAAATATTATCAACTTAATTTTTCATATTGACTTATATACATTATAAGTAAATGAATGGACCCGAAGATAGCAACTCACTAATAAAAACAAGGTCTTCAATACGTAAGATTGAAAAGTTAAGGAGATTAAAAAGGACCTATATCTAAGTATTAGTTTAGTTTACGTTTTCGAAAAATTTAGGTAGTTACTCCATTATTCCTAATTTAATTCTAATTTCTGAAGCACAGATAGCACAAAAACTGACCTCCAAATATGGAAACTTTGACAATGAAACATAAAAATGGATTCCAGTGTGCTGAGGATTCGTTGTGTTCATGTGTGTTCCACATAGAACGTAAATTCTTACATTATAACACGCTCTCATATAACGTTAATTCGTAATACGTTAGAAGTTTTTAAGTACTGTAAGTTCCTTCAGCAAAAAGAGATGCCAGAAGCATGACCTAAGATTACGTCTTAGTTTCCTTGACCAACACTTGTTAGTTAAAAAATATTAAACATTAAATATGTAAGTGAATTATCCGTAAATATTTATAATAATGATTTGTAATTTTTATAAAATCGCAAATGCTGACATGTAACTGCCCCATTCAATGAAATACATCATGGTAAGTGTAAGGAAGAGGCATATTGATTCTCATCAGATATTTATGTATTGTATTTTAACTTTTTTTTTTTTAATATAACTTGCTTTCCTAAAGTCTGTTTTTATTTCGCTTTATCACAAACCTTTAAATGATAAAAAGTTTATTAACCAGCCTTTCCGCAATATAGTAGTGTTTGAAGTAGACTTGCTGCTGTGAGCTTTCACAAAATCCTTCCTTATAACCTATTCGACAGAATTTCCAACTTCATTGAACATCCTACACATTCTAAACAATTTTTATTTTTTTATATTTTACCATAACAGAATATTAAAGAATAGTAAAAACATTGGTCATGACATACTTATAATTGAGAAAGTTCATACTTCAAGTTGTTAAATATTATTACATTGAAAATAAGAGTATAAAAATAAAACAGCCGGAAATGAGGATGGTCGTCTGTTAAATGGACCTGAAGAGCGTGCGAGATTCAAATTTTAAAATTTGATATTCTCAGACGCATTTCGGATGACTCTCCATTTTTTTTTCTCTGTGGACTACTCATTTGTCTACGATTGAAGGGGCCTAAGTTGGATAAATTCGACATGTTATTTGTAAGAAAGCATAATTTATTTATTGTTGCTATGCCAAGAACTTCAACTAGTTATTTTATTAATATTTTCAAAATTAATTCATTCAGTCTTAAAAGGATAAGAATAGTTTTTTGATAAAGAATCAGAGGGCGTGTCTCTTCAGTAAAAGAGTTTTTTTTTTCGTTGTTGTTTTTTTCAGTATGATTAAGTTTTTGGTTTACTTTACGCTGAAATAATACAAATATTTTCGGGAAATTATAGTTTTTTTTTTTTTTTAAAGTATGATTAAGTTTTTGGTTTACTTTAGGCTGAAATAATAAAATTATTTTCGTAAGACTATAATATTTTTTTTAATTTTTCAAAAATAACAGAGAAACAGGCTCCTCGCTCATGACAGAAGTAAAGCGTTGAAATAGCTCAGTGCAGTAGTCTACAACCCTTAAGAGTCTCTGGAGTAGAAGTTTTCAGTTGAGCTTCTTAGGCAGTTCCCAATCCGGAGTCCATTCGTAAATCTGCAACTAGCGGACGATTCCTCAGAAGTCTTTTAACATCCTTCTTTCCAACTCTGGGACTTCTCCTTTAAAACGTCGGCATAAAAACAAC
Organism: Nezara viridula; assembly: GCA_928085145.1. Taxonomy (NCBI): domain Eukaryota; kingdom Metazoa; phylum Arthropoda; class Insecta; order Hemiptera; family Pentatomidae; genus Nezara; species Nezara viridula. Next base: position 78,166,165 of record OV725080.1, read on the forward strand.
CTCCTCTCCTCAAACTTAGAAGTCTTAAGTTTTATTCGGATAAATCTTTATAAAATGATTTTTCAATTATTAAAATATTTTTTTTAATCAATCGCTTATTCAAGAAGTTGCTGTATTTAATGTTATTATGAATAACAATTGAATACTTAAATTTTTGTTCGTCGGTGACGAAGAGGTTTTACCAATAAAAAAACAAAAATTCCACAATTTTCATATTGCATAACTACAAAGGTAATTAGCGTTAAAGAACAGTGGTGGGAACAGAGCTACGCCACGATATTAAAAACATCGACTCCTACGTCAGAGGCTGCGAGCGTCTACCTTGTACAGTTGGATATCTTTTAGCACAGAATAGTATTTCCAGCTTCAAAAGTGCCATCCCAGAAACGTCTTTCCGTTTTATCTTGCCCTATCATCTCTGAATGAAAATATTTAGTCAAAATGTATGTTATTACCTTTTGCAATCTCAATCTTATATTTAAGATGTTACTTGTAGTGTTGAGACATCAATACTAAAAATTCAATTTTCAATTGTTTGATGCTCAAACTTCAAAAATTAGTTTTGAGTATTATTGAATACTGAAATACTGACATTAATGTCACTGATATATTGATGTTGATTTACCTTAAGTACCGACGGTTCAAACATTGGATAGGAGGAAAATAATGCATTTATGAAATGTGAAAAGGAATAATCAGTAAATCCAGAGATGGCAGAATAACAGGAAAAAATATTTGGTATAGAATGTGTTTTTCAAGTAAATGGATTCAAAAGAGCAGACACAATTTATTCTCTATTTCTAATTTCATCATTACTTGCTTTAAACAAATAATAAATTCAACACCACAAATATCTCATGGATATTTTTCTTATGTTAGTGTAGGGATTCAATAGCTTGCCATATGTCTTCCTTACTTCCTTTTCATAACTTCTTCATTTGTTTTCAAATGCTAATTAAATAAACGGGATATTGCAATATTTTTTTTTTCTACAAATACCAACATCAGAATAGTCAAATCACAGCCTTTACTTCTCAACAATTTTTTTTCCTATTGTCTCTAGAGAATGTCAAGTCCTCGTCCTCACAAGACACTAAGACATGCCCTTTCCCAGTTCAAAAGCACTTAACATTCTTCACTAAATCCAGTAGATTTGAGTATATACTAAAAATGCTATCATTAAATATTTATTACCAAATTCTCATCAGCAATAAAACAACAGGGGGAAAAATACACTGCTCTATAACATTTAAAGGGTGTAAACTATGCATATAAAAAAATAGAGGGTTTATTACTAAAAGGATGGTTGGTGGTATATGAATAAGTATTACAAATGTCAAAGCCACTAATTATCTATTATTTCTATCTCTACATTTTTATTTAGCCTAAAAAACTATTTCTACTTAATGTAATATAGAGTTGGTTTATTTTTTGGAATTTTATGATAGTTTAAACTATTTAAATGTTTGTTATTTTTTCAACTCAGGATTTTTGAAAGGTATCTAAAGAGATCCATTAGATCCCAGAAGTATCAATATTATACAGGATTTTTAAAAAATAAAATAAACAACTAAAGCTCTAATATAAGCCAAATTATATTATCAAAACAACTGCTTCACTATAATTCTGAGCAGATATTTTTCATTTATACAAGTATATCAATTATAAATAATTGAAATTTCGATTAAATTAAAATTATAAATTTATATCAGCATAAAGTAACATATATTGTGAAACTATATATTTATCTACTCCTTGAAAGTGAACCGTGACCTAATGTTCATCATTCAGAACACAATGAATGTCCTGGATTTTAGTCTAAATTATTCATATGTGCTGTAGAACAAGATTTGATCACATCGCAAACTTTATCGTCTGATTTTATAAGAACTCATTCAATGTGTAGTAAAATTAGCTATTGAAAGCATGAGTCAAAGTTTGGCAGCCAATAGATAAAAGTAGAAACAGCATGGTGTACAATATCTCAATGCAGAATGAAAGCATGACTTGGAACAGGTTAAAAGCAAACTATTATCAATATCATTTGAGAGTATTAATAATGTGTCTCTATTAAAAACCTGGAACTGATTTTTTTTTCTTTCCAGAATGGAGATGTGGACTAACCTCCTCAACTGCAGATAGTAAAACATCTCATATGTGATTTATGTGATAATCCGTATTGTGATCTAGAGATTACCTCTGTTATCTAACCAAGGTGAGCAGTTAAAAATTTGTTTCATGAGGCGGTCGCATAATAAATATTGAGCGAACCAGAGGGAAATTAAACATAACATCCAGCCATCACAACATCATTAAAGACTGTAATTTACCTGAAGACCGAGATTCAGTGGATCTCCGTTTGTCTGTTTTGATCAGGATTGAGGAATGATGATTAATCAAGATTGTACAAAATAAAATATATAATATTAATTTAACTAGTATATTTGGTAAAAATTAAAATAAAATTCAAAAATCCATATATATACCATGCTGTTTATTGCTAAGTTACTGAGTATACTATTGATAGAATTAAATTTCAAGAACATACTTATGAATTTCGAACATATTTATTGAAGACAAAACTTATGAAGTACATCAAAATAACACAAATCTTATAATAGATAAAAAATAATCACACTGAATGCACAATGTTTTGATTTTGTAGAGGGAAAATTCATCTAATTACTTTTGAATTAGTTTTTAAAAATTATACATCCTGATGTTTTGTTATAAACTACATGATGAAATAAAATTTATTTTACTGGTCTATTTGGAAAAAAAAAATGTTTTTAGATATGATTATTTAAGTTTGAAACAATAATTTCGGTTTTTAGTAGCATTTTTTTGTTTTTATATCAGAGCTTAAATAAATGATAAATTAAAGAAAATCGAATTGAAAGAAAAATCTAATATTATTTTGAAATTATATATTTTGTATTTATCTATAATTATATATGACTAACTAATCAATACCTTATTCAATAAGGTATTGAAAAACTTGAGACACATAATTCCTTTTACAATGGCAGAAAAAAATATTTGCACACCCAGTTTTTATAAACCTATCGGTCATAAGGGAAATAATAATCTACTGAACTTCACATATATATAACTAAAGCAATTCTATATGTTTATAATAATTAACTTTTTGAATTAATGGAGAAAAATAAAAAAAATAATGAAATCCTCTGGCAAAAAGTATTTGCACACTTTCTGTATTATCATTAATATCCTTTGTTTACTATTTATTAATTCTTACACCAGTATTATCTAATCTATCTAATGTTTTCCTACAATGCTAAAGCATTTAGATTTAAATTCTTTATTCACTGGTTAACTATCATGCCGAAAACAAGTGAATTGAGTTTGGGAACTTGCTAAAAAATTCTTTTGTTGTGGGGTCAACAAAAATCAAATCGTGAGATTGCAGATTTATTAAGTATACATTTTTCCACAGTCAGGTACGTCATAAAGAGATATGATGAACATGGGACAACAGATGGCAATGAGTCTTGACTTGGTTAAAAACTTAGTCCACTCCATGCCCAGACGTCTACAGGCAATTATTGGTGTCAATGGAATTTTTAGGAAATATTAAATTTATATTTATTCTCAAAATAATCGGAAGTATGCCTGAGAATTTCATTATTTTTAAAAAATTTCTCCATTAATCTAAAAAGTTAATTACTGTTCACATATAGAACTGTTTTAGTTTTAAATATACTTTTTATTAATGTGAAGCTCAGTGGATTATTATTTCCCTGATGACCAATAGTTTTATAAAAACTAGATGTGCAAATACTTTTTGCCACCACTGTATATATAAACATGTAAATATCAAACTTCACACTATAGTAATTTATTTGTTGTTTGTTATCTTATTAATTCCTTTAAGTTCAGAGGTCAAGATTTGTTGAATCAAAAATATATTCATCAACTTTGATAACATTTATTTTCTGATTACCAACTGTTAATTTGCAGAGCTGATTCTGTAGAGTTCTTTTGTAATTGATAGTAATCATTTGGTCAGATAACATGTTAAGAGAATCTTAAGGGATAGAATATCAAGAAAAAAAAATGATTTCCTTTAGAGATGGATTTATTGATAAGCGTTTATTTTGAAACTATGAGAATGACCAATAGCCAAGATTTGCAGTCTATATATATAGCTTATTAGGCTTGTGAAGTTCTGACACAAGCAAGAAGTTCATAATCAGGGTAATAGTTACTGTCTAGTCCAGCTACAAGCAAACCATTTTCCCTGATGATGACCCATATGCTTCGGTCAAAAGGTTTCAAGCCTAATCGTGTATATCCTGATTGTCATCCTCATTATTTTTTTTTTTTAGTTTATTAAATTTCATTGGAAATAAACCATACATTACGTTTATCTTATGATGTTTTTATAATATATTTATAAATATACCAAATTATAATATTTGGCAAATGTAACATAGATAAAATAAGATATATGAAAGATAGACATTTATTTTATTCCTAAACAAATATTAATATGAATTTGAGAATGACTGGTGGTCAGTACCTCGTAAAATTATTTATCTTATTTCCTTCTTGCAATTTTTAACTTACAGTCATAAATTCTAATAATATAATAAAATATAAAGCTAAAAGAACTTATCGGATTTTTAAAACATTCTATGTTCTCAATAAAATTTTAAAACTAACATCATCCTTGTTCTTCATTCACACTTAGCCTTGAAACATTTAAATATTAGAAAAATATATCCATTCTTATCACAACTGAGAAATTTGAAATTTACTCAGAGAAAATTATATAAACTATACAAGAAAAATATAAAAATTTGTACTTTAAACCCTCTCATTTATATTTTTTTTAACCCTTGCTATAATCACAGAGAATAAGTGATTATTTTTTTTCTTTTTAAGATAAATTTTACAAAGATACGTTATTCGAAATAACAAATTATTTTATTGATGCAACTAATATTAAACTAGATAAAATCAAACACAGACAGTAAACAGTAATTAATATTCACTGAAAGTTAGAAATACAAACTATATTTAATCAAAAGCAATGCTGAAATCAGTCTTAAAACTTCTTCTATCAATAGAGTACATATTATCTGCTGTACACTCATACACTCCAGCATCCATTTGTGTCGCAGGATCTATTTCTAACTTGGATTTCACTTTATCCTTGCCCATCCTCCATTCATGCACCTTAAAAGAATTATTTTAACTAAAAATACAAATAAATTAATGATTAAATAGGAAAACTATATAAAGCGTCCTCGGAAGGTAACACTTTAAAATAGTTGGATATTTTTTTAAATGATATTTATAACTAATTATTATAATTTAACATCATATTTGTATTTACAACGAAAGAGCAGTTATACATAATGTTATATAACATGTATAACTGCCTGTGTAAAAGTTTATAAATGTTCCAAGAATGACATATTACCTTGACTTAATACCAGATCATAAACATTTGTTACATTTTAGTTTAGTTTAACAAAGAAATGAATTTCAATTAAATGAGTTAATATTTTACTTCATTTATATTTATTGTTTGTTCCCAACATACTATATTATGTGAAACATTTACTGAAAAAGCATTCTGTAACATTATTGCTTGTTTAATTTTAAAGATTTGATTTTATTAAATTTAATATCAAATTGTGTTTGATAATTGAGTTTAATATGTATCTTTTTTATAGATTCAGGATTGCTATATCCGAAGTTGGTATAAAAATTAATAAATATGTAAGACTAAACTGGTGCTATATTATCTGATACTACAATGTAATTTAAAGTCTTTTATAAAATGTTTCCGTTTTGGAAATGTACTATTGTATGTAGGAACTACTGCACCTCTATAATTGGTAAATATGTATCTGTTTCATCGTACTATCTCTTCATTTTGATTTACTTTTGCTTAAATAAAGTATCAATGTTTTTTTTTTATTTTATCTTTTGGATTAACCATCTTATTTAAATCTCTAATTCTAACTCACCAGTTATTTGAGTTGTTTTAGTAGCATTTTTTTTTAGGTTTACTAAAATTATTAAATTATAAGAACAAGCTAGATGGCCACTACTAGTTCAAATAGTAATACAAAATAAACTTTATTTTTTTTTTATTTATTTATTAATGATATTTACAACTGTATTACAAGTTAAAATACATTCAGTAAATGTGTACAATAGAATATAATAACATGAAATCATTTGGTGAGAAACTACCCACTGGTAGCACTCTAAAAATGTATTTACAAAAGGAGATCTCGAGGCCATCTTCTTTTCAGACGCCTCGGAGGGTTGTCAGGTATCGAAAAGGAAGCAAGGTTAGAAACGAGAGGGTTAGGATGGTTCTGAAGTTTATTATGGAAGGAAAGGTATCTGGATTGGGCCAGGTCAGAAACATAAGGAACATTAAGGTCGTTATGGATGATTTTGTTTGTGACAAAGTAAGGAGCTGTGAGGATTTTACGAAGGATTTTGGATTGTAAGGATTGGATGCGAGAGGAATTCGATGGCTTAGTGGAGCCCCAGAGCTCAATTCCGTAAGTCCAAATAGGTCTTATTGTAGTCATGTATATGAGTCTTTTGTAATTGACTGGGAGCTTAGAGCGTTTGTCTAGTAAGTGCTGGAGTAGTCGGAAACGTCGAGCTGTTTCTTGTCGTTTCAGTCTGGTATGAGGATTCCAAGTTAGACGTCTGTCTAAGTGGAGTCCAAGGTATCGAATTTGTTCAACAGGGATAAGTGGGGTATTATTAAAGGATACTGTAGGACAAGAGGACATAGGTTTACGACGAAGGGTAAACGTGATTTGATGGGATTTATTGGAATTTATTTTGATCCTCCAGTTTTGAAACCATTCTTCAAGGTTTGTGATGTGTGATTGAAGGGTTTGGGATGCAATTGTTGGGTCGTTATTAATTGATAGGACACATGTATCATCGGCATACGTGGTAATAACAGTGTTAGGATGGGTTGGGATATCAGCTGTATAAACTGTGTAAAGGATAGGACCTAGGATACTACCTTGAGGAACACCAGCGGACTGGGAAAAAAGGGATGAATAGGCATTATTATGATTTACTTTGAAGGATCTATCAGTTAGATAGGAACGGATAATGAGGAAGTATGTAGGGTGTAGGAATTTACGGAGTTTGTAAAGCAGTCCTGGGTGCCAGACTCGATCAAAAGCCTGTTCTACATCGAGAAAGACTCCCGTGCAGTACATTCCGCGCTCCAATGCAGAGGAGACAACATCCACCACACGATGGCATTGCTGGATAGTGGAATGGGATCTGCGGAATCCAAATTGATGATCTGGGATAATGTGATTAGAATCTAGGATGGGGTGCAGGCGTTTTAGGATGAGCTTTTCCAGGATTTTGCCTAGGATGGGTAAAAGGGAGATAGGGCGATAAGAGGATGGGTTTTCTGGTGGCTTTTTGGGTTTATGTATCATTTTGATAATAGATAATTTCCAAGGGTTAGGAAAGTATGTGGTTCGCAGAACAGCATTATATATATACGTAAGGAATAGGATGGCTTTCCGAGGAAGCAGTTTTAGGATCTGGGATGTAATTAGGTCGTGTCCAGGAGCTTTTCGGGAAGGTAACCTTTGAATGATGTCGGATATTTCTGAAGGATGAAAGGCTTTAGGTGGAAGAGACATTTGGAGTGGGATATCCAGTTCTGCTTCAATACATTCAAGGTGATTTGGGTTAAGAATATCAGGGTGTGGATTAAAGGTTTTAAAGAGGTGATGAGCAAAGATTTGTGATTTTTCTTCATCGGATTTGGACCAGGTTTGAGCTTCAGTAAGAAGTGGATGATTACAGTCTTTAAATTTCAGGAGCCTTTTAGTGGTCGTCCATAGTGATTTGTCGGTAGGTGTAAGTTTTTCAGTAAAATTTAGTAAATTTTGAATTTTGTATTTTCTAATTTCAGATTTTAGTTTGTTAGTCAGTTGGGTATAATGAGTTTTATCTGTTGGATATCTGGTTCTATGCCACTTCGATCTTGCTCTGCGTTTTTCCTTCAATAAGATACGAATATGCTGTGGCAAGTCAGTCTTTTGTGAATTGTTAAACTTATTGATAAAAGTGTTATTATTTATACTGTCTGTTATTGATGCTGTCAGTTTTTCAATGGCACCATTAATGTCCTCTTTTGTCTTTAGCGGAATTTTTAAGTCTAGTTTGTTTTCCAAATCATCACGAAATTTGTCCCAGTTCACTCGTCCTGTAATCAATTTAGGAGGTGATGGTTTAGGAGCATAGCTCGAATGTAGTGAAAGTAGAACTGGACTATGGTCTGAAGAAAGGTCATCAAGGGATTTGATTATGGTTTGTGAGGAGGAGATCTGGGAAGTTATAAATATATCTAGGATATCGGGACGTTTTTTGAGGGATGTTGGCCAATAAGTAGGACTCATGGGCGAAAGGATTGAATAATTGTTGGAAGATGAAACACGTGATAGGATGTTACCGCGGGGGTTGGATGTTCGACAACCCCATCGTTGGTGTTTAGCATTGTAGTCTCCTCCAGCAATGAAGCGCGATCCGAGGGATTTGAATAAGGAATCAAGGAGGTTATAGGAGAGGGAATTACCAGGAGGACAGTATACAGCTGAGAATGTGAGATGGAAAGGGCGAGTTGAAAGGACTAAGGAAGTTGATTGAATGGCATCAGTTGGAGTGGAAGGAATAAGGGAATGGGGTAATGATTTATGTATAAGGATGCAAGAACCGGCGTGGGAGGTGTTGTCTGGGTGATCAGTTCTATAAGTGAAGTAGTCACGTAAGTAGAAATTTATTCGTTTAGTGAAGTGAGTTTCAGTCAATAGAGCAATGTCAATGTGCTTATTATGAAGAAATAAGTCAAGTTCGTCACGGTGGTTACTTAGTCCGTTAGCATTCCATAAAAGGATAGTTAAGGGCTTTGTGCTCATCATTGGAAATTGAATGGAATTTCAGTCAGGATTCTGGTGAGAAGAGTGATAAGTGGTTTTATAGTATTTTGCAGGTCCAATAGGAATGATGATAGAATGGAGGTTAGGTCGGATGGATGTTGATTGTGAATTGGATTCAGGATAGGTTCTTGTGGTGGATTAGGAGTGTTAGCTGAGGGCGGGATCCGTCGTTGTGCACGAGGTGGGTCTAGATTGGAAGGTACTTGTGCTGCACTTTTTTTCTGGGCGTTAGGATGGGACTGTTGAGGATGCTGCGGTGGTAATTTGACTCGTAAGGGTATATGATGAGGGAGAATTTGCTGACGTGGAGGATGAGATTGGGAATTGTGAGATTGAGGTTTGCATTGGGAGATTTGAGGCGCCTGAATTTGAGGCTGCTGCTTCTTCATGGTGATTGGTGTTTTTCTAAAGTCCTGCTGAGGTTGATCAATTTCTTTTGAAGTAGTCGCTAGCTGTGTTTTTTGAGTAGACGTTTTTGGCAATTCAGGAAAATTTGACAGATTATCAATTTCAGGTAGATGGGTGACACTTCTTGGTTCAGTTTTACGCTTTTCGAGGCAATGTTCTGAGCTCTCTGCTTATAAAAATGTTTATAAACTTTGCATCCTCTGTAGTTTGCTGGATGTTCTTCACCACAAAGGGCACATTTCACAGGCAGGTCTCGAGGTCTCTGACAAGTGTCAGATGCGTGGGGGCCGGCACATTTCACGCACCTGGCCTGGTGATGACAATAAGTCTTTGTATGCCCCAAGTCTTGGCACTTAGTGCATTGCACCATTATAGGCTTTTGTCTAGGCTCTTCAAATTTAATGGTGGAATATATAAGCCTCTTCACTTGGAAAATTTCGATGTGGATGGCAGGCCACAGAGCACACCCTAATTTGGAAAGCCTCAAGCAATCTCTGGTCCGAGCAGTTAAGCGCTTTCCTTAAGAAGTGCTGCGTGCTGCTATTGATGACTGGCCATGGAGATTAAATGCCTGTGTCAAGGCAAAAGGGGACATTTTGAGTAATTTCTTTTTGTTTTAGTCTCTATAGATATACATTTTATTTTCTAATAAATCTTTTGAAAAAAATATTTTTTCTGTTGAAATCTGTATATATTTCCTTCTAACAATATTTCTGACAAGGCCAGGTATATATATAGACGTTTTCTGCCATACACTGTTTTTTGTGTCAAATCAATTTATTAATTTGTATCCTTTCCAAGTTTAGTAAAATAAAGGTTCTTCATTTCAGAACTAATTCTCCAAGATTAAATCTTTACCCATGTAGAGTTATAAAGCTAAAACTTTTCTGAAGACCTAATGATTCTTACATTGCTAAAGCATGGCATAACTTACATAAAAATTTATTGTTTTTACTTTGTATTTTTTGCAGTATTTTTTCTTGTAATATTTCACCATTGTATATATTTTTTTATTTTTCTGTTATGAAAATGTCACTCTTGTCCGTTTCTGAAGTAACCAACTCAAAGCATTTCTGTAACCTAAGCCCAATTACTTTTTATTTCTTATACAACATAACTTTTATTTTTAAGAACTTGAACTAATAAAAGTTAAACTTTTACCTTAAACCATGAACTTAATCATTAAAAAAGTTGCTTAGAACTTTTATTTTTAAATACTTTTAAGCTTATGTTTCACAGAAACTGTTAAAATGGGACTTTATGAAGCATTCCTTTCACTAGGTACAATACTTTGGAACCATGCTGGGTCTTGATACTCGCATTCAAAAATACAAAACAAACTAATCCCCTCTTATACCATCAACTTTTAAAATCATCTGAGTTTTAGAATCTGATGACTTTTTGTAGTTTTAATAAAATTTTAATTAATTAAAATTCTCTTTTGTCTCATATCTATCTAGTATAAGTTCCTCAGTTATATATTAACACAAGTATCAAGTGCTATGCACTAGCGGATCCAGGATTTAATTTTGGGGGGACTTCAGCCCGAAAGAATTTTTTTCATATATATATATAATGATAATTAATTTGAAAAAAAATAAATAAATAAAGAAATGAACTACCTATATGAAATGGTGTTTAAGTGATTCTTGAAGTTCTATTAAATGTAATTACACGAACAATAATACTATAAGAAATATATTTTTTTCTATAAAACATGGTTATATTTTACCGTTTTGGAGGGGGGCTTCAGCCCGAAAGCCCCCCGTAAATCTGCCAGTGGGGCTATGTGCATACATCACACATATAAGTGTTTGAGGGGACGCGTGCCTCAAAATACCCAGAACTATACCTTTATAAATGGTTGTAGTTACAGGGTACTTAAGACCCCAAAACGACTGAGTCCATTAAGGTGTAGCAGCACTAATTGATATGGCATAAAACCTCTTTGGCTGTATAACTATTCATATTCTTGGAACTATATAATTTACACTAAAAAGGGTTAGGGTCACCCTACTTCTTAAATAGTCCAAGTGAGGTGTCACATTGAAATTTCTTCCAATCCTAACAGTAAGGTATGTCACGAACTCACTTGGACTTATTCTTGCCCCTTGGAAAATCATAGTAATAGGGTGAGCCATATCAGTCGTACCTCTCAAAGGGAATCTTTCTCTCGCACCATCTTTGTATCAGATTGGCACACCACTCCGCTTTTTCTTTCAACCTGGCTCTGCTGCTTGAGGACACCACGATGCCTAGATTGTCCACAAAAGCTGTGCCAGGAAATCGCTCTTCTTCGAGACCTCCCACCAGGCTCCCATAGAGCGGGGCCAAGGACAGAGCCCTGCGGACAGCCTCTCTCCATGATATCTTATATTTTGTAGAAGTTACATTTTATTCATAACTTTCTGCCCTGAAGATAACTTCTCATCAAAGTTTAAAAGTTTCTTGGAGTCTAGAATAAGCACACACAAAAAAAATAATAATAGGAGCACAAGGATGCCAGAATGGGCAACGCTCTAACACAATCGGCCTTCACGACCTCCAAAAAAAAATTTAACTGATACCAAGTTCCTTATTGTCCAAGGCTCTAGGATATATTGGAAACTAAAATAAAATTTTATGATATACAAAAAAAAAAAAATAGTTTATCCCTTTAATTTGATCTTAAGTGATCCTGGCAATATATCATCAATTTTAGTGCTTACCCAGCTCTTTTTGATTAACATTTCATCCAAATTGATGCATTAAGTTGCTTCTCTTACCCATTGTATTAAATAAAAAGAATATTTCCTGACTTATAAAAAAGTGTTGTTGGATTATAATACTTATATATTTACCAATAAATCCAAAAAATAAATGTGAGTTTTAATAGCATTTAAAATGCACAAAGTCAGGAAAATGTTTGGACAATTCATTAAAAAATAAACAGGTTGATTAAACAATCAATTATAGTTAAATGAAGAGAAGGGTGATTGGGGTGATCAGTCAGAAATAAAAAGGCAAAATAAATAATAATATTTATTTTAACATTAGCCGACTCTTCGACCTGAAGCTCAGGCCTCCATCAGGGCTGAACTTCAGGTCGAAACGTCGGCAAATGTTAAAATAAATATTATTATTTATTTTGCCTTTTTATTTCTGACTGATCATCCATCTCATCATTATTCATGTCAGTCAACCATCAATCCACAATTAATTATAGTTAAACTTAACAAATTAAATATTTAGTTTTGTTACTATAATAAATCAACTTAAAATACATTTAATAAAGAGATAAATTTAAATTTATATTTACATGTAAATACATATGAGAAAGCAACTCCACGCCATCCTTAAACCATGTGATATGAGGTCTGGGTGTTCCTCTTGCCACACAGATGAAAACTATTTTGTGACCCAATACATATTCATAATCAAAATGTGAAGCTTCTAAAATTTTTGCTCCCTGAAAATATTATAAAATAAGCCTACAGATAAGTTGTTAATGGTTTTATTATTCAAGAAGAAAGTTAACAGGGTGTTATTTAATTTAATTATTATGTTATTTTAAATTAATTTGTTATTATATATATATATAATAAACCATTATTCATTTCCCTTATTAGTAGTAGCAAGCATTAATTTTCTACTATAAATTGAAAATCATATTACTAACTCCCATACATTGTTATTATTGTAGTATTGATCTGATTCAGGATCCCGATATTTTCCAGTCACAGGAAGTCCTAATTGAGTTCTGCTCTTAGTTCTTCTACCACCTCTTGCACCACCTCTTCTTTGTCCAAAGGAGGAGGAAATCAAGAGCAAGAGGATCAAAACTACCACCTCCCTCTTCATGACCTAAATATTTTATTGTATAGTAAGAAAAGAAAACATAATTACATTATATTTAAAATATACTAATTCTCAATTATTCAAAATTAGTCATTTTATTCTTATCTCCAAAATCATAAGAGGAAAACTATGCACCAAAATAATAATAGTAAATTATTGAAGGTCATTGTGTCAGGAATGCTCTTTGCCATTCTCAAGCTGGAAATATTTTATTTTGTGGCGTAAATTGAATCTTCATGCTATTGTAAGAATATTTTAAACAGCTCATCTTTTCTGTCTATGACATTTTATCAAATAAACTAATGAATGATAAAAACTGTAGAAGTATATTATAGTAAATCAAACAAATTCAATGGAATATTTTGTAAAAAGAACACACTTATATAATTTGCATAAAAAATATAGAAAATTTTGAATTCTATGTGAGGAACAAAATAATTTTGATTATGGAGTGTTATTTTGAATTTACATTTTGGTAAAAGTGTTCTAAATTAAGTAAAGGCTTTAAAGAATTAAGTTATTGCGTTCAAGCGATGGAAAATATCAAATTAACATGGTTGCCAAGAGAGAAAGATTCAACAATGTGAAAAAAACTTAACCCCATTATCTCTAAATATAATAAATCTTTTCAGTTAGTGGAGTCTGACAAAGCTGATGTATTTACTGTAATAATGAAATTTCATTGGTATATTCAAATGCCAGAAAAGGTATTTTTTATTTTTACAAATAATTTAAGGATAAATATTTCACATAAACTAAACTAATACAGTAGTTTTACAGATTTTTAAAAAATATTTTTTATGCACTACTTTTCTTAAACCTACAGGTTTTTATTTTCTTTCTTTTATGAAGTGTTTTTTTGAATAATCTTTGTCACTCAAACTGTATTTGATGCCATACATTTAAAATTTATATCTAGAATGATCTATGATATCTAGGCACGAAATAATGATATATATTGAATAACCTTTATTAAATAATGAATGCCATATAAATCAATTGAAACTTCTAATAAGAGTCAGATATATTTAAGAAATTAATTGTTTTGTTGTATATTTCTGGTTGTTATGCGTGTAATTTGATTAAGATGAAGATTGACTTAGAAAAATGAAAGTGACATGTTTGATCCATATGAAAAATAGATGTCATTAGTTTTGAAAAAATAATTTCATATCATTTAAAGGTGATTGAATAACTTTTAAAAGTCTATGTTCATTAAGGATTTTTTTAAGACAATAATAACTGCTTAAAGATTCGGTATATTACCAAATTACTATTGGTAATTTTATAAATGATTTTTTTTTTTAATTTTCTCTTTTATTTTTTCAACTTTCTCAACTTCACTGTTTTCACCCAATTTACTATACGATCTCTAACTATATCCTTATATTATCTCTTATACATAAATATTAAAAAATACTATTCAATTTCCAAGTATTCAATTTCATCTTCGTTAATATGAATCATATTTAGTATGTATGCCAATTCTGGATTGGTAGCAGTATCACTGTTTCTTTCTTAAAAAAATTTATCATAATTCAATCAATTTAAAAAAAAAAGAAATAAAGAAATGCAGATATAGTATTAAAATAATGGTTATTGGCTTAGTCTTGGGTGTTTAAAATTAAAAATATATATATATATATATATAAATCCGTTAGAGAGATAACATTTTTTGTATAGATGAAGAGTATCTGATAATTTAACACTGCATTAAGGTAAAATAAAAAAATGGAAGAATATATCAAAAAGAAAAAAAAACAAAAAAACAGTCATGATGTTACACAATTTTAAAATGGAGAATGTAATATATTCAGGTTTTCTCTTAGGAAATTTATAAAATATTAAAATATGGTAGCGAAAAGATGGGGTTGGATCTTGTAGTACATTGGAGTATGTTGAAGGGTCATACATTATTCTCGTTAAATTTTATTTAATATTATCCATTTGTCATATTTTTTCAAACCTTTTTGGAAACAAAAATTTTGAACTTTAATATTAACAACCAGCATGATTACGTATTTCCTTAAAAATTTCATATTTACTACGAGTAAATTATTAGAGTAATATATTATAAGAAAATATTGTTTTACTTATTCATATGAATAAATTTGATTTTTAAGAGTTCAAAAGTCATTTAAATTTAAATATGTAGGAGGGCAAATAGTAAGAAAATATACCTTAGTTGGTTTGTGAATCCCTGTTGAGAAATTCATGTCCAATATTACCATAATAGAAACTAAAATAAGCTGTGAACGAAAGCACCCCCAATCATGCAAGTGAGCAAACAGGTTGTTTTGCCGACAAGGCCGAAGGGGAGCTCCTTCGCTCAGGGGAATCAGTGATAGGATAATTACCCCACCGTAGGTCACATTGGACCTGATTGGACTAATTCTCTTGCTGGGGGTGCCCTCCATGTGAGGGAGTGTACATCAATTGACCGTATCCTAGTCAAATCAGAGTTTATTTTAAGACTCATTTCAATTTATCTTCCCTAAATATAACTGTGAGGACTTATTTCAATGTAAGGAACTCGACAATTTATTGGAGATACTATTCTATTCAATTCCTCATTATGATATTTGTACTTCGATCTTAACAAAAAAAATATAATCTCAATTGTTTGGTAATATGATCTCATATATATTCTAAACCAGATATTTTATATTACATGAAACAATATTACTAGAAAGTATCAAACAGAAGAATAAATATTAAATGATGAGAACCATAAATATTAATTAATTTTCTTTTATATATTTTTTAAATTCCATTGACAAGAAGTTAATGAATTTGACTTATATTCCAAATAGATTATTCTGTTTCTACTACTCAAGTCATCTCCAGATGACAAGGAAGGTTTGTCTGGTAGTTAGAAAAATAAATAAATACTGGAAACAATACTATTTATAATATTCTGTTCTTTTCATGGATTATTATCCAATGGTTTTATGTTATAACTTTAAATCAAAACTTTTTATAAAGTAAGAAAGTTTGAGGTATTAAGTACAAAGTTTTAGAACTATATTTTAATAATTACAAATGTCATAATACAAATAAATGGTATTTATTGCACATTAACAAATAAAGTACGAAGCATAATTCGATAGGAGTTTAAAATATACAGTCATTTACTTTTTAATTTATAAAATAAAATATATTTCATTTATTCTTCAGATTCTTTTATAACAGATAAAATAATAAAAAGCTTAGATATTTTTTTCTTTTTATGATGCCAAAAAAATAACATAAAATAAATTAAACATATCTATTGTTTATATAAAAATATATAACTTTTTTTCATTAGTAGTTTAATGATTATTTTTTTTTAATATGTATAAATAACATAATCAGTTCTGAATCCACGACGGTCAATTGCATACTGGTTATCAGCCTGGCATTCATAATATCCAGCATCTTTTTGTGTAGTTGGATCTATTTCCATTTTTGACTTCATTGTATCGTTTCCAATAGGCCACTCATGGACCTGAAAACAGTAATACTTTTGTTATGTTATGTATTCTTTTCTTCCATATCATAGTCAATTAAGACATTTATAAGTATATGTAATGATCAATAGCCCTGTATGGTAGAGGTTACAAACAAATAAATAAATTATTATTACTAAAAAAAAATCATTTAGATAGCCTAAATGATAAATTGTTTTATTACTTGGAAATATTTGTGGGCATAGAGTTCAATTCCATCTTTGAACCAGGTTATTTGTGGTCTTGGATATCCCTGAGCCATACAGAAGAAAGTAATTTTTCTACCCAGCATGTAATCAAGTTCAAAATGTGATGCTTTCACTATGCGGGCACCCTTAAAGAAAAAAATATTTGTAGTAAATATTTTAAAAACAAATTAAAATGAAGAAAATTGTTTGAACTTACATCTTTGTGTTCATAATAACTTGCACTAGCTGGATTTCTGTGTCTGATCAATATTGGCATTCTCGAACCATACGTATTCCTTCGACCACCTCTTCCTTTGCCACCCATGCGACCGCCACCTCCTCCTCTTGCACTTTCCGTCACTATTGTTGAACTTATGATTATAAAAAGGAGTAGATATGCTTTCATGCTGAAACCATAAAAAAGAAACTATAAAATAATTATTGTTCAAATTTAATAATAAATGAATCAAAATAATTCATAAATCATATTGTAAACATATTCAATTGAAAAGATAAATTCAGAGCTTTAATCGATTGTTAATAAATGAACAAAGAAAGAGTAATGTACTTACATAATCTTTACAGTCAGATAAATATTATAAATCCAGAAGGTATTTACTTTGAAAGAGCTGTTTCTCTATCTATGTCAGTTAGTAGATAGATTGTTCCACCCGAGGCTTATTAGAGGATGTTTGTCAGTTAGCCAATCACTCACTATTGGCCAACTGATTCCTCCCCTTCTTAGTTAGGAGAATGTATTGGAAAATCATAAATCACTTTATACATTTTATTAATGAAAAAAAAACTTATAATTTATATGTTTAATAAAAATTACATTATAATATTACAAAATGTCAATAACAAAAATATTTTTTATGTATAATTTACAAATACTGTTTATATGGTAATGGCTTCATACAACCAATTTAACCTATTTCTAAAAGTTCTAAAACTTATTTTACAATTTTCTAAACTAAATTAAATATTTAGAACTAAGTTTAAATTTTAATTTATTGTTCAAACAAATAATACCTAATATTTTTTTTCAAATTTAATATTGAACAAATTTTTTTTTAAACATCTATAAATTTAAATACATTATTGAATTGTATGTTCAATCTTAGATCTAGCATTCTTCATATATGATAAATTCTATTATAGAATGAGTCTTATGTTATTTACAAACTTTGTTCAAATTACACTTATTTTTTTATAAAAAATGAATCTATTGAATTTCATTCATTTAAACTGTTCTAAAGGTAACCTTCCCCACTCTTCTCCGTTTTTTGCACTCTGATATTTCTTTAACTACCACATTGTATTCACAGTTTTTTTCCAGTCCTGTGATAACATATTGCGATCCCTGCAAATCAAAGTTCAATTGAAAATCTAAATATAATTAATTAATACAATATCTTAATGAAAGAAAACTTACTGTAATGATAACTTTTCTTTTTTTTCCACAAACCGATTCCCATGATATTTCGCATTTAGTTTTTTTTCTAGATTTCCATGAAATTTCAGCACTCAATCCTCCATTTTTCTGCAAAATGTTGTAATGGACAAGAATTTTTTGTTTTGCCCTTTGTTTTGAGCCAGTTTTGTGAGAATCTGAAAACAGTAATAAGAATAAAACTATTTACTCAACATATACAAAAAAAAAAAAAATATATATATATATATATATATATATCTATTGTTTATATATATATATATATATATATATATATATATATATATATATATATATATATATATATAAACAATGGTTAACAACTGTCAATTTCATAAAGCTTGTAACTTAAAATATTTTCTGAATTACATTAAACTTCCTTTCAGTCAAAAAACAAAACACAACATAACCAAATGGTTAGAATATAGTTTGTTACTCTAATTGAATCTAATCCCATAGTTTGGAACATTTGACTTTATCTTGAAATGTAACAGAATTTTTGGATAAACAGTCAGTGCTAACCATATTGTCCAAGAAAGCATTAAGATTGAACTCCAGACATTCCTTACTCTAATAATGCCTTCATTGATTATTTATTTTATTAATGAAGTTTTAAACAGAGATTTACAACTTTAATATATATTTTATATTAACTGATTGACTGTTATGGTACTTATCAGATTCCTATATAGAAAGCCATTTTAATTTAATCATATTATATTATTAAATATTAAGTACATTCTAAACATCAAAAATAAATTTGTTGTTTTTTCAACAAACAATTAAAAATAAAATTTGAAATTCATTACATTGTAAACATCAAAAATAAATTTCATCTTAGCAGCAAAAATATGCCACCCAACAAACTACGTGATAACTTTTTGGTGTCATCATAGACAAGAGTAATGATTGAGAGTATTTGATTGGTTGGCAGTAGCATGTTAGGTAATAAATAACTAGTGCCAGCTTTTAGGTTGTGCAACCCAGACACACACTCGGGGCACCAAATCAGATGTGCGCCTGCCACTTTTTGGGAATTGTAAACCATTAAAAAGGCCTAAAAGATAAATTAATTTCAGTTTAATAATAAAACAAATGAATTAAAGATATATTGAATGAAATAGAAATATTAATCAATATACAACAGCTGAACAGATTTATTTTAAAGTGATTTCTTGAGGAAGGGAGGTGGAAAATGGGTGCTCGAGATGTAATTTCTCAGGGGCACCATGTGTCAAAAAATGTCAAACAACTGTAGCACAAACCATCAAAATTTAATTACTAAGTGTAATACAATAGTAAATCATAATTAACCATTGGGTACTTACTGGATGTGTAGTTTGAAGTGTTTATGATTAAGGTTGCTCGCTTGCTTGAAATTTTAGCTTTATCATGTAAAACTTGGGCTTGTACATGAAATGTATACTGGGCATTTTGTTTTAAATTTTTTATTCTTACACAACTTTTTCCCTGCATATTAAAAAAAAAAATTTAAATAAAACATTAAAAATATATTCTCTGAAATGTATTTTATTTAATATTTACCAAATTATTTAATACTAAATGACATTTAATGTTATTCACATTCCAATCCTTCTGAACTTGCAACAGTCAAACATTTAAATAATGAATTTGTGGGCTAAATAACATTTTCTTTTGTTTTTATGTTATAAAAATTATAACATTGAAGGATTACTTTTTAAAATCCAAATCAATTTACAGAGCAATCAACAAACTTGATTTCTTCTACTTTTTGGAAATAATTTCTATTCTTTTTAAAATAGTTTCATTTAAGATAGTAAAATTATTTAAAGGAATAATTCTAACAATATTGGGATTTCTTAAAAATCCTAATAGTTAAAATCATAATCTGCTTCACTAATACCAATAAATTAATAATTATGCAATAAGTATATAAAATGTAGCATCAACAAATTTCTATTGTTCAAATGTGTTTTAATAAAAATAAAAATTAAAAAAAAACACTCAATGAGTAAGTTTTATCTACAAATTTGTTGTACCATTCCTGGCATAAATCTATCTTAAATACTTAATTTTAGTTTGATACAGATTTTCATTTTTTAACTAAGCTCTTAATATACACAGGTCATTTTGCGAGATTTGGTTCTTTGGTTTCAGGGAACATTAAAACATGTTCTGTTGAAAACTCAAATTTAAAATGTTTCCTGATCACAATACTTTCCCTTACTGCAGATATAATCTATACATAGATAAATGGTAGTAAAATAGTCTTATAAATAAAATAATTTTTCACTATTTTAAATTTTATTTATGACCACCACCCCGGAAAATCTCCCTTCTCAGTTTTAATTTTTACTACAGTTTATACTTGTCTCAAAATTTAAGCCTCGTCTATATTTGACTGCACTTATTTATATACATTTATTATATCAAGAAAAAAAAGATAACAATAATAAATTCATTTCTATTTAGAAAAATAGGTATGGATTATATTAATTAAAAAACTAATATATATATATATATATATATATATATATATATATATATATATATATATATATATATATATATATAATTTTAAACTCTTTAGGTTTAATATACTGACTTATTATTTTATATAAATAACTTCCCCTTTGAGAAGCAGCAACCTGATAAGTCTTATGGAAAGGAAAATGGCTTTAAGTGATATCATTTTCATGTCCCAAGAGGCTTTCAGCTCTTCTGACACTTCTTTTGTCTCCATTCTATATAAGAGCTAGCCGATCCCTTTACCCATCTCTGTCTCATCCAGACCAGCATGTAAGTTGCTGTCTTGCTAGTATCAATTTTTATAATACTGAATTTTAAATAAAATATTTTTATTCAACTTTGGTATGTTTGACATAACTAATCAATTGTAAAACTAATTATTGTAATTATCAATTTTGTTCATAATTGTAAATTTAATTCTAAATAACTCAATATTTAAATTCTTAGTTAGTTCTTAGCATATATAATTTTGGAATTTAATTTTGTTTGGGCCATATAAAATTAAATATTTTATAATAAATACTTCTGTGAAATTAAAAACAGTTGGGATTATTTGGTTTTACAAAATGTTTTTGAATCATTGAGGAATTATTCTGTTATATTATTAACATATCACAGATTAAAATTAAAAAATACCAACTAAAAAATCTCATTTAGTTTACCTCACCATTCATTCATGTCTTAAATAAAATTTATGAACAGATGAAAAGATTAAAATTTATGAACTAAAAATAAAAATCCTCATCTTGGGTAATGATAACCAAATAAATAGGTACTGGTCAATCCATATTTTTAATTTTAATATAGTTTTTAAAAGATAGCAAGTATGAATGTTATTGTATTATTATGAATTAATTTCAATATTATCAATAAATTAACATTTGTAAAATACAAATATAATTTATTTGAATATTTAACATTATATTTATTTCACAACAGGGTGTTAGGCGCCACCATACTTCAGTTATTTGCTCTATATGCTTTAACTAACCTTGGGAAAGCATGTATGGTTAACGAAGAGTGTGCAGGACGTCCAAAGGTTTTAGATCTTGGACGAGGCTTCTATCCACAATTTGTATTCACCTTAGAATGTGATTCTAAATGTTTACCATACATTTGTACTCCTCAAAAATACAAGTATGTTTGATAGAGTTAACATTATTCCTCAATTAAAATACAAATAAAAATAGGAATTAAAATTTTAGAATAATTCTAATTATCAATTACAGTGAGTCAAGTTTTGCTGATTAGTCTATATGGCATTTTGTCTGATATATAAAACCAAATCTTGCATTGATTAATATATATATATTTTTTAGCCTAACTAATAGTCGGTTTCTATATAGTTTATAACTTAACTATAATATTTATCTATGATCTTTTTTTTAAAAAATTCTTTATATCCACTGATAATAACATACTTTGTTATTAATTAGTTGTCACTATATTTAGAAGTTGTAATATTTTGAAATAGACAATAGTTTTCCACACAATAGAATATTTAACACATTCAAACAATTTTTTTCAACAAGTAGCACAGTCAAAGAAAATACAAAGTGAGACTTTTTAATACATTATTAAAGTACTAAAGTCTCGCTTTATGTCATCTTCCATGAATATTTTAAACCACTTCATAGGCAATGTGTTACGAGACGAAAACGTAGAGCACGTTATAATCATAATTTTACATTTTATTTTGATTTATTTTGTGCAAAATTATTAGAACCAAAGACGTTTTTCCAATAAATGTTTTCAATTGAAAATGCATGCAAAAGAAAAAGTATATGTATGACTAAAGTTTTAGCCTTAGTTTGAAACTTATGAAATATTAGAATATAACTGAAAAAAGAATTCAACATTGTCTATATGATTTCAAATAGATTGATCCTTGTATTAAATTTATAGATGTTACAGGTAAATGCTATATTTAAAATTACAACAGACCTCATTTTTATGTTAACATGAAATAAAACAATACATAAATATTAGTATCACGGATGTAATTGTGAGTGCATTGGGGTGAGGGTCTCTAGGTGTCCAGTTAGGAATGTTATGAGTTTGATTCCTCCCTGGGTCAGTTAGTATTTATTTCCTGATGTATCTGAAGAATGGATCTTGGCAGTTCCATTCTGGTCATTACGCAGCGGCAACCTTGAGGTAGCTGTCAGCGGTTGGCAAAAAGGACTACAAGCTCCATTTGCCTTACTAGTTCCCTTACCACTTCCATTACAAGTATATGTTTGTATTACAAGAATTTTACTTTTTAATCAGCTTAAAATTAAAATTAATAAATAAAAATATTGATTTTTCATTTTTAATGTTAGGTACTAGGGAACCTGCTATTTTTAAAACTTGCATTATTGATTTATTTATAAAGCGAACAAATACTTTCATGTTTGGTTATGGTTTTAAAGCTGTTTATCGATTATTTTTTTTTTATAAAAAAAAGTATTTCAAAACAACCTCTAAAGTAGTGTTCAGAGATTATGTAATAAAATTCTTTTAATTATTATTTTTTTATAAATTTGTTTTTTTCTCAGTATCAAAGTATTGCGGAGGAGGAGAATTGAAGATATCACAGTGGATGGAAGTCTACCAGAGTCACTTCGTGAATCATGGCACTTTGTTTACAAGACAGTAACAGTTGCATGTTTGTGTACTATTTATAATCAAGAGCAATAGACAATTTTTCTAGTCAATTTACTTATTTATATTAAGAATTGAGAAAAAAATATGCTTATTTCAAAATGAATAAAACTACTTCTTGCTAAATCAGTTATATATCAGCTTCCCTATTTTTTCCTTTTCAAACTATTTTTTTTTATTTATTCTTTAATTGGTTTAAAAAATTGAATAATTTATATGCTGAATGTATATATTAAGCTAATTATAATCAAATTATCTAAAATTACTGGAGAGTGCTTACTCAAGATCAGACAGAATTGTAAAGCCTCATAAAGGCAGGGACATAGTTCGGGTTATTGCTTTCCTAATGGGAAAAATTGAATAAATCAACATTTACTGTATTACTAAAATTCATAGGTGATTAGAGATAAAAAAAAAATAATGAAATGCATGTGAACTTGATAAAACAAAAAAAAAAAAAAAATACTGTTGTAATCAATATAAAAGTCAAAAATACTTAAATTTAATAATTTAAATTATTTTTAGAAAAAAAAAAAATGATTACTTACATGTGGAATTGTCTTCCGATGAACTTCTTTTGAACCTTTATTGAGAGGTGCTTTTTCATCAGCTATCCTTTGGGTCCACACAACAAGGTACCTCGAGATGTGTTGGTCAGATCGTGGCAATTGCCAGCTAAAGAGTCCAGATACACTTCCATTTTTTAAAACACCTTTAAAACTTAGGTTTTCTGGCATTTCTGGTGGCTTTGCCTCTACGCAATACAGAAATCTACTAATATCTCATCATTGAAAATATTCTAATCCTTAATTTTAGTAATAAATAAAATGTAGTCAATCATCATTCACTCTATTACATTTTATGTTTTATGTAAAATTTATCACGGATATTCAAAACTGGAGATGTATAAAATAGGAAAGTATTATACTTTATACACTTAAAATAAATAATTATTTTATAGGTTTACCTAGAAACTTATCATTCAATAAGAGATAAAAATGATGAAAAATTATACAAAAATAATTTTCACCACTTACCAAGATGAAGCGTGAATGGATTAGATGGGATAGAGAAGCCTTTAGAACCCAAATCATTGACAGCTGCTACTCGTGCCACATACTCTACTCCAGACTGGATAGAGATCTTCACTGGATGAGATAATCGTGGAGTCTTATGTGCTGTTTGCCAAGGACCAGACGCCTCTTTGGTTTCCACTATGAACATTGATTCTCCTGGGTGCACCCAATCAACCAACATAGTACTCAAGTCAAGACTTTTTGAAATTGTGACATTGGTTGGAATATTCGGCAACCCTATGGCATAGTATTAATAGCATGACAAAGGCTTGAATTAAAATCTAAAATATTTATTAGTTTTGTATAAGGTAGGTAACTGTGGTTATAAATCTAAATAGATAAGACGAAGCAGGCAGAAAGGAGAAAGTTTTAATTAACTCAAGAAATACATAACACGAGCATTTTATATTCTATTCTATTTTTCATTGCTAACCTTTCAATTAGATGCACCTACTATTTGTTTCATATTTACATTTTATGTGAATATACAATATATTTTAGCCTTAATGAAGAGTTTTTACATGGGACTTTAAATATAGGAGAGTTATGACATTCTTTATTATATCCCTCTTCCTTGATCCTAACCCAAACAATTTACCTACTGTAATATATATACCTGGTGTATTTTCCAGATTTACTGGCATTTGACAAGTTTTTCCACATTCATTCCTGCAGCAAAGATCCAAGGCAGGACAGTCCTTGTGAGAATCACATTCATGAATGCAGTTTTCATAAAATGGATTTGATTCATTTCCACATTGACCTGGTTTCTCAGGAGGATTGCTGTAACACTTTTCCTTGCACTCTTTTCCTTCCTTTGAAAAACAAAACAAAATAATGTATTATGATAAGTAATTATATGTTAAGAAATAAACTCATGAAGAGGAAGAAAGAAAACAAATGACTATTTTTATTTTTCATTTTAATGAAATTTACAACTCTATTACATGAAAAATATAACAAGTAAATGTAACAATGGTAATATGACATGTACAACATGAAGAGAAACTACCCATTGGTAGAACTCAAATTAAAGTTCAATATTAGAAGGTCCTGAAGCCATCTTCTTTTCAGACGCCTCAGAGGGGTATCAGGAATAGAAGAGGAAGCGACATTGGAAACAAGAGGGTTTGGATGGTTCAGAAGTTTATTATGGAAGGATAGTTATCTGGATTGGGCTAAATCGGAAACATATGGTACGTTAAGGTCATTATGGATGAATTTATTTGTGACAAAGTAAGGTGCATTGAGAATTTTACGAAGGATTTTGGATTGTAAGGATTGAATACAAGAGGAATTTGATGGTTTAGTAGAGTCCCAAAACTCGATTCTGCAAGTCCAAATAGGCCATATTATAGTCATATATTGTAACATCCCTCTTATATTTTACAAATAATAATATGATCTCATGGAAGCTCAATTTATACCATTGGGATCCTTCCAAATAAATAAGAGGTTACTGAATAATAAACAAAATTATAAGAGTATTGATATATTTATTTATCTTAGGTGTGGATTACTGACAATCAGATCAAAACAATCAGACAAACTAAATTAACTATACTAAACACTGATATAAAAATAAAGTCAATTATGAATTGGCAAGCTAACCTTTTTTCTATATACACTGTTTCTTCCTTTGTTGCACTAAATTTATTTGTCTTCAAATGCTTTCCAATGTTCTGCCAAACACAACTTCCAAAATGGTAATACTATTACTGGGTTTCACCCACTGGAGCCTGGTCTTTTCTCATATCCTCTCTTCACTCCATCCAAACATCAAATCTTGCTAAAACAAAAACCTTTGTCCCTCTCTTCTTTGGGATTTTCCTTCCTGGGAAACTACAGAGCAGCCATTTTCTTTTTCCTGCACTAGTAGAACTAGATTAGCTAGCCTTTTAATTGTTCAACATTACTTTATTAAACACTTTTTACTCACTTCCAATAAAAGTGTAAATTACAATATATAAGTCTTTTGTAAGTAATTGGAAGTTTAGAGCATTTGTCTAGTAAGTACTGGAGTAGTCGAAAACGTCGAGCGGTTTCTTGTCATTTTAGTCTGGTATAAGGATTCCATGTGAGTCATTTGTTCAAGTGGAGTCCTATGTATCCGATTTGTTCAACAGGGATAAGTGGGGTATTGTTAAAGGGTACAGTATATCAGAAAGTCATAGGTTTGCGACGAAGGGTAAAAGCAATTTTATGAGATTTATTGGAGTTTATTTTAATCCTCCAGTTTTAACACCATTCTTCAAGACATGTGGTTTGTGATTGGAGAGTTTGGGATGCAATTGATGGATCGCAGCTAACTGATAGGATACACGTGTCATCGGCATAAGTTAAACAAATGACTAAAAATAAAAATGGTATTTATGTTGACTATATTACAATGTCAATATTTTATTAAAATTTCATTATTGCTAGAAATGCTAAAAGCATGAAACACTTTTCATCCTTCATTCTTTATGCTATCATTCATTTGGAGTCTTCTTGGTGTTAGCACACCTAGATCATTCCAGACCTGGGTACAATAGCAGATCCAGGATTTAATTTTGGGGAGGCTTCAGCCCGAAAACTTTTTTTTTCATAAAAATGATGATAATTACTTTGGAAAAAAAGAAAGAAACTAAATATCTATATTAAATGGTGTTGAACTGATTCCTTAAGTCCTTTTAAATATAATTACATGAACAATAATACTTTAAGAGATAATTTTTTTAATATATATTTCCATAAAACATGGTTATATTTTACCATTTTGGGGGAAGGGCTTCACCCCGAAAGCCCCCTCCTCCTCCCTCTCTTCCCCCCCGTAGATCCGCCCGTGCCTGGGTGGATTTGTTTCTAAGTAAAATAATAGTAATAATAATAAAATTTGTAATTTTCTCATCTAATAAAAAAGTATTATTTTTTGACATTAAATTAATAATTGAATTAAAACTTTCAACAATCTTGATCCATTATAAAAAGATAGTTGAGTACTTTATTTTATGACAATAGTATACAATATCTTTAATTTATTATTTAACACCAAGTTAAAATCAAAATTTGTTGCATAACCCATTTGTATCAATATTGATTCTTTAGCTAATATTTCTTGATTATCTTATAGCTTTGGATTAAATTCAGTAAATTCCAGACAAGATGCCAGGCATATCTTCAACATCACTGAGTGAAGGAGTGTAATACCCATCTAGGATTGTAACACCATTCTGCATTGTATTCTGAGGTATAAACAGAAAAAGTTGTAATGAATAGATACAATTGTTGATTTATAATGAAATACTTTGATATTTTTTATATCTTACTTTTTATTAACAAACCATTCATTGCTAAATCTTTCATTTGACCCAATGTGAAGATTTTAGGCAATATTATTGTATACATATTTACATTTTATTACTTCACTCTTTCTCTCTCTATTTATATTCAGCAGAACTAGCATTGGGGATATTACCATCACTGTGGGCCAGACCCTCTATAGTGCACCACTCCCACATCTCTATAAATTGCATATCGTTTGTGTTCCATGCAACTATTTATTTAAAAAAAAAAGCCAATGTTCCCACATAAAAAAGTAAATGCACTGCCTCAAAATGGCGTCCAAAGATGGCGGACTGACAACTTTGACTTTAGTTAGTTTTTTTGTAACTTAGAATCAGAATTTGGCTTAATTTCGTCATAGTTGGTCTTTTATTAAAACAGGATAGTCAGAAAATAATAAAACATCAAAAATAATTGGCTTAGGCAATAAAAAACACCATTAAAGTCAATTTTTTTAACAAAAAACTTTCAGTTAAAAATCACACTTCGTTTGTAATTGAACAGCCAAGAATAACGCAAAACGTGAAGAAATAAAAAAACTGGATAATTGGATAGTTGATGGGTTGTCTAGTAAAACGCATGTATTACTAATAAAAAAATTAAGTTTATTTCCTTTATTTTGTTTGTATTATTCTCTCTGCACAAAGAAAGATGGCAAGGGCGAAGCTATAAGTTCTTCTAGGTATTCAGCAAAGTATTTTTGAATTCAATTTTATTATTATAATTATATCATTTTTACAATATAGCCTTCTTAGACGACATCCATATAGAATAAAGAAAGTTAAATTTTAAAAAATAAATAAATAAATTTAAAAAAAAATTGTTTAATTTTTTTGGACAATTAAATGATTGCATTAATATTTGTTCGTTAATACAATCAATATAATGAACCAAAAACGTTATTATAGCACTATAACTAAGCCATTTATGAGTACTGAGTGGTGTGCTAGATGTCTCTAGGCACCTACGCCAATACCGTTTTTCTGCCGCTTAAGTGCATTTTCTACGAAACTGCTTCAAATATTTTAAAACATAATCACTGTTTTAGAAAGAGAAATAAATTATCCAGATGTTTCATTTCAGCACGTTTTGCGTTAATGTTTGCCGTTTAATTACAATCGACGCTTGATTTCCAACTTGTATTTGTTTGTTTCGAAAATTTGTTATTTAAGAAAATTGACTTTACTGGTGTTTTTTATTGCCTAAGCCAATTATTTTTTAATATTTTTTCATGTTTTATTATTTTCTGACTATCTAGCTTTAATAAAAGACCAACTATGACGAAATTAAGCCAAGTACTGATTCTCAGTGACCAAAAAATTATAACTATAGTCAAAGTCGTTAGTCCGGCTTATGCCCAAATGGCGTCCAAACATTTTGGGGCAGCGTGTTAATTTTTTTTTTTTTTTTTTGTGGCAATACTGGCATTTTTTTTATTTTTTTAGACTGGGAGTCTAGCCTGTTCGGTCTTAGTGAACAGATCGTGTCTGTACTTCAATTAGTTTTATTCTTAACTTCCAAGTTTCAGTGAGTTTTAAATTACTAAAATATCTAGTTAGTATATTGAAGTATCAGTTTCTAAAATTTCGTCAAATTCGGACGATTGACTTCGAAGTTATTTGAAATCTTAACTTAGACGAGAAGGCAGCCATTGGAGGAGCCACCAGAGCTGATGCCGTGGAGGGGATTCCCATTGACAAGAACTCTGATGGTAAACAATTGCTAATACCAACTGCTGGTTTGCAAAGCTGCAGGATTACGACGACCCCCTGGTAAACAGTCTACATTCTGGTATATTAAGCAAACATAGTCTCATCCTTTGTTGTGACGGCCGGACCGGTTGGACTATTAATATATCATATCTTTGGTAGAATATTTAAATATACAATAGTAAAATTAAATAGAATTCTATTAAACACTGTTGTATTTCCCTTTCTCTCAAAAATATAAAAAGAAAAAAATAAGTTTTTACTATCATAATTTATTATTAATAGAACGTTTTAAAGTGGACATTTTTTTTTTTTTTTTTTTTTTTTTTTTTTTTTACTATTGCTGAACTGAATTTTTTCTTTTTTTAAAAGTATTTAATGATCCTATATTTTGTAATTTATTTTATATATTAGGTTTGATAATGTGATGTGGATAGGTTTGTATATTGTTTTTTTTTAGATTATAACTACTTAAATTTTTATCTTTTGATTTTTAACTGATTTAGGCAATTACTATTTTTATTGTTTTATTTATTTATTCTTTTAGATTCTAACGTTTTAACAGTTAATTGATTTTACATTTTAACTCATTTTAGGAAATTATTTTATAGATTTTAACCTTTTTAGATTTTAACCTTTTTAGACTTTGACTTTTTAACTTTTTTTTAGATTTTAACTTTTTAACTTTCTTAGATTTTAACTTTTTTAGATTTTAACTTTCACTTATTTTTAACTTGTACTTAAATTTTAACTTTAAACTTTTTACTGATTTTATATTGTAACTTATTTATAAGCAATTTATTTGATAGATGTATATTTTTTTTTTAAGCTTTTATCGATTTTATATTTTAACTATAACACTATTTAACACTTAATTTTATAGTTTTTAACTTTGTATTTATTTATTTATTTAATTATGCACAGATTGTTTCAATCATGCGCGTGGTGGGCATAGTTTAGAACGAAAAAAAAAAATATTGCAATGAACAAAATACCAACGAAGAAGATCGAAGTTGGACAAAAGGTATGGGTTCTGAGAACTGGAGGACCTGTTCAAGAGGCGGTTGTTGCCTCTGTGATGTCTGTGGCTACTGCAGGAGGCGGAGATAATAAATTTGTTAAAGTGGAATGGCCTGACACAGAAGGTGTGGTATTGGGAAAGACGGTGTCGATAGATGATGTCTTTCCCAGATTGCCAAATGATCCGCTGAATGTCGCAGAGGTACTTAGTGAGCGGCAAAATGAAGCTCTACGCCCTGATGATAAAGTTTGTCCGATATGCGGGCTTTCTTTTAAGGGCGAACGAGGTCTCGGAACCCACATTGCAAAAAAACATCCCAGGGAGGCGAATAATAATACATTGAGGGGCATAGTAAAGAACGTGATAGGTCCTAGAAATGGAGAGGGTGAGTCATCAAAAATAAAAGAGGACATTGTTGAATGGTCTACTACGTTCAAGAACCTTTTAAAGCAAGAAATGGTGAATACTGCGGATTTTGATGAGGCCGTAGGCAAGTTCCTAAAGTTCCTCAAAGTCATTAATGCGGAACTGCCAGGTCCCCAGCACCCAGCCGTAAAATTTTATAGGATGAGGAAAAAAAATAAAATGAAAATGGCTGACAAGGGTGCTGGACAAGTCTCAAATCCGCAGAGGGCAAACAAAGTAGACAGGAGTCGTCGGCAAGAGCAGTATCAGTACGAGGTTGCCCAATATAATTATTATAATAAAAGAAAAAAGGTTGTGCAAACTGTAATGAATGCCGACGCTCCTAAACGGTGTCCTCTAAAAATGGCCGATATCGAGAGGCATTATAAAGACCTCTTTGAGAACGAAAATCTCTGCGGGCGTGCGGATTACGAACAGTGTACCCCGATGCCGGATTTGCTGTCCATTGAGATAGAAGCCATCAGGAAAGCCATTAAATCAACATCAATGGACACATCGCCGGGGTGGGCGGGGTAGCCGAATGGGCTAACGCGTGTGCACTGCACCGTCGTTGCCCGGCAACCTGATATATAAGACTTGGATAAAAAAATAGTCACGAGTTCGCGTCCCGGTGCCCGGAGGAGTTTTTAAATCCCCGCCCACACTCCCTGGCCCGGGAAAACCCCGTATAGCCTTAAAGGCGAGGAAGGGGAGGACAAAAAAAAAAAAAAAAAAAAAAAAAAAAAAAAAAAAAAAAAAAAAAAAAAAAAAAAAAAAAAAAAAAAAAAAAAAAACACATCGCCGGGGCCTGACGGAGTTCTGATCCGCACAATAAAATATTTTGAGGTATCAAGCATTATTAAAACGATTGCAGAGATAATGCTGAAGGTGGCCTATGTTCCGGAACCACTTCGACAAGGGCGCACAATATTGATATATAAGGGCAAAGGTGATATAAACAATATCTCTACCTGGAGACCGATCACCATATACTCGATTGTGCGCCGAATCATAGAGAAGGTTCTGGACTACGAGTTAAGAAAGCAGGTCACCTTCCACAAGAGTCAGAGAGGCTTTATAAAAGGCCTCCCGGGAACGCACGTCAACGCGAGGATCATCGACGCGGTATTAAAAGATGCACAAAAAATGAAAAATGACTGTGCGATAGTTTTCCTCGACGTTGTCGGTGCTTTTGACAATGTTGGGCACAAACACATCGTAAGCTCCTTAGAAGCGAGAGGTGTGTCACCGAATCTTACAAATGTCATATCAGCTCTCCTTAGCACGAACACCATAAAGATTGGCAACGGTGTCCATGCAACTAGCCAGATCAAAGTGCTGCGCGGTGTACCCCAAGGTGGCCCCCTGTCGTCTTCACTCTTCAACCTGGCCATCGATCATCTCTACCGCGACCTGTGTGACGAGGACTTTTCCAAGAAATTTGGATACAAATTAAGGAATGAGCAAGATTGTGTGGTCCTCACAGGTTTCGCGGATGACCAGGCAGTGTCGGCGCGTGACAAGGGGGCTGCAGAAAGAGTGATTGACAGCATACAAAGAACATTTAAAGAAATTGGTCTGGCTATAAATCCTCTAAAAAGTATGGGCATCGTTATAAATAAAGGAGAGCTGGAAACTACGGTGCTCTCCCTTGAGAATGGTGAGTACATCCAAACATTGAAGAATGGAGATACGATTAAGTATTTAGGATGTACATTCTCGGGAGAGCTGCAATTCAACGAAGATTCGGTGACTAAATTGAATGATAATCTAAACAAGCTGGTAACCTCTTGCTTACTTAAACCTGAGCAGAAACTCAACATTGTCAATCAATATCTGTTCCCGGGTCTTACTTACCCTCTCCAAACTGCGCCCCTAACAAAGCTACGTCCTGCTATACTGGAGGGCATCGACACTATGATTCGCAGGAGCGTAAAGGCCATTATTGGACTGCCTGCGAATACTTCCACAGCGATGTTGTATGCCCCCAGGAGATACCGAGGATTGGGATTAATCCGCTGCCAATGGGAGGCTCCTCTTCAACATTGGTCCATTGCTCAGCGACTGTCCAATGTACCAGATGCCCTTTTTCAGTCTACCTTCGATTATTCGGCTGAAATTGCTGAATGTGCCGAGAGATTGGGGGTTGATCAGGGTCATCGAAATGTGAAAGCTCTACGGCAGTCGCTACGAGAAAATGCATTTGAGGAATGGGCCAACTGCAGGTGGCAGGGTATTGGTGTTCGCCATTTTAAAGAGACCCCGAAAGCGAATAGATACATCTACGAAAAGCAAGTACTTTCTGGGTCTGAATGGTCGAATGCCCTAAAACTAAACATTAATTATGCACCCCTGCGTGGAGTCCCAGGAGTCAGCGGACAGGTCAGAGAAGTTGGGTCCCTCTGCCGTAAATGCGGCAGAGAGTCTGAAACACCAGCACATGTGCTGGGAAAATGCCCCAACAACTCCCTCCTCATAACACGTCGTCACCACCGGGTCAAGTTCGAATTGATGAGGCTCCTTAGGGAAAAAAAATTCACCTGCTTTGACGAGGTATATTGCATCGATAGTGAGGGCTCTACGAGATACGCTGATATCGTCGCATTTCCCAAGACAGGAAGGACAGCGCTGATCTTGGATCCAACTGTCCGCTTTGAGAGCAATGACCTCGATCAGGCGGGTGAAGTGGAAAGGGAAAAGAAGAACACGTACGATAAATGTATCCCTTTCCTAAAAGAGAAATTCCGTGAGACCTTCGGAGAGAGAGAGTTCACCGTGAGAGGCCTCTGGTTTGGGTCTCGCGGAACTATCCCAAAAAGAACAAGGAGCTTCCTCGAGGAACTAGGTGTCGACATTAAGGACGTAGCGAGGTTGGCTGAAAATATAGTCCTCGACTCCCTGGGAATCATTCACCACCACGTGCATGGCTAGCCCGAGAGTTTTAATTTATGTATTTGTTTATTTATTTTTTTAGTGAATAATTGAAAACAATAGCGATAAAGAGAGAGAAGTGAGAGAAAGGGAAACTTAATGTTAAATAAAAAAAAAAAAAAAAAAAAAAAAAAAAAAAGCATGAACAATGAGAAGAGGGAAAAAGGAAAAAAAAAAAAAAAATTATAAGGATAAATAAAATAATAAAAATGTATATATATATATATTTCTGTTTTACTAATATTAACTAATACTTCTGTATATTTATATATAAGTTCATATATTGTCTTAAGGATAGAAGAGTATGCTGTGTGTATAGCAACCCAATGTAATTGGGCAGCAATCCTTTATATTTTATATTTTATGAAAATAAAGTGTTTCTCTCTAGTTACAAGGAACACAACGATATGCAATTTATAGGTATGTAGGAGGAGGGGAGATGCACGGTAAGGAGAGTCTGACCCACCGTGTAATATTGTTTTTAATTTCACTAACTGTTTTTCTTTTTCTCATTCTCCTCTACCTAGCCTTTTTAAGTTATTCGGGGTTTTCTCGGGCCATTTAAATTGACTGCCATTTCTCGGAGTGAGGGTGGAGAATTTAAAAGAGCCTCAGGCACCGGGACACGAAGTCGTAATTTTATTGTCTCCAAATTTTGTTTATCAAGTTGCCAGGCATCGCGGGGTGCTGTGCACACAAGTTAGACCGTTCGGCTTAAATGAATCTCGGGAAATAGTAGTCAGAAGGTATACGCATGCGAAGGTATATCGGAGAGCTTAGAATTTTAGAAAAAAACAACTAATGTAGAATGTCGTAGAAGCTAATCGAGAGTGACGAAAAAATTATAAATAATATCTGAAAATTAAAATTATACAATGGAAACCACTTGTTTCAGTACGATGAAATTTCCTTACTAAATGTAAGCTTTTAAAATTATGTTTAACATATTTTCCTCTAACACAGTTGAGCTATAATCAATTTTTTTTAACCTCAGAAATTTCAAGATGTATTCCTTATTCTTTCAGGATTTTAGATTGAATTTTTTTTGTGGGAGGTTAGAGGGGAGTAACATTTTTTTTTCATTTACTTGACAAGTGCTTACATTTGGTAGCTAAAGTGCATATGTTATATTTTAAAAAGAAAAAAAATCACTCATGGGGGAAAAAAAATCATAGAAACTACTACAGACCATTGAAAAAACATTATTTTTTAACTTTGGGGAAGAGCAGGGCAGGGGCTTCGTCCAGAAACTCCCTCTATCCCTTGTAACAACTATTGATAAGCAATATTTATTTGTTATTTAATATTACACGCTTGTTATTTGTATTGATTTCTCTTAGATGACCAATTGAACTAGTAAGGAACTATACTCCCTTACTTGGCAAACTTTTTTATATTAAACATTGTACTTGAAAATAAAAACAAACAACGGTTCTATTTAAAATCACCGGTTTATAAGTAAATATTGCTTCCTCACTACCGAAGATAGGGAAGCATTTTGTTCCTGCGAGAGGTTAAAAAAATTGTATGCTCAGAATCGAAAATTTCCGCTCGCGTTTTACGTTTCAGACATCAAGGATCATATTTGGTTCAGCGTCTGTCTATCTGTAGTCAAATCGATGTAACAGGCATATCACCTACTATCCGATTATTACTACCGTTTTTCGATCTTCATGAAATTTTCAGGTATTGTGTGGGTAGGTGTCTAAATTTGATGAAATTGATATGGGACCATCAAGACACCGACTAGCACAATCCCTGAAAATTACATGAACATCGGATAAACGGTAGTAGGTGATATGCCCGTTATATCGATTTGACTACAGATAGACACCGAACCAAATATGATCCTTGATGTCTGAAACGTAAAACGCGATTGGGAATTTTCAATTCTGAGCCTAATTTTTTTTTTTACCAATGCTTCCCTACTTTCGGCAGTGAAAATCAAAAAAGGCAGGTATTAATAAAAACATTACATACTATCAATTTCATTGAAATCTGTCATCTACTTTCTCTTATATATGCGCAAACGTGTTTTCCTTAATACGTCTACATCTCTAATTTGGAGGAAAGTTAGGGCTCGAATAACAGATAATTAAGTGAATATCAGTTTTATATATTTCTAAAACATAAAATTCTTCCCGTCCAAATCGTTACAATCCAAATTCTTCCGAAAAATCCTAAATGCTCCTTATTATGTAACAAATAAAATTATCCATCAAGCTCATTCCTCTTGCGGAAGACTTGGCTCGAACTAGATATACCTCTTTTCATTCCAAACTCTTTGGTCACCCCAATCTTCTAGTTTGTAACCTTTCATACAACACAATTCCTGACAACCCTCCGAGGCGTCTGGAAAGAAGATGGCCAAGGGACCTCCTAAATTAATTTATCTTTGAAGTGTTACCAATGGGTAGCTTCTTCATAAGTACTTCCATGTTATATATTCCTATAGCAGATTTACTAGCTGCCTATATGTTTACTGTTGTAAATTTCAATAAAATTAAATTTAAAAAAATAAATAATTATATAAGGTTTTACGGTTTGAAATTGAGATTCGTCACTTCTCCATGAAATCCTCTTTCGCTTGATATCCCATTTATCAAAATGGATCTCTCCTTAGAGTAGTATTGGTATTGGTATTGATAGTATTGGTCTCGTTAACTCCGAAGAAACTAAACGTTGAATTATTCCTATGGATTTTTTGTTCCATCCATTTTACTTGTGAAAACATACCTATTAAGTATATATAACTACTGTTATGGCAAAAGGTGGAATGTAGAAATTTTCAAATTTATTCTATATTTGACATATTGAAGGGTGAAATTAATATAAGTAGTTTGAAAATGGAAAATATTAAACGACAATGAAATATGAAATTATACTAATCAATCATGAAGAAATTATTAGTTTTTATGCTCTCCTGTAAAACACTAAATTTTTACATACTACCTTTTGCACTGACAGAATGATTTGCATGTTGAGTAAACCCTGAAATTCGTTGTTTTAATCACGAATTATCAAATATGCAATCTGCAAATGTGGAACTCTCTTGCATATTAGTATTCGCTGATGAACAAAACTAGTGGATATCAAACGCGTATATGTTGAGGGATTACTGAATTTTCGAAAACGACTTCTCCCAGAGATTTTATTCTCATACAAAAAAATTTAGATGTTGTAATAAAAATATTTTGTAGCTAATGAAAACGGTGAGGAAGCTATACTGACCTTACTTAACAGACGTTTCTGATTTAAGGAATCGCGCAGAGCACATTGAGCACATAACATTAAATGCTAAAAAAATAAATGAGAAGCCCATTATAATTGCATTCTGTTCGAACTTTAAAGCGAACTGACTACCGCACCCAGCCAATGGGACCTTGGTGTTTTTTATCAGTTAAAACTCCATTCAGCTCAATGACACAACCAACATTAAATTATCGCCCACCACCACTTACAATTTTGTAAAAAGTGTGAACTTTAATGCACATTTTTTGTGTAGATGGACCATATACTATTTTGTTTAAAGGTGTCAGAAACTCAAATAGTGATGGATTTGAACAATCGGGTATAAATTTGGCTTTCCTAAATTATTTAATAATTACAAAAATAAATGTGTTTTTTTTTCTAAAATGGTTCGAAAAATACTTTCATTTTTTATTTCGCCATAATTTTCTTAAATTACTATATTTTATCGAATATTATATCCTCGGAAATTCTTTTAATATACTCTTATTTTCAGGTTAGCAAAAAAAAATAGATAAAAAAATTATAAGTTTAACTAATTTCAAGGCAACAAGTACAATAAAAAAATCAATAGAATTAATTGACATTAATAAAGATATCTCAATTTCAAATTCATGCATTCTGGTTATACGTTATAAATTTGTTTATTAGCATTGCTTTAATAGAATACGAAAAACCATATGAATTATTATTATATAAATGTAACGTTAATCAATTTCTATGTCAAGAAATAATGGCTCTCCTTTCATTGTGCTTTAAACATTTTTTTTTTAATTTAACAACTTATAGCGCCTCTGATCATCCTCTACTAATCCTTAATACCAGTAATGTGGCTGATTTAGAGGCGCTGGGATCTTCTAGAGTCCTGCCTTTCGTTCCTCGAGTGGGAAGAAAGGCTTGGCACGGAGATCTTCAGTGAATATTTTTTTTATGTTTTAGATATTTTATAGAAGCATATATGTAGGTAGTTATTTTTATTAGTTTATATACATTTACTTTTAGTATTATTGTTTTTCTGTATTATTTATTTTTATTTATTATTGATAGAGTGTGAATGTGCGCTCTGAACACTATTATAAATGTCCTTAATTGAAACAGATTGTAATATCTCTCAATAAATAGGTTTAAAAAAAATTAATAGCATTTTTTTCGAAATGGACGCTTTGCCGATTGGCTCTTCCTTATTCCCAATGAGTGCTCAGCTGTTTATGGGCAGTATAGAAAAAACAATATTCTCTATAGAAATTTTTAAAACGCATGTTAGACACTGTTTCAGGTTTGTTGACGATGTTTTCTGTTTATGCGAAGGGAAGATAGACGAATTAAATAAATTTGTTACAGATATTAATAATATATATCCCAATATAAAATTCACTATGGAAATAGATTCAAATAAAATTAACTTCTTTGATCTGACCATTTCAATTGAGAATAATTCATTAACATTTGATATTTACAGAAAACACTACAGAAATGAAGTTGTCACACTGCTAGCTAATTTATCTTTCATCTGATGGCTCTAAAATTCATTTGGGGCATAGATAAACTTGTTGGGAGTGGTTTCTGACAGAAAACTTATTTTGGCTGTATTTGTTAGTTAGAACCTTTTCAAAACATGACCACGAAATATTGCAATACCGCATTTTAAAGTTAATGGTTTAGAGCTAAATGGGTCAGCTCATACATTTCAAAAGGCCTAGTTAACTTTTGTGAGGAACTGATAAACTTGCCGAAATATGCCAAGAAACGTTATATGAAATCATTTTCGGCCAAATTTATTTCTCAAGGCTTGTGCGTAAGGAACGCGGTAAGCCCAGGCGATATGATAGTACCGACCGTTGCGATATAGTTGTGTTACTTTCTAATTCATGATCACAGTCGCACAGAGCGCGTTAAGGACAAAGGGATCGCTGAAGATAGGTGTGCACGGACTTTTAGTTTTTATTGTAACTTATATCTTGTTCTGTATAAACCATCCTTTTTCATTTCTTATTTAATTTTCCAACAGCCTAATTGAAATTATCACTATCTCAAAGAACGAGGCGAGTGGAAAACTGTTAAGAGAGACTGCTCCAATACATAAAACCTTCCTGAATGAAACATAAAAGAGAAAATAGAAGAAGATAAAACTAATTGCAAAAGCTGACGAGATCAACCTTACAGTATTTTTTTTTTATCCCTTTACTCTCTGTCGTTTTGGAATGTTATTAAAATGCCGTGGGAATAGTAATGGTTTTTTTGGACGGAGGATTACCAGGACTGATTAGGAAGAAGTAATGTAAGAAGGGAATTCCGTTTTATTGGCGAGGAGGCACTACCGTTAGCAGAGGTAAAAAGCGGCGAGGCAGAAGAATGAGGTGGTGGGTAATGAGGGTGGTAATTAGAGGTTAGTACCCCCCAGTCAGTGACCCTCAACTGACCTTAGCCAATGGGTCTTCTTCTGATCCTTACCATCAGGGTCATCCAGCTCTTGGCGTCATCTCCCTCCTACCACTTCCACCTTTACCATCTCCCTCCTTCCACTTCCAAGTTTACCATCTTCCTCAGCTGTCTCTGTAAAAAATACTAACTCCCATAGATATTTCATTCTATTTCACTGTAATTATAATATTATAGAACCAGGAAAGGAATTTTAAAATATTTTTTCAAAACAAGTACCCGTTATGTCCGTGTTTAATGAAGTTCATAATCTTTAATTTTGTATTGCCATCCACCCCTTAAGGCTTACTATACTGTTGATAGCCAGAAATTGATTGCATTTATTACATTTTATTTAACTAACGAACTAAGTAACCCAATGAAATGCCATATAAAAATCTCTTTACAGCGAAAATGATCTTGAAGCAATTTAACCCAAACACAGCAAATGCAATTGTCTACTCAACCCACTACTAGCATGAATAGCATAATAAACGTTTTTCAACATTAAACTTCACATTTTTACATAAATTTCCAAAAGGCTTGAGATTATTTTGTTTCTTCTCCCCTACATCCCCTTTTCAGCTATACAGGATTATTTCCGGTCAAAGAGTGAGGGCGTGGGATTAATGCTAGGGTGAAATGCCCCAGAAACCAGGACTCGAACCCGTAATCTTCAAGTTATTATCAGGTTGCTAGGCAATGTGTGTATAACAAGCGAGTTTACCCGCCCGGCCACTTCGCCCCCTAAGGCTTACAATACTGTTGGAAGTCAGAAATTGTACTGTTTTAATTTAACAGGTAAATACCAAGGAAATCAGTTATCTAGTTATCGAGTTATTTTTAAAACGAAAAGAGTGAGGTACTTCACGGTTCAAAACAAATTTATTCTTTCACCTAAGGTTTGTTAAATTTAACAAAATACAGAACTGTACCAGTAAAAAATGAAGAACTGGTCACAATCAATCAGCTCAAGCGAGAACAAACAAATCCAATTTTGAAAAAGTAAATTTTTGGAAAAATAACCGAAATGAATATTAAAATGTTAATTAACTTTTCAAAATTACAATAAAATGAGCCCTGGATGATTTACTTGGAATATTTAAAACAAAGGACACCAATCCAATTGAACAGCAGTTCATAAACATTTTTCCTTCATCCTTACATTTTTTTTTTCTCAAGAAGTGTGTTATTTTTTTTTTTTTTTATTAATGAATAACTAAAAATAATTAATCAAGTTACATCAAACCTTAGTTCACATGTCAATAATTTGGTCTATTATTTAACTAAATACTGTTGGTTTCTGGAAACACGGTATTTTGTTTTATTAAATTATCTTCGCTCAGCTTATCTGTGTGTCCTTTTCCTATTCATTAAATTAATTAATTAACTGAAATGTTACTTTATTATTCTAGGTCAAAGTCCCTTAAGAATAAAATTAACATAACGGTACATAGTGGCCATAATTTTATCATAAAATCAAGAAAAGAGGCCTATGAAAATATTGGGCCGTTTGGCCTATATAACCTCGTTATTTTGACATTTTTGGAGTGGAGGTTATGCCAAACGATCCAATATTTTTGTAGGCCACATTTTTTGTCGATCTTATGATCAAATTATATTATGGTTCAATAGGAAGGGTTTTCATGACGTTTTTATTATTTAATTAAATAGGCAAAGTTTTCCGATCTCCAAATTAAGTAAATTCACATTTCACAGAATTTTCATAAATAAAAAGATTACGGTGAGATGAAGCCAGTCATAAAATTTTAGACGGATGTTAATGATTTGATAAAAAGGAATCTGTATCACGAATTATAAGGGCTCCAGATGGCTAAGCCAGGGACCGATAAAAAGAATACAAGTAAAATAAGCATGTGTTTGAAGTAGAGGAATAAAGTTAATTAAAAACGATGACGATTTTGATAGTTGTTTTAGGGCTTAAAGTTTTCAGATCCAAACAAGTGTATGGATATTGAAAATATATATGCTTGTTTGTAAAATATACGTTTATTAATAAAATAAATAAAAATATAGGTATTTCTTCGTCCATTAAGAATAACCTTTAATAAAACAGAGGTTAATAAACCCTCTGCATTGGAATGTTGTACCTTGCTTGATAAACAAAGCTATGAAAAAGCCGATATGTGCAATAACCTCCCTGAAGCTGCAGTAGGAATGTGAATAAATTTTGAATAACAACTCACACTACATAAAATAAAATAAAAACAGCGAAATACATCCGGCTTAAAGCAAAGTATTATTTATTGCAATATATATATATATAGATATATATATTGGTGAGGATCCGAGAGAATATTACGGGTATTAAAGCTGGTCTTAAAGAGGGTGCAGCTTTTTACTGCATCGTAAATGCTTCTTGCACCACTTCTTTCCACCACTGTAATTAACTGTTCAATGTTTTTAACTCACCTTTTCAATAGGATTATCCTTTTTTTGTTTAGATTTTTTCATCACTGGTACTTCAGGGCATCGAACCCTTGCCAGAAATTAATGTTTGCCGACAGACCCACACGTGTATTCTAACATAAGCAAAGAACAATAACCTTCGCTTTGATGAGTTTTCCTTGTTGAAATTTTCTGTAAGGTAAAATTCAGGATTCTGAAAATACTTTATTTTTATCATTTTTTTTTATTTAGGAAGTCTATGAGTTGACAATAAGAATCATTAGCGATTATGCTCTCATTATTGAGTGAAACTTAATATTTATTATCTTATTATTATATTCTTTATTTACAAATCGGCTTTGTGAGCCATTTATGGATATATTAACAATAAGCAATTTTTTAACATTTGGCTAAGTGGGTACATAGTCTCATTGAAAAGACACCCCTAACGATACATGTTGCCTATAAATATGAAATAGTGAAGTTTGTAGAATGCATGGCAGTGATGGGTAAAATCTTTTTTTTAAGGAACCAGATTTTTTAGTACAGTTCACCTTATTGAACTAGTTCATCAATTCTCTCTTATTACAGCCCTATCTAAAGTAACAAATATGGTACCAGATCTAGCACTAGCGGATTTCATTTTGGGGATAGGCTTCAGCCCGAAAGCTATTTTTTTTTTAATATAACGATAATTACTTTGTAAGAAAAATAAAGGAACTAACTACCTATACGAAATGGTGTTTAAGTAATTCTAGACTCCTATTAAATTGAATTACACCAACAATAATACTTTTAGAGATATTTTTTAAATAGTTTTTTATTAAGACATTTTATCATTTGGGGGGAGGGGTGAGGGAGGATTTCATCCCGAAAGCTCCTCCTCTCTCCTGCCTTTGAATCTAATACCATCGTGTTAGATTAGATGGTGAAAGTTGTAGTTCACAAAGTGAACTATTACTGTCGCCATCTACTGTAATACAGATAGTTTTAAATACGTGTTGTCCTCTGCTTCAATTTTGATATATTTTCAGTAATAACAATCTCTATATTTTATTTATGATCGATTTTATGTACTAAAATGTATTCACATAAAATCTATAACTTCTTAAAAATGTTTGGTGAGTATTTAAAATTTCAAAAACTAAAACGAACTAAACATTTTTGTCATCATCTTATGAAATATTATTAAATTATCAAAAGTAGCCTGAACATAACTTATGAAATGAAAAAGACAATAACAACAAAAAATAATTAGTTGTTTCTAGTTAGAATAATGATATGAAACTCAAACCATTCTAAATTAAATTGAAATTAGAGACCTATTTAAATATAAAGAAAGAGAGATGTTTCAATTTTCTGAACTAGCTGGTTCATCAAAATAGAGAACTAAGTTAGTTCCTTTAGGTCTTGGGGTTCCTAGGTGATTTGGGATTCACAAAGAACTATAGTTCACCAAAAGTAAGACCCGTCCTCATAGTACGTTTTCGTGAACTAGTTCATTTGAACTAGTTCGTTCACGAACTACCCATCACTAATACATAGATAATAATACAATAAACAAATATTAAGAAAAATATAAAATAAATAATAATAAATTTAAACAACAACAAAACAATGAAAAAAAATACAAATAAATAAAAGTATAATATGAAAAATAATAAAATTAATAAATTCTGAAAAAATAAATTAATAAAATATGTACAATTGAAACAAAAATTGTATGTATATGTAACAGGGTTCACATTAGGTCTTGCAAAAGTTTGGATTTCAGTCTACGGGATGATATAGGAGTTCCTGTATTAAAAGATGCAGCACTTTTAACTGCTGGCATGCCCAGCGGGCGGGGTGGTCGAATGGTCTAACGCTTGTGCACAGCACCGCGAGTTGCCCGGCAACCAGATGATCTGAGTATGAGATTTAAAAAAAGTACGAGTTCGCGCCCCAGTGCCAGAGGGGATTTTTAATTTCCGGCCCAGGAAAATCCCGTATAGCCTAAAAGGCGAGGTAGGGAAGAACAGAAAAAAAAAAACTGTTGGTAACTGGAAATGATATTTAGTGAAGCGTTTTTTAATGAATTCATCTATTGTTTTTATATAAAGTTCGCAATGGAATTGACTGTTTCCTACAAACCAAGGGGTATTTACTGCAATTCTCAGAATCTTTTTTTTTTTTTTTTTTTGGTTTATTTAATGTAATTTTCAACTGTATACAAATACAACTAGTAAACGCACAAATTTGAAATAATTTGATCACAAAATCGAAATAAAAGGTGGCCTACAAAAATATTGGGCCTATACGACCTCGTTATTTTGGAGGTGTAGGTTACGCCAAATGGCTCAATATTTTTTAAGGCCAACTATTTTCAGGATTTTTTGCTCAATTTATCTTACGATTCAAGTGGATAGAAAATGCATATTTATGAGTTTTCAGTATCTAATTCTATAGACAAAGTTTGCCGAACTGCAGATTGAAAACGCCCCAATTCAGAGAATTTTCGTTAATAAAAAAGTTGTAAGTTACGTTGAGATGAAGCTATTTCCGAAGTTTCAGGCAAATGTTAATAATTTGATGAAAAGGGATCTGTACCACTGACTATATATAGCTACTAAATCTAAGTACGTGTCAAACGAAAAAAAAAGTCGTCTTCAACATTTTCTTTTAATTGCCGATTTTTTTTTTTTCCTTCAACGACTACTTAAACAT
Source organism: Nezara viridula (assembly GCA_928085145.1). Taxonomy (NCBI): domain Eukaryota; kingdom Metazoa; phylum Arthropoda; class Insecta; order Hemiptera; family Pentatomidae; genus Nezara; species Nezara viridula. Next base: position 78,210,919 of record OV725080.1, read on the forward strand.
CATTTTATAAAGGTAGTTTTTCTTTTTCTTTCACGAAAATAACTGTTATTAAAAGACAACTCCTCCACAAAAAACAATCATAGATCTTTCATTGCCAGCGATAATTAGAAAGGTTTCCAAATTCCCTACAAAATGTATATTTTCTATATCATTGAAATTGGACCATTTTTAGTAGAGATACGGCCACTTGCAATTAGTACACATGGTTTGGTCTGTTGTTTTGATTGAAAAGTACTTCCCTCTCTCATAATGCACCGCATTTATTTATTTCCATATAATGCGGTCATCTATTTTCAATAATAGATTTGGTATGGATCTACTATTGAAGTTCAAGAATTTTACTAATTTAGTAAAATGATAAATTTTACTCCTCTGGTTCTATAATTCAATTTTTCAGATACAAAAAACTCATATATATAATAAAGGTATTTTTATTATATTTTATATATTTTTATTATTTATTATATTTTTATTTTTATTATTTATTATATATTTTTATTATATATATATAGAATAGCTTTCGTATTAGCATAGCGCCCAGTTTATATTATATATTGCAAACATGAGTTAAAGCTATTTTCAGTAGAAATGTGTTAAAGGTGTAATGAAGGTGCTGTGTATTGAATGTTTTGAACAAATGTGGTGAGTGTAAATCGTAATTTAAGTACAAGTAGATTGAATTCAGTCTATATTGCAATAATTTAATGCAATGTTTTAGTAGTAGTTTGTAAATCCCAGAATTGATAGAATGATGGAAGTGAACTTAAGTAAAATGATACGCAAATTCGCCTTCCAGGAAGCAGGATTACTGATTCTGCAACATAACTACTTCCCTCCACTAAAAACATTTTACTGTTCATATTTTAGTATGGGAGGCCCGAATTTATATCCTTTTTTTTCTTTTTTTTTTTTTTTTTTTTTGTAAATCATAAACATTCAATTTTATGTTAGGCAAGCTATGACGTAACATCGGTTTAAACTCCCAAAACCTGTTTTGTTAAGGCAGGTCAAACAAAAACAGACTAAAACAAAAACCGCCAATAACTGTTCTTTGTTTTTTATCTAGAAAAAAATATATAAATAATAAATAAAAATAAGGTCTACATGAGAATAAGGGTCCTTGGCACAGATAACTACTTTGTTATGCAAATGTATATGTTTATGCAATATTTACTGCACTACGTCTTTGGTCTTTGTGGTTGGGATGTTCTAAATGGTTCTTCTTAGAACTTTTTTAAGGGCCATTCATACCACGTCGAGTTAGGAAAACAAGCAAATTGAATAAATTAAAATAAATAAATAATGCTTTTTAGTACCACACAAGAAGGTTATTCTTTAGCAATAATTTGAACGTTTTGATTTTTTCAATATTGAATAACGAAATTTACGAGGGGTCTTGTCTTTTTCTCAACTACCCGAATCTTTAAAATTTATCCACAAATTAATAATGATATTATGGGTTTTTATATCCATGATCATTAAATCCCTTTTGCATTAAAATAGTTCTGTATATTTGTTAGGTACTTTAATGTCAAATATAAATATATTATAGGCGATGGCTATGAAGATTCCAATCTATAAATGTTAAGTTGGTAATATGTATTTATTTTTTTAAACATTTTTACTGAAATTTAAATATCTTTCTGCCAAAAAACATGCACGGCCACTACTTCTCGTAATTTTAAAATCTTATATATATTCTTTTAACTATCCATATGTTATATTAAAAACGTATGTGTTTCCACCCACTTCCTAAAATCTATAGAGTAACGGGAAAAACAAAGAGGACGGCAGAGGGTAATGTGTACTTCAGTAAAACCCTGGGCAATCTCTTGACACTATTCTGCCACTGTCTCAAGATAATCAGGTTGGTGAATACCAAATCTTACAGACTAAACTCTTGACATCACCATATCTATTCCTCCGCCTCAAATCAATAGCTAATGAAAGCTCTCCTTCAATGCGAGCAAGTATGCTGGTATCAACGGTAACATATAATAGTTTCAGAACATCTTGCTGAGACGTAAGACAAAAACAGACTAACTCCACCAAAGGTGCCCATAAGGGGGTTTCATGGAGAAAGTTGGGCCATCAAAATTTTTGAGAGGAGTACATTTTGACTGTGTTTCGAATTTTTAAAAATTCGAAAATTTCCAAGTTTTTTTTAATTTTAGAAAAGTTCCAATCCAGAGAAGAAGAGAAAAACATGGACAAGACCACCGCAAGTGTATTTTTATATAATAAACAATTTTTCTAATTCTACTTTCGCTTGGACTGCTGTTAAGAAGAGGAGAGCAATAAAATGTTTTGGAAGGGAGAGAGGAGTTCATGTCTCATCAACCTTGGGAGAGATGGGCTCCCCAGAACTCCACAGCACCTTAGATCTACCGGTAATGATATACATTATCAGAAGCAGGCAAATCAATTGTTTGATAACATACAATACTCGACAAATCCACTTTTTAGAAGACTGACTCAGACCAGACTAGGATTGCTGACTGGATCGTAACAAGAAAAATACTGAATTCTGTCTCTAGAACAACATAATTGTCACTACAACTGTTTGTAGCCCACATAAAATAAATTCTCTGTAATGATAATAATAAATAAATTCTTTGCAGGCCTAAACACAATATAATGATTTTTAAATGGAATGATCTGCCTCAAATACAAGAAATATCAGTAAAGGTATTTAAAGCAATACATCATTCACAATGAATTAATAATAGGACACCTCAAAAATGATAATCATTTTATTTGAACTCATGGTGGATTTGAACCATTTGCAAAACACAAAAAGTGAAAAGTGACTAGCGATTGAAATTTCAATTGAGATGTTTACGAAATTTCCAATTTTTGAGATGGTGCATTTTGCGTTCTAGAAGGCGACTTACTAAAACAAAAAAAAATCCGAAAATATTTAATGAAAAATATAATTGTAATAAAAATGGCCAACCTCTTCAACTAATTTAACCGACCAACTTATTTGAGATATTACCTTCCGATTTTAATATTATTCGATGGACAATAGATTAATGTAATAAATATTCGACAAATGCAAGGGGCCTATAGAATTCTGTGACCGAGTGAAAAAGTGCTATTGGACATTTCACCAAAATTAACATTCTAAAATCAGATCATTCTGTGAAATTGGTAGGAAGTTAAAAAAAAAAAAAAAAAAAAAAAAAAAACGAGAGATATCTTTGAATGAACTTTGACCTTCAAACAAAGGTTGATCATTTTAATGAAATTTGTTTCATGTTTTTCCATTCTTGTCTACCACTATCTCCGTACAATTTTCTTTCTAAAGAAGATTCTCTACCTGTAAAGGATTATGCCAATTGATTTTTGCGACTCCAAAATCCTAATTCTAAAAATTGAAGCAAAAGCTTTCCGTGGGATTTCAAGATTCATTTTGCAAAAGTTACAAAAACTACTCGTATTTAGGTATGCGATTCAACGGGGCCGTTAAATTTCACCAGTTCATTCCTTGGTAGGCATTTTCCCGTTATTTTCAACATGTGACCTAGGACCTGGGTAATAAAATGATTTTTTTTTTTCTTTCTCCATTACTTACTTTTTTCATTCCGCATTGACTGCAATCGTTGACCAGGAATGGTTTCAGATGAAATTAACGGCTGTAAATTACGGTTATTTCAGCACCTTTAGACATTTCTTGTCCCTGACATCCAATCCGTTATTCTTTCATTTCTTTAACCACAAGCAGGTCACGCTCATTATTTTTTTTTATCCAAAAGACTACTTTGAAATGCAGTTTTATTTTATTTATTTAAATATTAATTGGCATCTTGAAAAAAAAAAAGAAAGAAAAAGAAACAATGAAAATATACTAATTTTAAAGGATGAGACCATTTTGGGCTGATAATTATAATGATGTTTCTATTAGGCACCTTTTCTAATTTTTGAATAATGTTAATAGGTAGCAAAATTTAACTGGAATCTATCATCTACTTCTTTTTTCAGCTCTCTTACTTCACGTATTCGTCAGGATAGTCACAATAATTTTTTTTTTTATTTCTTATGACCAGTAAAGCTAAGATTAAGCGTTATCTAAGAATTAACCAAGTTTAATCTTGATAGGTCTACCTTGGTTCAATCTTAGATAACGCTTAATCTAAGCTTTACTGAGTTAGAGCAACTGGCCCTTAATGATATTTACAACTATATTAAAGAAATACATTTAGTAAATTTGAACATATGGATATAATGACGTGAAAAAACCTGTTGAGAAACTACCCAATGATAGCACTCTAATATGTGGTAGCAATTGTATGTCTAAATTAGGATATCACGCGGCCATCTTCTACAATAAAGTTCAAAATCGGAAGTTAATATCCCAAATATGTTAGTCGATTAAACAGATTGAAGAGGTTGATCATTTTTACTACAAATATTTTTATTATTAAAAATCTTCGATTTTTTTTTTTTCCATTAAGTCGCCTTCCAGCACGAATCGTCATTCAATATCTCAATGTCATACAAAGATAGCAAACAGTTTAAATCGAAAAGATTTTTTTTTTTAAATGAAATAAGCTAATTAATTAAAAATAGATGACAGAATTATAAAATTTGCTTTTTGTAAAAGAAGAAATAATATATTTTTCTCTCTCCATGAAAGCTTCTCTTGTTGACTAACAATAAGTAAATGTTTTGCTCAGTACTTAAAAAAAAAGAAATTATAGAATGTATCATTACCATAAATGTGGATATAACAAGCTGTAATATATGAAACAAGCAACTGGAATAAACCTTAGGAGAATTTCAAATAGGTTGCTGGGAAATGCACTTAGCGGTTTTCCTTTTGCTATCAGCTATTGCGTAGCATGAAGAGGCGTTGTACCAGCCGGGACTTGTTGATCCAGATGCAGGCTGGTTCGCATAAACAATGTCATCACTTGGAGGAATGCACTTGGTCTGCATCGATATGTGCAATGGCCAGCACTTAGCAATGCGTCTGCTTTTGGCCGAGTAATGTAAACAATATGCTGATAGGATCAAAAATCAAAAATATAAATAATTAAGTTTAATCTCTTTTCTCTCTAGTATATAAAAAAGTTTCTTGTGACTTAAATATTTTATATTATTTTAGTACTAATGATGTAGAGAGGGAATTTCATGAGGAAGTGACGAATCTCAATTTCAAACCGTAAAATCTTGATATAATCATTTTTTTTTTTTAATTTAAGTTAATTTCAATTTCAAACCGTAAAATCCTGATATAATATTTTTTTTAAATTTTATTTTATTGAAATTTACAACTGTAAACATAAATACAACTATTAAATCTGCTATAGGAATATATAACATGGAAGTACTTGTGAAGAAGCTACCCATTGGTAACACATCAAAGATTAACTAATTTAAGAGGTCCCTAGGCCATCTTCTTTTCAGACGCCTCGGAGGATTGTCAGGAATTGTATTGAATGAAAGATTACGAACTAGAGGATTGGGGTGACCAAAGAGTTTAGAATTAAAAGAGGAATATCTAGTTCAGGCCAAGTCTTCCAGAAGAGCAATGTTCAGGTCTTTATGGATAATTTTATATGTTACATAATATGGAGCATTTAGGATTTTACGGAGGATTTTGGATTGTAAGGATTGGATACGGAAAGAATTCGATCTTTTTGCAGAGCCCAAAAGCTCAATACCATATGTCCAAATGGTTCTGATGATGGTAGTGTAAATGTGTTTTTTGTAGAATATTGGAAGTTAAGAGCGTTTGTCAAGTGTCGGAATCTATGGACAGTTTCTTGTCTTTAAAATCTAGTATGAGAATTCCAAGTAAGGCGTTTGTCAAAAAGGAGTCCTAATTATTGGTTGGATCTGATATAACTAAAATAAAAGTCATTCAAAAAAGTGTTCGGATCGAAACGGAATACATTTTTATTTTAAAGATTTCGACGCGGACATCTTCCTTTAGAACTACGAGTATATAGGACCTCCGTTTTAAAGCCAAGGAAAGTACCGTTTCCGAGCTAGGTCGTAATTCTTGCCGAAATGGTTGGTGCAATGGTCGATCACCGTGGGAAATACCGCATGTTCAAGTTTTAATTATAATCTTACATGTAATAATAACAAACACATTTGATTCTTTGTTCTAAATTTTATTTTCCTTTGCAAACTTCTCTTCTCAGATTTTTACAAAAATCTTACTTCTCAGATATGGTGAGGTTCGGTATTAGACAAATTACATGGCATGATTAGCCCAAATGATTTTATTTTTATTTTATAAAGCAAGATTTTACCAGGATTTGAAAACGATAATTAAAAAAAAAATCAATTCTGATCAAAACTTGTATCTAGAATTTAAAAAAAAAAATAATAATTTTTATTTCGAGCGATTTTTGATCATAAATGATAAAAAACCATACCCTGATAAATCTGCTCGAACATAATTTTTACAATTAATATTAATAATAATTCTTGATTAAACTTTTTAAAACCAGAAATATATTTTGAGTCTGAAGTAGTAGGTGGAGAATATTGGGGTCAACTATTAGCAACAGAACATCTTTATTTCCGAAATTCATTAGAAATTTCAACGTAAATAAAAAAAAATAAAGAAAAAAAATATGTCAATAGTGCAGATATCGCCCCCACAATTAAAGCGATTTAAGGAATTTGATATTAAAGTTTAATTAATGTTAAAGTTTAAAGTTAATTTAATATTAAAAATTCACAAATGGAGAATTAAAATCAATGCCAGCAAGTCAACTCATGTTAGCTTCTCTCTGAGGAAGATCTAGTGTCCTGCTGTGACAATAGACAATAAGCCAGTTCCCTCAAAAACACATGTACGGTATCCCGGACAAAACTCACCTGGAACATTCACACTAAAATAAAAAAACAAGAAGTGACCAGACGATACAAACAACTGTTATATCTTTTGGACTACAGATCTCCAATAAACTTACTAAACAAGCGACTAATCTACACCACCATACTAAGACCCATATGGACATTCGGGGCAGAACTTTGGGGTTCCGCAAAACACATACACATAAACTACTTCATATGATACTTCGTGAAATCGTCATTGCTCCTTGGTTTATTTCAAATCACACCATACACACAGACATGAACATACCAAAAGTAAAATCCTACATACACAACATTTTATTTTTCTACTCTCAATCATCCAAATCCACTCATTCTATCTCAATTTTCCTCCTTGTTACCTGGTGAGCCTCAACGACGACTAAAAAGGCAGTGGCCTAGAGATCTTCTGCTAACAAGCTAAGAAAATATCAAGAATACAAGATGATAGAATAAACTCCAACACATTTGCTTGATGCGTTACAACACAGTGGCAAATTTTTTATTTTATTTTTTTTTTCTTCTTCAATTTTTCATCCGCACCTGTCATGGTAGTGACAATCAGCAGATTGGTGTAGAAAATGGCATGACAGGCATGACGAAGAATGGAATCCAGCAGCACCTCTTCCCTGGTCTATTTACATCCTAAAATCAGGAAAGGAGATCTCTCATCCAGCTCCTTTTCAGTCGCTTCCTGATGAGCATTTCAGCCGTGGCCATGTCATTGATAAGTCCATTGTGATGTCCGTGTAGTTCAGAATGAAATCGGGAGTAGAGAGTACGTATGTGCTGGTCAATGGTTGGTTGTCTTAGGTCGGTATGTAAAATCTTGTTGTTGGCGTACCAGGGAGCGCAAGTTATTAGTCTTAAAATTTTTGATTGAAAGGATTGTAGTTTTTGTAAGTGAGTCCTTTTTGCTGAACCGTAAATCTGTGAGGCGTATGTCCAAATGGGTTTGAGCAGGTAAGTGTATGTATTTAGTTTTTGTCTAATTTTCAATTTTGATTTAGAAAACAGGGAGTATAATATTTTCAGTCTCTTGTTCAATGTCTTTCTTTTCATTTTGACGTGTGGGCCCCAGGTCATCCTTCTGTCGAATATTAGTCCGAGGTAGCGTATAGTGTCCGTCTGAGGAATTGGATTGTTGCTGATATAAACTGGTGGGCATGTTTCTCGTCGAAGCGTAAATGTTATGTGTTGTGATTTGTTGTGATTTAAGCAAATTTAATGGGAAAATAAATAAAATATTAAAAATGGGTTTTTTAGTGGCTAATTAAAAAAAAAAAATGTTTGCCGATCTCCATATTGAAAACTCTCCAATTCCGATAATTTTCGTAAATAAAATATTTGTAGACCCCGATGAGATGTAGCTATTTACGAAGTTTTAGGCAGATGTTAATAATTTAATAAAAAAGGGTTTAGTTGGCTATACTGTCCTGGTACGAGGCCCAAAGACTATAATATGTGTAAACAGATAAATTGATAATGAATTATTATTATTTCAAATTAAACCAAATAGCAGTATCGGTGCTAATATTTTCTTTGCTGGGCATAAATAGCGGTTAATGGGGAAATAAGGTTAGCCCGCCCCTCTAATTCTCGAGAACATTGCTATTATATTAATCTCGCATATATTTATCAACGCCCTCCATTTTTTTTTCAATTTTTTTTTTTTCAAAAAACTTGAAATGGTATAAAATGGTGGGTTATAAAGGCGACTACCAGGGAGAATTATTCATGAAGTGCAATTATTAGAATTATTAATGACAACTGGGGGTTTAATTTTATTCGATTTGGCTTGGAGTACAATGGAGCCGACCTGGTCGTAAATAATGCGGCCATCGCAGAGCTTCCCACGCGGCGGCCAGTATGCCGCCCTAGGTGAGGACAACCTCAACAATTTCCATAATTTTTACGATGGCAAAAAAAGATCAAATAGCCCTGCCTCCGTCTCACATTGCCTCCTTGTTTTCAATCGGAAGGAGGGAAATATAAACGGATAGGATCAGTATTTCATTCACAAAGGCGTTTCGTTTCCATTTTCCCTTTATTTTATTTATTTACATATATTTTTTTTTAAGGGAGGGGGATTCAGATGAGGGCATTCAATCTGAAAAACCGGAACCGGTACGACTTTTTCGAAATTTACGAGCGTGTAGCAAACACGTTGATATTTAAAAGGATTTGCGTCCTTCACCCGGGCACTTTCTGTCAAAGAACGGATATTTAGTCACGGAAAAATGTTTTGGAAAGTTTTTTTTTTCTTTTTCTCGCGGAGGCGTTTGTCGTTATCTTAAAATTTAATATGTTATTTATTTATCTTTTGGAAACCTACCACATTATAGTGAAAATACTCATTCGCTCATTTCTGCACGATTCAACTATCTATATGGTTGATTTGAACCTTTCATATTGAAGTAGGATGATGAAACTTTCTCCACACCATCAGTTTTGACTATTCCTAAGTCAATTGGAGGACATATATTAATATATATATATAATATAATCTATTAATATTATTATATTATATTAATATATTAATATATTATTATTATATTATATTATATTATTATATTATATTATATTATATTATTATATTAAAAATATTATATTATTATATTATATTACTATATTAATATAGATATAATATATTAATTGGAGGACATAAGTTATCATCAAGCCATAGATTTTTATGCAATTGCATATTTAGTTTGATTGCAGTTTTTAATATTATTACGAATTAGCCGATCAATGTTTATTATATAGCATGTGTCTGCATATTTCTTATTACTTTTAATTAAAACAAATGTTTTTATTTATTCTGTAACATAATACTAAAATTACAAAGAAAATATATATTTTTTTTTTTATTGAGTATTAATACAGTCTGCCACACTGAAGGACATTGGTACTAGGGCTATAATATTCATTCATACAATATGTACATAAGAAAGGAAAATAAATATAAATAACCAAAGCAAGAGAAAAAGGGGGAAAAACATAATATAATATAAAAATATAAAGTAATATATAAGATAAGTAAAATAACAGATTAAAGCCGAATGATAATAAAATAAATGAAAAACATTCGCACCTATGAAACTGTGAAAGAAAATAATAGATTTTTTTTTTATTCTGTTCATTAGACGGTTACCCATTTGGCAAGAGTATAAATATAACTTAAAGTACCAAAAAAAAACCCCGTAAATTGTCTCAAGAACTTCATTGATAAAGTAAGATTCCCATAGATCGATTATTAAAGATCGATTGCTCAGAATAATTTAACCCAAACAGTGCATAATTCCATGGGATTTCGTTATCCCCGGAAAGCTTGGGATCATCAAGAGAACATTGTTTCCTGATCAACATACCTAAATAAGGCGATCTGATCAGCGTCTTTGCACAACTGACAAGTTTTTCCCTTAATCCTTTATCCTCAATATCTTTTCTTCGCCGACTATGGAGAGGCTGGATGTACCCCGGGAGGATTTCCAAAACCCAGAATCATTTTAAGGGTGAACAGAATAAGATTTTTTTTTCTTTAACAGCCGGATTCGTACTCGGAGACGTGATGAGTTCAATAGTTTATGCTGAATAAATATTTCGAATTCTTCATAATATCGAGGCAAGAAAACAATAGGCGTATGATGGGAACATAAAATACAAAAAATAAAACTGTTCTGTAAGTATAGTATTGTAAGTGAAGCATAGTACAATAGGTTTTATCCTTAGCAGCAGTGTGATGTTAAGCTAGTGTTTCAAAGAGAGAAGTGAATTGGTGCCACGATTTCATTCCTTCCATATATAATAATAATAATAATATGCTTTATTTATTCTGGGTTCTCTTAAAATTCCTTAAATTTAAAATAAAAATCCTTTAAAAATGTCCCTTAAAAATAAAATGCAGTGATCTAACTGTAGGCTTTAGAGCCTCAGAGCTAAATAAAAAAAGAATGACAGAATATAAAAATAGAGATAAACAAAAGTTACCTTCTAACTTTAGTCAATTTAGAAAAACAAATGAAAGAAACGTTAAATAATAATAAGTAAAAACGAACTAATAATTTATTTGCATATTTACAAAAACCGTTATTCACGATTTTTTTGTGATTGAATCTATAGGAATATTTAAAGTTGGAGAGAGTATTGGAGCGATGGATGCAGGAAGAAATGGAGTTCCACAGAGATGATAATTGAATAATGAAAGATTTGTAGGTGTGCCATTGTATATAAATCTGAAAACAGATAAAGGGTATTGCGGGAGTAAAAAGATGATGTGAACTGAAAGAGCTCGGAGGCTATCAGAGGAGATCTGGGATGTCTTGTAATCCTGAAGATGAATCGTACAAAGCAATATATCAAACGTTTTAGTTTCGAGGTCTCCAGAGACGCCCCCTCAAACCGTACAACAATCAAATGAAGAAATATTAAGGAAGTGACCAGGAACCTACGGATTTCCAAGGAAATAGCTGACGAAGGTATTTTATATGCTGTAAGTTTAAAAATACAAATAGTCTTGAAGTAGAGTAATACTGTTTCGTCATTAATTGTAATTAATATTTCTCTCCATCAGGATGTTGGGTACTGTCTCAGAAGCTTCGCCTCCAATGCATCTTAGGCTGTACAGGCTATTATAATATTTCAAGCGGCCTCAAGTACTCCATAACATATAGGGGCTGGTCAGGGAGGTTTTATGGTGCTATCAAAATTTTTGAGGTGGGCATATTTTGACGGGTTTTTGATTTTTTTGAGGGGGTGGTTAGGGGTGGTGAGGAGGGCGCATTTTAACAGGGTTATGAATTTCCGAAATGAAAAGTTTAAGAAAAACGGAAAAGGGGAAAGCATGGAACGGACTACAGCGTAATTGTATATGATCTACGATTTTTCTAGTTCTACTTTTCTTTGCTTTGTTTTTAAGAAATTTTTTTGCAAAAAAATACCTTGGGAGAGGAGGGGGAATGGTAGGTTCTTGCGCCATCAATCTTGAGTACTAGTTACCGACGTTTATATGTTCGGAAATTTTCATGTCCCGTGAGAATCTGTGAAATACAATAGTTTGGAAGGACCAAATTCACTTCTAGTCGCAATCCTACGGTAAAATCGTTAACTACCACCTCCAAGGATCCTCTTCCAGTTCCTGCGATCATTCTCTTTTACTCTTATATTATCTCGTACTATCTAGTTTTAAAAAAGTAGTTCTTTCCCACCAGAAGGTCTAGTGGTATTCCACCTACTAAGATCTCCACCACTCCCACCAGACACTCTCCTATATCGGGGAGGGAGTCCTTACCTTAGGATACCCACAATCACTTCTTTATAAATGGTCATATTTGCTAGGTGTCTGAGGCCTTCAATAAGACTGATTCCGAAAATAAACAAATACGAATAATTAATTTAATTGTAGCAAACATTTAAATACGTGTTAAGAATAAACACGAGAAATCGATTAATGATGTTATAACAACGTTGGTTTGTTGTTATAACTATTGTTAAATCCGACAGAATTAGCAGGTCTTGTAAAAAAAAAAAAAAAAAAAAAAAAAAAAAAAAAAAAAAAAAAAAAAAAAAACAGTTTTTTTTTAATAGATTGAACTATTTTAAAATAATGTGACCTAAAAATCTCTTTCAGAAATACAACTTAGGTCTTGGTAAATCTTGTTGTTTGATGGTTGAAGCATTATTATTTTCATTGAATATTTCAGTAGTCGGGTTTTCTAATTGAAATTTGAGTAGGCATTTTCAAAATATAGCGAATATCCCATATAGTTTACTCCTTATCATACCTGCTATTTTTTAGACCCTTTTAAATTATTGTACATTTTTTTTTAAATTATTTAAAAAAAAAGATAATTTAAAAAATAAAGAAATACCAATAAAATTTTAGATTAATATCCAACGTATTGCGTTTGCAACAGAACTTGAGACAGTACTCGGAGGGTGATGGCACCCTCTTCTTTATCATGCACGAAAGGACCTTGGTGTGAAGGATTAGGGAGGTGAGCGACCCTGCTCGCGACAGCTTCGGGGATCGAACTGATACAGCTACGTCGTAAAAATTCATAAGATACCCTTGAGGCGGTTATTGGCACATGGAGTCGAAAGTGGAAATGGGTGACTTTCAAGAGAGCTTCATATCATGATCAGTTAGTTCATCAGGAATAGGATTTCTGCCTTGTGTTTCATGTAGATCATAGGAACGATGGAATCTAGCCAATAAGATATACTTGTCTTTTCTTCGACAGAAGGAGTTCCGAACTCGAAGGGGAGAACAAGCTGATGAAGTGGCTTTGTTCCAGGATGTATCGGTGGCAATGGGTAGTGCACCAGTTGCTGACCTCAAGGATACGGTAGTTGGCTGGGAAAAAACGGCAAATGTGAGTATAAAAGTAAAAAAGGACAGAGAGAGGGACGATATATTATATAGGACAGTTAAATAGGGCGAGCTAAGTCGATATATCCCAGGGAGGACAGGATATACAAGGGCCGCACCCGAGACAACTCCTCCCCGGCTGCCAATGGCCCTGTTCTCTGTCCCAGCCACTTATTTATTGCGCCCCCTCCCGTTTTGTTTAATTTACCGATTAGGTTCTGCCCCACCTGCACTCCAGGTGCATTCCGCTCCTTGAGCACTCTCCTTTTCGACACCCGCAATGCCAACTTGATCTGCCCGTCCGTCGTTGCTCAACATAACCACCCTATTGTAAAATAACTAACCGCCCATAGAATACTAGATAGGACAATATTGGTAATCAATGCATGCACACAATGAGGATTCGTTTTTGGCGTTTTAGGAGCAAATAACTGATGACGGTTTTCGAGTTTATTTATTTATGTTTTATCTTAAAAAGACCTTTATAAGTATTAATACATTTATTAAAAAATAAATCAATAAGTAAACAAATAATTAAAATAATAAAAAAATAAATATAATAAAAAGTCGATATAAAATCTATTACTAAAATTCAGGGAAAAAAAATCAGATTGGTTGTGTTAGCCCCATATTTTTAATGAGTTCAATAGTGCTATTGATACTTTGTTCTTTATCCTTAAGGGCCTAAGAGAGCTGACGACCACATCTTTCCATATTTTTCTTGAATCGAGGTCACTCCAAGATATGATTTACTGTGAAATTCAGTTAACAGAGCTTACACTGAGGAGCCATCAGGTAGCATGAGGTCAACCGGCAATGTTCAATTCTGAACACAGGCGGATCTACGGAGGGGGGCTTTCGGACTGAAGCCCCTTCCCAAAATTGTAAAATATAACCATGTTTTATGAAAAAATTATCTCTAAAAGTATTATTGTTCTTCTAATTACATTTAATAGAACCTACAGAATCACTTAAACACCATTTCATATAGGTACTTAGTTTCTTTCTTTCTTCTGAAGTAATTATCCTAATATATACATACAAAAAAAATCATTCAGGTTGAAGCTCCCCTCCCCCAAAATTAAATCCTGGATTCGTTAGTGATTCTGAGGGGTGTGAAGACTACCTCCTCTCTTCTACATACGTAGAGGATAAGGCCCAGCAACTAAATTGATTATTATTGAAGGAACTTAGTCGACTGTTCTACATATCATTGGTGATAAATAGTCAGTAAAGCAGTCAATTTAAGATTTGTATTGTTGTTGCCAATGTTTCAACCCAAGCAGTTTTCCATTACTGGTAATATAAAAAAATGGTTCAGTGGAGCCCCATAGCTCAACTCCGTAAGTCCAAATAGGTCTTATTATAGTCAAGTATATGAGTCTTTTGTAATTAATTGGAAGTTTAAAGCTTTATATGCCCTGACGATGGTCCACATGCTCTGGTTGAAACGTCAGCAACAACAATAAAAATCCTAAAATGATTCTGTCCGAACTATTTATCACCCATAAATTGATTATTCTTAGTTTATTATTTTTTTAACGTATGGGTTTGTTTCCATTTACTTAAAATCTATATGTTTAGTGGTTGAATTTTTTTTGTTTTTTTCATGACCCAAGTTTTATATATAGTTTTGTTTCTTGCATATGTTTAAGATGTTCTTTGTGCTGTATCTTAGATACATTTTAAGGTCTTGCTGGATTTTTCTTAATTTTGGGTTGAAATGAATCTGATGGTGAGATATAAGATGGCATGGGGATTCATTATCAACGAGAAGTATAATGATCAGTAATATCAGAAACGTCTCTATCAATCTATTTTTATTTTATATTTTTATATTGGTCCATATTATGAAACAGATTTTATGGAGTTCCAACTCTTGATATAATTAATTTAGAGCATTTTGTTTAATTATCACAAATTACTGCGCATTACCATATTTTGTGAACTGTCCTATTTCATAATAATTAATTTAGTTTTTATATTAAATTACATTATGTTCTTCTCTTACATGTTTTATTATTTTCCAAAGTTTCGAGGATTCTTTCCTAAGACAATTAAATTATTTGTAACATTTACTTATTAACATCATAAAATGGCTAAATATGTATGTTCTGCTTTCCGTTATCGTTCCGTATATATGTATTTCTTCTTACCCTATAGGACTATTGTTCGTTTGATTGTAAGTTTAATAGAGATAACCATTTAATAACCAGGACATCAACGCCCGTTGGTTAATTTTGATTTGATTGGAATCCATTGGTTACCGAACCTAGCCAGAGACATTCCAAGATACAAAGGAGCCGGCCAGCCACAGTCCAAAAGGCGTTCAAGTCCCTCTCGGCAAATGGTAGCTTTTTCTATATTTGGGATATGAAGATTAATCAGAAGGTATTAATAAAAACCATCTAAACCACCTAACCATATAAAGTACATAAGTACATTCCACTTATGTTTACAATTATAAAAACATTTGAAAGTCCAAATACTCTTTGATTGCTCTGTGGGACTATAACACTCTAATGCACAGAGATCCAAGATACCCGCCACAGGCCAGAACTAGCAGGGATCATGTTAGTATAATATTTGTAGTACTTTTCTTTCTAGCTTTAAAAAAGCTGATAAATTAGAAAATTAATTCATGATGGAACTTTATATTTGAACTATTTCGGTACATTATACCTTTGTACAAATGATTATTAATTTTTATTTAAATTAAATAATGCTCTCTAGTTTAAAAAATAAACGAATTGATAGTCAAACCTTAAACAAATGTTGAAATTATTTTTAACAAGAAAAAATTCCAACCCATTTCAAAATGATAATAACAACCGAATATCCACGACTAAAGACTGCATTATTTTATGAGGATTTTTCCAAACTTTAATATCTTTTCTACTCTTGCTTATCAAGCAGCTGTCATAGTTTCTCAACTCCTTTTTAATTTATGCTAACGTTCTCCTATTCAATATGTTTTCTTTTTTTTATGGAATATTAACTCATAAGAAGTGTACTAACGGTAGATGATGTTAAAGGAGTTCCTATGATAACATCAGGGAAGGTAACTATTGTTCAAGAACGGTGGATGATGCGTGTACAGCCCCTGGCTAGTGAGAGCGTTCAACTCACCCAGCTATCTACCACTCCAGGATGGTACAACTTCTCTTCCAACTTCTCTTCCAGGATGGATAAAGCTTTGATATATATATCAAATATATCAATTATATCAACATATATTTATTTCAGTGAAGAAAAAAAAACATAATGTTGTATAACCAAATCAACACACTTCTTACAAACTCACTTCCCTTTAAACGTTTAGGAATGTAAATTTATCATGTTGCGATCCGATTCAAGAAAGGGCGACGTGTCAGGAATTTGACAAATGATGATGATGATTTGATATACAGTCCTAGAAATAGATAGTCATCTAGTCAGTGATTTATCAGACACGGGCAAAGGTTAAGACTAGAAATCATAGGCCTGTGACCGTAAGGAAAATATATACAATATTTGTATCTAAGTGAAATATTGTATTTACAAAGCATCACTTAGCGATGGAAATCATCCAGTTCTCTATCCTACCTGCTGTTTAACCTTCTAAATGACGTCATCCTAACATCTGATCCTCATTCAATGCCCAAGGCGAAATCGATACAATCTTTATAGGCCCGATCCTTTCGCCAGATTATCATAAATAATCGAACAATTTTTTTTTATTTTTTAAACATAATTTACTAACATAAAAAGTTGATCTAGAGAGTAAGTTTACCGGGCAGACTCCTCAACAGAGAAGTGCTCAGAGCTGAAAGATCTCACCAAAATCGAACGATGAAAATAATAATAAATCAGTAGGTATTATCATTAAAATAAAATTTAAACCAATGAATATAGAAAATTGAACACAATTGCTACATACGCCTCACAGATTTACGGTTCAGCGAAAAAGACTTACTTTACATAAACTACAATCTTTTCAATCCAAAATTTTAAGAATGATAACAGCAGTTCTCTGATACGTAAACAACAGAACTTTACATACCGACTTAAGACAATCAACTATCGACCAACACATACATACTCCCAAAAACGGTTTATAAGTCTTTACCAAAAATTAATTCCTTAGAAATGAGGAACAATAACAACAGAAGAAAACGTGACAATCAGGTTTAATGGACTCTTAAGAAAACATTTTGACACTACTGTAGAAGTGCCACCCTACTCTGATGGGTGCGCTAGATCTATGATCGCACCGTAAATGTAATACCCAGTAGCCTAGTTCCAGGATGTAGGTAGGATTTTTGGTGCTGAGGACTTGGTAAAGGAAAACGACAAGGAGGAATTGTCGTCGGGAAGTGGAATAAAGCCACTTCTACTCGGTGTACCAGAATGAAACATAAGAACGGCTGGGGATCCCGAAGATGTATTTTATGAAACAGTTCATGAGTTTCTTCAGTCTCATTTCTAGTCTGGCAGATAGCCCTTCGAAGTGGAGGAATATAAGGGAAGTTACAAAGAGCTGACTGGTTTTTAGAGGAATACAATCACGGAATCTTAGTATTTGTTTTAGGACAGTTATGATTTTTCGGGTAATCCGGGAGATATTGTTATTCCAGGAGAGGTTCTGATCAAAGGTTACTCCTAGGTTTTTGACTGTATCGCAAACCACGAGATCTTGGTCCACTGGTCAAAGTGGCGTGACACTTGTATAGTGGTACCAACATTTTTCACTGATCTCTATATTTCTTCAAGAATCTATTTATGAATACTTTTCTGTTTCCATTTTTTCATCGTATTTTTATTCCATTCCATATATTTCAACATTCGTATTTTTTAGTTTTTTTCCTTACCCTCTCTAAGAAATTTTAATCAACTACTGTATATATATACAATTATATATATTATATATATATGGGATAGGGATTGGTTTATACCTTTTCTTATCCTGGGGTATTTTAAGGTAGGACAGGATGAGTGTGCTGAAGGCACTTTTATTTTTTTATTTTATTTTTTTTCTTATCCCCAGTTTCATACATGTTTCGTTTTTTTCATATGGTTAACATGTTCCTTGTACTGTACCTTAGATACATTTTAAGGTCTTGCTGAGCCTTTCTTAGTTCTGTTTATCTTTATTTCTGGACTTTCAATCTGGGTGATGGGGCTCACCTCTATCTTGATAATTACACTTTTATTTTTATTTTTATTTATTTTTTTTTATTTATTTTTTTTTTATTTTATTTTATTTATTTTTTTCTTACCCTCCAAAATGTTTATTGAAACAATTACATATATAGTATACAATTATACAATATATACATGCAATAAATTCCTTCCACTGCCCGAGGGCATTACACTTTTATTGAATTTGGCTATCTCTGTAATAATATTAATGATAAGCTGTTCTATGGGAATGTGGCTCCAATATATTGCTTGTTGGATATTTTACGATGAATCTTTTTATATGTTCCAGAGAATCTAAGAAACTTTAATAAACTACGCAGTAAGAGATCATAGAAAACATTAGGAACTGTGTGTGATGTTGGAAGGTTCCTAGAAGGACGGATCTAAGATGATTGATTGCACACATCCAGTCCGCCTGGCCTACTAAAGAACCTGAATCATTAGTAGTTCGGTTAGGACACGTGTAAGTACAGTAGAATGGAGGACCACGCTGAATCCATAGATACCTCGAATCCATAGAATTATAATAGATAAATATTGAGATCAACGTAGCATCCCAGATTATACCGAACTTTGGTTCCTAAAATGCCTAAGCTATATAAAATTAACTGAAAAAATAATTTAATTTTGTAACAGGTTCCTTAGAAATAATTACTATGATTTTAGGTACATTTGTCTATCGAATTTTTTTAAAACAATTTTGGATAGTGAAAATGAAACAATATGTGATACATTTGACTGTTTTAGGAAAACACTTAATTTTTTTTTTGTTTAATATAAAAAAATATTATACTCCTAATCTAAAAGACTATTCAGAGAATAACAGCCAAGTACGACAAACATCAACATGTCATTCTGAAATTATAGTAGGAAAATATAAAGGGAAAAACCAGGGAAATGATCGGGCTCCGGTATGAATGATAGAAAAAGGAAAACAACAAGAGATGAAGTTCCTGTTCGAGGATGCAATTGTCGGAGCTTGATTACTGGTACTGAAGCCCCAGCAATCACACTTGCATGCTGAGGGTATCTTCAGAGGAAACATTTGACAAAATTACTGGCAAGCTGAAGAAAGAAATGAAATACTTCTAAAACTGAATGATGTGCAATAAGATCAAAGGCCTCTGATAATCGGTGAAAATAATTTCATTGTAAAAAACTATTATTTTTTTTATTAAGTGCCTCTGAAAAGTTAATAATGCAGATTGGATAGTTCCTCTTACGTCATACCGCATTCTTCAAACAACATCACAGTTTATTTTGTTAACGTCATTTTTGCATAGCTTGGCTTCCCAAGTTTTTATTTCATTCCGAACAATCATCACCATTGTCTCCATAACCAGCCAACACTTAAAAAAACTGAAATTCCTGTTAGAGCTTTCATAATTAAAACTAAATTGATATTTTCTTTCATTTCTCTCCCAAAGGACTACAACGGAATGGTGTTTATTATTTTAATGAAGTACAAATAAAAGCCTACTACTATTGTTAAAAACAAATCTATTGTTTTTATTAAACAATTATTTTTTAATAAAAAATCATTTACTAAACAAATTTATTTATTTGTTTGCCTCTACCGGCTAGGGTCATTGGCAATCCTCAACTCACTCACACTTCTCATATCCTACTCACTCTAGGCAGCGATATTTGTTGGACTATAACTTATAGGACCAGTTGAGTCTCAATGATCAATTTCTTATCACACATTCTTATCGTTATGAGGTATAAACTGTATCTATTTCATAATCTTTCACTTTGTGATATATAACATCAAAAATCGCCATAAATGACTTTTCGGTTTTTTTTTAATTTCTTTATTGAGTATTATTGAGTGAGGTAGGATGACATTCACACTATATGTACAAAAAAACAAAATAAATAGAACAAAATAATAATCAAAAGTATATACAATAGATAATAAAATTAAATCACCTAAAAAATAAGAAAATTAAAACTAAGAAAAAAAAAACACATGCATACCTATATACAATCAGGCGAGGGAACTCCAGGAGAACCCTGCGCTACTTTCTCAACCGCGTCACTGGCACTAAAGCCAGCGGGGACTGGTCGAGAGCACTTTAGCCACATACACTCATGTCTTGAGTGAAGAATCTGGCCATTGCCAGAACTCCAATTTATACAATCTACAAAAGGTCGCGAGGCCACTGCCGTTTCAACCTTCTTGGAGGATTATAGGGATGGGAGGTGCTTGATAGGGATTGTGCAAGAGGATTTGGGTGGTACGTAAGGTTCTGGTGAAATTTGGAGAATTTTTCTGGGATAAGGTCTAGAACAAATGGGATGTTGAGGTCATGATGTAGGGTTTTGTTGGTTACATAGAAAGGAGCATCGACTATTGTTCGAAGGACTTTTGACTGGAAGGATTGTATGCGCTTGATGTTAGAAAATCTTGCTGATCCCCACAGTTCTAGTCCGTAATCGGGTTTTAAAATAGAAAATAATTTTAACGACAGTTTTATACAATTTGTGATGGATCCAATAAGCCATGATTAAACAACTTGAAACGAGGATTTTCAATTATTAGTCCGTGGTACAGACCCTTTTTTATCGAATTATTAACATCCACTATAAACTTCGTAAATAGTTTCATCTCATCGTAACCTGCAGCTATTTTATTTACAAAAACTCTTGGAACTGGGGCGTTTTCAATCTGGAGGGGAGCAAACTCTGTCTATTTAATTAAGTACTAAAAACTGGTAAATACCCATTTGCTACTAGCATCGTAAGATAATTTGTTCACAAAATCGATAAAAAATGTGGCCTATAGAACCTCGTTATTTTGGATTTAGGGGTGTAGATCACGCTCAATATTTTTTAAGGCTACCTTTTTTATCGATGTTGTAATCAAATTATCTTACGATTCAAGTAGAAAGCAAATGGGTTTGTACGAGTTTTAGGTACTTGATTAAATAGACAAAGTTTGTCCCCCTCCAGATTGAAATAGCCCCAACTCCAAGAGTTTTCATAAATAAAATAGTTGTAGGTTATGATGAGATGAAACTATTTACGAAGTTTCAGGCGGATGTTAATAATTCGATAAAAACGGGTCTGTACCACGGACTATATATATTATGCTTTCTTGGTTACGAGTCTAGTTCCCTAGTTGATTTTTTAATTTTCACTTAAAAATAAACAATACAGGTACATATATCATATTATAAGATATATAGCACGGGTAAATATCGCGATTCTAGAATATTTCGTATCCAGGATTCCAGTCCTTGTTTTTGGGTACGTAAATAGTAAAGTTCAAAACTGAAAATACTTATTTAAAGTAGTTAGTTATTGGCTCTAAGATGTTTAACGAAACTTGAAACGGCTCTAACAACATTTAAGAAGCCTCCTGTAAATGTAGAATCTAATAGTCTTTAGTATAAGCTAGGAGTTATCCACACCTTAACAGCCTGAGACAATTCCCGAATTTATAGAATCGACTACTCTGAAGTATCTTTCATTTTGTTTACCTCAAATAATTAAACTTGTCATTGATATTAGTAAGAAAAAGATGGATACATTTAAACTATGATGAATTTGATAATTAAGTAAAGAAGAAACAATTCCATACTAAATACTAGTGGCAATATAGACGTTAACTGCAAACCTGCAGACTGATGGATAATTCCCAGGGTGTCCAGAATAATCTTCTCGACCAAAATTAAAATAACGCTAATATCAACAACTGAATCTTCTGGAAAGACACTTTTTTCTTTTCGTAATTATTCCGCCATATCAAACCCCGAGACAACTCACAGAGATCTATCTTCGAAGATGTCACGGGATTTATTTTTTAAGGATCCACTTCCTCTTATATGTCATTCTTATTCCTTTTAATTTAACCTAACTAATCGATAAGGTCATTGCTCTCAAATCGCACTGTCATATCCAAGACCAATGCTGTCCTTCTGGTCCTACGGAATAGAAGGATATCAGCATATCTCCTGGATCCATCAGTGTCAATGCAATAAACCCCTACTAAGCAGGTGAGATCCTTTTCTAGAAGCGGCCTCATCAACTGACACTTGACCGATGGTACCAACTTTTTATTGGAGGGAATTGTTGGGGAATATTCCCATCACATGAGCTTATGTTTTAGACTTTTTGATTCACTTACGATATAGGAGCCCAAAACTTCTCTTGCCTCCCGCTGGGTACATAGCTAATATTATTTTTAGGGTCCTTGTAAAGCATTTATTGACCTTCATAGTCTCTTCGGAATGACGAACATGGACGCCTCGCTAACTGTAGTAAGCCCATTCTTTAAAACAGATCTCTCGTAGAGCTACGACACTTATTCAGTACATTCCACTATTTTTACACTGGAACTCCGATAACTCTTTCGTGCGTATAATATTATCGTGGAGGTGTTCGTTGGAAGGTCTTGTACACCTATGGATATTCGCATCAATTCCCACTTATACCGTAGGACATATCAATGTTATGGATGCAGTCAACTGAGGAAAGTAAAGATCCGAAAATAGATATTGTTTAAAAACGTTGATCTTTTCCCGCATTGCCAAGCTTTTCAACTTAGTTACCGCCTCCTCATTAATTTTTTTGTTAGTTCTAATCCTCCTAGCCAGTTGGGCAATTTCATTATACATTACATTATAATTATATCTAATTAGCATACTGTCATCTGCTTATTTAAAATACAATCAGATTAAACAGCAATATTGGAAGACCTTGAGTGCCAATAAAACACTCATTGCTTTATCAATTTTAATCAATGCATAGGGCAATAATTCAAAACGGACACTACAAGAGGTACATTGTGACTGTAAGTAGGCAGCAGATAAGAGAACCTGAGATAAGGTGTTTGTCAGAGTTAGATTTATCTCGGCGCCTGCGTCGTAACTCACCGCCGTTGTCTTCCCCCCCACCACTCCTTTCCCAAATAAATTAAAATAACATTATCATTATACCAGATTGAATGCAATACTGGTTCGATTCATTAAAGGCAGAAGAGAAAGATATGACAGAGGTATATCTTTGTTTTAAGAACAATACCACAAATAATGTTTAGATGCACTATACATTATTTTATCTAGTAAATAGCAGTTATTACTTCGAAACAGGTTGTATAAAATATCTGCCGTATAAAGTTTCCCAAGTAAATAATAATAATAATAATATATTTTTTAAATTAAAGATTTTCTTGTTCAAAATTGCAAAAATTTAAAAAATAATAATAATATCAGGAACTTGCTATAAAACTACAGAAATTGTATCATTTGGAAAGCTTCACCACCACTTCAATTATAATATCCACTAATTGGCTACTATAATACCAAGTCAAGAGTAGATGGTTTAAAATTATCTATTGATGTGCTAAGAATGGCTCCATCCAATAGTGTTCCAGTTAAATATCTATTAAATACATGGAAAATATCCAGCTTACATAACCATGTTATAATTATTTTTTTATATTTTTTTTTTTGTTATTTTAAATTTGCCACTGCGTTGGAACGCATCAAGCAAATGTATTGCCGTTAATTATATCTTCTTGAATTCCTGATATTTTCTTAAATTTTCAGCAGATCTCTAGGCCACTGCCTTTTTAATCGTCTTTGTGGCTCACCAGGTAACAAGGAGGAAGATAGAGATAGAACGAGTGGATTTGGATGAAGGTTATAATTAGAAATAATTATATCTTCCGATTCTTTTATATTGTTTATATCAGTATCTTGTTCTAGATTAGGATGTGAGACTGTTAACTTTCTTATGTTATATTTTATAAATGTAAAAAAAAAAAAAGTCTGTTAACTATTGAAAATTGACTATATGGAAGTCAACAATAAAAATGAAAAGAATTTCTTTCTTAATCGCTTGCATTGAAAGGAATTACATAAAACTACAACCCTATGCTAAGAAATCCTACGATTCAAGAAAAGAATCCTCGCCAAATCGAGACAAAAACATACAGGAATGAAAATAATAGCCACGCAACATGATCGGTTAAAGGAAAAACATTGCGAGAGAAAAAAAAATCCATTACGTTGCCTCAAATAAGACAAAAAATCTTACCCTGTTAACCTCCCTCCACCTTTAAGTGGCTGAGTTTCAAGAAAAAGCTCACTAAAGAACGCAGATTCATTCAGCTAGAAGAAAATGTATAGATTTCTTAAAGACTTTCCTGTAATTGAACTGTTTTTCTGGAGGAATACTCTATTGAGAAGATGAGGTCCCTTTGGAGTAAGGACGCCGCCCTATTTGCTAAGATGTTTCTTCATCTTGCTAACATACCACAACATACCGATATGTAATTGGTACCACGGTCACTAACCCCTCATTACATTCTCTTCAAAACTGTCAATTTTCTTGTTGGCGAGAGGTTAATTGGTTTTTCTTTTTTTTGCTTCTCCCTTTGGTCTATTCTGATGCAACCCAGTGCGTACATTATTGCTGAAGTTGGATGGTGGCCTTGGTTGCAAGACGTACAGGTGGATTAGTTCTCAAGAAGAGTCGCATGCTTCAATCGTCATCTCCAATACTCCGTTTAATTTCGTACAAAAGCTATGTGATCTTATTTAAATTTACAGTAGCATTTTATATATTGAGAAAGGTGCAAGGCACTCTGAATTATGAAAATAAAAGTTGTATAAAAATAATTTTAATTTCAAAAAATACAATATAAACAAAAACTATAGTCTATGTAATTGCAGTAAATAATTTATTTCAACATTGATTATAAGATCCATTGAACATATATTGAACGATTTTTGCTAATTCATGTTCCAATATTATCACTAAAATGTCCTTAAAGTTTCACTCTTCTCTTTACGTCGAAAACTACATTTAATTCTTTTTCATTGCTATTTGAAAATGTCTTCCTTTTATTTTATTATTAAAAAAACACTTTATTCAGAAATATTACAATTTGTCACAGTTAAGGACACTTATAATAGAGTTCAGAGATTGCATTCATACCGTATATACAAAAATATAAATAAATAAAGTAATAACAAAAGAATAAGAAGAAAGAACAAAAGAGTAAAGAAAAAAAAATAATATATATACACATAAGTAAATAAAAATAGAAATAAAAGTAAAACAAACACCTTATATAAAACATACATTATTTACAATTTGCCAGGTGATCTCCGAACCAATCCTTTCCCCTCCACATGTGGAGGGGAAAGGGAGGCTTAGGAGATCCCTACGCTTCTCCCTCAGCCACTTCACTGGTATTTTAAACCAGCGGAGGATGAGTAAGAGCGCTACAGCCACAGACACTCATGACTTGAGTGGAGAATCTGGCCATTGCTTTTCCTTTTATTAAAATCAAATCATTTATAACATTAAAATCGTTCTTATGGCGAGCTAAAAATCCGAAATTTTTTAATCCATTACCATAACCAGTAAAGACTTCCTCGAAATGATGGAATAAATAAGACATTTTTAATTAAAGGAAGAATTTTTCTTCACGAAAAAACCTAAGTTTTGTTGTCTAATCCTTCTTTGTCAAAGAATAATGAAAAACTAACTGTTAAATGTGGGTCAGGAAAGTGAAGGACATACGCTGAGTGTGAAAGAGGGGTTTAAGGACAGTTTAATGATAACACAGAAGCAGCATCAATCGGAAAAATCAACACACAACTTTCATTTACCGCTCTACTTTGAATAGAAATTATTTTCTGACAATGTTGGGCTATTATAAAATTTGTGCATTTTAAACGGAGCTAAAGCTTAAATCTTACATACAACAAATCATTAGGGCCATAACAATTACAAAAAGTCTATTTACTATTTACGGTAGGCAATAAAAATCTAGTTATTCCATCTGCTTTCATAAACCAAATAACATCAGTCTCTGACCCTTTCAGTTCGACAGAATGACATTTTTGTGTAATGTCATTTTAGTGATATTTCTAGTTGGAGAAGTTATATCTATACAGATAGTGAGTAAATTTATTCCAGAGTAGGTGATTGCAGTGTTCAAATATAGAACTGTGAATAAAGGTATAAATTTTGCCAATAGAAACATCACTAAAGTTAATAATAAAGAATGTTGAAATTGGAGTTTGTCATTCTGTCAACCAAAATACTCATATATGCCTAGGGAGAGTTGAGAGTACATCTGAATATTTAATCTATAAATGATTATGGATTGTAGGACTATTAGTTATTAAACTGTTATTTACCATTTTAAAGTTTACTAAAATGAAAATACGAGATTTTCATTCTCTGCTATAAATAGGTCAATTATCACACTAACCGTAAGTGGATAATGTTGGGATTTCACAAAGGGATAATTCATCCAATTATTCACTAATTTAAAGAGGCAACGACAAAAATGAACAATAAGAGAAAAAATGGAAGTACAAAAAAATTAGAAAGAAATAGTGAAAATTTTCTTTATTGAAAATTAGAGCCAATTACTTTCAAACTCGATTAAATCCATTTTAGTTTGCTAAAATATTTTTATTTTATTTTTTTAGTAAATAATTTCCAGCTCACTACGTCAGCTAGTAAAGCCGAAGCAAAAAATTCAGTATAAAAATGGATTAAAATTCAATGGGTTAGTTAAATAAACTATGGTACAGTTATAAGTTTTTAGTTTCTTCTATAAAATGTTGTAAAATAGATTAACCATGTTTTGGAACTTCGCCTCTTTATTTATTTATTTAGAAGCTATACCGAAAAGAATATTGCAAACGGAAATACATGGATGGAAAATACAATAGATATAAGAAGAGGCAGTACACTCCACGGTGCCCAGAATGGGATTAGATTTAAATATGATTTAAAATAAAACTTTTAAAAAAATATATAAGTGCCACAATTGTTCAGTCTTAATTTTTTGAGAAAACAAATTTAAGGAGTTGGTATTTTTGTTGAGCACCATATTTTTGAGGGGTTTCAATTTGGAACAATTTTCAAATCAAGGACAAAAATGGACAGACCACAACAATAAATTATAAAGAAGCTACAATTTTTATAATTCTATTTGCATCGATATAGTTTTTATGAATAGAAGAGCAGTTCAATTTCTTTCTTTTTTTCACCATTTGTCCTAAACCTTTTTAAAAATTTACCGAATTCCATCAAAACCTTACATATCATCCAAATCCAATTGCACAATCCCTCTCTAGGTCTACTCATCCCTACAATCCTCCTCGAAGGTTGTAGCGGCAGTGACCCAGAAACCTGTTGTAAGAATATATTGGAGTTCTGGCAATGGTCAGATCCAACACTCAAGCCATGTATGTATGTCTGATTATAGGGTCTCCGCTCAGCCTACATTGGTAACACCAGTGATGTGGCTGAGTGAAAGACGACGGGATCTCCTAGAGTCCTGCCTTTCCCTCCACGAGTGAGGAGAAAGGCTTGCCTCGGAGACCTTGAGTGAATGAATATTGTTTAAAAGCATGTGTGTATTTAAGTAGTTTTTTTATTAGATTAGTTTATTTTTGTTTAGTTTAGTTTCTTTTAGTTTTATTTTAGTATTATTTTATTGCTGTTTATTTATTTTTATTTATTGTGCATAGTATGAATGAGCTAATCTTTATCACTATTACTATTGTCCTTAGTGACAGATTGTAACATATCTCAATACAGAAATATCATTAAAAAAAAAATTATAGGAGAAGAGTTCCGTAAAGTAAACCAATTAATTAATTAACTAAAAATAAGAAAAATTAACAGGATTTGAAGGTGGTAATAGTAACCTAAATGTATGCATTATGTTTCCTCATTGACTTGGTAGAGATAAATCTTAGTAACATCATCAATCTATAAACATCTATAAATAAATGACATAGACGTCAAGCAGACCTTTTACGTCTAGAAGCAGAGTCATCAAACCATAATGAAATACTACAAGGTCAGCTGAAAATTACAATCATCGAGATTAGGTATGTTACGCTAGTGTGTTATCATGAACTCCAAATGCTTTGAGAATTGACTGAGTTGGACCACCCATTTTAAAATAGCTGTTTCAAGAGTGACATACGTAATTGGAATTTCAAACGTAACACAATCCACTAAGCTGTGACGCTACTACGGCTTATTTCTGAACGAATGAATCCTAATGAAATTTTTATCCTCAACATTAATTTTGTCCTGAATAACGTCTATGAATTTGCTATCGCAATGTAGATAATCTGAAAATCTTAAAAAAAAAAAATCCAGCAATACAATTTAATATTGAAACTCCGAATATACTTATTTAGTGTTATTCCGAATATATGGCTAAATTTAATTTAATCTCGGTAGCAACGAAGCAAAGCATCTCTGTGCTTCTTGACGTCTGCGACCCATAACGCGCAATGAATGAGAGCGCCCCGCGATTACCTTCCACCTTAACATCCATTTGGTTTACCTATCGAAATTGTAATTTTTGATGGTGTGGAGAAAAATACTGGTTTGAAAAGGTTATTAATTAAGGTGTGAATATCCTACCTACTCAGCGCATCCCTCAAGCTGAGCACAAGTACGAACTTGTGAAATTATACGAACAGATGCTCACGAACATGAACGCGTGAAGAACGCAACTATCCATCTCTCGTCGATTTGTTCAATCGATGGTTTACTGATCACATCTGGATAGTAGCATGACTATTCTTTTTTCTCTTCCGCATGAAGTTATTGTTTTTTCAAAATAATTGCAACAAAATGAACTAAAAGACAACATTTCTGTCACATCAACAACTTTTTTTTTTAATCTTTATATCTTCACCCACACCTGTCATAATAAGCAGCGACAATTAGCGGGTCTGCTGTCGGTAAGAGTACAGGTAGTGCTTTGATCGGATTGAGGGAGAATGAGTGCCCAGCGACATCCCTTCCTATCTTGAAGTTAGCATATTTTTAAGCGCGGAAATCCCTGATTCTTATATGCCTCCCAACTGTGTTTTCGGGTATGTTAAATGTAGCCACACTTCGTATAACTGAGTTAGTATGTCCATGTAAGTTATCGTGAAATCATTTATAGTGTGTCCGTATGTGGTCGTTAACTGTTGAAGGTCTTTATGTAAAGCAATGTTTGTGACGAACCATGGAACTTTAGTTATGGGCTTGAAAGTTGTTGACTCAAAAGTTAGTAATTTGCGTATGTGGATCGTTTTGGCTGTCTCGTAAATTTGTGAAGCGTAGATCCATATGGGCTTAAGTAGGTAAATTTAACTATTCAGTTTTTGTTTAGGGTTTAATTTTGAGCGTCTTGAGAGAAGTGAGTTTTACAGTCGTAGTCTGAGGTTTAATATTTTTCTTTTTTCTTGTCGATATGTCATTCTTCTGTCGAATGTCAGTCCAAAATATTGTATTTTATCTGTTTGAGGAATTTTGGCATTGTCAAGGTAAATAGGATATTTCATGTCGAAGAGTGAAAGAGATGTGTTGTGATTTGTCTTGGTTGAGAATTATTTTTCCAATGTGTGCACCAATTGATTAGTTTTGTTAGATGATGTAAAGTCATGTGTAGGATTTTTGTGCCTTGTTAGAATTATTGTATCGTCTGCGTAAGTCGTTATAATAGTTCTGGCGCTTTATTACAAAAAGTTATAAAATGACATTATGTAATCTTAAATTACTAAGAATTTTGATTAAGTTTCCGTAACTAAATTCATTCAATTTTGTGCCTCTTTAATATGAATGTATTTAATATGCCTGTTTAACATATTAATAATGTTGAATATGTAAAAGCTTTCGCATTATTCTAGTGTACTTTATTTGTTTTGTTTTTTTCAATAAATGAGGTCGAAATTGACAAAAACGTTCTTCAAAGTACAGCTCTGTCAAAAATGTACTTTGTAACATTTGCAATAAACTGACAATAAAATTCTTTGTGTAGTCGGTATTTCAGTATTGATTAAACATGAAAAATAATAAAATGAATTAAAAGTAAAAACAAATAACATCCTTGTAAACGTTATGGAATTCTTAATTACTTAAAGAGCCTTTAAGTAAACAAATTAAGAACCTTAAATTAAAAAAATATATATATATAGTTTAGCCGCCTTATTTGTTTATATCCAGGCCCGCCATTACTTAGTATATTTTACAATTCTTACCACAAACATAGAGCGAATTATAAACATATTATGACTTCTATTATAAATATTAATACCAATCGATAACTGCCGAGAAAGTGGGCGCCAATAACCGCTGAAAAAAATATAAACAATATATTGTATTCTAAAAACTGTTCTATTTATTTTCGCATTCCACTTTCTGATCATTCCTTTTTATCTTTTTAAGACAATAAACACGACAAATTGTCAATTAGAAATTATTTCTAATCTCACAAGCAGTTCCAGTTGTTAAAACTAACAATCGTAACTTGTAAACATGTAAAAATTGACTTCTGGCTTTTGTCGAATTGTATAAAGGTTGTGTCTACTAAAATCTCGACTCCAGCGCCTGGAAATAAGCGTCTTAGGGTCCATTGCTAGCTGTGATTTATTTCTTTATTTGGAACAGACAAAGATGCCACCAATCACATTATTTTTTTTTCAACAAAGTTGCCATTAATAATACAAGTTCACCGGTCTTCACTTTCCAAGCACGACAAAGACATGTTCAAACATTTAACTACTAACGTATATTTACTTTATAATATATTCTCATTTTATAATATATATTTGAACAGAGACATTCAACAAAATGACATACTACACCTATTTATTGTTTCACGGTTCTGAGCTATTATTCGCGTTCGCCAATATTCAGACAGACCTAGATATGAATTTAAAGTTAAACGCGATGAAAACTCAGGCCATTATAGGATCCAGTTCTCTTCTTAAATCCTTCTCCTTTCTTCCTCCCTCAGTCATCAATGATCATTCCATCCCATTCAGCTCCTCCGTTAAAAACCTAGAAGTCAATCACTATTGACGAAAACCTCTTCTGGAAACACCATATCGCCCTCATCTCCCGAAAGTAAATAGGTTCCCTTAAGTTATTTCATCGCTCCCGCCACCTACTCCCACACTCTATCCACAAACTTCTTGTATACTCTTTTATTTTCTCCCATTTTGACTAAGGCTGTGTGGTGTACGAAGGCATCCCGATGTTACTCGAGGATAGATTGAAGCGACTTATGAAATCCTGCTTAAGATTTGTCTTCGGTACTTCGAGGCGGTCTCACGTGTCCCACCTTTACGACGAGTTAAAGTGGCTCTTCCCTTCTTCCCTCCGACAATATTTCCTTGGATCTTGCCTATTCCAAACGATCAACAAATGACACCCTTCCTACAGTCTCTAACAGTTTAAATCCGTGATCCACCCCCAGAAAACAAGATCCCGTGTTTCCGACCTTTATATCCCTTCCCATAGGACTAAGACATTTGAATATTCGCCATCTGATATCCGCCATGCCTCTTTCTTGTCCTCATTCAAATATCATCTCTACCAATTCCTTCTCACATCCCAAAATGACGTTTCGCCATGAAATAAATATTATGAATCAAATTTTGCTTGAGGTGAACGGTTGTTGAAATTGTTTGAGTTTTTATTTTAAGAATCAACCCATATTATTTATAGCATTTTATTATTATTTTTTTTTACCTGATTTCTTTTCATTTAAATAATGTATGTTTTTCAAAACGGTGTTATTTTTTTATTTGTTTTAATATACTTTCATTGAAGATATTGTATATATTCTTTAATTCTAATTAATGTGATTTTTGGCCAGATGTGGTTTTTATTTTTTTTTCATAATTGTTATTCTTAAGGGACCTCATCTCAGAATAAAGTTTATTTTCAATTCTATTCTATTCTACTACATGCTACAAATTTTTTTTTTCTATTTATTTATTTATATTTAATAAATATTATTATATTACAGTTTGTCACAATTTATAATAGTGTTCAAAGAGCACATTCACACTCTGCTACAAAATAACAACTGATTGTACATTTATTTCCTATTGTCATTTTGATTTTATTAATGATTCCAACAAACATGCGCTGCTCAAAGCAAACACAAAAAAATCATCCTACACATTAAATCAAAATAATACTCAAATAAAATCGGCGTAGCGTTATCCTTTCTGTGGATACTTTCTTAATGTTTATCCAGTATTTTACTGTAAATTAAACATTATTCTGTTATGCCTATTGGCACTCGTACTGGTGGGAAAACTGCTCATTTCTATGTTTCATATCCATATTTTTGAAGACAAAAAATATATATATCTAGATGGGAAATTTATTAGTTGTTCACTCAGGTGATCTAACCGAGGAAATTTCTCATCCTTTTCAATCTTCTACGGACGTTACTAGGCATGTATGCAGTGATCGTGTCATTATCTATTGGTATCCCTACAATATGTCATGAATGGGTTCGTATATGTTTGTTAATGTTGTGTGTGGAAGGTTATGTTGTCAACGTGCCAAGGTGTATTATTAATTTTTCTAAAAAAATTATTAATAATTTCTGCAAACAGGTCAGAACGGCGTCAAACTAAGTATAAGAAAACGAACCAATATATTAAATTAAAATAATATATCTGTACCCACACCGTTCATAACTGGGTACTCTAGAATCGTTCCAACTACTGTTGCCCAAATGCGAGACCTAGACGAGTCTTGGTCTTGCACACTCAATCTTGGTTTTGGAATTGGTCTTGCGAACGAGTTCTCCAGTTACCAATTAGCTTTTACTATAGAGATAGTACTGTATTTTTTCAGATAGGAGAAACCTAACTGAGCCCGCATGAAAAATTAAAAAATGCAAAAGTATATTGGTTTCTTTACATATAGTAACTATAATTGTCAAGTATTAGTAACTATTTGGCCTTAATTTTTATTCACAAAAACGATTTTTTTTTTACCAGTCTTGGTCTTGTTCTTGCAACAGTCTGGCGGCCTTGGTCTTGGCCTCGCAAGTACAATACCAAGACCGATTTGGGACAATACTACGTCCAACATGTTAGCTCATGACCTCTTCTCTGATATATATAATTATTTTTTCGTTTCTTGCTGTTTGATAGGTAGTTCATGCACATCCGCAATGCAGTGAGGAGCTGAAAGAGAAAAGTGTTTCTCTTCATCTTTTTTTCGTCTTTAATTCTTAGAGTGACATCAAAAAATAGATTTAGTTATCGCGCTAATCGCGAGTACTTCTGCCAGTCCAGCTCCACAACGGATTTAGAAACACCGTTGAAGGAATTTGCTCAAACTTCTGAAAAATAGCAATGCATACAATATACACCATACCGCACTTCACGAAAAGCTATAATAAGCCACGACATTTGTTAAGGCGGTCGTGGCGCGATGACATTTCACACAGTCGAGTCCATTAAATACTTCTTGGACTGGACGTCCTCGCTCATTTGTTAAGCATCCCCCTCGCCGAGAATTATTTAATTATCAAGTGGCCGGCCCATTATAGGTGCATCATTAATTGCGATTTTGCACTTTAATGCGCAATTAGCCGAGGTACGGAGGGGCAGATGCCTGGAGTGCCTGCAATCATTGCACTTCAAAGCGAGCGGTTCTCCTATTGCAAGGCCCATTAGGGGCCTGGTCTGCGGTCGGCAATAATCTGAGGGCGCGCCATTGTATATCTTAGCGCTCGATAATGTAGTGTAGTCCATGCCGATAGTTTATGGCGTCCGTAATGTCCTCTCATAGCTACATGACTCCGTAAAGGTTTTCATATAGGAAAAATGCGTCTACAGGAATGTCCCATCGCTATTAATAGTCCGGTACTTATGGGGATTATGTTTTATATGAATTAATTCTGGCCTTTGGCGTAGTTGATGACTACTGATATCAAGTCTTCAGAATTTGGTAAAAAATATTTTAACTAGAGACCAGGTTTTCATGTTATTGCAAATTTTATTCGATTGTGTTTGAAAACTTCGAACCCGAAAATCTATCAGTTTCACGACCTTTAAATTTGAGTTTGGACGAAATTGCACTATTTTAATTTTTCTTAGCACCACATTGCACATTTTTGCATTCTTTTACAAGATTGGGATGCTTTATAAACATCAATATACATGTATGGTGTAAATATTTACCTTTTTATTTTACTATCTTGTCCATATTAAATTTAAATTACATTAATGTATATCAGAAAATCTAGGGGCATAGGAAATATTGAGAGGAGGGAAGTGCTTTATAGCAATATTTAAGGCTTGAAAAGGGTGGAGGAAAAGAAGAAGAAAAATAAATTTTATTCTGGGACTAAGTTCCCTTAGAATAACTGCAATGTACAATTTAATGACAATTGTCTGGCATTGAAAATAAATTAGATTACAAGATTGTCTATATCTAAGGTTACAAAAAAAGAAAAGTCACTGTTAGCTATATGAAATCATAGATAAATTCAGATATGCGAGTTCACATATTTTTACACATATACAAGGTGGGTGATTGTATGTCAGATAACATAAAAGCGACTGACAGATTTAAAAAATGTGAATATTATTTTATACATACTCGGAAGATTGATTACTGAGGTGATGGATAAATAAATTATGTTTAAATATTAGGTCAAGGCTGATGATTCGCGTAGGGAGGCTGGTAGGGAATTTAAAAACAAGTTAGCACGCATGACAAAGGTTTTTTTAAAGGGAACAGTTCTATGAGAAGGTATAAACAGGTTTGAGGGCTGGGATATCATGTCGAACGAATGGACAGAGGAACAAGGAGTAAACAAATAGAGAATGTAAGAAGGTTTTTTGGTTGAAAAGCTTTGAAAAAGGAATACACCTAGGAAGTATTGCCGTCGGAAGACTGAATAGAGTTGTCAGGATAGATGGAGGGAGGGAAGTTTTACACCACTCTCAAAGGAGTAGCTCAGTCATCTGTTTATTACCTGTAATATATTATTATATCAACATACATATGATTTATTGGTTTAATTAAGTAAATCACAACAAATTTTTTGGACTACAAGCCGATTACAAATATTCTTTATTTAATTACAAACCAAAAGATCCACAAACTTATCACTTGACTATATTCCAAAGTATCATTGCTCTGATCAGTAAGCCAATTAAGAATTTGGTTGTAAAAGATTAAAGATTGGTTCTGCTGAGGGTCATGAAGTCGTATTGGACGGTATTACATGAGACAGTAGAAGTGTTGGCCAGGACGATGTTCCTGGATCTCATATACAGGGAGAGAACCACAACCAGCAAAAGAGGATCGTTAGGGGGAATTGCATGGAAGAATGGAACGGGGTAGGTTTGGCAGATCTAGGGAATGGATAGATTGCTTGTCCTGCGGGTGCACATTCGATCACTGGGTCGCACCACAGTTGAACCTAGTATATTGTTCCCATTACTAATATATCTTTTAATGTTGTATGATAAGAAATATTGATAATAAAATATTTTATTGTCAGTAGTGGGCTCACTTAACGTATTAACCCACTGCTGCCGAAACCCAATGTGCCAGAAATGGCGAGTATAGGAAAAAAAAGGTTGTAAATAGATTGGTGCCAAACTTAATTAGTTCCTGCTCGAGTATGGATAAAATATCCTCCGCAGAAAAAAATATATATGATTCACTTATATCCCTCTCTTTAGTAGGAAGTGGTTGCACGTATGCAATTAGTGGATTATGGAAAAATATTCCATTAAATATTGTTTATAAATAATAATTATTTTTTCCACTAAAAGGTAAGCCAATTAACAATGCATCCTCCCATAAATCTTTAAAATAAATCACGTATGTCTATTCTGAAATAAACGATTCAATTATTGGCAGGTATTTAAAAGACTTAAATAAAAGGCAGGTCCATAGAATACTATACTGCAACGCAGCGGTGCAGTCAAGTCAAGCCTGACTAAATTGTTTCTGGAGTCCCTCTCTGGCCATAGTATAGGTTTGAGGACAAAATATTTACCAATAACATTTAACATTTTAATTTTTTATCATATAAATCAAATATTAGTGATGTGTACCATATCTAAAATTTATTTTTTTAAGTGAAATTAAATCTTTTTAGTACGTTCAATATCATACATAATACGTTCAATTTCATAAATCAAATCCATATATGATTGTATGCGTATAATCAGTCACCTACCTATACATATGTTAAACAATTTTAAAAATAATTTAAAAATTTTACAATTACTATAGTGGTGAAATTAAGATGTATAAATTTATAACAATGGGGGAGAATATTGAATTTTAAACGTTTTATCGGCATGATAGTGATTTGATTAATATATTTAAGTATGAGGATGTACATTTATTAATA
This sequence comes from Nezara viridula, assembly GCA_928085145.1. Taxonomy (NCBI): domain Eukaryota; kingdom Metazoa; phylum Arthropoda; class Insecta; order Hemiptera; family Pentatomidae; genus Nezara; species Nezara viridula. The sequence continues at coordinate 78,247,491 of OV725080.1, forward strand.
TATGAGGATATATCATAATGTACATTATGATTTATTAAAAATAAAATTAAAATAATTAACTTATTAAAAATAAATGTTGTTAACTTCAACTACTATATACATACCATAATCCATCAATGCGAACGTGCTAAGTATGTTTATTTACAGCATCCCATACCAATTTCTACTTAAATTAGAATTAGTCAATTTTCCCCATACCGTATAGAATGAAGATTGAATTCGAATATAAATTCTCGCCATTTTTTTCTGAAACGCCGATTTCCATTTTAAAAAGTGTTTTATATCATGTTTTGTATTTGTACATGCGTATATTCCAATTTCTCTACTTAATCTAGGGTATTCTACAACTTTTTTATTTACGAAAGTTCCCGGAAACTTTCAATTCGTAAACTTTGTCTTTTAATTTAATTTAATTAGGGTATTTAACAATTAAATGTTGTCTTCCACTTAAACCGTAACATGATTTGATTTAAAAAATCGAGAAAACGATTATGTAAAAAAATATTAGGCTGTCTGGCGAGACGTCCATCCCCAACAATGAAAATAACGAGGTTATACTGGCCAAACACCCCAATATTTTTGTATGTCACCTTTTTTGTAGATTTTGTGATAAATGTATCTTACGATTCAAGTGGAAAGCAAATGGGTATTCATGAGTTTTGAGTAGCTCTATAAATTAATTAATTTAATGAAGAAACCTCTCTTTTCTGAGATTTTTTTTTTATAATGAAGTTGTATATTACGATAAGATGAAATCACTGAATGGGTTTGAAACCGATGTTCATAATGTGATAAAAAGGGACCTGTGCCACGTATTATTCAGAGAAGGAACATAATAATACAACCTTTCCCTTGGAGAAGATTTAAATACAACTTTTCCCCAGAAGAAGGTTTAGAAAAAGTTTGAATACAATTTTTCCCTAGAAGGTTTAGAAGAGGTTCGAATACAACCTTTCTCTAATGGGACAATTAATGTTATCTACCTTCAGGTTCGGTATATGATGGATTGTCTTGATGTGTAATACCTAGCCACAGTTTGGTGATTTTTTTTTTAATCATTGATGTGAGATGTACTGTCACTGATCTCTATCAATACATTTTAATTTTCTGTGTTCTGAGGATGCCTGAATTGACAACATTTTATGTTAAGCGCATAGATCCAAAATCAACCTTTTTATACATTCAGTTTTGTTTTCATTTTTTCTTGTATTTTATTGTAATTATTATTAATGTATGGCAAAAAGGTGTTAATAATTCTATTTTCTTTTCCTATTTATTTTCATCATTACAAGAATTATGTACAAAATATGAAAAATAATGCCTCATGCGGATGTTTTGATCAAAGAAAATATCAGTAATGGACAGAAATCACAAACAGCTTGAGTAGGCGTATTACTAGTGGCATTTTGCTACACTCGATTCTCAGAAGTCGGTGTCTTTTCTTGACTTGCAACTAATCTACCGCCGCCACAGGCTCAGCGATATCGAAATATTATGCATCTCCCCTTTATTTCGAGAGTGCAGTGTGGGATTAGAATCCATTATGGACCGTATCTGTGTATCTCAGTCGGGGCCAAGTAATGAGAAAGGTATCACAGCGCAGATAATCTAATAAAGCGTTAATATTTTTTGCTTTTACGATCTTACTCATCACCAGTACAAGGCACTGGCGGATGCATGGGGGGAAAGGAGGGGGGAGCTTTCTTCGGACAGAAACCTTTCCCCCTAACTGGAAAAATGATTTCATTGGTCCATATTTGTTACTGTGATCTAATCATTATATGTTCAATTTTTAAAATTATAATACACGAACAGCTACTAAATATAACCAAGAATTGTGAGCAAAATCTTGCTTGAAAAATATTTTAATGTAAAAAAAAAAACATACTGCCCCCGCATATATTATTACAGTAAGGCTCGAAATCGGTTTCGTACCAAATATAAGCTGCTGTCATGCTCAAATACCATGAATGGGGTATCGTTGGATTCAGAATTTCACGCAGGGTTAGAGAATCGTACTCTCTGCTTCTGTTTTTCTTTATAAAATAAATAAATTCGATAGAAACATTTTGCTAGACTCCAATACTGGAACGGTGGTACGTCTGTAGATCGATACGGAACAAATAGGGCTTTGAAAATTTTGATGCGGACACCAAGACCTCCTTCGGAACAATCGGGCCCTGAGTTCTTAAACCCCAAAACGTACTATTTTCGAGATAATGCAAGCAAAGGGTTCGCATCCACACAACCTTACGTTAATTGTAGTACTGTGATGGAATATATGTCTCATTTCGTCGAAATCAAATGTATTTTTTGGTAGCTAAGCCATATCCGCGTTAATTCTTCATCAAATCCTAAGATTGAGCCGTCAATTTTGGAGGTTTCCTTCTTCTTCAGACGAGAAAAATAGTCCAAGGACCCCGAAAATTTGGGCAAAAAAGTTAAGAAAAAAATTCCTTACAGGCGGAAAAAAAATCGTTGATACCCAACAATTATTAGTGAAAATACAGCTTATTGAAATTTGCAAACACGTTGGTTCCAAACATTAATGAAATTTTAAATTAATTTTTCTTTCCTTTGTCGAATATATTTAGCAAGAAAGTAACAATTGATTTCTTTATCTTATGATAAGTTGCATTATTTTATTTTCTTATTAATTTTTCATTTGATCAGTGAATAATATACAGTGAGGATTTTTCGCACGGACCCACTAGTAATAAATTATTCCTAAAAGAAGTATAGGTAATATTAGTGAGTTCATTCAAGGTTAATAAAAATGAGACACATCTCTAAGAAAAAAAAATCTATAAAAAGTGAGACGAAGTATTTTCCATATAAACGAAAATAAAAAAATGTATAAAAAACATTAAAACCTTATCATGTAATACATAATTAGCCAGCGTCTGATTGATGTATGGCTGATTTTAAGCGGTATGAAATTGCAAAATGTTTTGAAATGAAGCAAATATGTGATAAGGGGTGTAGATGTCAGAAGGACGAGATTTTGTGGATTAACGATTTAAACTTAAGGAATGCGAGAAGGAAGTAGTATTCTTCTGTAGTCTTCTGAAGGAGGGGAAGAGCCACCCTAATAACTCAGCATATTATATTGGAATAGAAGAGAACGTCTCGGGGTCCCATCTTACTATTCATAATTCTTCTGAATCTGTCTCAGCGTTCCGCCAAATATTACACCGTTCCACCATAGTCAAGGTTGGGGGAATGATCATAAAGGATACTAGGAGACTACGTGAAAAACTGCGTGTTCTTGGCATCTCTTTTCGGAAATTCCACTACACTCTTCCTAAAAACGGCAGTTAAGATTTTCAATATCAATAAACAACTAGAAAGCAGAATTTCACCTTTATCTCTTTTCGAAAAGCATTTTCCTTCTAAACGTGAATACTACTCAAGAATCAAACGAAAACACCTATTCTTACTACATGTTATACTTGAGTCCATTAACCTAGACAAAAAAAAATTACAAAATTACGCATATCTCTTGTTATGAATATGATTCCAGGAAACTGACGCACAATGTCAGCAATGTTTTTAATAATTTCCCAGAACCTAGTGAATGACCTTTTGTATCATCCACCATTTTTGACAGAGAAAGCTATTAGGCATAAAAAAAAATATTTATTTCTACAAGAGTATTTATAATTTAATCATTAATTTTAAGATTTACTTTTATTTATTTTAAAAATTACTTTCACTTTATTCATAGAAATTCTGAATAATTTTTGCTTTTATCATCTTGTAAAAAAATAAAATAAAGACGATTCACTATATTATTTCTATTTACATGTATATTTTTCATATTTGAATAAATATTTTAGAACAGAGATTCCCTGTAATAAGTGTAACTGCATACTTCTTCCACTTTTAAGAGAACTGAGCGCACTATAGTTAATATTATATTAGTGTTAAATGTTCTTCTTCATAAAAAAAAATTCGAACTTATTTTAAAAGTTTTACTTTAAAACAAAATAATATGTATTAGGGACAATAACAAATTGACAACAAAGTTCAAACATCAGATATCAAAGGATAATAAATTTTAGATAATAGGAACCGACAAAAAACCGAAAATTATTCAAGACGTAATGTGCAAGAACGCAAATACTAGATCGTATTTATTCATGTTATAATAGACAGATTGTGGTATAATTTAAATACCTTTGAATATCGCAGCCTTATAGATATAAGAAAATGGAGGACAGTTGCTGGTAGAAAAACAGTTTTCAGGTTCTAATATCTTATCTTACGCGAAACTTTCTTGAATTCAGCCCTGATGAAGACTTGAACTTTGAACGTCGGAAATAATAAAAATAAATATCGCTTATTTATTTTTACTTTATATTTGTGACTGAACACCCCAACTAACCTCTCTTCAATTAGCCACTGCAGCCAACCATCATCCACATTTAATAATAAATAATAATAATATGAATATATTTTTATCCATTTTTTTTTTTTTTTGACCTTTCATGTACTCGATATCAAGAGTGCCAATTCCGTACAATATCTATGCCGCATGCCCCTTCACAATAAATTTTGTTGCTTCTTAAAATCGTAAAAATTAGAATTAGAAAAGTAGTAGATAATCGACAATTGCGCCTGCGTTATCTGTTCCATATTTTTAAGTTCTCTTGTCAGGGATTCCCCTCATAATTGGAATCCCATAAAAATTAATCCTCTCAAAAAACTGGAAACCAGTGAAAATGTACTCACTCAAAAAATAACCCCTTTCCCTGGACGTTTGCAGTTTATTTAGCTCCTTGTTGTTCCAATAATTAATTATATTTGCCATTTGTGAAAGTAATCTTTATTTCAATATCTTAATTAAAAAATATTAAAGCCACAAATTGATCAATAATTATCAAAGAGACAAATTTTTATTGAAAATGATTTTTTTTTTTTTTAGTTGAATGAAATAATAAACATTCATGTTTACATTAGTATATCACGTATTTATTATTATGACCGTTTTTAATTTCCCCTACAGTGTATTTATGAAGAAATGTTTATCTTTTATTTTTAAATAATTAATGAAAAAAAAAGATCGCTTAGATCCTTCGAGATTACCGTTTTTTCTTCTGTTGTTTTCTTTCATCGAGGTTCCGCAAGAACTATATATAAATACAAGAAACGTATACTAAGATTAACGTTTAATATTACGTGTAGTTAATATTATAATAAACATTTTTTTTTTTTATTTCAATCTAGTTTCTTTCATTTTTTTCATAAAAATATTTTCAAACCTGCATTGATGAATATCTTTGTTAGTTTTTACATTGATAAATTTCCTTACCAATTTTACGAGGTGCATAAGAAAATACTTTTAATTTAATAATTTTATTTAAAACTAAATAGAACAAACAACTAAAACACGTTTAATAAATTTAAAAACTAATATAATATGTAATATAATATATTATTAAAAATTAATATAATACAACCTACCATTGTCGTATGTTTACTCCCTTTCTCGGTTTACAGCCATTATATTCTTAACTAAAGACCGAATTTTAGTACATAAAAAACGGTTTTAAAAATCGTATGATAAAGTAAAAACGTACAGTAAAAAACAAAATGTGCCAATCATGTAGTAAAATCTTTAAATATTTATTTAATTTATTTATTATTTATTTAATTATTTATTTATACAAAATATTTAAAGTTGTGTAATTAATACCTAAAACCTGTATAAATGATATACTTTGTTTAATTTATTATATTAATTTGAGTCCGGATTTCCTTGTTATTGCAAGTTGATCGGATTTCGATGTATTAATTCAACAAAAAAGATAATTCGGTTTTAGATGTTATTTTCACAATTAATTTTTTTATTTGTTAATAAACAATTACAATGGTATTGTAACTTTAATTGCCAAATGAATATTGATGAATTGATACCAGATCATTTATACGTTATTTCACAGATTTCTTCCAACTGTGGGCCAAAGTGATTATTGATTGATTATTTGTTTATTTGGGCCAAATTGAAAAGACAGTTTTTTAAATATAAATGTAGAGAGGAAAATACGTTTCCACGTCAGTTAAAATAGGAATGGAATTTGATAAAAATGATACTGAATTATTTTTTCACTAATTCGAGATTTCTCTGAAACTTTGGGTCTAATCTAACCAGCCATATTTGATATATAAGGGAATCATAATACTTTTTTTTGAATATGAAAGCTTAAGTAGTGGATGGAATATCATGAAATTAATATAAAACCGTCTTAGTCCGTGGTACAGGCCCTTTCTTACCTAATTATTAATTTACGTCTAGAACTTCGTGAATATCTTCATTTCGTCTTAACTTGCAACAATTTAATTTACGAAAACTCTTGGAATTGGGGCGTTTTCAATCTGGGGGTCGGCAAACTTTGTATATTTAAGTAGGTACTAAAAATTCGTGTATTACCATTTGCTTTCCACTTGGATCGTAAGATAATTTGATCACAAAATCGAGAAAAAAGGTGGCCTACAAAAATATTGGGTCGTTTGGCTTGTAAAACCTCATTATTTTGACATTTTGGGGTGTAGGTCGCGCCAAACGGCTTAATATTTTTGAAGGAAACCATTTTTTTTCTTTTTTTGTGACCAAACTATCTTATGATTAAAGTGGGAAGCAAATGGTAGTACACGAGTTTTTAGTACCTACTTAAATGGACAAATTTTGCCGATCTCCAGGTTGAAAACGCCCCAATTCCGAGAATTTTCGTAAATAAAATATTTGTTGGTTACGATGAGATGAAGCTATTTACGAAGTTTCAGGCGGATATTAATAATTTGATAAAAAGGATTCTGTGCCACGGACTGTCTAGGTATCAACCTGCATAATACTTGAAAATTTCATTCTATGCGAATTGCATTTCTATAGGTGAAATATCCGTGGCTAACGAATTTGACTCTGAAACAAATTTGTTTCTTAATGAGAAAACGTAAAATACGAGTGGAAAATTTCAAATTTGAGTCCAATTTTTTTTTAACCTTCATAAACATTTTTTTGATACTTATTTTTAATAAAACTTCTAATACCTAAACATTAAAAGAATTAATTTATTTGACTAGAACCAATTAATCGTTCCCATATTCTCATTTTTATTTGTATGTTTTGTTCTATCCCCTTTCCTGTGTATTAAAGTCTAATACTCGTGTTTTATCGATTGCTGAAACTATAAACCTAACTATAATAACAAGACTTTATAAAATAAATCATGAATTTTATGAGTATTTTCATAACTATTGAGCATTAGATCTTTCCATAGTTTTTAGTATTGAAATAGCCATCATTGCATTCATTACTAATCTCCACGTATGTAAAATGGAGGTTTTAATTAAGGGAAAACATTTGTTTCTATTATAATTACCACATAACTATGAAATATTAAAAAGATTTAATCTGCAAATTGAAAAAAAAGACATAGTCCAAAATAATGAAATTTGAGTCACCTTAACTAAAAATATCAGAGTATAGTACACATCGAATGCTAAGACTAATGGCCTTCCACTGTTGTCTATTGAAACTACCTAATAAAGGAAAGGCATTGGTTCTTTTAACGTTTAAGCTTCGTACACACAGATACATGTCGATATATGTCGGTTAGGTTAGGATATTCTTGTCCGTGGCCCCCTGATAATATAGTTGTGTTATATTATATTCCATTACCACAATCATACCTAACGCGATCTTCCATAGCGATTCTATATAGAAAGAGACCCTCAACGCCGGGACATCTCGTTCTGTATGCAAGAGCCTTTAATGTTTATGGGTCGTTCTCATTTGACTTCTCAAATTTGAACTCAGGGTTTGATTAGTTCTACTTACTTCAAGAAGGTCGATTTATATTAATATTTATTGCTTAATATGTATACAAATTATCCAAGCATCCAATCAAATTTAATGATTTTGAAACAACTTTTATTTGAAAAAAAATATATATACAAACTACAAATTGTCTCATTTTGTTCCAGCAGATTACTCAAAATACAAATACAGTGTATGCTAAAAAAAGTTTCATTTTAATAAAAATATATTACATTTAATCTATAATTGATTATGTTCCTTATAAGACTCTTATTTATTCTCACAATCCTTTGTTTGTATTCAATCCATTATTCCGTACATATAATTTTTTCATTTCTATATAATATTTTGACCATTTTCAAAATTATTAATTGCACATTTTTACACCACCTGTCCACATTTGTATAATTCAGAATAGAAAGGAAAAATGTATATGTATATAATAATGTATTAAAAATAAATAAAGGATTGTGAGAAGAAATTATTAGGAACATAATGAATTGTAAAGGAAGGAGATGGTCCGGGGTGGCGGCCATAAATAGACTAAATAGTGGGAAAACTATTTTATTAAAAGCCAACGTTTCGATTATCCAACTTTTCAGATCTTCTTCAGGGAGGTGTGTTCAGAAAGGAGTTTCACTTAGAACTGGGAACACAACTACCTGAAGAAGACCTGTAAAGTCGGGTCGAAACGTTGGCTTTTAATAAAGCAGATTTCCCACTATTTAGTCTATTTATGACCGCCACATGGACCATCTCCTTCCTTAATAATGCAACGACCTATTATTAAGTATGCAATAATGAATTATAGATTAAATATAATAATAATATTTAATAAATCTCAGTAAAAATATGAATAACCCCAGTAGGGTTGTTTATCATAAATAAACAGACATAATATTCCTATACTTCTGTACCACAGTTATTTATTGATTCTGATTTGGATAAATTTAATCTTTTTCTCAGCTCACAACAAACAGCTTGTCTTACTTAAAAGATTCACATAAACATATAATTACAAAGTTAATGATGTTCACCAAGCTGTTAACCAGGTTTCTTATTCAGTCATGGGTCTGGTGGTTTCATAACTTTTTTTTTTTTTACTTTATGGTCTTAACTGGATCATTGTTCAAAAGAAGTTAACTTCTCCTTAAAATGAACGATTCTAATAAATTCTTAGAAATTAATAAAAAAAATTTCGGGAGGGAAGAATGAAGTCTCACCAGTTCTCAGTGTGGTTAATTAAGCTATGCGCTTACTTCTTAGAATCAATGAAAGTGATATTTTTAACATAAATTCATTCACTTTATGATGAATTAAAAAAAAATTAACTCGATTATCTCTGTGGTTTTTCAAATTTCCATTTTCAGTGGACATCATATTTACCTTTCATTATTCCAAACAAGGGATGCTTCATAGTATCCTTAAATACACGGCATTATTTATACTTAGTTTAAACAGACGAAGACTAATTTTTTTTTTTAACAAATTATATTAATTGCTCTTTTGGCGATAATATTAGTAATTCTTGTTTGTTTTTTTTTTATTAAATCACTCTGTCTCGTGAATGTAATACATATACTTTTAATTCACAATATGTTTTTCTCTTTTTCGTTATCATTTTACCATTCAAATCTACTATCTTATTTTACATTTATTAAAAATTATATTAGCTATAGAAAACATTATTTAAATTTCAACCTTTTCAGTTGAGGAAACAGAATCAGACAGTAGATCTTAGTATTATGTATATAAAATTTAGCATATATATACAACAAGCATTTTTTGAAAAATATATAATAAAATAAGTATTACTGTTCAATATTAATGAATGATGACATATGTCACAACATTAAACATATTTAGTTCAATTTAAAATAAATGTTACTTAAAATAAACATAAACAATGATTTTCGTCTTTCATGATACTTAGTTTTTCTAAATAATTTTCCTTCTGAGGTTCGATTAAGAATTATTGTTTCGAATTATGTTGTTGAAAAAAATAATATATTTTTCATTATAGACAGCACATCGACAATTGGGAAACCTTATAAAATTACTATATTATACACTTGTGAATTTCATTAACATAACTTTATTTTTATGGTTATAGTTCGAAATCGTTAAAAAAAAAATATATAAAACGACCACTGAAACATAAAACTGTTCAATTTCAAAGTAAAAACAATCACTTTTTTGAGATGGCATCCATTATCCAGTGAAACATAGACATCTACTAATTGTAAACAAACAATGATTCCGGAACCAATGACATATAGTCGGATTGAGTGGAGTCTAAAACTATCTAAAGAGGTGGATAAATACCTTTTGACATACGGAGTCGCACCTGGCTATGGTAAAGAGGTTCCTCGACTCCCCAAAGATCGGGATGACGACCGCGGCGAAGAAAAGCCTCAGCGGGATATACATTCTCTGGCGTCCGAGCAAGGACTGACCACAGTGCTGCCTCCCTCCTCTCGTTAAGGGTTGTAGCCATCCACCTCTTCTCCTTTCCACCTCCTTCCTCAGGTCTCTTTAACACTATTCTCCGGATGTACTACGTTTGTAAGAAAAAATCTTTGCCAATGGTATCGGTAATTCACGAAATTTCTTTCTTTTTTTTAATTTAAAATAAAGCCAATTTTTTGTTTGCACTTATAATGGAACTTAATGGGTTATTCGGAATATTTTACAGGTTGTGGTTTTCAAATATAAAATAAATTAAACAAAAGGAATGAAACCATCTTTATTGATCAAAATGTTCTCCATTACTCTCAATACATCTGTACCAACTTGTTTGTAACTCTTTTATTCCTTCAGGATGTTCAGAACGTTGAATAGTTATTACTAATAAATAAAGAAAATGAATTTTTCAGTAATTTTTTTACCTTATATAAAATGGCCCAGAAGTCTAAAAAAAAAAGGGTTGTCGGAAGACGTGAGGTCTTCTCCGACTTATTAGTTTGCGGGATAGTATCTAATTGCCGAAATTTCTATTAGGACACGTGATCCTTAATAATAGTAAGAGTAATAATAATAAGAGTAATCTTGTAATAAAATATTTTTAAATTTTTCGAAGAAGCATGGCAAAATTTATAGGGCCTTTAGTTAGTTTTCTATTGGGTTGTGCTGAAAATAATGCGGGATTTCACGTTTTCTATATATTAACCGTCTTCATAACAAACAGTTTACGTTTGAGAGATTATTCTGTCAACAATTATCAAGTCTCCAAACTAAAATGTTTTTATATTCTGTAGCATTTCACAAGTTGAAAATAATTTAGTTTTTACTAACAAGAAGAGGTTACGGGCGTGGTTTCACCGACTTCAATATTTTTTTTTTTTTTTGTGATATTAGGTCAAAACATATAAGACTAATGTCGGAGGGTTCTTGCAACTGCGAACTGAGAAAAAAATTTATTTAATTTGGGACAAAATATATCTTATTAATTTTTTCCTTTGCTTTGCTAGGATTTTTAGGATATTATGTACTATAGATAAGTACGGATAGTCGTATGATCTAGTATTTTTTGACCAAGTATCACCAAAAAAAGTTTTATTGTGCCCCACGCCTATAACCTCCCTTTGTTAGTAAAGACTAAGTTTTTTCCAACTTGTGAAATACAACAGAGTATAAAAACATGTTAGTTTGTAAGAGACTTGATAATTACAGATAGAGTAATCTCTCAAAAGTAAAAAATTTGTTATAAAAACGGTCAATATATAGAAAACATGAAATCCTGAATATTTTTCAGCACAACCCAATAGAAAACTAATTAACAGCCCTATAAATTATGCTTCTACGAAAAATTTAAAACTATTTTATTACAATATTACTCTGAAAATTATTCGGATCACGTTTCCTAATAGTAATTTTAGCAATTAGATACTATCCCCCAAAATAATAACTTGGAGAATACCTTGATAATTCTTCGTTTCCATTATATACATAACTGAATTTGAATTACACCCTATATTACTAAAATTATTGTTGGCTTCTCCATCGTAGAAATCGGGTGACTTCCAGTCCCGAACGAACCTCAAGATTCTATTGAATGTTAACATGTATTGTTGCATGGGATGCAATCCAATTAGCATGTGTCATAATCTATTGTATATCGAAAGGTACTACACTTTAAAAAATCGTGGAAGTCAATTTCCCTAAAAATTTACCAAGGTGTATAAGTAGATATACAAATACTCTACCTTTAGATGAATAATGTTATTTATAGTCGGTTTTTTTTCTTATTTATTGAATTTTATTTTTATTTTTTAATTTTTCATTCTATTTATATTCAACATAAGTGATGAAGATTATATAAATGGTACAAAACTACATTTTCTTTGAAAATAATTATTTTTTTTCCAGTCTTCAGCCATTTTTATCAATTATTTTTAGACTAACTATACTAAACTTAATATGTTCGAAGTCAGATTGCCTCTTATGCGAACTCAACTTCTTAAACTTTAATGCCTTACTTCGTTATTTTATTTTATTTTATTATATTTCTTAAACAATTTATTTTTCTGAAGTAACTAACTATTATTATTCCTAGGTTGGTGCAATTGTTTCCCACCATAATCTAATTTAAATTTTATCAAACAGGTGTCCAGTTATTTTATATGCAATTACCTAGTTCTGTTTTTCTTTTCTTATTGCATAGATACTTCAATTTTTTAAAAATCTTTCGTAATTTGTTTTTTACCATTCATCCATATATATTTTTATTATCTGTCCGTCGTAATGTTTAATTTTTTTTTAATTTAAATCATTTTCGTTTAATTTTTAATCCTCCCTTCATTTTCTTTTTTTTAGTTTAGAACATTTATAGGAACTTCCAGCATATTTTTGTTTTTTTACGACATATTCCGTTGCATACACTGCTAGATATCACTCATCATGCATGAGATGTTTTCTATAAATAAGAACATAGTTCATGGAGTAATGAAGAAAGGAATTCAACTCTGATATTGATGCAGAGTGTGTAACTTATAAGGAAAAGACAAGCCATCCATTTTCTATAGTTATTTGAGATTAACTCCTACATCTGACGGATGACCGCACAACAGATTGTCATAAATTGAGAAGGGTATTAAAAATAATCTTGCAATGGTATTTTTTTCTATTGTTAATAAATACATAATGTTTAAATCAAAATAACAAAAAGAATAAAAAGATACATTTATTTATAAAAACTAAATTCAATAAAAAATATTACATCTTTACAATTGCTATTTCTTAAAAACACACATCGATGAAAATATTTAAAAAACATTTTTATGCAAAAATAAATGTAATATGAATTGACATACTTTGTTAAAAGTAGTGAATACTATAAATATAACTTTAAAGTGATATTACAAAATATAAATTATTAATGTAGATTTATACTTTAACAGTTGTACTTTAGAATATATCACGAAAGCTTTTTTTTATTATAATTTTTATTATAGAGAACTCCATCGACAAAGGGAAATAGCTCTTTATTTGTTTAGTGCCTCACACTCTGGATTGTACAAAATCTACTTGGTTTTTAGAAAAGCTCTTTGTATATTTTCTTTTCTGACTACTTCAAAGATCTTTTCCAAATTCACTAAACAGAAGGAGAACAACTTACCTTTTTCGATAAATCTCTCTATAATCTGATTCAAAGTGAAGATAGTCTCAATGTGCAACTTAAGTCATAATCGAAAATAAAATGGTCCTCACCACAACCTCCAAACCTCTAAACCTCCATCGTCCCCTTAATATCAACCAAACTGCCCCAGCATTTGAACCCCTCTTAACAGCTCCTTGAAATATTCTGTTCATCTGTCTACTATGTGTTCGTTTAGCCATATAATGGATACTCATCCCTGTTTTCTTTCCCGATATTTTGGTAATTCCTTCCTCGTCAGCTTAATGTATATTTCCTCATTTTAATACCAAATACTAACAATTAGTTCCGGTTACCAAGAAGATCATACAGACAGCTTCGCACTTTCCATCTTTGTTGGTGCAGAGAGAATAAAGAATTCAATAAGAAAATTACCTCTTTTTTTTATGATATGGCCTCCGAACCTCCGAAAAAATAAAGGAATTAAATCAATGAAATTAATTTTTTTAATAGTGATATAAGAGTTTTATTAGACAACCCGGCAACTATCCATTATATATAGTTCAGATTAAGTATATATTTTAGTTTATAAAACTTATATGGCTCATTTCCGGGAGGTGTATACAATTTAACTTGTCTCTCAAGAATCAGTAAATGTACAAAACAAAATGTTTAATTGCAAACGTTAAATAAAAAATTCAAGATATTCAGCGAAGTATTTTTGAATTAAGTTTTATTATTATAATTATGTCATTTTTACGATGGAGGCCTTCTTAAACGACCTCTGTATGGAATAAAGGAAGTAATATTAAAAAAATAAAAATTGTTTAATTTTGTTTGCTAATTAAATTATTTCATTATTATTTGTTTGTTAATACATTCAATATAATGCACCATAAACATTATTATAGCACTATAACTATGCCATTTATGAGTACTGAATGATATGGCAGAGACCTGTACGCACCTGTACCGCTTTTCCGCCGATTAAGTGCATCGTCTACAAAACGGTTTCAAATAATTTAAATAGTTATCAGTATTTTAGAAAGAGAAATATATTCTCCAGATGCTTTATTTCAGAACGATTTCTGTTATTTTTCTAAAAAGAAGAATTTTCGAATATGGGTCTTGGAGCCAAAACGTTAAAAAATATTTTTTTAAATATTGTAATAATGTTTTAAAATTGTAATAAAGGACTGTGGGATTAAAAAAGGGTTTTATGTAAAAAAAATAATCTGATATAGATTAAATATAATAATTATTAAAAAATCTCACATAAGATATGAACAACCTAAAGAAGGTTCTTTATCATACATGAACCTATCGATGTTCATATGCGACGTAATAAAAACTATATTCTGTTTTTAAAAATAAGCATATGAAAAAATATATTTTCTTTATTAACGAATTTTCCACTTTTGAGGTTTGGCTTGACCTAAATGTCATTTAAAATATTTTTACAAAGTTCTTGATCCAAGGCATACTCTTCACTAATGCTACGCCCAGGTAGGCTTTCTTCCATCTCGTCTTTTCATCTTAACTTAGGTTTATCTTCCTTATACTTATAGTTCCGTACTTGAAAATATTTCTGGAGACATTCTCTAAACGCATGTAAACCACCGTAACGTTTTTTCTTCAATATCTACAAGAATGTTTGTTTTTTCACCTCCATCAGTTCAAGAATTCCTTTAATTTTCTATTCTTTCTTTTCTGGATTTTCTCCAACCGCCACAAGTCCACAAGTCCACCTCAACCGCTTGAAATATTTTCCGGTACCGAAACCAATAATTTGTTATTTTAAAATCAGTTCAGAGAATTGAAAGTTTATATTTCATGTTATTTTTTTTAGAAAATTAGACTCCTTTTTCATAAAAATATAAAAAGTGACCCTATCGTGAAAAAATCCAAAACCAAATGGTGAAGAACAAAGAATCAGTTTTATATTTAACAGACAAAGAGACAAAAAGAGGATAAAGGGAAGACCGCTTAGAAAAATATCTATTCTATAAAATAAAAATTATTCAAAATGAACTATAGTCTTCTATGTAGCAGGATGTGGTTTGGACCACACCTTGACCAGAATCTGGACTGTTTTTCTTTTAATTCTCCAAGATCCAATAACAAATTATACATGCTAATTGACTCTTGTTAAAATGTACCTAATATCCTTAATTGTTCAAGGTGCACTGTATCAAACCAGCATTTCAGTTTAAAAAAATAATTAGTTTTTCCTATTTATTTTTTTAAGAAATGTAGCTTTCTTGGTATAGTCTAATAATGATTCATTAAAAGTGATCATTTGGAAAGTTATTACATAAAATAATAATAATAAAACAGCTTTGAAACCATTGAGTTTATCAGTATACATCTTGTATTTCAAATTTTGTATTTATTAATCATTATATATTGACAGATAGATACATTTTTACTAACAATAAAACAATAATCACTCAACAATCCACTGCATATAGATAATAATCAAATGATGATATAGTCAACAATGATATATTTCATCATAATAATAAAAAAGAAAAGTTGAATTATAATAGCTAGGAGCTGATATTTTTAAGAATTTCTCATGAAACTTTTGCATTTAAGCTTCTGTTGTAGTAGTTGTAGGTGTAGGTGTAGTTGTAGGTGTAGATGTAGTAGTAGATGTAGTTGTAGTAGTAGATGTAGTTGTAGTAGGGGTAGGTGTAGTTGTAGGTGTAGGTGTAGTTGTAGGTGTAGTAGTTGCAGGTGTAGTTGTAGGTGTAGGTGTAGTTGTAGGTGTAGTAGTTGTAGTTGTAGTAGGTGTAGGTGTAGTTGTAGGTGGAGGTGTAGTAGTAGATGTAGTTGTAGTAGGTGTAGGTGTAGTTGTAGGTGTAGTAGTAGATGTAGTTGTAGTAGTAGATGTAGTTGTAGTAGGGGTAGGTGTAGTTGTAGGTGTAGGTGTAGTTGTAGGTGAAGTTGTTGTTGTAGTTGGCAAAGGAGTAGAAGTAATAGTGCATATAATTGTACAATTGATAACCTTATCGTTTTCATAGTAGTAATCTGAATAGCCGTACCAGTCGTACCAGTCATACGAATCCTCGTCGGACTTCTTGCATACAACTGAGCAATTTTTTTGGACAACCTTAAAATGCAAAATAATCAACGATCACTGAAAGTATTATTTTACAAAAATCTAACTTATATAATTCCTTTGCAGAGGTATAAAAATAATTTTTGTTGACAACAAAAACAATTTTAACATAAATTAAAAATAAATCAAACATAACTTTTGTTAATTAAGTTCACAATAATCATGATAAAGTTGACAATACAAGTTTATGATAAACATAAACATACATTATAAACTTTATAAAACTGATCAACTGTCCCATAATTTTATTTTTTAATTTTTTTATTATTTCTTAATGATATTTACAACTGTATTAAAGAAATACATTTAGTAAATTTGAACATATGGATATAATGACGTGAAATTTGTTGAGTAACTACCCAATGGTAGCACTCTAATGAAAAGTCTACATTAGGAGATCTTCTTTTCAGACGCCTCGTTGGTTTATCAGGAATTGAAGAGGAAGCAAGGTTAGAAACGAGAAGGTTGGGATGATTCTGAAGTTGATTATGGAAGGATGGGTATCTGGATTGGGCCAGATTTGTAACCTAAGAAACATTAAGGTGATTATGGATGGTTTTATTTGTAAAAAAGTAGGAAGAATTGAGGATTTTACGAAGGATTTTGGATTGTAAGGATTGGATACGAGAGGAATTCGATGGTTTAGTGGAGTCCCATAGCTCAAATCCCCAAGTCCAAATAGGCCTTATTATACTCATGTGTATGAGTCTTTTGTAATTAATTGGAAGTTTAGAGCGTTTGTCTAATAAGTGCTGAAGTAATCGGAAACGTCGAGCGGTTTCTTGTCGTTTCAGTGTGGTATGTTTTCCAGATATAATATTATAGATTATAGTATGTTATGGTTGGTATGGGGGAAACTAAGAATTGCAAATTGATACAAAGTGGATGAATAAATTAGTTTTGACATCAATCGTAAATATCCATAAATTTATGTTGATTGAAAATGTTTTGCTAGTGAGTAAATGATTTTATTGAAACAGATATTCTCTTATCTTACTTTTGTTAAAACTGAGGAAATATCTAAGAAGATACATATGTCATGAGATTTTCAACCAAAATTGTACTTATTTGCTAGCTAACAAATAAATCAAATCGGCCATAAGTTATCAGTAAGATTAAAATTACTGCCCATGAATAATAATAAGAACAAAGCATACATGGTCAATATCAAATTTTCAAAGTCATACATCAAAATCTAGAACATTAAATATTTGAAGAGTGTATTCTACTATCATATATACTCATATACAGGAGTTACATATATACCATATCTAATAACATTAGGAAGAGGGCTTAACAGAGTAAATTATAATACATTTATAATAAAAATATTATTCGTAATAACACAAGCATTTTCAAAAAGAAACTTACATCTTGAGGAATCGCCTTTGCAGATAAAAAAGCCATCAGTAGAATGAAACTGAACTGCAACATTTTTTCCAATTGATAAAACATGATGATTTAGAAAGTATATATACCATCCCATGAGATAATTTTTCCATCTTGTTACTACACAGCCCATTAATGTCACTTAACACTTATCTATCATTGACCCATATACAGTTTACTTGTAATTACTTTTTTTTTCTGCTTATTGTCATAAATACAGATAATAAAACATGAAAGTTATAAAGGAGACATTCTTGGAGCTCTTTGTGATTTTTTTTACTATGTGACAAACAATAACACATATTATTGATAAATAATTAATACTCATTCATTACAAACTGAACAAATTCCTAACATAACTTATAATTTAAATACTACTTTAAAAATTTTCACGAAGCATTCGGACACATTTCAATACGAGACAGATGTACATTTCTCTACGAAAAGCAGATGACAGCCCACGGGCGGATCTAAGAGGGGGGGCTTTCGGGTTGAAGCTCCCCCCCCAAAAATAGTAAAATATGACCACGTTTTATCGAAAAAAATATTTAAAAAGTATCTCTTAAAGTATTATTGTTCGTGTAATTACATTTAAAAGGGCTTTAAGAATAACTTAAACACGATTTCATATAGGTTGTTAGTTTCTTTCTTTTTTTCCAAAGTAATTATCGTTATTTTTATGGAAAAAAAAAACTTTCGGGCTGAAGCTCCCCTCAAAAATAAATCCTGGATCCGCTAGTGGATGACACTAATATTAATGTATTTCTTCAATCTAGTGGGGAAAAAATACATATTAAGAGTGAAAAGACATGATGAGAAGAGGCTTCTCGATATAAATAGTTGATTGATTGATTTAATTGAAGCCATTTGACCAAAATCGCTGAAAAATTTAATGATCTGAACATAATAGAATGTCATTTATATTTAGAACACTCATTGCTGCAAGTGACAATAAAATCTATTTATATTGAAACAAAAAGATAAATAAATAAAAAGAAATTATATCAAGTGTTCAAACCACGTTCGCGGGCATTATTAACACACCCACAAAAAATTAATAGCAAATTAAAATTATTTAGGGAAGATCCTATTCCTCGACTACTTAGACCACTACCGCACGGGTTTAATTCTCACATGGAGACGGCAATGTCCCAACTCCGAGATTCATAGGGAGATGAGCGTCCCTTTTAGTTTGTGGGCCAGACCCCCTACCGTGCATGTGGGACATATTTATAAATTGCATATTGTTTTGTTCCTTATAAACTATTTTTTTTTTTTTTTTTTTTTAAAAAAGCCATTATTCTTATTAAAAAAAAGTGATCGAACTGCCCCAAAATGGATTCCCAAGATGAAGGACTGACGATTTTGACTTGAGTTAGATTTATTGTCACTGACAATCAGCATTTGGCTTAATTTCGTCATAATTGGCCTTTTATTAAATCCTGACAATCAGAGAATAATAAACCGTGAAACAATATTAAAAAATAATTGGCTTAGGCAATAAAAAACACCAATAAATTAAATTTTTTCAAACAAAACATTTCCAGGTTTAAAATCAAGCGTCGTTTATAATTAAACGGCCAACAATGACGGAAAACGTCCCAAAATAAAATATCTGTAGAACATATTTCTCTTTCTAGGACACTGAACACTTTTAAAAATATTTGAAGCGATTTTGTAGAAAATGCACTAAATCGGCGGAAAAGCGGTACTGGCTAAGTGCCTACAGGTCTCTGCCACATCATTCGGTACTCATAAATGGCATAGTTATAGTGCTATAATAACTTTTAGGGTTGCATATTGCATATTGATTGCATTAACGAACAAATATTAATGCAATAATTTAACTGTAAAAAAAAAATTAAACTTTTTATACGGTCTTTAAGAAGGCCTCTGTTGTAATTATATGCAATTATAATTATAATTATAATTATAAAACTTAATTAAAAAATACTTCCTGAATATGTTGAATAGTTTACTTAACATTTGCATTTTTATACTTTGGGAGCGGGGTAGCTCAGTGATAGGTTCTCAAGATCCCAATGCTCAAGATCTCAGGTTCGAATCCCGGCTCATGGCAGAAAAATTATTATCTATTCTGTTTCATTGTCGGGATGTTTAATAAAACTCATATATTACTAATAAACAAATATTTTCAATTTTTTTTAATCCTTTATTTTGTTCGAAAGTTGGGCCATATCATAAAAGAATAGGAAAATTTTAATATTGAATGCTTTATTCTCTCTGCATAAAGAAAGATGAATGAACGTCACAAGAAGTGCCATGATTGCCCGCAATCGCTTTGATCATGAAGACTCTTACACGTTCAATCATTACTGATCATTACTTATCGTTGCTGATACCACTTTAGCTCAGTTGTAAACAAAGAAACAGCATAGATTTGCTTATTTGTCATTGGACATTTGTCATTTATAAATTTGTTGAGAAAAATGGGAAAAGAACTGATAAATATACACAACGTTAAAGTTTTTTTTTCCTAAAGTGAATTGTGAAGTTTCCTTTTCTTTTTTTTTTAATTTGTTGCCCACTTGGCTATTTAAAAGAAATAGTTGAAGATGGTTTAAAATTATAAACAAGGGATATGAAAAATTATTTAACTATTTACATATAATGAAAATCAGAAATTTATAATGGTTGTGAGGCCTAGGTAACCTAACCTATGGTTAGTATAAGTTAAGTATGGTTAGTCTCCCCACTACTTTTACCTCAGTCCCCCCTCCACTTCTCGTGAATGAACATTTGATTTCCGGATGTTCGGAAATCCGCAGCGCACCACCATCAGCACGGGCGGATCTACGGGGGGGAGGGCTTTCGGGCTGAAGCCCCCCCCCCTCCAAAATGGAAAAATATAACCATGTTTTATCGAACAAAATATTAAAAAAGTAACTCTTAAATTTATTGTATAGTTTATTATTGTTCGTGTGATTAATATTAAAAGGGATTTAGGAATCAGTTAAACACCATTTCATACAGGTAGTTAGTTTCTTTCTTTTTTTCCAAAGTAATTATCGTTATTTTTATGAAAAAAAAGCTTTCGGGCTGAAGCCCCCCCCCCAAAATTAAATCCTGGATCCGCTAGTGACCATCAGTACTTCATTCACTACCTTACACGACAATTCGGAACGTCATTAGTGCAATTCCGATTGACCGTGTAGGGTCCCCTTTAGTATTTGGTCTCAAAATTTGGGAAAACGCGAAATTCAACCCAAAATTGGAAAAATACATTAAGCGAACGAGGAAAAAATTACCAAAATCTCGGAAAAGAAAATAAGGATCAGTATTCATATGGCTAAACGAACGAACGAATACATAGTAGACAGGTGAATAATAATATTGAATGATGTGCCATTAAAAAATCAAATGATAGGACTGTATTTTTAAGTCCCTTTACAAGCAAGTAATTACCAGAAAATGTAATACTCACCCGAATCCATTCCTGTTCTGTGTGCCACAGAAGCTCTACCCGTGAATCGTAGAAGCTAGAATAAGAAATATTACAGGAGAGATATGGATTGAGAAACTGAAGCTGCACATTGGGGCTGTCTTTACTTTCAGATAGGTTATAGATAAGTCCATCGTGAAAGAGAAATATCTCTTATTTCTTCTGATACACTTCTATTCTATTCTATATTCTAATACACACTTTGGATTGTACAAAATCTACTAGCTTTTTAGAAATGCTCGTTATATATTTTCGTTTCTGATTACTTCAAAGATCTTTTCCAAATTCACTAAACAGAAGAAGAGCTACTTCCGTTTCTTCTTCCTATGGATCTCTCTATAGACTATAAGCGAAGCTGGACTCAAGGTGCAACTTAAGTAGCAATCGAAAATAAAATGTTCTTCACCATAATAAATCTCGATCGTCCTCTTGATATTACCCAAACTGTCCCAGCATTTGACCGCCTCTTAACTGCTCCTTGTAATATTCTGTTCACCTGCCTATTTTGTATTCGTTCCTTCGTTTAGCCATATAATGAATACTGATCCTTGTTTTTTTTCCCTGAGATTTTGATAATTCTTTCCTCGTTCATTTAATGTATTTTTCTAATTCTGGATCCAATTTGGCGTTTTCCCTCATTTTGATACCAAATACAAGCAATTAGTTCCGGTTACCAAGAAGAACACACAGACAGCTTCACTATATCCATATTTCTTGGTGCAGAGAGAATAAAGCATTCAATATTAAAATTTTCCTATTTTTTTATGATATGGCTCAGCCTCCGAACAAAATAAATGAAATTAATTATTTTATTAGTGATATGGTAATATTATTAAACAACGCGGCAACTATTCATTATATGAAGTTCTGATTAAGTATATATTTTAGTTTATAAAACAGGTATTAATATGGCTCATTTCCGGAAAAGTATAAACAATTTAACTTACCTCTAACAATCAGTAAATGTACAAAATAAAGTGTTAAATTTCAAACGTTAAATAAAAAAATAACGAAAAAGTTGCTGTAACCTCCAGCCCATATACAAACCTTAAATACTTAGTATCAGTTTCGTAATACTTTTCGTTTATGAGCTAGACTGTTAACACACACACTCACAGACCATTTTGCGACACTTGGTTATTTGAACTCAAGGGACCTCAAAACATGTATTTCCGTTGAAAACTGAGATTCGAAAATTTCACGATCGCAATACTTACCCTTACTATATATTACGTATATACGTAAGTGAAAATAAATAAAGATATTCAGCGAAGTATTTTAGAATTAAGTTTTATATTAAATTATTGCATTAATATTTGTTCGTTAATACATTCAATATAATGCACCATAAACATTATTATAGCACTATAACTATGCCATTTATGAGTACTGAATGATATATCGGAGGCCTGTGGGCACCTACGCCAGTACCGCTTTTCTACCGCTTAAGTGCATTTTCTATAAAACCGCTTCAAATAATTAAAAAAGTTATTAGTGTATAAGAAAGAGAAATATATTCTCCAGTTGTTTTAATTCAGAACCTTTTCCATTATTGAGGCCGTTTAATTACAAACGACGCTTGATTTTTAACCTAACAATTATTTTTGAAAGTTGACTTGATGATATTTTTTATAGCCTAAGCCAATTATTTTTTAATATTGTTTCATGTTTTATCATTCTCTGACTATCCAGATTTAATAAAAGGTGGGTTATGGCGAAATTAAGCTAAATACTGATTCTCAGTGACCAAAAAGTAACTCATTTTTTTTGCGGGAACAATAGATTTTATTTAATAAATAGTTACAAGAAACACAACTATATGCAATTTATAGGGATGCTGGAGGAGAAAGGGGGGAATCCTGCCTACTGTGTATGTGTCTTACACCAAAACTCCTGGTCCTCCAGGTTAGAGGTTGGGAACTTTAATTACATGGTCAAATTTTTAAAAATATGAAATTTCGCAAACTACGCAAACTATAGCTCAAGATATTTTTTTTCAACACTTGATCTGGCCCGCGGATCTTAGTCGAGATTTCAATGCGTTTCATAGACTTAGCAGAGGTATCAATGTGCCACACAGGATGAAACGTTTGGAGACCACCATTTTAATCCAAAGAGTCTAAACTTACAACTCATTGCCGGCGATCAGATTGTATTTCAATCACAAACACATTATTTTATTTAAATATGGCAAAAGCTAGCTTGAATTCTGATTTAAAAACATCTTCCCGATACACCCTTCTGTATGCCCATCCCTAGGGCAAATTAAATATTATTTTTATATGAGTAAATCCACCTGAATATAATTGAATACTTTATAATCCACCTGATTATGGATCGATTTATTGCAAAGTGTTACAAAAACACACTTTAGATGGTTCCAAGTGCTAAATACATTTAGTGAATTTCTATCATATTTATCGATGCAAAGACACATCCAGGGTATCAAAATAACGCAATAAGTCTAAAAATAGGTAAACAAAGTGCATTGTGCTTTGATTTTACAAAGAGAAAGTCAAATTTCTTAGCTATTTTCTTCTTTTTTTTTTCATGGCACTACAACCCGGTTAGAGGTCTTGACCTTCCCCAACCGTTTCCTCCAATCGTCACGGTCTTGTGCCGACGCCATCCAATTCCTCACTCCCAACATGCCGCGGACATCTCCCGCCACAATATCTGACCATTTCAGCTTTGGTCTCCCTTATATTCTTGTTCCACGGATTGGCTGTGTAAGCAATATTTTAGGCGTTTCTCCGTCTGCCATCCTAGAAACATGCTCTGCATACCTTAAGGGCCTCAACTCCACTGCTTTCACAATATCAGCTTCCCCGAAAGCATTATACAAGTCCTGATTAGTGCGCCGCTTCCACTCCTCCCCAACTTCCACACCTCCAAAAACATGGCGAAGAACTTTTCTTTCAAAAACAGGAGTTCCTTTTCAGTGGCCTTCGAAGTTGTCCAGCACTCCGACCCATAAAGAAGTACGGGACGCAGCAATGTCTTATAGAGGTGGGGCTTGGTCTGTCTGGAAAGTATCCGCTAGCTTATCTGCTTGCTCAATCCAAAATAGCATTTGTTGCCTGCTGTCATCCTTCTTCTCGTCTCTGCATCGGGATTATTATCTTGAGTGACCACAGATTCCAGATAAGTAAACTCCGAGACCTTCTCAAATTTATGAAGCCCAATAGTTACTGCCTCACCTGGTATGGAAATTTCATCTGCTACCATATATTTTGTTTTTGACTCATTAACTTCCAGTCCAAGTCTGCATACAGGACCAGCCAGTGCCAGAAAAGCATCAGTCACAGCATGCAGAGAGCTTCTCACTCCCACAATGTCTATATCATCAGCGTAGGCGAATAGTTGGATAAGCCTGGTAAATATGTTTCCTTGTCGTTCGCGTAAACCAGAATCTCTTATGGTCTTCTCAAATGCTAGGTTAAAGAACATACAGACGCATCCCCTTGTCCGAGCTCTTTACTTGGACAAAATTCCTCGGATCTGTCATCATTTACTCTAACCATACATCTCACATCCTTCATCATCCTTTATCGAGCGTATAAGTCTTTCAGGTAAGTCAAATTCTCTGAGGGCAGAGTACAGCTCTTCACGAATTATGCTGCCATATTCTGCTTTGAAGTCAATGAAAACATAGTGAGTTTTGGTTTTGTATTCATGGCTTCTTTCAAGAATGATTCATACACTGAATATCTGGTCTGAGGTAGATCTTCCTTTTTTAAATCCACTCTGGTACGGACCGAGTTCTCGCTCAGCATATGGTAAGATATATACTAATAGGATATGAGATAATATCTCATAGGCACAAGACAGTAGCGAGATACCTCGATAATTGCTGCACAGCAACCTATCATCATTCTTATGTAGAGGGCAGATAGTTGTCCTATTCCAGTCACAAGTCCATATCACAAAGAGGATATCACATGGAGGATATCCTGGATATATGTATACATCCACGATAAATGTATATATCCCGGATATATACATATATCCAGAATATATATATATCATAAATAGGAGATCCTGTAGTGCTTTGGTAAGCTCATTTCCACCGCATTTTAAAAGTTCAGCAGGGAGTGCGTCAACACCAGCTATTAAATTTTCAAGAATGTTGCTTAATCATATTTCATAATAAATCGACGAGATGACCGACAGGCTTTCAAGGCATTCTGATAATTCAAAATTCCTTTGTTTTGAAAAGTGGGACATATATTAATGATGTATTTAACATTTATTCCAAAAGTTTAAACACGAATAAAAAGACTGGTTTCCAAGATTTCCAATAAAATCTGAAAAAAAAAGGACTCTTCCTACTAAATTAATTTTCCAATTTGTTATATATGATTAAACATATTTTTAGAATTTTTTTGAGGAATGCATTTAGCAAAGGAGGAGTGAAGATGTGAAATTTGTCTTGTCTCAAACCAGATCATATAGAAAAAAATGTATTTGCCACTGTTTCGTATAAGACCTATACCCAAAATATTTGTATTACTTTTTATAGCAAACCATAGGCCTTGAGGGCATGAGGATTTTACGTTTCAAAGACAAAACGAATAAAACTTTTGGTAAGTACATAAAAACATATTATATTTATTTATTTATTTTACTAGATGAAGTAAAGCGTATTTATGTATGTGCGAATCTTAATGCACAACCATGACATAGAAAATCCACAGAAGCAAAGAATGTCCTAAAAACATTAAAAAAGCAGACTATCTATAAAGCCAAAATATAATTAATAGGTATCTTTCATTTTATTTGTTTTTATATCTTGTCTCCAGTTTTCTATGACATAGAGGAATAAAACATTGTAGGTATAAATTTATTTATGAATAGGTAGATTTTTATCTTTCCCGATTTCTGAACAGCTTATATGCCAAATAATTACCAAATCCGCAGGTTACCTCAGCTAATTTTTGTATTCGTCATTAGCTCAGAATTTATAGAACATTTTGATTTCATTAATAGCTTAGCAATCATTGTACCAAGGTACTTATCTTATGAAAATACGAAATTCCATTATCCGTTAGGTAATAACATATCCTGAGTAAATATCAAAAATTAGAATTTATTAAGACAAAACTTATTTACCAACATAATTGACATATTTTAAAAAATTACATTTAAAAAAAAATCTTTTTCAGAACTCAATAAAATTCTAAAAATATATTTAATCATATATCACAAGTTGCAAAATTAATTTGGTAGAAAAAGTCTTCTTATTCATATTTGTTTGGAAATTCTGGAAACCTGTCTTTTTATTCGTACATAAACTTTTGGGAAAAAACGAATCTAAGTCATGGAGTAATAAGGAAATTAAAAGTAAAAATCTCAGCTGATATTAAGATAGAGAGGTGTTAATCATCAGGAGAGAACATACTCTAGACCACGTGAGACTAACTTATTTTTTTTATACAAAACCCTTTTTAATCTCACAACATACTATTTTTTTTCAATTTATCCAAAAATTAAACATTTCTATCGGTTAATAATATAGATAAGGATCAAAGATTAAAGTGGAATATAGTAATTATGAATTAATCAATTAGTATAACAGGTTGTATGAAAAGGATTACATAACAAATTTTATAAAACTGAAAATTCCAAAAATGTAATAAATTTATTTTTAAAGTTTGGGTGTGAATATAAATCGATTTCCAGTGATTCTAAAAGGGATATTATAAATATTATAATAGATATAGAAAACATCATAAACAATTTTGAATCCACTGAAAATCACAAAAATGGCATTGGAAATGATATAGTTACAAAAAAATAGGGAACTGAATGGACAATAATAATAATAAAAAAAAACTAAAATAACCTCATTACAAAAATTATGTATCAATGATTTAAACAAAACAATTAAATATTAAAAAAAGGACTCTGATATATTTTTTTTTAAATCTGATCAAACCAATTGCAATTATGGATACAATTTTTTATATTAACTATATCAGTAACCTGGTGGAAAATGAAGAAAATTATAGACAATTAAGAAAGGATTCTTTAATAGAAAAACAAAAACAAACTGAAGAATATATTAATAAATTACACAAATTAAAATATATAGATCTTAATATAAAAAATATATTGATTGAAAAAAGGTCAAGATCCTCAAGGTTTTATGGGGCAATAAAGCTCCACAAACCAGGAATTAATTTCAGACGGATAGTTAATGGTATTGATAACTCAACTTATAAATGGTCTAAGTTTTTGAAACTAAGTTTAGACAGTGTAAATAAGAATAACATATATGATGTCAAAAATGCATTTGAGGTAAAATAAAGAATTAGTAAAATGAAATTGAAGAAAAATGAAAAGTTAATAAGTTTTGATGTGGAATGTTTATTCACCAATGTACCAATAACAAATATAATTAGAATCATAGAAGAAAATTGGAAAGAAATTAAACCATATACCAATATAAAAAGTAAAAATACGTATTTAAAGGCTATAAAATTATGTGTTGAAAATGTTTTGTTTTTTTTAGTTTTAATAATAAGAAATATAAAAGTATAAAAGGAATGCAAATGGGAGTTGTTCTCTTGATTTACCTATCAAGTATTTTTATGAATAAATTATTAACAGATGTAAAAAAGGATTCAAACGTTAAACAAAAATTATGTCTAAAATATTTAGATGGCATGTTATGTATAATTGAAAAAGATAAAATAGAAACTTTTTTTTAGTATACTAAATAACTACAATAAAAGTATTAATTTTGCCAAAGGAATAGAAACATAAAATTCGGACATTTTTTGGACATAAAATAAATAGAGAAAATGGATAAATAATTACAGAATGGACAAAAAAAGAAAATATAAGTAATATTATACTCAATTATTTTTCCAATCATCCTAAACATATGAAAATGAATGTTATTAAAAAAATTATAAATAAAGCTATAAAAATAACTGATAAACCAAAAATAAACAATAATAAAAATTATATATATATATATATATATATATATATATATATATATATTATATATATATATATATATATATATATATATGAATTATTTCTAAATAACTTTTACCCGATTAATACCATTAAACAATTTTGGAATGCCAGTTTAGAAAAGAATAAGAACAATGGTATGAATAGAGTAAAAGAAAAAAAGAGCAGAAATATTGGAGTCACCGGTAATTTAAAATACAAAAAATGTACTTATATAAATAATTTATCACAAAGCCTAAACAGAACTTCCAAAAAATGATGATGTACCAGAATATAAATTTGTATATAAACCAACAAATAAAATAGTAACTTTAAAAAATAATATGAAAGATAAAATAGACATGAACAAAAATTCAGTTGTTAAAACTATTTTCAAACATATCCTCCCATGTAACAGCTTAAAAAAAATGTTATAATAAACACAAGTAGTACTACTAGTAATTAGTTTTAATAAAACACTATTAACCTGTTTCAATAAATTCTTTTGCAACATTTCTCCAACATTTACACAGTTATGGTTAATATGGTTTTTATTCTTTTATCCCAAATAGATTCCTAAGAAAAAATTGAAGCCATTAATATATCCTTGTCTATATATATATATTAACAAAGTTCATATGGATTTACTAAGAAATCACATTAAGAACTGTGGAGTCCAGTTTTCAAGAAACTACTATTGTATGATTTGTTGGAAAAAAAAGTAATTTTTGATTTTAAAACCTGTTCAGAGAATTGAAAATTTTATTTAATGTTATTTCTTAAGAAAATGATACTCCTTTTTCATAAATATATAGAGATTGGCTGCAATCGTGAAAATATCTAAAAACAAATGTTGAAGAACAAAGAATCAGTTTTAAAAGAACAAAGAGACAAAAAGAGGATAAAGGAAGGACGACTTAGTAATTTCAATTCTATGTAAAAATTATTCAAAAGGAACTATAGTCTTCCACGTAGCAGAATATGGTTTGGACCACATCTTGATCAGAATCTCGATTGTTTTTCTTTTAATTCTCCAAGATAAAATAACAAATTATACAAGCTACTTCATAGGTGTTAAAAATGTACCTACTATCCTTAATTGTTCAAATTGCTCTTGATGAAACCAGCATTTCAGTTTAAAAAAAAAACATATAGTTATTCCCATTTAATTTTTTAAGATAGGTAGCTTTCTTGTTATAGTCTAATAATGATTCATCAAAAGTGATAATTTGGAAAGTTATAACATTAAATAATAATAATAAAACAGCTTTGAAACTATAGAGTTCATCAGTACACATCAATGTATTTAAAGTTGTGTATTTATCAATCATGAAATATAGATAGATAGATACATTTTTTATTAAAAATAAAACAATAATCACTCAACAATTCATTGCATATAGATAATAATCAAATGATGATATAATCAACTATGATATATTTCATCAGAATAATAACGAAACTCTTGGATTTAAGCTTGTGTTGTAGTAGTTGTAGTTGTAGGTGTAGGGATAGTTGTAGTTGTAGGTGTAGTTGTAGTTGTAGTTGTATTTGGCAAAGGAGTAGAAGGAATAATAATAATAATAATGCTTTATTTATTCTGGGACGAGTCCCTTTAGAATAATACAGAGAAACAAAAATGTCGGCTAAGGAGCCTCAGACATACATAAACAAGAGTATAATTTGATTAAGTAGTAAAAAAAAATAAAATAAAAAATATTTAGAGAAATTATAAGTTACTTTCTAATTTACATCAGTTAATAATAAAAATACAAAATTGAAAATAAACATGAAGTAAAAATAATAAAGAACGATCTAATAATTTATATACATATTTACAGTAGTAACTATTTACAATTTTATGATGAGGACTGGATGGATAAGAAATGATTAAACAGTTGGGATTTAAAGGTAGGAAGGGTTTCGGATTGACGAATGTGGGGAGGGATGGAGTTCCATAGGGAAGAGGATCGAATAATAAATGATTTATCGAAAGCAGCGGTTCGGTGGGCCATTATATGTAGATCTGAGGACCGGGAATGGGTATTGCGGGTATTATTTGCATATAGTGCAAATAATTGTACAATTGATAACATCATTTTCATCATTGTTATCTGAAGAGCCACCAAGCCAATTGTACCAGTATCAGTCATACCAATCCTCATCGGGCACTTTGCATACAACTGAACAATTTTTTTGGATAACCTTAAAATTCTAAATAATCAATGATCACTGAAAGTATTATTTTACAAAAATCTATCTTATAGAGTTCCTTTGTATAGACATAAAAATAATTTTGGTTGACAACAATAACAATTTTAAAATAAATCAAACATAACTTTTGTAAATTATATACCTTGATTATGAACCACATTAAACATTAACTCCACAATAATTATTATAAAGATAACAATACAAGCTTACGATAAACATAAACATACACTATAAACTTTATAAAACTCTCCCATAATTTTCTGTTTAAAATATAATATTAAAGATTATTGTATGTTATGGTTGGTATGGGGTAAATTTAAGGTTGGTAAATTAATACAAAGTTGAAGAATAAATTAGTTTTTGTATCAATCATAAACATCCATAAATTTATGTTGATTAACAACGTTTTTCTAGTGAGTAAATGATTTTATTGAAGCATATATTCTCTTATCTTACTTTAGTTAATACTGAGAAACCTCTAAGGAACATGTCTCAGGAGATCTTCAACCAAAATTATATTTATTTGCCAGCTAACAAATATATCGAATCAGCCATAATTTATCAGTAAGATTAATATTAAAACCCATTAATAATAATAAGAATAAAGCATACCTGGTCAATATCAAATTTTCAAAGACATACATCAAAATCTAGAACATTAAATATCAGAAGAGTGTATTCTAGTATTATTATTGACGGGAGTGACATATATATTATGTCTAATAACATTAAGAAGAGGGCTTTACCGAGTAAATTATAATACATTTATAATGAAAATCTTATTTATAATAATACAAGCATTTTCAAAAGGAAACTTACATCTTGAGGAATCACCTTTGCAGATAAAAAAGCCATCAGTAGAATGAAACTGAACTGCAACATTTTTTCCAATTGATAAAACATGATGATTTAGAAAGTATATATACCATCCCATGAGATAATTTTTCCATCTTGTTACTATACAGTCCATTAATGTCACTTAACACTTATCTATCACTGACGCATATACAGTTTACTTGTAATTACTTTTTTCTTCAGCTTGTTGTTATACATAAAGATAATAAAACATGAAAGTTATAAAAGAGAAATTCTTGGAGCTCTTTGTGATTTTTATTACTATATGTGACAACCATAACGCATATTATGTATAAATAATTAATAATCATTCATTACAAAATGAACAAATTCTTAACATAACTTAGGCAATTTAAATACTACTTTAAACATTTTCATGAAGCATTCGGACACATTTCAATATGAGACGAAAAGCAGATGACACTAACATTAATGTATCTGAAATGCATATATCCCTAGTGGAAAAAAAAATACATATTAAGAGTGAAAAGACATGATGGTAAGAGGATTGAACTGAGAAAAATGCATCTTCAACTAATATGAGTAATTAATTGATAGACTTAATTGCAACCATTTGACCAAAATCACTGAAATATTTAATGATCTGAACATAACAGAATGTCATTTATATTTAGAAAACGCATTGTTGCCAATGAAAATAATATCTTTTGATAATAAAACAAAAAAATAAATATATAAGCTATATGCTAAAACAGCAATCTCATTTTAAGCCTACTTTCATTAGACTTTTTTAAACCACTTTTCTGTCTTTTTAGATGATGTACTAATGGAAATTTTTTATTTTACTTTATTTTTTTTTTTTCTCCCCTTCCTCCCTTTTTAGGCTATACAGAGTATTCCCGGGGCAAAGAGGTGAGGGCGGGTGATCAATGACAGAGTTGAAAGCTTCTCCCGGCACTAGGACATGAAATCACAATTATTTTTTTCTTTAAACTTCAGTTACAAGGTTGCCATCACGCATTAGCCCGCTCAGCCACCATGCTCCCTATGTATTGATATACAGAAATGTAGAAAAGTACTCTACATTATTTCAGTATATTTCATATTTATATTTTGGTTTGACATCTACAAAATTACTAGTTACATTTTCCGAAAACATGTTTTCAGTTGAAAAGCAAATTTAAAGTGGCCACCGAGAAAAAACTGTGAGCCTTAAATTTCTTTTAACTATGGTTTTCCAGAACAAAAACTTATGAAAATCAACAATATGAACAAAATGTTCTGGATGATTTAAAATGGATTGACCCATTTATATTTTCTTTTTTGTAATTAAAATACAAAATACTTTGTAATTAAAATACACTGTAATTGAAAAACACAAAATACTTGGTATTTTAAAATAATAATTAAAATAATTTTTGCCTAGGTCTGGTTTCAACAATGATTGAAGGGTTAGTACTCAGTATTCACTATACAAAATAGTAAACAATATAAAAACAACACATTATTTATTTATATTTAATGTTAACATTCATTAATTAGCTTTAGCTGCTACTTCATCATCACTATCACTTTCATAAGCATCTTTTACAAAATCATCAGCCAGATAAGGCTCAAGACCAACTTTTAGCCTCTCTATCGATGGAGCAGAAGTCAAGAAAACTCTGAAAAATCAAAATGAGCAAATAACCTCAATTCAATGTAAGTATACAGATATAAAATATACACATATTTGTAATGACCTGGTGATAAAAGCTCCTGTTCTTTTAGGTCTCATAACGTTGATATCTTCAAGCAAACATTTGAAATTTTCTTCTAAATGACTGGTTTCCATATTCAACTATAAATTGAAGGATTATATTAGTAACACCATATTAGAAAGAATGACATGAATGCTTAAAACAATTGATGCAAACCAGCTCAATAATCAACTTTTTTCGTAACATGTTTTTGTTTTATTTTTTACAAGTTCACAATGCACAACGAAACATAGCAAGGGCAATTGCTCAAAAGGGTCTCAATGCAGAACAAAATTGGGTTATATAAGGGTGCAGAGACGCAGACTTCGGAGAGGGGGGCAGGGAAAGGGGGGTAGGAGGCGAATGCCCCAATTTGCCAATTGATTACCCCACCCAATAAAAATAGAGAGGAGACAAGAATATTGTTTCGCCACCGAATATTTCGAAGAACAAAAGGAAAATCAAAATGAATACCAATTAATCTTCATGAATGAATAAAATATGCAGGCTAAAATCAATTATGAAAATAGAAAAAGTAATAATTGGCTAAGGTAAAGTTTAGACATAGGTATGCAATTATTTTTGCATGTCCCATGTTCCTTTTATTGAAATTTTAGTTTATATTCAAAGATAATTAAATGTAGTAACATATACAATTTGATGATTGTTCACCCTTCCATTATTATGTAACAATTTCATCACATTTCCTGCAGCAAATTTGAAGCTTCAGATAATTTAGAGTTCATCTCACTGCCTCAAACCTTTAAATAAAAATATGTAATATATTCAGCTATTTTGTTAACATATTTTCAAATACACCCATAATTTCATTTTCCATTTTCTCAAATATACCCATAAGTCTTTTTTCCTAATTAGTAATATATTGTTTGTTTTAAAGAATTAAATTTTTTTTTTTGGGTCCTCCCCTTCCTCGCCGTTAAGTCTATACGGGGTTTTCCCGGACCTGGGGGTGTGGGCGGGGATTTAAAAGACTCCCTGGGCACCAGGACGCGAACTTGTGACTATTTTTATATCATTAGATTCATATGTCAGGTAGCCGGACAACGGCGGTGCTGTGCACACGCTTTAGCCCATTCGGCCACCCTGCCCACAAGTTGATTGTGTTAATTTTCACTCAGAATTTTAATAAATAATATAAACTTCTGAGACTTTTTTGGAGAGAAAGAGGGATCCGTCACTCCCTTTCCCCCTAATCAGAATGAAAAGTCTGCACTGAGAGGTGGTATGCCAAGTCGTTCTTCTAGCTTCACTGCTTCATTAAATATACAATTCCTCTAACTCCACTTGAATGATAGCATGGATTGAGCATTAAATATGCAAATAAGGTAACAGAACTATTTTAATTTACAATAACCTTATTTTTTTATGGGGGCTTAATAAATAGTTAGCATGGAAATAATATAATTCCTCACATCAAAGTTTTAGAAAGAGTGACATTTCTGAAAAGTTGTAGAAAATGATTACATTTGCTATTGTATCCTTATCTACTGTAACAGTGACTGTATGTGAGTACAGGAATAAATATATTGTCGAGTTTCATTTGTTTCTGAATTAAGTTTGCTAACTTGGAGTTCATTTATATGATAATAGCTAAAATGAAAAGAAGGAAACCTTAATAAGTGAATTTTATGATGAAAATCAATTAGATTTGACAATGCCTACAATATTATGTTGTAAATGCTTAGAATTTGTTTGATAACTGCTAAATTGGATAGGCAGAAACATTGCAATGTAAATATTATAGCCTAATTTAATCAAATTTGTCAATATCAGCACTTCAATGCTGGTAACATGCCCTAAAGATGACCCACATTGGGTTGAAACGTTAGCAACAAAAATCTTAAAAACTGACTGCGTCCTAACTATCTATCACCCATAACAAATCAAATGGTCATTTGAATGACAACATTAATCTGAATGAGGCACTTAGAAAATTTAATAAAACTAAAAGTTCCATATATTACACAGAGAATAAAAAATGTGAATTTAGGATAACAATATCATTACCAAATTCTTATACCTGAAATAGAATAATTGTATTATGAACGCTCAATTAAATGAAACATCAGCATTTTGTTATATCATGGTTCAACAATACAGAAAAATGGTCCTTAATTTTACAGAATTTTTTTCAAATATTCAGTGGAAAATTAGCAAGCAATACTAACATTTCCAATCTGCGCATCGATAAAGCCATAATCAGGTTCACCAATATCTTGAAGAGCAGTATATTGTATTCCTTTGCGAAAAGTAGTAACCATTTCTCCAATATTGGTTCCAAGAGTACCTAATGAAAGAGCAAAAACAAACAGAAGTAAAGCTCACCATTTAACTAACATTGTTATTATAGAAATTATTTATTGTAATATACCTGACTTAACATTGGGAAATTTCTTTTTCATGAGACCTCTTAAGCTTACCAGCTCGGGTAGAATATTTGGATGGGCTAAGATGTGTTGAAAATCTGGTAGTACAATGTCACCTTTCTGAACAGAAAAACATTCAATAACTAATACCACTAAGACATTAGTATTATCAATCACACTTTTTTTTTTTAAATCAAACCTCAATCTTTTTTATGATATCAATATCCCCAATAAGAGTTGCACCAGCACCTTCAGCTTCAGCGCGGGCCTCAGGAGTTTTGCAAAACACTAAGGTGGTTCTATCCTCTCCATTATCAAAGTGATATGGTGTTCTTGCAACACGAGTGAAACTGTGCACAAATTTATTCTACAAACATTATTTAAGGAATTACCAAAATTGCTTAATATAAGTCTAAACAAATATAATTAAAAAACCTACTTTTTTAGCACCCTTCATGTCTAGCTCAATAAAAGCATTAAGAGGAGCATCAGGTATATTGTAAATTTGAGGATGATGAGTTTCTCGATGAGATTCAACAGCTTCTTGAAAATTATAAATTCTCCATTTATGATACCTTTGAACCCAAACATCATCAAGAGGCCAATTCCTCGTATCATCAGACAATCTCTTGGATATAAAAGGCCCTGTTGATCTGTAAAAATTAATTTGATTTAAAACTTTCTACTAGAATGATAGGAGAATTACTTATTCTGAGAGACCTAGAAGGGATTATATGACAGACCAGAGATTCTTAAAAGGGAGTAAGTATTATTGGGATTCTACTAAATTTTGACATCAACCAATTTTTAATTTAACAATTCTTCTTCTTCGTCTTCCTCACAATGCCATTCCTAGCGTCGAGGAGCCTCTTTCCAGTGCAGTCACTCTTCCTGGCCTCTGCTTGACCACTTTATTTGATTGAAGGCTTTGCCCATTCTACCTCCGATCTTCGGCATGAACTCCTGATATGAAACTCTGGGAAGCCCTCGTGGTTTCTTCCCTCAAATACCTTTATTTCAAACCTCTAATAACTTTATAGGGTCTATGTCCTCGTTTATGCGGCAGACATGTCCAAACCACTTTAGTTGCCTGTTCTCCAAAGTCGTTTTTGAGTTCAGGCTATTCTCTTATAAATTTGATTAAAATGCGATCCCTCCTAGTTTTTCCCACCAATCTATGCAGGAACTGCATTTTCGCTTCTGTTATGCGACTGTAATGTTTGTCCAACATAGTCCAGCTTTCTCCACCATAGGTGAAAATAGGCATCTACACTTATAGATTTATAGATGTGCATCTTGGTCTTTTTATCCACTTCACATCAACTGAGGATACTATTGGCGATGTGGTAGTATGCTTTGAATTTAACATTTTTTTTTTTTTATTTAAACACACTGGAATCTATGAATCCCCAACTTACTCAACAAAATTAACGATTCTTGAAATTAAACATATTTTTCTATTACTTAAATTATTTAAAAATTATATCATCAGACTAAAAACTAATAAGTATCAATATTTAAATAGAAATACTTGCCCTTTATCACGTAGATTATGTGGAATGAACCCAACTTTCTTTATCTCAACTTTTACTTTTTTTCTCCTCATTTTTTCTCTGGTGCCTTTCCTTGCAGCATAGTGGCAAACCAGAATTGAATTATTGGAGAGCACTGAACTAATATTTTTGACGCAGTTCAGACGTAAAAAACAATTCATTTTGTAATTTAATATATACGGCTTTCTGCTTTCTCGAGATAATAAAAATGCATTAACAAAAATATCTTTTACCAAATAGACCTGTAATCAGAAAAGGGTAGTGTTATGGGAAGGTTATCATTGTTTACCAGAAGCTACACTACTGTTACTTTCTGGAAATAGAACAAGTTGCTGAACTCAGCACTGAGCTCATCGACTTCATCGGATTCATCAGTAAATAATGCGAAACGATGCTATCGATAAGTTCAGCACTTTGCAGACTAAAATGTAGTTATTTGGTGGTGACGCATGCAATTAACAGTCATCTGGCAAGTTCCAAGTTCCAAGTTCCTGAAGCTCCTTCCCAAATGGTAAAATATAACCATGTTTTATAGAAAAAAATATTATAGAAAAATAAAAAGCTATCTCTTAAAGTATTATTGTTCGTGTAATTACATTTAATAGGACTTCAAGAATCACTTAAACACCATGTCATATAGGTAGTTAGATTCTTTCTTTTTTTTTCAAATTAATTATCGTTTTATATATATATATATATATATATATATATATATATATATATATATATATATATATATATATATATATATGAAAAAAAAGGTTTCTGGCTGAAGCCCCTCCCAAAAAAAAATTAAATCCTGGATCCGCTAGTGCATTAGGCTATTTTCTGATTACCTTTCGTTCTTTGATAGTTATAGATTAATAGATGAAATTAAAAATAATAATTATTATAACTATAAAAATAAATGCTTTGAATTGGATCTCCGGAAAATAATCCTCAAATTCAATCCCTGGTTTCTTCTTCTCTTTAGTACATAAAAATTGTTATTACTACTACATTAGAGTTCTCAGAAATATTTCTAGCAATGACAATCGAATCCGGTGAATCGGAGACTAGTTGTGTCACGATGCTCCTCATCCGGCAATCATACTTTGATCGTGTACTGGTTACCGTGGTTTTTATTTTTTTATGGTGGCCACAATAATAGGTTCGCCAAATAGTTCTCCAAACTCTATTTTCACCGATCATACAATTTACATGATATTTTATCGAGCCGAAGATCTTTCTGAGAAGCTTTCTTTTTTTAAACAAGTTCAACTCGCTCTCTTTTAGTCGTAGCTCTCTTCTAATACTGTTTCCCATATGTCACCATCGGCCACATTATTCTCTTATAAATGGTGACTTTTGCGGATCAAAAAAATTCTAGAAATTTAAAAATCATCTTCAGTACAAAGAGGCATCAATCGCCAGTGGGTATTTTGGCTTTCTCTGCATTGATATTGTTTTCTTCTATTATTACATATTTCAAAATCCTACAGCATCTAAAATTGTACATAATTTGCATTTATTTACATTTGAACTTTGGAGATTATATATTTCCAACCGTCTTATTATTATTATCTGGTTAAGAAGTTAGTTGGGATTACAGTCAGAGAAGACAAACAAAAATAAAAGATTTTTATAAAAAATAAAAAATATTAATATTAAAATTTTAATAAAATATCTTTTATATTTATTTGTGTTATCTCTGACTGCAACCCCAACTAACTTCCCAATTATATAATCTACAGACAACAATGTTTTCACTATTATTATTAATTTACTTAACAGTTACTTCTTAACCAGTGCAGGCCCAATGCGGGACAACGAGAGTAATTGTCCCGGAACACCAATTGTTAGAAAATGGGCGCTCGCCCCTTGTTAGAAATTAAAAAATAAATACAAAGCTTGAATCATTAAAATAATTAATTTTGCCTATCAATAAAGCAACTATATTAGAGGAATATCGAATGCAATAAAATTCAAATATTACATAATATATAACAGCTTAAAAAATATATTTAGTTTTTTTAGGGAGAGAGGGGATGACGTTATTGTCCGGGGTCGCCGTATGTCTAGTTCGGCACTACCCAGAAAGAGGTTTGATGGCGCAAGTTGTGCCATCAAAATTTTAAAGAGAGCATATTTTGGTGGGTTTTTGAATTTATGAGGGGACATTTAGGCGGGGTAATGCATTTTCGGAATGAAAAGTTTCATACTAAGGGACAATGGGAAAGCATGGAACATAACGCAGCAAGTGTAATCGTATATGATCTTCTATTTTTTTTTTATTTTACCTCCTCTTTCTCTGTTTTTAAGAAAAGTTAACAATAAAATATCTTGGGATTGGTTCTTGGGCCATGGACT
Organism: Nezara viridula; assembly: GCA_928085145.1. Classification (NCBI taxonomy): domain Eukaryota; kingdom Metazoa; phylum Arthropoda; class Insecta; order Hemiptera; family Pentatomidae; genus Nezara; species Nezara viridula. Next base: position 78,286,906 of record OV725080.1, read on the forward strand.
TTGTGGGGAATAGGCACCCCTGGTCTAGTCGTCCGAGGAAGCACATTTTGACAGTGACTAAAATATCGAGCGCGTGATGGCCGAGCGTGTGATCAAAGCATAAACTTAAATATTCTCTTGTCTAGCAAAGCCGGTTCAAACCGCCCAACAATGGGGCCGGTAGCCGATCTAGGAGGACAAAATTCATTGAGCATAGTTTTCGAATGAAAATCACGTGTTCGTCTTAAATAAAACTTTTTTAGTCCTTATTCAATGTACTTCTTATGTTAAATCAATATTAATTTAATTCATGGCGAAAATTTAATTTCTTAGAAAATTGAAATTTAAAATTACAATTTCTAAAAATTAATATCAAATAAAAAATAATATTAATAAAAAGTATGGAACTATTACAATTAATTTAATCTATTTAATTTGATCTATCTACCGCAACCTTATAATCAACATCATTAGAAAAACTCAATCTCTGACTAAAGTCATCATAATCACTTCCTAACTGCAATTCAAATTTCTCTTTTATTTCGTTCGTTTTTCAACCTTGTTTGCAGTCTGCAAGTATCCCCTCCTCCCTCCAAAAATCAATAAAAATGTGCTCCCTCAAAATTTTGTTGGCACAAATTGCGCCATGCATACCCCTTCTGGGCACCCAGACTATAATCATAGGCGCCGACTTATGAAAATTATTGAAGGGCCAAACTATAGGATCACGAGGTGAGGGGAATAGGAGGGTGAGATATTATTTGGAATGTATCCTATATATCTATGTGTAATATATAATATCTGCCTTTATGAAAATTTACCATTACAAGAAGATATTAAGTTGTTTCAAGCTCTTCTTCAAACACTTAAAAAAGTGATGTCACACAAAATACTTTAAACTAAAACAGTACAGTGTTTCAATATATGGTTCCTTTAACAGTTTAGTTGAGTTTATGAATCCAAATAATTAATCAAATATAACTTTACACTTCCCTTTGAAAATATTAATTTTGCTTAAATTTTTGTACATGATCGATAAGTTCATTAAGTTCATGCTATAGCAAATGGGGCTGAGTCCCCACCACAGCAGCGATGAGTCAGGAGAGGAGCTCAAGTCCCACGATCCCCTTGTAGTCGGCGCCTATGACCATATTATATCTTGTAATTGCAGCTCATTGGTTTTTCGAAGCAAAGAGAAAAACTTTATTCGGTCGCTCTGTATCCTAAAAATCTCGAGAAGACAGGTGTTTTTTGTCAGTTGTTATTCTAGTTTACAAAATATGCTGCAGCTATGACATATTTCTCTGAAAAAAAAAAAGAAAAATCATTTTCTGGTCATTTATTCAACCATCATTTATTTTTTATTTAAATAGGGCTACATTGCCTTCAAACCTGTATAAGTTTTAATATACAGGGTGTTTCTGGGTTAAGTGGCCAAACTTGAAATATGAATTAAGGGCCTCGAAACAAGAAAAAAAATTCCTATGAAGGTATGGCCGCAAACGCTTTGTTTAGGGGATATTCACACTGAAAGATTTTCATTGTTATGAATTATTACGTTATATAAAGTAAATAAAACTTATTTATTTGTCCCAACTACTTTATTAATTAAACGTGATCATTAAATTCATATTAAATGTTGTTCAAAGTGATTTCCTTGAACATTAAGACAGGCTCGGCATCTTTCTTCAACAACAGCAGTGGCAGAACGGCACTGGATATGTGTTATTGTTTCACAAGATTCAATTATCCCCTTCGTAAGGAATTAAAGTCATTGACCGGACTTGCATAAACTTTTTGTTTAATGTCATCCCAAATAAAAAAATCCAGTGGTGTCAAGTCTGGAGAGCGTGCAGGCCAAGCCACTGGTTCTGCACGGCCAATCCATTGATTGGAATAATTAACATTTAGCCATTGTCGTAGACCTCTTCCGTGAAAAAAACAAATATATACATATTTTTTTCTTTATTTTAGTGTCTTTGTTTCTTATTTTTGATGTTTTCTATCTGCTGCCAGTAAGAAGAGAAATAAAATAAATAGTTTGGTTTAGCACTAATATCGCTGTTAATTAAGTTAGATAATAGTGTTTCTCATGCACTAGCGGATCCAGGATTTAATTTGGGGGGCTTCAGCCGGACAGATTTTTTTTAATATACATAACGATAATTAATTTGAAAAAAAAGAAAGAAAGAAATGAACTAACCATATCAAAAGGTGTTTAAGTGATTCTTGAAGCCCTATTAAATGTAATTACACGAACAATAATACTTTAAGAGGTAGTTTTTAATATTTTTTTTCTATAAAACATGGTTATATTTTACCGTTTTGTGGAGGCTTCAGCCCGAAAGTCTCCCCCCCCCTCGTACATCCGCCTGTGTTCTCATGTGTAGTTTTTGAAATGTCTAAACGCACCTATACCTGCTGTAACATGCCAGGCTTACATGAACCCTAAAACCATAATTTCAGTTTCATACAACTTTTCGTTTTTAAGGTAGACTGTTCAAATACAAAAACATTCATACTATTTTGCAAAACTTGATTACTTGGACACAGGGAACCTTAAAATGCTTATTTCCATTTAACAATCCCATTACAAATTTTTGCCGATCGCAATGCATTTCCTTCCTAACAAAAAATCAACATTATTTTAGGCAATATATTTCTGAGTAAATATTTCTAATTTAACAAGTGGCTTAAGAAGATTATTTGGGGAATTTTTTTTCTAGCTTCTAAAAACCTTTTTATGAGCCACACTTACCAAAACAAACCATTTAAGTAAATTTACATTTAAAAATTTACTCTTGTTAGTTAAAGTGTATAAATACGATTAATAAAACAAACCCAAAAAGAAGAAATTAATTTAAAAAAAAAAACAGGTTCCGTCTAGATAAAGAAAAACATGTATTTCTTTTATTTTGTAGACCTGCTGCCTGCTCTACCACCCCTCCCCCCCCCCTCTCTAGGGCGTAATAATTTAGCATCTAATTATTTCATGTCAATATAGCTCCCCACCATCCTAATGCATCCCCTCCAATGTCAGTCAACAAAGAACCGGCGACTTAAACTTCTTGTTTATTTATAACCAGAGTACAGAAACCTTATTAAAAATTCAACGCAACTTTCCATAGGACTTGTTTGATAAGCCTGTAACCTGTTATCTGAACGGGCCACTATCAAGTTCATTTTGTAGTTAGGTATGTTTTGGGATGAGCAATTCATGCTTCAAATTACTGCGTTTTAACAATATTTGTTAATTTCAAACATATTTTCTACAATTAATGCGATATGCCTCCTGTTAACAATGGATATTGGGGTGAACCTACTGCCACTATTGATTGGTGTGAAGAAAATTATGTTTACAGTTATTACATAGCAGAAATGAGTAAGTGTAATTTATTTTGTTTTCTAAATAACTCCAAGAAGCAATAAAACAGCCTAGATTTTTTTTTATTTATTGAAACATTTTATAGTTTTATGTTGATTTATTCTATTCCTGAATGTTTTATTTTTTTAGCCAATACTATTACTAATCTAATAATGATTATACTTCCTCTCTGGGGCATTATGGAAGTAATCAAGCAGGAATTAGATTGGAGGTTTATTTATTTACATTCATCCATATTAAGTAAGTTGAAGTTATTAGCTAGATTTCAAATGATATATTCTGATTATATCTATAAAATTGTATGTTTCAAGGTGTTAATAATCAAAACTTTTAAAATATGATGTAAGATTGGATTTACAATGATTGACAATCTGTCTGATTTTAAACTTAATATTTTAAAATAAAACTATACATATGTAAAAATACATACTATGCTAATTTGGTAATGTCTTCTGATCCATTTGTTTTTAATTGCTTATTCTTATAAATATCGTTAGCATATTGGAAAAATTCATGAAGTTCACTTTTGATAGAGCTATACTTCAAATTATTTATTTGTGAATTTCAATGATATTTATCCTTGTAAAAGTTCATTTACGATTTCAAAATAATAAAAAGTTCATTATATGTTAGAAATAGTTAGTTATAAGTCCCTGATGTTTTCAATTATAGAGGAAAAATTGATCAAATGACTTGATTTAATTTTCCAAAATATTACTTGATGACTTTTCTCAATAAACCAAAGCTACTTATTTAATTAAAACTATGTTGATACAATTATGTGTACTATTTCATTTCCACCATTTTAATTTTTTGTTAATAAATATTGTGCATTAATCAATAAATCATATCTTTACAATACTTAAGCACATACTCTAGCTGACGAATAACTATTAACTATATGAAGTGCTGAATAGCTGAATATTGACTTAGTGACCTTCATTCTGAAAGCATCATTTTATTAATATTTATAGTCATAATCTATATTTTTTTCATAAATTAGTTATCTAACTTTTTTTCTTCTCTAATTTTGCCTTATAAAATAAAATATATAAGTTCGATCATGTAAAATAATATTTTTTTTTTAAATTATGTTATTTATTTTATGCTTTCAATATATAATTGTTACTTTATAATTACATTACTTTTTCTTTTTATAGTCCTAGGATGAAATTTTTATGATTTTCAAATTATCAAAGTATGAATAAAATAATTTATAATGTAACTATCAAACATTAATATCAAATCTCATTATAAAATTTCAGTTGAATATTTTACATATGTATTGGTTATATATTAAAATAATAAAATTACTATTAAGGACAAATATCAACAAAAATTAAGGATCAGAATGGTTCATAATGAATAATATTTTGTAGAATAATGGTTAAGAATCTCAACATTCTAATACTAAGTCATTTCTGTGATATTTAATAAGTTATTTATTATTACTGTCTGTGTAATTTCAAAAAAATAATTCTAGAAAAGTTTTCTTAATGAAGAGATATTCAATTAGTTCCTTTATTTATTTATTTTTTAAAAATGCTAGTAATTAATAGGAATATATTCTATATCAAAATATTTTTTTTTAAATGCATCAATTTTATCCCGTAGCTAGAAGTATGACAATTTACATTAGATAATTTTTAAATAATGTATATTTTCTTTCAGCTGAATTTTATGAAATTACAAACAATTTTGTGCATTTATTTACATTCCTTTTCGAAATTGATCTCTTTATGAAGAATTATTTTAATCTGCCCTCTAACTGATTTTTTTCTCAAATAAAGTGTAGAGCTCTGATTTATTACTAGTTTGCACACTTTTTTTTTAATGATAATGATGATGTATTATAATGTATGTATGTATGTATTTCAGTTTTAATAAGATATTTATGTAAATAGTAATATGATGTAATGCCATAACATTTATATATTTAAATACTAATAATAAAATATTTTAAATTAGCATATGTTTTTATTATTTAAAAATTTATATTTTTCTGATTACATTATTTTGATTCATTTTACCTTTAGTTGTAGGTCTGGGCTCATGGGCTTTTCATATGACTTTATTGTATGGGATGCAACTATTTGATGAACTCCCTATGATTTGGGGAACCTGTTTTTTAATTTATTACTTGTATGTTTTTTACATATAAAACACAAAATACTGATCTTGTTTTACACTTTCCTTATTACAACTTTTGTTGCAGGTCAGAAGTACAGAAATCCTCTTTCAGTAAAAAGATGTTTTCAAATCAACCATTATTTATCTTCCTTTCTCTGTTTGCTGTAATTTTCACTGCTATATATCTGCTTTGGCCTCAACCACTTTTTCAGCATATCTCTTACGGAGTTCTTGTGTTCACGACTGTTGGAATGGATTTACGATTACTTAAAATCAATGAATGTAAAACTTGCAAAAAAATATTTCTAATTTCTGCTGCAATCTATTTATTTGGATTTATACTTTGGAATTTAGATAAAATTTTCTGTCAGAATTTAAGGTATTTTATTTTTTTAATTGCCACTTAATATTTTGTAATTCAATCTCTCTTAATGATTATTTATAAATTCCATATTTCATAATGCATGCCTTCCAAAAGAAATTAAGTCTTTGTAATACAAGACACTCATAAAGATACTGATTCCTGGCAAAACTCCTATATCCTTATCAATAAGAATTGAATTTCAATATAAATTATTAATTTATTAAAACATATTTTTCTACACATCTCACAAGATGCAACTAGATTTTAATTATCGGATCATAAAGGAAAAGATGAGAAATTAAACAGATTCTTTAAAGGCGTTGATTAATCAAAATTATGAAACACTATCTTTGACATACACTAAAAACACTAAAAATTTAGTTTATTAAGTCCTGATACAATAGTCCGAATTTGTTGTTACAATAATTAATTTTACATATCGATAATGTGAAAATGTTAATCATGTGACACATTGTATTCAGCTGAAATAAGATTGAGAATTTAATTCTAAAGGCGTATTTTTGAGACTAATAATTTGATGATGTATTTAACTTCTAATTTATGACTTCACTAATAAAACATAAACTTGAATGTTGTATCCTAGCAGTTAGTACACAATAATGCTGCTCTTTTTCAAATTTTTAAAAACCTTGTGAATGTGATATTTTGGTAATCAAGTAGTAAATGAAGTTAATTTGCTTATACCCAAAGTTTAACCTTTTCCTTATCAATATATTTTTTTAATAACGATACCTGATCAAAAAGATAAATTCCAGATTGTTTATGAAAGATAAAGTCCATACATTTGTAGTCGAATTCTTACAACTGATCAACAATTGCATATTTTACAAAGGAGTTCTCGATAATCAGTTCTTAACAATTATTAGTTATTAATAAGGTTTTACATTAAATAATCATCAAAAATAATATAAAACTCATATCCTGGCGAAATAGCTACATGGCCACCGAAAACCATATATCCTCTCCCCATTCTCCTGCCCTTTCCAAGCTTAACTGGCTTAATGTGCATTCTTTTCATAAATTGGGATTTTTTCAAAATGCCGCAGAACGCGGGACATATTGTTAAAAATCAGGACTGTTCCGCCAAAACGGGATGATCGCTGGTCACTTTATATTTGTTTAGAAAATGATCTGATCAAATAAAAAAATTGAATTGGCTGGTATTTGATTTGGTAAATGTTTAGGAATACTTAAATTTTTACCTTTCTTAAATTTTCTATAGAAAAATAGTTTTTCTAATTTACGTAGACGTTATTTTACGGAAAGAGAAATGAACAGACCTGTTCTATCTTATGGAGAACTGTTGCAAGTGAAACCAGCATTTTTAAATAAACTTTTATATTGTTTCTTCTTATTAATTTTTATGTTACTCATAAAAATGACATGTTATGTGTCCCACCCTTGTTGTATGAAGTTATTTTATTTAATTTAACTGTGATAATCAAATTATAAACCATTATATAAAAGTCCGTATGTCTATATTACTTTTTCCTGGTATTTGTTGCAATTTCAATTGTGGATTTAGATACATTTTTGTGAGAATAGCTGTTGTCAGAGATGGGAAAAAATGCTTCTCCGAGTACTGAGTACTAAGTATTTTACTCAAATACTGACCTTTTTAGAATACCGAATAATTTAATTACTACTTCAGTTGATGTCAAAGGATTAACTGAAGTTGTTATTGAATTCCCAATAGTGATTTGATTTGAATAAAATACTCAGTACTCGCTACTCACAGTAGCATTTGCCTATCTCTGACTGTAGTACACAAAAATCCCTACCATCATATGCATCTAAAATATTTATTGCAGAATGTTGTGTTTAAATATTTATTTATTATATGTACTGGGAGTGTGCAATGAAGTAGAAATAAAATACCAGTTTAAAAAAAAAAATATGAATCATGACAAAATGGTGTTTTGATGTCCCCCTACTATATTAAAAAGTTCTTGATCAATTAATTGTTGATACTGGAGACAAAATATCAGTTAAAAGTGATTGATATAATCACCCCAGTTTATAGGTAAACTGAGAATATTTTCATTTGGCGGTAGAAAATGTATGTGACTGATATAGTATCATGTACAGGAAAACTGGTCTCTGGTACCACTTGCAGCTTTAATAACCCTTCTCCAGTTCTTGTCGGGTTGAATTGTCATCAACTTAATTATATACTCACTAACAGATGTTGATCTTGTATCACTTAAAACTTTAATTTGCTGAGGGCTGTTGCAACAGATTCAGTTGATATTAATAAAATTATTTTAATACCACGACTAATATATTTTAAATAGTTGGTTTTTATATTAGTGATCATATTTATTTTTTTTTCAGATTATTAAGATTAAATATTCCAGGAGCATTTGATCCATTTACTCAGCTACATGGTTGGTGGCATTTAATGTCTGGATATGCTTCTTATTCACAAGTTTTATTTATGTAAGATATCTTTACTAACATTTTTATACTAATTTAAATAGTTTAGTGTTGAATATTTCTACAAAATCAGTACAAATAATACCAATTTTTTACCAGTACTAAAAAATATTTATATTGGTGTGGAGATGGTTGATCGTGATTATAATTTGAGGAGTTGGTCGGGAGTGCGGTCAAATTTAATACTGTATATTAAAATAGTATTAGGTATTAGTATTAGAAGTTCTTTAATTTCTTTATCAGACAACTTGTATTTATTTAATGCCTATTGATAATTCATTCATTTTATCATTTACCTTGTACCACTTTATATTTATAATTTGTATCTTTTGTAACCCTAATGAAAACCCGCAGCGTGGGTCGAAATGTCGGTGTATCCAATAAAATACTATTTTAATATATATTATTAAATTTTACCGAACCCCCTATCAACTACTTCTCTAACAACTATTTAATTAATATTTTAATCTTATTTTTTATTTAACTGTTGTCCTTTATTTTGACAGAATGTTAGATTGCTCAATAAAACAGTTTCAAGATATCAAAATTTCATTCATTCTCTCATGCTTCATAAAGTAGAATCCAGACACTATTAAAAATCATTGAATTCTTTTTTTATCCTATTATGATATTTCTGGTGTTTTTAATTACTTTGATAATTATTTATAACTGCTCCATTTGTATTCTTTTCCTTTCCTCTTCTGCGCCTTTCAGTATTGAGATTAACCTACTTCAGTATTAGTAATTTGTGAGGTTTAATTGATTTCAAATTTTAAAATGACTATTAATCTTTGAGTGATGAAGCTGATAGTACATGTAAAATTTTAATATTTTTTTAAAAATATATTTATGTACTTACAGCTCATATTTAAGAAAAATTACCAAAGTTTTGTAACTTAAAAACTAGATACACACCTTCTTAAAAAATAAGACAATCAGTAAAACAAATTATTTGAGATTATAAATCATATTTGAAATGAAATTGAAAAACTAGCAACCTCTTTTTATGTACATGATGATATATATCAGCTTGTTATTCTTTTGTTTCAGAATAACGAATGCCATTAAATATTAAATAATACACAGTTTTTAGTAGTGTTGTAAAAGAGTTCGGTGAAAAGGCTATAAGGATTCAGCTAAAAAGGCTCAAGTCGTGGTTTGAACCTTACTTGTTTTTCCCCATATGTTTATTAATGGACTTTTTAAATTGTTTTACAGTTTTTATAATAGAGTAAACTGTTCTACATGATGTTGGTTAGTAGTATTACATCTTTGGCGGTTACTTGAATTATAGTTTTAACTGAAATAAACTCAATTGTTTAGGTCGATAGTTCTCTTCTGTGCATCCCATTTATATAAAAGTATAGACGTCAGTTTATTGTATAAATACACTAATTATTTGTTTTGATGGTGCTGATCTTTAAGAACGTTCTTGTGAATTTCGATCTTAATTATTAATAAAAACCACAGTAAAATAATGCAAAACCTATTACTTATATGTCGTAGTTACAAGTTTTCTAATTTTTACAAGGGGAAAAATTACCAAAATGCTTTAGTGATTTAAAGTCATGAAATTTCCCTTGATGACTGTTTGCAATAAGTCGGCAATATGTTTTATTACGTGAATAAAACATATGTTTTATTACGTGAATAAAACATGTGTTTTATTACATGAATAAAACATGCTGTCAGATTTGGTTTCTTTCGCTATTAACTGTGGGTCGTCACCTTTACGTTGGTGTACTCCTACTAGATTAATTAATTAAAAGAAGGCTCATCAACATATTGTTGTAAAAGAGCTCGGTTAGAAGGCTACAAGGCTTGAGCTCAAAAGGCTCGAGCTTTCTCGACTCAGCCAAGGCTTGCATCCTACGAGCTCGACGTTCAAGTTTCAGTTTGAGCCTTACCTGTTTTTTTTTTTATCTATTTATTCACATTATATTACAGAAATATATTCGCATTGTTACTACCAACAAAAGATAATATATTCCCATTATATTTCAGAAATATATTCACATTGTTATTACCAACAGGAAAAATTATGTATATATTTTTATTAATATGTACAAAGCTACAGTAATTTCAGTTTTATTTTTCTAAAGATAAATTGATCTCAGTTCGACCCTTATGAGCCTTCAGCTTGAGCCCTGAAGGTTCAAGAGCTCTAGAGCTAAGCATTCAAGAACTCGAGCTCGAGCCTTTTTTTACAACATTAGTTTTTAGTTAGTTTATTTATGTCCATCATATTTTGAGTGTTAAAAATATATATTATGTTTTTCCAGAATCCATGCCTCTTATGATTTTAAAAATGAAAAACAAACACGCCAGAACATGGAACTGCAAACTTGGCGATATGGATTTTCTTTAGGCTGGTTCAAGAAAAGCCATGACCTTTGATATGTCCAGTTTTGGTTTATCATCAGAAAATTCCATTCCTATGTTTTATGAAGCAGTTTTTAATTTAGGAAAATTGAAACTGTTTCAGTTTGATATGAAATCTAATGTAATTCCATTCTTCTATTCCTACTAACCAAAGAAGATTTTTATTTTAAATATTTATTTATATGTTTCTTAAAGAAAAAATATTTCTTTAGCATAGCTAGTATGTTATAAAAAAATATTGCAAATTCTTCATAATTTTGTTCTAATAAGGAAAGAAACAGTAATAACTTTTAAACCTGTTTATAGATGGAAATTGATTTGCAATTTCAGATACATTTTTATTTTGGAGATTCATCTACTTTTATTTCTAAATATTGAATGAAACTGAAAGAACTTTTATAAAACTCTTTAAAACAAGAAAGATACTTCTGATGTATTGAGGTAAATGAGTAGACCATATTCTGTCAACTTTTCCAAAAAAATTTTCTGATATATGAGTCTTATGAGCAGTTTTAATTGTGTTTGTTGTGGCTCAAGCTTTAGTTACCATTCCTAATCCATCCCTAAACTTTAGGCCACTCTCTATACATCTTATTTTGTAAAGGAAGAGGAAATATTTAGGAAATTGTCTTTCAGTGCTACTTCATTATTTTTTCTCATCTATTATATCATAAGATTGTTCTTTGTTCTAAGTTTCTTCTAATAGCATTTCCAGATCATTTAATTATCTATTTTATTTATATAAGTAATATTTATAAGTTAAACATTATGTTCCATTAGTTATTTTCAGCCTAGTCTTTTAAAACCAATCTGTTATTATTTAATGTTACCCAACTATATGTATAAAAGTAGGACTAAGATGGTCATACCAAAAAATATTTTTTTTAAATAAGTTTTTTTCACCAAAGATCTATTTAGATAAATTTAATTTAACTTTATATTTTATCTTATTCATTTAACAAATAACAGAACCATTACTACTTCTATCACTCGATAATTCTGTACAACACAACTGCTAAAGCACAAATACTAATATTACATTAGTTTCCAATAAACATGTGAATCCATTGATATCATTTTCCAACCTGATCGAAATTGTTCATAATTTGGTTTAATTCTTGAATTCTCTCGAAGGATCTAGCCTTCTTCTCTTATGCTTTTCTCACTCCATATTTAACCTGCTCTGTTGGTCATTATTTTATGTATAAGTTATATTCTTGAATTAGTCGAACTATCTCACAATTGGTCAACTTTTATCTGCATTGCTGTTGAGATGAATTATTACCTGTCATTTTGTTACCATTACTGTTGGAATTCCAAACATTATTGTATACAGTTGGTTTAAACTCCAAATGATCACTATTAGTTTTAATTTTGAAGAATCATAATGTTTCACAATTTCAATGATCTTACTAATGAACTTCACCACTTTACTTGTATATCAACTTTATGTCTTACCATCCAGCTAACACGGTGGCCATAGTATCTATTAGGGTATGATTTGCATCTATCATAAATTGCTAAAATCTTATTTAACTTTTCTTAAATAGACTGTTGCATTGCAATAATTCACTCCAAGTGAATATACCATTTTTCCTGATTAATCTTGACAACACAACCCCAAATATCATCTAATTTCATGAATAATGGATAATCCAAGATATATATCTTTAATTTTTTCTTCTATAGATCTAAGGCTTTTAGTTGACAATTTGAATCCAAGATTAATTTCTTAAAACTAATTAATGAAGATAATGAATGGCTCTTCTTGCCTCATAAGTCATAAGCTTGGCAATTATCACTCAAATTAATTAATTTTTTTGGTACTTTTTGTCTAGCTTTGACTGCTATCTGCCAATGTTGATAACCTGAACACTGATAACTCCCATAACGCAGTGATAAGCCTTCTACTTCATATCTTCATATTATTGTATTAAATTCGTATTATTGAAAGTGTAAACAGATACAAAAACAATTGTAATAACAAAAAAAAAAATACTTTTATTTGACGACACATATATTAATGAAATAATAAAAAAACACTTTAAGAAGATATGTACATATAAAACATTAAAATGAAATAATAAAAAAACACATTTAAAAGAACATATTTACATAGAAAAGAAAAAATATCAACACTATAAACAACATATGTACAAATTATTTTCACTTATTTATTCACTTCCTTTTGTCTTATTTATTTTGGAAGGCAAAATTGTTTTATGCTATTTAAAATAGCGAGGAACAGGTCCTCTTCATTCGATCACCTCGTTCACACAATTTCACGTCAGCAAGTATCCCAACATTTAGAAAATATTGAATTGCCTGTTCTTCTGAAGACGGCAAATCCTATATTCTAAGAAGATCCACAATATGATGAAAATAAACGGGGAAAAAATGAAAAATAAACACAAAGGGGCCACAAACTAAAAAAAAAATGTAAAATAAAAACAAATGGGCCAAAAACTAAAAATAATGAAAAATAAACACAAATGGGCCAAAAGTAAAGAATTTAATAAGTGAACGTAATAAGGGAATAACTGAAAACTAAACAATGCAACAATAACTCAAAGGTTTGGCGAGATAAGAAGAGGGAGGTTATGTGACATGACGTTAGATAAGATAGATAAGAAGTGAGGTTTCATGACGGTCTGCTAGACAAATAGTACCATTTTTTTTATCATTAATCTATCAATAGGTATATTTGCTTGCAATTTTCCTTAGGCATAAGACACATAATTTTCATCAATTGATGGTCATTATTCAACCTTTATTAAACATCCTTATATCAGCCTTATCTTTTGCTGCGAAAAAGTTATCCAACTGTCATAAATATTACTTCTCTTTAATATACCTTGAAGTCATTGGATTGTTTCCATGTTTGATCAAAATGATATTACCAGGGCTCCTTTTTTTTTTAGAGTTCTTTGTTTCACAAGATTTTCTGATCACATTTTCCGCAGCTCCAACATTCGCACTAGTAGTCTTTTTTTATGAACAGTCTCTAGAGATACGCCCTAATTTTTTACATTCTTAGCATTTGACTTAAATTTTTTTTGAAAATACATCTCATTTGATCTCTGTTCTTGGATTGCTGAACTGATCAGTTTCTTAAAACATTTTAATAACATTGAAATTTTACTTGTCTTTCTAACCTTTTTTTCTTGGTCATGACTGGATTAAATTTGCTGAACTCATAGGTCTATTTCCTTAACTTTTCTCCCTTTTAGCTGCATTGATTTTTTAATATTCAATAATAGATTTATGAAATTCTTCCACATCGGTGTAGTACTTAACTGAAAGATGGTTCATAAGCTCATGTGACATAATCTTTTAAGTGACCCGTTTATAAATACCTGAAATGTGACATCTAAACTTTGTTCTCCCTCATCTTGAAAAAAGTTCACTATTTCACCCAATTTGTTTTACTTTTTCTTTTAGTTTTTGGGGGCGAAAGGTTTGTAAGCACCTATTTTCTCTGATTTGGAGTTGGAATAATTTAAATGAGGCTGTTGATTTCTATCCCTTTTGTGATGTTAATAATTTTAGAGAGATAACTCTGATAAGAAGATAACAAAGAATTCTAAAATTGACCATTTTTCTCCTTTGCACATTTTGTTTAGAAAACATTTATTACTTTTACTTGTGGTCTGTATAGTTGTCTGACAATTGCACTTTAAAAATGACTACCCTATAGGTTCCAATATTTTTCAATAAAGTTATGATTTGATTATTATCATTATGATGTGAAGAATTATAAATTATTTTAGAAGAAATGGAAAGTAAAGATAAAATATAAATTTCCTTATAATATGCTGTAACACCTGGATTATCAGAGCTTATCAAAGATTTATATTGTGATTCTTAAAAAAGGAATTACCTTTTATTACTTGTTTTAATTTAAATATAAACAAATAATAATTTATATCTAGGTTTTTATTATAAACCTCTGATCCTATGAAAAAATAGGGTTGTTCTAATGTTCCATATTTTTGTTTTCAATGCAGCTTACATTCTATGCGACTTTAGATGATAAGGTTTGTTTTTTGTTTTCTTGAATTACTGAGACACATTTTCTGTTATTCCATCTCAACAACCAGTTATTCTCAAAGCAATAACTTGACTTAGGTTTCTTATTAATCATTTTTACAAAACATTTTGACATTCCCTAAGCTATAGATGTGGATTACATTTTAGTTGCTGATGTTATTGAGTAGACAGACTACTTTGTTATTTGAGATTTTTTTGTTGTCTTCCCAACATATCAAAAATTTTCCCAAGTATCAACAATTTTTGTTGCCCATTAGACCTCGGGTGATTGAGGTTTTGCTGTAATATCAGATGATAAATACATATATTTAATTAATAACTGGATTCTACATTTTAATGATTCCTGTAAGCTGATTAAAATACAGATGCTCTATAGTTATTCGTCTTTGTCTATTTTTAATTTAACTAGGATTATTGTTGATGTAGAATAAAAAAAAATATTACTGTTTAAATTATTTTTTAAGATATTATTGTTTTAATAAACAAAATTGTTGTCAAGAAAAAAGAAACTATATTTTTCTCTTTATATAAAATACAATTGTTTTCAAAAAAGCAATATGACCCTTTATAGGAGGTAACATTAGATAAATAATTTATTTTAGTTACATGGAATAACTAATTTAAGATAAGTTGAGAAAACATATTTAAAACTCTTGTATTGCAGTTTATATCGTGAAGTATAATAGGGTGTAGAAATTTCAATTCTAATCTTCATTTGATAAAACTATTTTATCAATAGAATTTGTATTTTCTGATAACTGTGATATATTGATGTATTATTAAACAATCCAAAATATTAGTATTATATTTCTTGATGTATTTTCATACAGTATTTGTTACCAATAAAAATGTTTACATTAAAATAAAAATTATCTTACCCTAATTACCTGTTTCCTAATTAAAATTCATCATGTTTTGGGATGCCGTAGAATTAAATTAAAGTGGAAGATATTTAACATTTGTGAATATGTTTTGCTGACAAGAAGGGGAGGAGACATTTTTTTATTCAAATTCTGAAAATCCAAGCATTTTATTTTTTAAACTCATCTGAAGCTAGTGGACTGCTGCTTTTAATTCATATGCAGAATAAGTTATGATTCACCTCTAGTTGTGTAAGAAAATTATGTGATTTGATATTCTGTCATCATAATAGCTTAAGTTTCTTATTTTTTTATTTTTTTTTTTTTTTATGGCCTGGAGTGTTCTGTGATGAATTAATTAAAAAAAAAAAAACAAGTAAAAGCTCTTATGTTTTTACACAGACGTCTGTTATCGGAATTTATTATATATTAAGAGACCAGCTAAAAATGTCTTATTCTAATACTTACGATTTATTAAAAACAATTCAGGCGCAATTGGCCCCCCTTTTTTTCTTAATTTTCTTTTAAGATGTTGATCAGATACAATATTGAAGTACTTTGTAATTTAAGAAAGAAAACTCTACTTCCATAGGAGAATATTTTATTTCTGAAATAACAATATTTACAAGAAATGGTATACTTTATTTCTGAAATAGCCATAAAGGAAAATAAAAATTATCATGCCACAATATATACAGGGTATCAATATCAATTAATTTAATTAATAACTCATTATAATTAATATTACTGAAGAAATGAAACAAATTATGTTTCTATAAATGTAAAAATCATTAGTGCATTTTCACTTATGATGATAAAGTTTTTAAAAAGCAGTATTTTTTATAACGAATGAATGTTTTTTGTTATTAATTTATTATAATATTTTGAACAAGAAAATTAATTTTATTCTGGACTTAGACAACCTAAGTAATTGGAACAAGTTAGGGAAGAGGTACTGCTGAGTACTTTTCTTCCCCATGCCTGTCATGTCATTTTATCATTATCGCCATCACATTTGCTGATTGTCAACTTATTGTTGACAGGCGCAAATACATATTTTATAGACAAAAAAAAAAAAAATTTATTCTGGGACATAAAGCCCAACAAAAGAGGTCTCATTTAATCTATGTCCCCAACCTTATAAGCATCATCATTAGACAGTCCACTCTCTGGATGAAGTCCCTCATAATCGCTTTCTTATTGCAATTTAAATTTCTCTTTTATTTCCTTCATTATTTTTCCTTTTCTACACAGTCTGAAAATATTTACCCTTTTTAAAAATCCATAACCCCGTAAAAATGTGCTTCCTCCAAATTTTTTTGACGCAACTTGCACCATGCAGACCCCTTCTGGGCACCCCTACTATATCATATTCTTTACTTAACACATTAGTTTTTCTAAGCTAACAAAAAACATTATACGGCCTCGCTGTTCCCTGGAAACCTCGAGAAGACCAGGAGTTATCATGTCTAGAAGATATGCTTGAGCAATGACATATTTCTTAAAAAAATAAATCATTTTCCCAAAGCTCATTTATTTTTTATGTAAACAGAGGTACATTATCTTTCAAATCTGCATAATTTTTTTTATATAATACATAATGTTTTCATAAAATTAAATTAAAAAATGGTTCCAAAACTTTAGGTTTTCTGAAATAATAAAAAAAAAATTGTTCTTAGCGCAAAGTTTGATGATTATTTTTTGAAAGAATAAAAAAAAATTACAAAATGAAAAAAAAATTGTAGTAGCAGGATACCTGTAAGGATATTTCATGGACTATATAAGCGTTATTCATGTAATCCGAAAAATTGATCAAAGCTATTTTTTAAATGCAATCGTAACCAACATCAAAAAGGTTAAACATAAATTTATCCAGTGAAAAAGTTAGATAATTAACTAAGTTATCAAAAGCAGATTTAAGCAATTACGCACACAGGCATTGATTTAGATTATTAGTAAAGTAAGACTGGAACTTTGTTAACTGGTGTGACTGAAGGCTTGCTCACCCAAACCCAACGAGAGTTTAAAGGAACTTTGAAATTTTACTAGCCCACTTTTTAAAAAGTACGATATATTACATTTCTCCTATTTTGAAAGTTGTTTTTGTCTTCCCTTTTTTGTTGTTAAAGCTCTTTTTGGGCACAAAATTCTGTAAAAGACAAAATATGAGATAGGTATCAGTTGATGATTGATTTTTACATCTCTGTTTGTTCTGAATAGATTGATACGTGTTTGTGGGACCAATTCTTCATGATAATTTAAGGACTTAAATAAAACATTAAAAACAAAATCTTAATTTTTCACTCAAGTAAAAAAAAACTTATTATTAAATATTTTTTGTGTATTTATATGTAAGTTCGAAACGTATTTTACGAAAATATTCATAATATCCTATAAAATGTCCATAAATAACAACTTTTATACGTTTTTCCAATAGTTGTAAAACTCGACATCTTTTTTGGATGTAACATATATATTTTCTTTGCAGATATTTTAAATAAGAGCTAAAAGAGATTATATATATATATATATATATATATATATATATATATATATATATATATATATATATAATATACAATATTTACAAGAAATGTGTCCCAGAATAAAATTATTTTTCTATCTATTCTATCAAATATACCTAAAAGTAAATATATTATAAAATGATAAGTGAAAAACCTTTTAAAAATACGTGTCTATTGAAAACTCTAGTTAGAATTCGTGAGGCAATAAAAAATACAGTGTTGTCCGAATAATATTACCAATATAAAAATTTTAATTAGTGATCATGAATAATGATTTATCGCATCAACATTACGACTTCATCAATTTCTGGATGTCTGATAGGTGTTCTCTCTTAAATATAGAAATATTCTTTTATATTAATTAAGTTCTAATTAAACTATATTGATATTTTGTTGATAAAATTGCATCCAAGAGTAAAAGTATTTGACCAAAATTTTCTGAAATCTAGAGTTTCTTTGATAAATCATGTGAGTGGTGTTAATAGTTCGTCCTGCTATCCATGTCCATCATTCATATGTTATTTGGTTATAACCAGTAACTCTTAAATGAAATTTTAATACTCTCTAAAAATCACCTATCGAGTATTCAGAAGCATATATTGCTTTCACTACTTACTACTTTGTGCCAACATTTCCTATATTTTTATTTTTATATAAATATATTTTTTCGTTTCCCCGACACATTCTAAATAGAATTAGTTGAATCAGTATTTAAAAACGATGTTAGTTTCAGGAATATACATCTCATTTTACGTTAAATTTATGCTAAAATGTTAAAGAAAGCAGTGACTCAATGATTTTATATTACTAACGCTAAACATTTCTGCTGTAAATCTCACCACATTTTCAAAATTTAGTTTATCGAATAAGTACGTTTCCACTGAATAATTGTACCTCATTTCAATTTAGTTAATAAAAACAATATTTAAGAATTGGAACATTTTCTCATATTAATGTCCAAACTTGAATAAAAACTAAAGATTTTTAGAAAGAAAAGATCCAAACGACGGAACCAATGAAACTCAATTTACACCTGGAGAAAATATAAATAGACTTCTAATAGGTTTTAGTACTGTAATTATGTACTAAAATGGTTTTATCAGAATTTTCATGGCAATTAAGTTAGAAAAAAATAACAAAAAAAAATATGACGAAAGGATGGTCGCGGCTAAATTGTCTCTGAACATGGTTACTACAATCCCAGTACTATATGAGACTGAAATGGAAGGTGTCTTCTGGCTGCAAAATTAGTCATTAATTAAGTAAACTTTAAACTATTCATTAATTAAGTAAACAAAAATAATTCTAAAAGAACAGATTTTTTAAACCCTTTTACTGTGCTCAAGTATTAGTGTTAGTGCAAAAAACGTACATATTGTGGTAACAATAAGTATTCTTCATTGTTATTTCCTTTAATTTTGTCTTTTCATTTCAGCTATAATTTAATACAAATCGTTATAACATTTCATTCGAATTTATTCTCCCAATAACACCACCTTTGAAATTAAATTTCATCATGAGAAACATTTTTAAAATAATCAATCATTTCTTGTACATTCGAATTCATCAGCTATCTGGTTTCAAGAATATATAATTTTTTTTCGATAAAATAAAATATTTGAAAATTGGTATTTTTTCCCCGATTTTAGCGTTTCGTTCCACTGTACGTTGAAGGTGTCTGTCTGTGATTAAAAAAAAAAAAAAATCTTGACCTCAACAACCCATGGAGGGTGTTGGGGGCTCAATACTGTTAGGAAAAGTACTGTTTCTTGGTCAAGGATTGTGCAAGGAGGTGATTTGATCGAGATCACGCTCGACCGCCAGATTTTCTCCCTTAATTAATTATTTAATTAAGGTTACCCATTTTATAGAGGCTGGGTGTGCCCCAGAAGGATCTCTCCCGATTTCTGAGTCGGCCAAAGGCAGATTAAACAGACTAAATAATTTTTCTATCATGAGCCGAGATTCGAATCTGGAATCTTGAGCGTTGGGATCTCACTGCTCTACCACTCAGCCACCCCACTCCCTGTCTGTGATTATATGTGATAAAATAAAAAAAAATAAAAAAAGTGCAGTTGGAGAGCGATAAAAAAAATCGTGAACAATCAATGATTTTATGAAAAACAGAATTTAGCTAAGTTTACCCACTCAAAAGTCTCATTTAATTTTTTTTAACAAAGACAAACTACTCACATTTAAACTGAATTTTATCTAGTTCACTAAAACTAATTTTTAATAGCTCATTTATATTTCTTTAGCTGTTTTATAATATATTATATTTTTTATTCAATACCTCTCTAATTCAGTCGCTTTATTAATAAGATAAAATTATCTATTCTTGTAAGCTTTGTATTTTTTTTTTATCTTAACATGTTGCAGGCACCCACCTGCACGTTGATTTTATAAATGGTTTATAGGATTTTTTTTAATAAATGGAAAACAATTGATGAAACAACAAGCTTTATTAAACTAAGGAAAGAAACACAACTTAAAAGAAAACAGGGTTATATCACAACATAAGTGTAAGATATATTTTTTAATTCATATAATCGATGTAGCATATGATCGATATATATTATTAATAATAATAAAATCACTTTTAACACTCCACATATGCGCTCCCGTGCAATTGCCCTATGGTCAGCACTGATCATTTATATTAATATTTATTACTGAATAGGAAATTTTCTAAATTATAATTCAACTTACAAATCTCAATTTCTAAAATAAAGCAATACATTTTGGAATTATTATTTGTACCTTAATATTTAATATTAAAACATGAAATAATATTAATTGCATTGCATAATTAAATTAAAAAATCATTAATTTCAACAATGGGATGAAGCTGACCTACGGGAGAATGACCCAACATCCACGAGAGAACTTGATTGTTTTCAACTAAAGCAAGATCTATTGTTCTTTGTTTAACTTCCTGTTTGCTCAGATATTTCAGCTCACAAAATAGTCGGCCATCGGCTTTCAGAGAATTCTTCTCTGCACCACTAGCGGATCCAGGATTTAATTTTTTTTTTGGGGGGGGGGCTTCAGCCCGAAACCTTTTTTTTCATAAAAATAACGATAATTACTTTGGAAAACAGAAAGAAACTAACTACCTATATGAAATGGTGTTTAAGTGATTCCTTAAGTCCTTTTAAATATAATTACACGAACAATAATATTTTAAAAGGTATTTTAAAATTTTTTTTTCCATAAAACATGTTTATATTTTACGATTTGGGGGGGGGGGGGGCTTCAGTCCGAAAGTCCCTCCTCTCACCGTAGATCCGCCCGTGCTCTAGTTTTGAAATAAAGTTGTCATGGTTTGTTTATTATTTGATTTTGATGTTTTATATGTACACATCTTGGTTATTTATTTGAGTGCAGGATAGCGAGGTTACTGTGATTAATTGCGATCTACTAAAGAGCTATCTTTTGAGGCAGTGTTTTGTGTTTTCGTTTTGTTCTAATTGTTCATAGCCATCTTATTGTTTTCTAGTGTTTTATCATGTTTTTTATTGTTGTTATTAGTTGTAAGTGTAAATAGTGTACATAGATTGAAGTTTGGACAGGAGAGGTTAAGTCGTATAAATTTCGTGAAGGAGTTCTTGTTTGAAAAAATTTGAGTTCCGAGTGTTATATTGACTAGAAGATCTCTAAAAGACCTTCCCAGGGAGCTCAAAGAAATTAACTTTACTGAATCTGTGTAAAAAAATAAATTTGTAAGTATAACCTGTTTATGTGATAACAAATATTATTACTGTTACTATTTAAGTTATTAAGTGTCTACTCTTTAAAGACTTGTCCAGGAGTAATATTATAGACAACATGGAGGGAGATGAAAGGGAAGAAGGGGACCCTCCAAGGGTTTCACGTTCAACCGCAAAAAGGGCGAGAAAGGTTTCTCTTGTTGATAACGCAGAAGCTTCTGAGGTAGGAATCTCAAATGACTTCCTTCAAAAAGCAAAGATAATTCAAGAAAACCTCCGAATATACCTAACTAAAGCTGACAAAAGTATTAAAAATAAAGACCAAAACCACATTAATGGCAAAATACAGTGGTTCATTGACGCTATTGAATCGTTGGAGGAAAGGACAAAGCAGTACAAAGATAAGAGTGAGGGTTTATCTTTACTTGTCCATAAAGCGGTTCAGGAAACACTTACCTCGCCTTCAGTACATTCGATGATAACCAGCATCGTAATAGAGAAAACAGTGCCGAAGGTTATAGAATCTCTCTCAGGAACCACTATGAAATCTAATGGTCCCCTCGCCATCCCTGGAAAAAGCAACGAAAAGTCATCCGCGACTAACGTGACCCCGCCTGAGCCTTTACCAGCCGCAGTTCCTTTTACAGTCGTTAAGAGCAAAAGAAACAGGAAAAAGACTAAAAAGTCTACCGGTCCCGAAAGCCTACAAACTGAAAATGAAACGCATAAGACAGAGGCGGAATCTTTGACTGGGTCCGGTCCAAATCAGCCGAAGTCATTGGCCGAAATAGTAAGAAAATTGCCTTTAAAACCTACTCAGTCCCTCAAGCCGGCGTTTATTACTATTAGCGGTACCGGTAAGAGTCCGATGGACATTATCAATGCCCTGCCTTCCCCCACAGAAATAGGTGTTAAGGCTGAAATTGTTCGAGCAACCAAAGGTGGTTCCGTTTTAGTCCGATTAGAAGACAGTACCCATGCCACTAAAATAATTGGTTGGCAGGGGTTACGGGAGAAAGGTTTTCAGGCAAAACTAGCACAAAGAAAGAAACCTAAGATTGAGGTGAGGGGTGTCCCTCACTCATGGGGCTCAGCTGAATTAACGAGATTTTTGTGGGGAAGAATAAACGAGAAGTCAGTCCCTACTACACTCATTAATGATGATATACGGCCATTATTATCCTCAGTATCTAGAAATGGACTAAGTAGGAACTGGGTACTCGAAGTTCACCCAATGGTGAGGTTCCAGCTGTTGGAAATGGCAGCTTTAGATGGAGGATGGTGGTCCATGACGTTTAAGGATTACCTCGACGCCCCTCGTTGCACAAAGTGCCAAGGCTATGGACACACGAAGGCTACCTGTACGGTGGATACCGTTGTATGCATATGGTGTGCAGCCAATGGACACATACTCAAGGACTGTCCAAGGAAGAAGGAACAAACTGGCCCGACTTGTATTAACTGTGTGCGGGCGAGTGCACCGCAAAGCCAAACGAAGCATAAAGCGGGCAGCCGAGAGTGCCCTGTACACTTAAGATGGTCAAATGAGGTGGCTAAGAGGACCTACTATGAATAATATCACCATTCTCCAGCTCAACATGGGCCGTCGTCGCATCGTAGCGGATGAGTTAAGGGCTCTTGTTGGACGTTATGATGTTATGGCGATTCAAGAACCGAGCTGCCGTGGGAACATGGTCACGGGGTTCGGCCTCACATCGAGGGTTATAGCTCTGAGCAGTGGAGAGAGGAGGCCCAGGGCAGCTATAGTGGTAAATAACCCAAACCTCGATGTGATGGATCTGAGGCAGTTTACCACGGCGGATTGTGTCGCATGTTATATCAAATGGGGTAATATTACCTTTACGTTGGTTTCATCATATCTTCCTGACGGAGGTGATATAGACAACGACATATCCGCCATGGAGATGATCACGGCTTGCTATAGAAACATCATCATCTGCTCAGATACCAACTCCTGGAACACGGTCTGGGGATCCAATCAAACGAATAGAAGAGGCGTTAAACTCGGAGAATTCATTGGCCGAAGCCAGCTAGTGGTAATGAATGATCCCTCTGCCTTGCCAACGTTTTCTAGCGCTCGAGGGCAGAGCTGGATTGATGTAACACTGGCATCACCGGTGCTAGCGAGTCGCATCAACGATTGGATCCTCCGATCTGAAACGAGTTCCGACCACCAAGCGATAGCTTTTAAGCTGGTGGAAAATATGGAAAGTTCCCACGGCATCGCTATGGGTTATTTAACCCAAAGGGCAAATTGGAAAGCCTTCCGGACACCGCTGGAGGAAAAATTAGTAGATGAAGAATGGGATGAAGCGGAGACGGACCAGACAGATAGTCTAGATTATAGGGGCTCTAGGATCACAGATGTCATCCGTGACGCCGCTGAGGAATCCCTCCAGCAACGGAAGGTGAGAGCTCGACCTATCCCATGGTGGACGCCGGCCTTAACTGCTATGAAGAGAGAGCTCTACAAGGCCCGGCGGTCCTATCAAAAGTGTGGTAGTGAGGAGAGGCGCGCCACACTTCGCGACGAGTATAGGTCCAAGTCCAGAGCATACCGAAACGAAGTGCGCTCTCGAAAAAGGAAGTCTTGGGACGAGTTCATTATTGAAGAATCGTCCAAGAACCCCTGGGGTATCCCTTACAGAGTTGCCTTGGGTAAGTTAAATCCACAACAGGTAATAGCCGCATTGAAACGCGGAGCTACTCAGGCAACCACTCTGGAGGAGACGGCAAAAACGTTCATTGCGGAAACCTACCCCAGGGATGATCCGTCCCAAGATAATGAAGAGGAGAGATACATTAGACGCACTACGGTATGCCCACCAGGTACGGACCTATGCCCACCATGGGACATATGGGATCTCCGTGCTGCCGTGGATAGGCAAAGGACTGGTCGAGCTCCTGGCTTGGATTCGATAGACACAGCAATACTAAGGAATAGTATCCCCTACATTGAACAAAGGCTGTTAGCATTGTTCAATGATTGCCTAGACAGGGGTTACTTCCCTAAAATATGGAAGATTGCTGATGTTAGACTCCTTTATAAGGGAGGAGATAAGGACAAGCAGTTAGCGAAGTCATATAGGCCTATATGTCTCCTTCCTATAATGAGTAAACTGTTGGAGACCTTGCTGATGAGGAGTCTACGACCAGTCTTCTTAAGGGCTATCCATCCACGACAGTACGGATGTACTAAAGGTAGGGGAACCGCAGATGCTCTGCTCAGGGTGCGCCGTGACGTTGAAGAGAAGGCGGAGAAGTATGTAATGCTTCTCCTGTTTGATATATCCTCCGCCTTCGATAGCGTTTGGTGGCCGAGTGTACTCCAGCAGTTGCAAAAGTATGAAGCTCCCAGCAACCTGTACGACCTCTTAAGAAGCTATCTAGAAGACCGCAAATTAATGATAAAAGGTAACTTCTTTGCTGTAGAGGATTCTGTAGAAAGAGGATGCCCACAAGGATCTGTACTAGGTCCAGCCTTGTGGAAACTGGTATTTGACGAGCTGCTGGGAGTACTGGAAGAGCAGCGGTTCCCCGCCACTGCTTACGTAGACGATCTCGCAGTCGTGGTGGCATCGAACAGCAGAGCCAGATTAAAGGAAGAGGCTGAACGGTGCGCCAACCTTGTAGGAGAATGGTGCGAGAGAAAGAAGATGAAGATGGCGGCTTCAAAGACTCAGTCCGTTCTTTTGAGGGGTAAGACTGACAGGGCCCACCCTATCACTCTGAATATACAGAGAGAAACGATACGTCCAAGTGAGGCGGTCACCTATCTTGGGATAAGGACTGGAAGAAAGTTTAACTTCACCCCTCACTTGGACTATCTGAGAAGTAGAGTGGCCCTGGCTCTTAATGGACTGAGTCGCATCGGGGGCGCCTTTTGGGGTCTCAGATACCCAGCCACTTTGGCTATTTATAACGGAGTTATCTTGTGTATCCTGAGATATGCGTCCCCTGCGTGGAGTCAGACTCTCTCGCACCAACAGAAGAAAAGGTTGGCGACGATCAAGCGTATGGCTCTGCTGCGTGTCACTAGGGCGTACCGGTCAGTATCTCATGAGGCGGTACAAGTCTTAGCCGGAAGTATTCCAATTGATCTTCAACTTCGTGAAGACTACTTTCGGCACGAAATGAAGAGAGATGGCTTGGTGGATCTACCGGCTAATCTCCGAGTGAGGATCAGTGAAGACCCAAGCAGATGGAAGAGGATTCTCCGGGAATGCACATTAGAAGAATGGAACCGGCGTTGGGTGACAACGCCAAAAGGATCAACCCTAAGGAAATACTTCCCCACCGTCGGTTCAAGAATGGAAACTACATGGCTCCTCCCGGACTATTGGGTCTCGCAATTCCTCACGGGGCATGGGGGATTCCGAGCAAAGCTTGTTCAACATGGTAAGAACATTGATCCCCTATGCCCAAGTTGTAGGGTACCGGAGACCACCGAGCACGTCTTATTAGCCTGTACCGCCTATGAGGCATTGAGGGCTAAGTTGCTGAGGGAGACTGGGCTCTATGTCTTATCAGAGCGCGATCTACCTCAGCTAGTGACCAGAGAGAACTACCCGCACTACAAGGCCTTTGTGTATGGGTGGAAAGACATCATTGGCCCAGCCCACTTCTATTTGGGTAGAAGAGAAGAAGCTCCACCACAGAGGATGGAAGAGCCAAGCTAAACAGAAAATCTTATTGTATCGATTGCAGTATTGGCTAGTTATGCACACACGTCTAGCTATCCAATACTGCAAACACTCGTATTGCCAAACTGGCAGGGCAGAGATTTAAATAAATAAATAAAAATAAAAAAAATTTGATTTTTTTTTTTTTTTTTTTTTAGGAAATTGTTTTATGCTTATTTTAGTCTGAGGTAATGGAATTACAGCGATCAACCGATTTTTTGTGCATCTATATCTAATTTGACACTATTTAAGATCTGAATACAAAAAATGTGTTAAGTAATCAAATATTCTTTAATTGTCTCTCTATTTCTCCCATCCGTATCATCTAAACGGCTGAATCATTTTCAATGTTACTTTGAGAAAAAAAAATACGATTCTTTAGATATCCTCGTTGGAAAGGGAGCGAGAGGAGAGGAAGAAGGGGAGAAGGGAGGGAGGAGACAGCAGATCCTCTTTGCCCAACTTTGTTGTATACGGAAAATTTTATAACTAATTAATATTCAAAACATTCTTATTCTTTAAACGATATAACTCGCTAGCGTATAGTGAAATTAGGCACATAATAGTAGGTAAACAGATTTTAGTGTCACCGTAGCTTCCGTTGATTGAAGATCGAGTAATTCAGCCTTTCTTTAGGAAATAATACCATTACTGCTGTAACCAACCAGTAAAGGAGGACCTGTTCCATTTTTTTGCAGAGTGTTCAATGCTTGGTCAAATTCGTATCGAATTTCTTGGAACTAACCCGGTTCGAAATATCGTAATTCCCTTGCATCTTCTGTGAACGAATGTCGTAAAATTGTCGGTTTTGTTCGACATGCGTGGAAACAGTTTTAATCGGCTACAGCCATCATAAACAATGATCCTTCTAATTTATTTGTAGTTAGTTTTATTCATGATTTTCATTATTTTCCTTCATTATTATTTCTTAGACATAAGTTATTCAAAAAATTTATTATTTTATATTGTGTTAGTTGTTCTATTATTTATCAGTGTTTCATGTATATATAATTGTTATAAAGTCTTTATTTGCACTGTACCTGTAAAACAAAATTTCCGTCAGACGAATCTTCATGCCGTATAAATGTTCTTTGTATTTTGGAAATTTACAATTTGTAAATATTTAATAAAGCATTTCTCATTCAAAATTCTTAAGGAAATTTTTGAGCTAATTTTAAATAAAGATAAGAATATAAGCAAGTATATGCAAGAGTCTTTCATTACTTTCCTCCACATTGTTTGACTTAAAGAAAATTAAAAAGTGCTTAACTTAGTTATTTCACCTTACTATAATAAAAAAAATGATTGAATGTTTCTAAAATTAAAAATGTTATTAAGAAAAATTGATAATAACAATAACATAAAGTAGTTCAACATTTATTTTAACTCTTCTATTCGTTAGCAATACTTTAAGTAACGCAATGAGGGTATGAAACAGATTCAAATGAAACAATTATCGGAGATTGTGACGTTTGTTAAAAAATACATAAATATAACACGAGGGGCCCACATTCCAAGACTGAAGTACAGACAGGTCTACGGGGGAGGATGGGGGAGGGGAGAGAAAGGGTTTTCGGATTTAATATATATATATATATATATATATATATATATATATATATATATATATATATATATATATATATATATAAGCTTTCGGACTGGAGCCCCCAAATATGCTGGATCCGCTAGTGGACTGAAGTCTTGTACTATTCCGAACTTCTCCTACCATGTATACCTATGTGAGATTATATATGCACATATAAGTGTGTCTTTGAGTAAATATATCATAATAGTTCACATTTCATCCCATATTCCTAATCTTATATTATATTTCAATATTTGAGGAGCCATAAAACTATGTGGGAACCCTATATAGGGCTATCAAATTAGTGTTCTTAGCTAACAACAAGTGCTAACAAATGCGTTCTACTAGCCCAGTCAAATTAGAGATGTTACCTTGTAAAAGATCGGATAATTCAAATTTCTTTTTTATATTATTAGGTATGTAGTGAATATAAAGAATCCAAGTTTCCGCCCTTGAAAGTTTGTGGGTCCGCTGCAGTGATCCAAAAACTATTGAAATTTCGAACTTTTTTTGTTTTACGCTTAATATATATCTCCTTTTTAAAGCGGTTATAATAAATAAGAGAAATGGTTATATTTAATCTTACACAGCTTAAAATTATCTTACATTTAGATTATCTTGTACATTAAATGTTTTTCTAAGCCGAACAGCTAGTGAACTATGAAGCTTTCAAAATGGGTAAAGTTTTGAAAGTTCGCAAAAACATGTATAATTTTTTGTTTTTAACAAAATTTTTTGTTTTTGTTTTAATTATCTATTGTGCAGGTGTCTTAATTCAAATTACATATTAAATCAGACACAATTTACATATTTTTTATGTAATTAAATCGCTAAAAAGAAATTGATGATTTCAAATTAAAGAAAATCCTTATAATTTTGTTTTCACTGTTTTCCACTTATTTTAATGAATTTTTTCATCAACAATTACTGTCTTTTGTTGTTACTTTTAATACCACATTTATGCCAATTTATTCATTATTTATAAATATACATAGAAACAAGAAACACAATCATATGCAATTTATTTGGATGTGAGGGAAGGATGCACGGCAGAGGGTGTGACCCATCGTGTAACATACTTTTCAAAGCACATTTCGTCTACCGTCGAGCTATTGTCTAACAGCTCATTATTTTCAAGGAAAACCTCCAAATTCTGTGGACAAGGTCCGAAATGGAGTTACAGAATCCTTCCGTTCAAAACTGAAAGAACACTTTTGACGAAATCGAAATGGGCAAACCTTGAAAATTTGATAGTTGGCATCCGGTTGGGCTTGGGAAAAATTGTTATGAAGAAAAATGTTAGATAATTTTGAGGTATTTCAGATTGAATATAACCAATGTTTACCGTAGTCGGATATATTTAGCGTAAACCAAAAAAGTTCGAAATTTCAATGGTTTTTGGATCACTGCAGCGAACCCAGCGGAAACTTTGATTTTTTATGTCCACTACATACTGAACAATGTAAAGAAGGAAATTTAATTAACATGCAAGGTAACATGTCTGATTTGACTGGGCTAATGAAACGCACTTGTGTTATTAGCTAAGAACATCTTGTGCTAACTGAGAACAAGGTGTGTTCAACACATAACAACATAAAAATGGTTATTTATTTGTTTAATACAACATTAATACTGAACTAAAATATTTATAATTCTTTTAATTGTTCTTGATATATGCAAAGCGTTGGCATTAAATATTTACATAGAACAATTTCATACATGCGCTCAAGGATCGGTCTAGAATCGTTATGCATGCCACATTTGTACACTTGGTCGTCTTAACCAAGATAACTTATACAGGTGATTGCTAATGAGGCGTCAAACAATTGCTAAGAGTGAGATATGTTATATAGGTGCTTTCCAAGCGTTTTGTCATGCTATACGATTGCTTATTTTGTTCGATAGATGCTTCAGAAGTAATATTATATGAAAAACCTGCGATATGTGGTCCTATCAAATACTAATAATTTATAATCTGGCAAGTTCAACTCTTTTGCTGCGATAAGAAACCTAAAAGTTTCCCTCCAAGCTATAATCTCCCCTTTTTCCTAATATCCTTGAATCTAGCTTTTATTAATGATAATATAATGGTAATAAACCTTAAACCGATTGGTGGGTCCAATGAAGGAGAGTCCATATCCCATAACTAATAGAGAAATTTAATTTTTGAAACAGTTTTATACAATATTATATCCTCCATGTTTTTAAACTAAAAAAGACGATATTTAACAAGTGGTTATGATATATTGTGAAACTCATTTCTGCTATAAGTAAGCGTGGAAGTACCTTGAATGATCGGGAGAAACAGTTTAATATTAAACGGTATAATGTTTTATTGCAGTATATACATTTTTATAAGTAATTTGTGTAATATAAGTAACATTTTAAATAGGGTTTCTTATTAGTTGTATTTAAAATGAATATAATATAAATCAAATTCAAAATGTTATAAATTTTTTTTGTATTCCCCTAAGACTATTCGGGCTACATCATCACGACTCGATGGCTGACTGAATATTTTTAAAACAATCCTAGTTTTAGAAAGTTGGGAGCATACTAACTTTTTATTTCATCTTGACAATCCATAGGCAGAAACGAAACGAGGGAAGCTTAAGTCGTTATTTTTTTTTTTCACTTTTAATCATAGTTAAAGGCATCTCATGTGTAGGGCAACGACCCGTGTCGTGTGTGGATTGCTTTAAGATTTCAAATATAACGTAAAATATAAGGCTCGAAGAAAGACGAGACGGCTGGGGAATTTCAAAGGCTATTTAATTAGGGAAGGACGCGAGGAAACATTTTAAAATAATTAAAAGTATGTATTGGTATTTTCGATAATTTTTTTTTCACTAATTGATTCATATTCATTTTGATATTAAGTAAAATAGATCTTTTTTATCATCCAGAATCCTCTGATTTCAAAGTATTAGGCCATTCACTTGCGGATAGGAACGAGAATTATGTAATAACACAGTAATTTGTTCAAGTGGTTTGGTAGAAAACCACGGTCACTGATCTAGTCATTTGAACATTGGTTATAGTGAGGCAAGATCACATTTACACTACCTAGTCCTGTCATAAATATTGTTACAAGGGAATATATACAGATTTCAACAGATAAATTATTTTTTTCTAAAACTTTATTAGAAAATAAAATGTATATCTCTATAGAGTAAAACAAAAAATAAATTACTCAAAATGTCTCCCTTTTGCCTTGACACGGGCATTTAATCTCCGTAGCCAGTCATCAATAGCAGCACGCAGTACTTCTTGAGGAAAGCTGTTCGGACCAGAGATTATTTGAGGCTTTCCAAGTTAGGGTGTGGCATGCCATCCTCTCCAGTTCGGACCAAAGCCGATAACCTAGTGGGTTGAAATCAGGGCCAATCCGAGGCAGAGATGAACTCTGGAATACTCTCTTGCAGCCACTGTTGAGTTGACCTGGCCTTGTGAGCTGGAGCAGAATCCTGCTGGAAAACCCAATGGTTTCCAGCAAACAGAATATCGTTTAGAGGCATGACAACAGGTTCCTGATAATATAAATATAGTCCTATATTTATATTATAATATAAATAAATATATAATATAGTCCTGATAGTCTTTAGCGGCTGTTTTAACTCCTTTTTCACAAAATTGGAGCTTTGTGGTGCCATCAAAGCAAACTCCCCAAGAAACCATCACTGAGGAAGGGCAATGACCTCTTTCAACGACTTCCTAGTCTTCTTTAGAGCTGTGTGCGTACAAACGATCATTTTAGTGATTACATTTTTCTTCATTAGTAAACATTTTCTCATCGCTAAACAAAATCTTTCGATGAAGACCATCGGTGTAACGGCCAAGTAGCATTTTGCATGTATCCACTCTATTTGTTTTAGGGAAGTGGTTTTCCTTTGTCCTGTCATTCTTCAAGCACTATATACACCCATCTTAACGTCACTTACTATTATGCGAGACATTGATATGACAGAGATTCCCATTTTTCGAGACATGATTTGTTGTTTTCGAAGCAGATTTCTCCTGATTCGAGCAGCCACTGCTCTCAGTTCATTTGCCGTTCTCACAGCAGCGGGGTCGAGGTCTGTCACATACAAATAGGGTCTCATTACATTTAATTATGGTGCGGTACGCGATCATACGGCTCATACCCAAAGGTTTGAAGGTGTTGAAAATCTCTGACCTACATTTTCCAACTTTGTGTTAGGCGATCACAGCTATAAGGTTTTCTTTATCACCCCAATCCATGTTAACTGAGCGAAAGAAAAATACAAACTAATTGAGATTATTATCCTGACAGGTAAAGAAAATAACCTGATAAAGGTAAGAATCATATGAATAAAAACGAAGGATGTAAACCAAGTTCAACTTTTGTAATAGTATTTATGGCAGAACTAGATATATGTACAAAAAAGATAAAATAAACAGAAGCAAAATAGCTATTAAATAATAAGCAAAAATTATATACAATAAATAGAATACAATAACTTAAAAATAAGGAAATTAAAAAAAGATTCATAGATTAAAAATTGTACAGCATCAAATTACATTCTACTAAGTACTTACATTAGGTCAATTACGCCTCTCGAATTGGGATTCTTCAATTATCCATGAAATTACGTTTCTTTTGACAACATAATTATCAAAATTCATTTTTGTTCAGAGCCATAAACTAGATCTATATTATATATTGCAGGCAGTAATCAAGAATAAATCAGTAGAATTAACATCCATACTGTTAAAGTTATATGTTTTTTTTTTTTAACTGAAGCCAGAATTTAGAAATTTGAAATTTCCTGTGGTACACTTGGTAAACTTTCAAATTGTTGGGACTCATCTAAAACTATAGATTATTGGATTCTACAATTCAAATTATCTACAACTTGTATTCTTTGATTTTTCACTCTTAAAAAAGTCATTTAAAAGTTGGATTTATAGTAATATATATATATATATATATATATATATATATATATATATATATATATAATATGTCAGTTTTTATAAAGTTGGAAAATCGTCAGAATCACAGAGACAACGGGATTTGATACTCTATGCTGGATAGAATGTTAGTTTAATTCACCGTGGTACCTTCAATTCTTTATGAAGGACAAATAGGCCACGTATGCGAGAATATTTTTTATATTGAAACAATGAACTTGGTTTAAAAAATAAATTAACCTATGTTTAAAAAAATCATTGAAATAATAATGATAAAAAATATAATAATGATCAAATAAAGCTTAGTTTATAGAACTATCTACAACAGTAATTAGGCTGGCAACTTCATAGTGGGTTACAAATAAAATGAAGTTCTAATAATGGTTTTGACATTCGTATATGTTTCTTAATCATCGAACTCCACAACTCAACTTTATAGTAATTTAAAAATCTGAATATCCTATGGTGGGAATGAATGATTTGTTTTATTCAAATAAAGGCTGAGAAAAAAAAAACATTCATTTTTTTTAATTATTGCTTATTAAGTCAATAGAGGTAATTTTTACTTTAGTAAAAACAGGTTAACCTTGAGCTCACGAGACACGTTTTCAAACAACCCATGATATTGAATCTCCTTTACTTCTTTGGCGGAACGAAACTATTACAGTTTACAGTTTTCTATATACAAATATATAAATTTTAAACTCAAATTTAATTATTCTTAAACATTAGTTTGTATAACTATTTTTTTTTTTAATGTCATTTGAGACAGATTGTAATATTTCTCAATAAACAAGTTCCTATTATATGAATTACTATTTTTGATAAGAAAATTTAAAAAAATATATATTGAAAGCCACACTGCAAAAGCCTGTAAGGACAATTTCTTAGGAAAATGATGTTTTGAGCTTTTCTGATCAGTCTTGTCCGACGCATATTCTGATCTCATAAAATGAAATCTTTGATGTTTCAATTCTTCTCTATGGCCTTTTGTAAATCCTGTAACTTAAAATCAGCAATTCGTGGTGTAAAGAACTGTAAGTCAAAGTGAAGGTTATAGAGATTGTTTATTTACCGAGAAAACGTAATGAAATGCTGAATGAAAAATGTTCATGTAAATACAGAATGTATAATACGTTTCACGCATAGACTGCAGTATCAAATAGCTTTATTAATAGGCTAATTTAAATTTACCTCACACACTTTGTATTCCTTTTTTAAATTCTAAAATGCGGCTGTCACTTACAGCCCGGCGCCTCAAGGCCAATGATCGTGTTCCCCGACTCTGAGGAATATATCTTCAAAACAATCGAAACTTCCTCGTACCCGCAAAATGAGCATGAATAAAAAAGCCTCAATGCTGCCGAATTTCAGATATTGAGAGACAGAATGTATTTCATTAATGGAAAATGTAACACGAAACAAAGAAAGAACTCTAGTTTCATCTTTTCAAAACATGAATGAATGATTCTTCGAAATTGCAAGAAGCTCAGAAACGAAGTGTTCTACACATCATTAGGCTACTTAGAACTTACTAAGCATTTGTGAATCAAACCATAAGAGGGAGAGAGAGAGGAAGAGGGAGTGAGAGAGAGGGCGTAGGGAGAGAGATAGAGAGGGAGAGGGAGTGAGGGAGAGGGAGTTTTAAGGCATTGGACCATTCTAACCCCGAAAGTACTTGTTTCTGGCATATATATTTATTAGCTTTCGGGATCTCTTTAAAATGTGCTTTGCCACCTGCAACTGGCCAATTCTTCGAAAGAGTTCCCTCTCAGCGACTGTTGTAGAACTCTCACACTTCGGAAGCCCTGATCAACACTCAGTCACTCCGCACGTTCGGAGATTTCAGCGTCATAAAACAAATGAGCCTCCCGTTGAAAGCGGATCAGTCCTATTCCGCGATACCTCCTAGGTGCATACGACTTCGCCATTGATGTAAGGTCTTAATACTCCTGCGGATATTGGTATCGATTCCCTCCAATATCGCACTACGTATCTTTGTGAGGGGTGCCGTCTGAAGAGGGTAGGTAAGTCCCGGAAACGAGTATTGGTTGACAGAGTTGATCTTCTGCTCCGGTTTAAGAAGCTAAGAGCTAACCAATTTTTCCAAGTTTTTGTTCAATCTGGTCACCATTTCTTCATTTAGTACTAGCTATCTCGAGGACGTGCATCCCAAATGCTTTATTATATCACCAGCCTTTGTTGATTCAATATTTTATCCGTGTTCTAGGCAAAGCTTTGTTTCTTCCTGCTCTCCTTTATCAATTAAAAGGCCCACGCTTTTCTGTGTATTCATTGCTAAACCAATCAAGGCAAGGATTCTCTGCACCGGATTTTGACGTGGTTATAAAATTTCTGATTGAATATTTTCAAACCAGGAAACAAAGGGAATATATAGAACAAACCTCAGTAAGTGTTATTGTATATGAACAACAGTAATTTTATTTCTAAGGTTATTAAGAGGAGGAGAGTAACATAACGTCTTGGGAAGGGTAAGGAGGATCATTCGAGATCGACCTTGGGGGAGGGGTATGGGCACCCCTGATCTGGTCTACCGTTTGCCACGGGCGGATCTACGGGGGGAGCTTTCGGGCTGAAGCCTCTCTCCCCTCCCCCCAAAATGGTAAAATATAACCATCGTTCGAACAAAATATTAAAAAAGTATTTCTTAAAGTATTGTTATTCGTGTAACTACATTTAAAAGGGCTTTAGGAATAACTTGAACACCATTTCATACAGGTAGTTAGTTTCTTTCTTTTTTTCCAAAGTAATTATCGTTATTTTTATGACAAAAAAATTTTCGGGCTGAAGCCCCCCCCCAAAAAATAAATCCTGGATCCGCTAGTGCCGTTTGCCACTGTTGAAGGTGAAGATTCCATAGAGGAACAATTATTGCCAAGATCCGCTCGTTAAAAGTGAATGAAAACCTCAATCCATTTAAATATGTGAGTGTAATATTTATAAGTTATTGAAAATTGTGATAAAAATGAGGTTTATGATTGTATTTATTTAATATAGCAATACAGAATATAAGAATACTACATTAAATATAGAAGAATATAATATCATAACATTATAATATTATAATGTCACCACCTAGACGTCCGGACTTCTGATATGTTCACACCCTAAACAAGTTTCTGAAGGAATCGCTTAGATCCATGCTCACGCATTGTACAACCCCTTTTTGGGCATTCATTGACTGGAATAATGTGAAGAAATGAGTATGACGACATGAAAAGCCTACTCGAGCTATTTAAAATCGATTATCGTTGGCGTATTTAATTTTATTAATCAATTAATTTTATTTATGCATCTACATCTCTAACTGGGTTTTTCCAACCTAAATAATGGCAATTAATTCATATTTATTTACTTAGAATAGTTGACTGTTTTTATAATGGAAAAAAAAGATGCTCTGTGGTGCTAAAATAGCTTCCACTATTTTATGACTGTCACCCCGGACCATCTTTACTATTAGATATATATTTAACAGCAGTGTTATTTCTCAGTGGTTATTTTTCCATGAAAGAATAAATTTTTCCATTTCACCTTTCGTGGATCAGCCACTGGTATGAAGTCATTGATTTGGTTTCTCTAGTGTTGCGTGTTGGCCGTTCCAGAAGTAATTTGACAATCAAGTTGAGTTGTTTGTTAGGTTTCGTTTACTTCTGTCGCCACAACAGAAAAAAACACTATGTTATTTAGTATTTCCAAATTATAAAATTATTTGTTTTACTAATGTAAGCATAAGTTCAGACTTTCCATTTCGATTTAGAGGGGAAGGGTAGGAGCAAAAGACCAAAAAAATTCAACATAATTATTGTAAAACGAGTAATAATAATAAAATAATAGATTATCGTACATTTATAAATAAATTCATATATTTGTTTAAACTTGTTCATTTTTTTAAAGTGCATATGAATATACTTGAAAATATCTGAACAATTGGATTTATTACAATTTGTATACATTCAAAATGGAAGGAAGGGGGGGGGGGCTAGCCTTCATAATATGGGTACATTTCTATAACTTTCACAGCTTAAAATGAATAATGAATTAATTTTTTTTTTACTCCAAATTATTGGGGAGAAGAGGAGCAATTTTCCCCCTCTCACCTCCGTAGTCTATGAAATCAAGATTGAAAATAAAATATTAAAGCAGATTCGTGGTAAATAATAAGATATAACATTAGGATCCAATAGGATATAACATGTGGAGAACTCCACACCTACAGCAGGTCTAATTTACGAATACATGCTATTTGTGTTATTTATTTGGCCTAATTCCAATTTTTATTGTGTTTTCTTATTTCGGTGGTTCTATTACAGTATTGTTTTTTATATGTGATGATTGGAAGCTTTATTCAAATATATTAAGGTTTGAATTTTGAAGATTACTTATTTATTTTTTATTTGACCTCAAAAGAAAATGTAATTTTTAATTTTAATTTTGATGTGATATTCACGGTTACTGTAGCTGACAACCCTATATATTTCATCGATTTCTAAACAGTATATTTGAAGTTATTGCGGAAAAAACAAAATCATTTTCAAGAACGATTAACGTTTTTTTTTACATCTGGAGGTCTATATTTGTATTATACTAGACCAAGCTAACATGATTTGTGAAACACTTTAAATAACAAAAAAAAATCTGTTAAAATTATATAAAATTATGATATAAATAATTAAAGACGGGCCCGTTTGTGATGACCTCCACTCAGAAAAAGGGGGTTATATAGGCCAAATGCCTCAATAT
The DNA here is from genome assembly GCA_928085145.1 of Nezara viridula. Taxonomy (NCBI): domain Eukaryota; kingdom Metazoa; phylum Arthropoda; class Insecta; order Hemiptera; family Pentatomidae; genus Nezara; species Nezara viridula. The sequence goes on from OV725080.1 coordinate 78,324,735, forward strand.
TTTTTGTAGGCCGCCCTTTTTTCGATTTTGTAATCATATTATCTTACGATTCAAATGGAAAGCTAATGTGTATTCACGAGTTTTTATTAATAGGCAAAGTTTGTCGACTTCTATATTAAAAACACAGAAACAATGTTTGTAGGTTACGATGAGATGAAACTATTGACGGAGTTTCAGGCTGATGTTAATAATTTAATTTAATAATAAAAAGACCCCTTAATAATTTGGTAAAAAGACCCCTTAATAATTTGATAAAAAAGAGTCTTTACCACGGACTGCTATAGAATATTTAATGATTTTAATGTTAAGTTATATGTATCAAAGTCCAAAAGTGCTGCTGTGAAGCCTTCAGAATGCGCTTTGTTTTCTTAGGACATGTTGATGGTCTGTAATGCTAGAATAAACTCTTTATCTAAGAAAAACCAGTAGACTAGAAAAGAAGTACTCAAAGAGAAGATGGTTTGGATGGTTGTTCCAAAATAATACCAAACAATATTAAAATCTATTAATTAATGCTACAATTTTTTAACACTAACCTCACCTTTTAAAAAAATATTTCCTACTTATGTTTATCTTCAGATTAGATTAGTTCCTTAGTAGTTTTAGTTTGGAGCTAAATCTGATTCAAGATACAATTAGGTTAATTTACGATTACTGGCATACTAGTAATCCAACAAACTGCTCCTAGTTTCATGGAAAAATGTTTGCAAATCGTGTATACAATTTAAGCAAAATAATTTTTGAGCAGTTTTAGGAATAATGAAAGGTATAAAACGCACAAGTAGTTAATATTAAGAAATTGAATTTCTCTGGTTATTTCCCACAGAGCTTGTATGTACCTGTGAGGGAGATGTTTAATGAGCAATGCGTTAGCTCAGAAAGTTTCACTTGCTTTGTAATAACTCTCTCCTTCCAATGTCCACCTTACGTGGACGTATTTATATACATCAAGAAAACAGCGCTGAAGGATTATGGGTTGTTTTGATCGTTGAAGAGGAGTAGGGGGATATTATCTAACGCATAAATTAAGTTCATGGACATTTATTTTATATATTATATGTTTCCTAATTATCAAGGAACGAAACGTAACCTACTGTGGTCCGACAGTTATTTTTTTTTTAAGAAACTTTATCATCAGAATTATCAAGAATATTAGTTTGACAAAAAAGTTACAAATTTTCGTAGCCGCATAGTGCCGCAAAATGCTTTATTTTCGGGGAAAATAAAACTTCGCTCAAGAGGATTTACGGGGGAGGGAGGGGCTTTCGGGCTGAAGCCCCTCCAAAACGGTAAAATATAACTATTTTTTATAGAAAAAAATATTAAAAACTATCTCTTAAAGTATTATTGTTCGTGTAATTACATTTAATAGGACTTCAAGAATCACTTAAACATCATTTCATATAAGTAGTTCATTTCATTCAAATTAATTATCGTTATATACATATGAAAAAAAAAATTTCGCGCTGAAGCCCTCCCCAAAATTAAATCCTGGATCCGCTAGTGCAAACTGCTTCATAAAAAAGTCATTGAACGGTCCTTAAACGATTCTTCGTCTAAAGCCTGCATGTTTTTTTGTTTTTTTTTATTTAATGAAAAACAAATCAAATAAAACATTACTGTAATGAAATATCACTTAGACTGTGATCATCAATTTCTTTTTCATTGTCTTCTATTGCCATAATATTCGAATCTGCCATTAAAGAAAATTTAGAACATTAACTTAATGGTCTATTTTTATTGCGTAGTGATGCCTGAAAAAACGAATTTATGATTTTCTTTCAGATAACAATTTTTTCTTTCTTGCAATTAATTTTTTAACAATATTAGTACATATAAAAAACGATTTGCAGCCAATGTGACAACGATTTAATGTTTATCATTCATTAAAAAAAAAAAGAAAAATATAAGGTGGATAGATAATTGCTTGTCTTGGCTTCTTGATCTTTTTTAAAATCTTGATATCTTTTACGTTTTTTTTTTGCATAGTTCGGAAATGTTAACAACGTGTTCACTATGTGACGTCCGTTTCTTATAGTTCGTTGGGAAACTTTTCCTTCAAAAGGGTACCAACTCTTCTTATTGATTTTGTGAAAATTGGTCAATTTTTCTTCGGACGCACCACCATACAGGTTATTTCAGGGTTATGTGGCCAAACTTCAATTATCCTTCTTCGTAAGGAACGATCATAGTACGGACTTGCTCAATCACATCCCATATCCAATATCCCAATCAATGGATTGGCCGTGCAGGATCATTGGCTTGGCCTGCATGCTCTCCGGACACCACTGGATTTTTTTGTTTGGGATGACATTAAATAAAAAGTCTATGCAAGTCCGCTCAATAGACTTAATTCCTTACGAAGAAGTAGAATTGAATCTTATGAAACAATAACACATATCCATTGCCGTTTTGTCACTGCTGCTATTGAAGAATGATGCCTAGACGGTCTTAAAGCTCAAGCAAATTAGTTTGAGCAACATTTAATATGAATGTTAATGTTTACATTTCATTAATAAAGTAGTTGGAACAAACAGGTTTTATTTACTTAATTTAACGTAAATAATTCATAACAATGAAAATATTTAGGTGTGAATATCTCTTAAACAAAGCGTTTACGGACATACCTTACAGAGGAAATTTTTTTCTTGATTTGAGTTCCTTAGTTTATTTTTGCAGTTTGGCCTCTTAACCCTGAATCACTCTGTATAACAATTCAACAACTTTGACAATAGTCGATAAAAACTTGAGATTCAAATCAATGAGGCATTAAGGTATTTAAAAGTAAAGTATTGCGTAAAATATTTGGACTGAAGAATGTTGAGTCATTCGATAAATATAATTGAGGTGATAACATTGCGGCGAATATAAAAATGGTATCTAAAATTATTGGGATTAGTAAGGAAACAATCCTTAAAAGATTATTATGTGTAAGGGTAGACCGAAGGAAAGATTTGGGGATTGGGTTTATATGGGTTGGGTTTCGATGGGGATCGGTGGATGGAACAGTGGAGTTCCAATACACGGTGAGCCAGACTACCCTACCGTGCATCTCTCCCTCCATATCCCTATAAATTCCATATCGTTGTGTTCATTCTAACTATTTATTAAAAAAAAAAGCCAATGTTCACAAAAAAAAGTGAACGCACTGCCCCAAAATCGCGTCCAAACATGGCGGACTGACGATTTTGATTTTAGTTAGTTTTTTGGTCACTGAGAATCAGCACTTGGTTTAATTTCGTCATAGTTGGTCTTATATTAAATCTCGATAGTCAGAAAACAATAAAACATGAAAAAGTATTAAAATATAATTGGCTTAGGTAATAAAATACGCCAGTAAAGTCAATTTTTTTAACAAAAATATTTTCAAGTTGAAAATCAAGCGTCGTTTGTAATTAAACGGCCAACAACAACCCAAAACGTTCCAAAATAAAACATCTGGAGAATATATTTATCTTTCTAAAACACTGATTACTTTTTAAAATATTTAAAGCAGTTCTGTAGAAAATTTACTTGAGCGGCAGAATAACGGTACTTGCGTAGGTGCCTACAGGCCTCTACCACACCAGTATTCATAAATGGCTTAGATATAGGGATATAATATCGTTTTGGTACATTATATTGATCGTATTAACGAACAAATAATAATTCAATAGTTTAATTGACCTAAAAAATCAAACAATTTTTTTTTAAATTTATTAATTTTAATTTAGCTTCATTTATTCTATACAGAGGTCGTTTAGGAAGGCCTCTATTATAAAAATTTAATAATAATAATAAAAATTAATTCAAAAATACTTTGCTGAATATCTTGAATTTTTTATTTAAAGTTTGCAATTTAAAACTTTGTTTTGTACATTTACTGATTGTTAGAGGTAATTTAAATTGTATATACTTCTCCGAAAATGAGCCATATTAATACCTGGTTTATAAACTAAAATAATATATAGCTAATCTGAACTACATATTATGAATAGTTGATGGGTTGTTTAGTAAAACTCATATATCACTAGTAAAATAATTAATTTATATTTCCTTTATTTTGTTCGGAAGTTGGACAATATCATAAAAAATAGGAAATTTTAATATTGAATGCAAAAAGAAAGATGAAAAGGAAGGGTGAAGCCATTAGTTCTTCTAAGTAACCGGAACTGATTTTTAGTATTTGGTCTTAAAATGAGGGAAAAGGCGAAATTGAACTCAAAAATGAAGAGCCAAAATCCCTGAAAAGAAAACAAGGATTAGTATCCATTATACGGCTAAACGAATATATAATATACTTTTGTGTGTGGAAATATTGGCTTTTTTTTTTAAATAAATAGTCACAACGAACACAACGATATGCAATTTATAAGGATGTGGAGGGAGGGGTGTACAAGGTAAGTAGTGTTGCCCAAATGCGAGACCGAGACGAGTCTTGGTCTTGCAAACTTAGTTTTGGTCATGGTCTTGGCCTTACACAAGAGTCTCGCAACAGTCTTGCAGTTACATATTAGCTTATTAATATAGAGATATTACTGTAAATTTTTAGATAGGAGAAACCTAACTAAGCCCAAATGAAAAATTAGAGGAATTGAATGCAAAAGTATATTAGTTATACCAATTATTAACATATAGTAACTACGATTGTCAAGTATTAGGAACTATTTTGAATTATTTGTTATTAAAAAAATCGATTTTTTTTACCAGTCCTGGTCTTAGTCTTGCAACAGTTAAGCGACCTTGGTCTTGGTCTCGCAAAGTGCAAGACCAAGACCTATTTTGGGCAACACTAAAGGTAAGAGTGTCTGGCCCATAGACTACAAGGTTCGCCATGCCTTCATTGTAATTTTTGTTTTAGACATATGATGTGAAAGTTAACGTTCAGCTTTTTAATTTTGACTCTTATCTGGCAGATAGTAATATTTACTAACAAAACACTTTGGTTTACATTTTATCTTATGCACAGAGTGAAAACTCGCCTGCTTTGTATCGAATTTCGAATGTAAGTTTGCTTTGTCTGCCTGCACTGAAATTCGCCATTGAGATGTCGTTAATGGTAGTCAGTATGAATTACGATTCCTTACGAAAAGATTATTTGCAATTCATACTTTAAGTTCTTTATTCATCTTCAATAATAAGCCTGTTAATATTTTTTAGTTTTTAATAGATTAATGTTTTATTGTAGTCTTTCGATGCCTCTTCAGCATCCGATGCCGTTCGGCTTCGCCTTGGTAAGCAGAACGTCATTTACGCCTATTTATAAACTTTACTATAATAACCTTATTGCCAATTGTATGGTTGTTGTGGCGTAAAGATATAAGATAGAAACTATAAAAAAATAAATCAATGATTGAAATCTATTTGAAATTTTATCTACACCTATTAACATCGTAAACTGTCTTAATAATTATTATTGTCATAAATGAGCAATATATTACATGCATAAAAACAATTATGTGTAACTAACAAGTATTAAGAACAATCAATTTATTAATTCATTTACATGGGATTTATTAATACTTATTCGCTAATGTCTTTGCTAGAATTTAAAATTTCGTCAACTGATATCACTTGACTTCTTTAATCTACCTAACCTGTTTTACTAATGAACTAGAATATTCCTGGGAGTTAATGCCTTTTTGATCTACGTTGGGGGATGAAAGAGACTCTATTAGGGATTCAGGGTAATTTCGATTGGGGGATCAATACATTTTGTTTGGCTCCTCACTACCCTAAGTAGAAAAGCTTTATATTCCTGCTGAAATTTTAAAAAAAAATGTTCTTATTTTGTGCCTCTCTATAGCAACATATATATTTTTTAATCTGAAGAGCATATCACATCATATTGTGGGATGGTACGTAGATGGTCCCATAATAATCCTATCAAATCCCATCCGCCATAGTAGTGGATATATACCATATTTTCTTAGACACATCTGTAATCATATAGATTTTTTTGTAGATTTGTAATTTCTATGCTTTGTTTTATTATATTTTTTCGGTTTCTGGGTCTGGTAAATCAACAATCTCAGATGATCGACCGTAATTTAATCTAATTACTCGCTTTTCAGTATTCCGAAGCTTATTAAAATTCTATTTTTGAAATAGAAACGTCACACTTGTTTTTTTGTTTTTTTTACATTTATCCGTCCTTTTATAAAATTTAATTTTACATTCTGCTGTAATTAAATAACCTATTCAGGCACTAGCTTCAGTTCTAGCAATAATCGCGTTTCAAATGAATATACTCTTGAGTGTTGTCCCCGAAAATTCTCGCAAGTTTCACTCTAAAGTGGACATTTAGTATAGGACACTTATAAAGGATCAAAATGGATTCATGTCAGGAAAAATGGTGGTGAAAAATGACACGGGAGTTTTTAACAGAGATTTTTATAATACTTCACGGGCGGATCTACGGGGAGGGGCTTTCTGGCTGAAGCCTCCCCCCCCCCCCCAAAATGGAAAAATATAACCAGGTTTTATCGAACAAAATAATAAAAAAGTAACTCTTAAAGTATTATTGTTCGTGTGATTAATATTAAAAGGGCTTTAGGAATCACTTAAACACCATTTCATACAGGTAGTTAGTTTCTTTCTTTTTTTCCAAAGTAATTATCGTAATTTTTATGAAAAAAAAGCTTTCGGGCTGAAGCCCCCCCCAAAATCAAATCCTGGATCCGCTAGTGTAATACTTTACATAAATAAAATGGTAAACATTCTTCGTTCTTACATAAACATTAATTTTTGTTCTTTTAATGAAGTTATATTCAACGTTATTTTTAATAAACGATTCCCTTGAGGAGAAAACTGAGAGATTTACTATAAAACTAAATTTTATTTATTTTAAAGATAGACGGACGGACATAAACTGTAGACATTAATTATCATGGTACAATGCGATCATAAAACGTTACTTTTTCTCGGGCAATAAACATTTACTTGTTGCATTGTTTAAATCTATGCTTGATTAAATTATCTTTCATTTCTAATTGTTTCTCTACGATATATAAAATAATAAATGAATAAACTAGTGGAAGAATGAAAAAAAATAAACATTAATGACACAGCTTGTATAAAGCACTAAAATTAAAGATATTCCTTTTTTGGCTCAATTCTTTTGCAGTAAACTAGGTATTCTTAAAAAATGTGGACCGTTATTAAAAAAAAAACGGACAAATCTGCCTTGTACGATACCCCACGGTGACTTATTCATCTATTGCTGAAAAAGCGACATTGGCGGTGTAGCTTAAAATAGTTGGTACCCCTGTATTTAATATGATAAGATCTCTTGACTCCATAAAATATTTTGCCATAAGAAGTGAATGTATTTTTAAACCGTTGAGTGTAATGATTGGTAAACTTAAAATTTCAAAGCTTTTTAAAAAAATATTATTTTATCAGAACTTTTTAACAGGGTCTTTTGGTGTCTTCTACAAAACACGAGTCTATGTCGTTTAGTAATATTTTTCAATTGTTATATTGTTGTTACAATCAATTACTTAAATCTTAACCAAGATATTCGCTTGAAACGTTGATAAGGAGCGGCGTCTGTACCAATGCATCCCAATTTTATCAAGTTGCTCCAAATGTAATTTTTGACATCGTTTAAGTAATCAGATTCCTGGAGAGAATTCAGAGCTTTGACAAATTTCATTATTCTATTTTTTTTAATTTAATTTATTATACTCTGCATCTACCCGTACGGGTTATTAAAGTTTAGTAAAAGATGGATAGTTAACTTATAAACAGTAAGGACTACAATTTTACGATTATAGATACAATATAATTGAAAAGATAGATACCTACAATATTTTTTTACTGTAGAATTTCACAGCATAACATAAAATTGTAATTTTAAAGTTTTTGTAGTACCTAATAATAATATTAGTAGTATCAACAATAACTACATATTATTATTATATTTTGTATTTCTTCGGCATTGCCTGTGAATGTTTCAATGATAGCAGAAGGTATACTGTTAGTTAAGGTGTCAGAGTAGAAGTTTGCATATATTTACAATGAGTTTAGGATCAACAATGAGTTCATTCGGTTTTTTGTATGATTACATAATGTGTACCTGAGATTAACCAAAATTTTGCTTTAAGTTATGCCAAATATGAATAAATAATATATGTACATGTACATTTTTTTTTATATTCCTGAGGATTTCTCGAAACCGACATAATGCAATACGGCTGCTATCACTGAAATAACTTTCCCTGAAGAACATCCGAGGAACAACGTTCCTGCTATGTGGAAAATATAATAATGATTTAGTTTCATCTGTTGTGTTTTTAAATTTTATAATTTATCAAATTAACATTAAAACTATTGGTAAAAAATAGTTTGTTTTTTTTTTTAAAAAGGCCTCTTGTCGATTAATTGTTTCCTCTCTAAAAGTTTGATAAATTTTCTGCATGAACAGACCATTTTGACGAGTCAACTCGATTATTATTCAAAATGGATGAACCTCTTTTCAAAATGAGTAATTTTTTTTCTATATTTTACGTACAAATATTGATTTTCCGAACTATATTTAAAGAAAAAAATATTTCAAGAGGTCGATATTCTCTCCTCTACCACGCGCTTGTACACAATTTCCTTTCAATGTGTCACTTGCCTTGTCTAAAAATTCATTTTTTACGTTTATTATTATTATTTACTTCATTTTTTTGGGGAAAATCGAAAATCATTCAAACGCTCTTTAAATTTTAATGCTACCCCAAAACGTTCATTTAAACAAATAGTATTACTTATGGAGCTCCCATTTAAATATATTTAGATCTAAATTTTTTTTTATTCGATTTAATAGAGAATTGATAATTAACAAAGTTTAGATGATGCCTAGTGCCCTGTTTGAAAATCAGAGGGAACAACATTTATTTTTGTTTACGCTAGTTGCATGCTTTAGCACTGAGGCGCTGCCTTCAGCCTTTGCTGAGATCGTCAGTAGTACATCAAAAGATGTGTTGAGGGTTGTGTTAGCGCCAAATGTTATTTTAAAATACGTATGTTGTTTTGTTAAATAAACTTTTATAGAATCGTTATTTCGTCTTATTATTCGAAATGCCTCCAACAACTGATGGGTTTTGGGGCAAACCTACTTCCACAATCGATTGGTGTGAAGAAAATTATGTATATAGTTATTATATTGCAGAGATGAGTAAGTATTTAATTAATCAACAGTTTGTTCCGATAATACTTGATTGACATATAAATTAGGTAGTAATTTATAAATTAAATTTTACTATAAATTTAGAAATAATTTGTCCTCTTACATTTGAATACCTCATTTACAGGTCTCACTATTTTAGTGTTAATCAATTTTATTAATATATATTTTAATGTTTTTTAGCCAATACTATAAGCAACCTTATGATGATCATACCCCCTTTGTGGGGAATGTTCGAAGTGATCAAACAAGGTTTCGAAAGAAGATTTGTATATTGCCATTTCCTGGTGCTGAGTAAGTACTGTTGTATTTCTAAAAATAACTGTTACTATTTGCCCTTTTTTAACTTCTCATTTAATATTCTGCATTAGAACAACGGCTTTCTTATCCAAATATCCAATCCTATCCAAATATTAATTTATTTTAATATAATTGAATTATGGTCCATAATAATTGAAGTTTACTATAAAAATATTACATTATTTATTAGGGGATATTTTTTTTTTTCTTATGACTGAGAATTCGACAATAATAAATATGTAACTACTAAGTTTTGATATAAAAACATGAATACTTAATTGTTCATTTAAATGTGATGTTATGGTTCTTATAAATTATTATTAGTTGATTAATTTTGTTAGTTTTATTGATATTTTCTGTACTTAAATTATTTTTGATTTTTCTCATATAAATATAAAAATTGATGATTTTCATATTAGCACAAATTTTTCTTGGAAAAGATATGAGAAAATAATAATGACGGGTTTTATAATGTATTATATATCTTAATGAAGCATCAAGGATTTATTAACTAATTTGCTGCCATTTACACTCTCTAGTTATAGAGAGGAATCTACATCTGATTCCTCTGGTTAATGGTCAGTGAAATGTGATTGAAATTAAATGAAGATTATATGAAATCATCCATTAGCACCCATTTTTTAAAATCATTTTATTCAGTCATTTTTTTTCAGATTTCTTCTATTTATATTTATAAATATTTAAGTATTTAATTTGACAAATAGTTTTTAGCAGTACAATAAAACTAAAACTCTCATATTTAATATTTATTCTAAAATATAGTTAATTATTGGATGAATATCATCCAAATAATATTCTTCCTGAAATTCATCCAATTAAAAATTATTATTTTTCATTGTTTCTGTCTAGTGACAATAGCATTTCCAATCCCATTTAATATTTTTATGTGCATTTGCTACAGTATTAGTGCGATCAGGGTTGGAACTTTATTTAAAGGGTTGGATGTTTTATTTTTAAAAAACTAAAACAGATGTTAAGGTCAAGTTAATAATGAAATAAATATCTTAATTCAATCCATAAAATGAGTTAATGTTATGAAATTAGGTAATTTAGGTCAAAACATCTTACTCAAAATATTGTTATAAAACTACCAAATTTTATTGGAGAGAGGTGGGTGAAAGAAGGGCCATCAAAATTAAGCTTGCCCCTCTCACAAAAATCTTAGGTTCTGCCCTGATATAATTTTGTTTTAAAATAACTTATATATATTTTATAATTTAAAATGAAAGTCTTTAATAAAGCAATTGATTATACATTTAGCATAAGGCAAATATTATATAATTAATAATAATAAAACATCGACAAAGATTTAATTCAATGTTAAATATTTAATTATGATTTTCACAAACAAGAGATCATACCTCTTTTTTAAATAGCTATCCGACTACTAATCTTGATATAAATATATATATATATATATATATATATATATATATATATATATATATATATATATATATATATATATAACAAAGAATTTTATTATTATTTGTGGGTTGATGGTTGACTGTAGGGAATAATTGAAGAGAAGGATGGTTGGGGTGATCAGTCAAAATAAAAATAGCAAAAAGAAATAATAATATTTATTTTGACTTTTATTATTTATTTTTGCTATTTTTATTTTGACTGATCACCCCAACCATCCTTTTCTTCAATTTTATTATTAATTTATATCCAATATTCATTTTTTATTGTTGTGACCACTAAAAGACACATTTGTGTTAATTTTGACCACATTATTATTATTTTTTTCACAGACACCATAGGCTTCTTTGGTTCTAAATTTGAGACGTATAGAAATCTGAAAATAAATTGTTTTGAAATATTGTACCAAGTTAAGATAATGCTATTAAGACTTGCATAAATAAATTGATTTATGAATAATATTAAAACTTTTTAAAATTCTTATTAAATTAGTTAATTAAGCAAGTATTCATAATTGTGAATTGATGGTTGACTGTAGTGAATAATCGAAGAGAAGAATTGTTGGCGTGATCAGTAAAATTAATAAATATGCTAATATTCATCTTTACAATATTTAATAATATAAATTAATCACAATATGTCGTCCTAAAGATGCAGATGAGATTGAAACAAAAATTACCGGTTATTGGCTTTGCTGAGAGAGTTCCAGAAATTATTTGAAAGAATCATTACTATTATCAGTTATAAAATAATAATTGTAATATTAATGATATTTGAATAGAATATTTGATTTAATATTATAAAATTGATATTTCATTTTAATATGAAATAATTAGTTCGATATTTCATTATCTTTACCTATGGATGAAATAATTTTTTTTATCAATACAATAATGTAAAATAGTTTCATATATGACAAACAATATGTGTCCTTATAACAATATAATTCCTTCTCAATTAACTAAATAATTTGAATGGTATGATTCAGTTATTAAGTACATGTAATTACTCATTCCCATCTGAAATTACTGAAAAACAAAATATTTTCCTTCAGTAGTTTCAAGTAATAATATTAAAGATAATGAGATTGTATTTTATCTAGAATAGATTAGATAATAAAACTAATCAATAACATTACTTTCTGCTTAAAAAGAGCTGCATTGTAATTAAATACGTTGTTTGATAACTCAATAAATATGTACTTTTGTTTTCAAACATAATTATGAAATAACGTGATGAGAACAATAACCTTTGTTATACTTGATCAACACTATACAAAATATTTATTTATTTACCAAAATTAAAAGGAATATTTATTCATTAGCTCATGGAAAACCTTAAATAATACTTGACTGTAAACAAAGTCTGTAAAAAAACTTAAAGAAAAAACAGAAACAGAATCTAATTTTCTTCTACTTAGCAGAAACTGCAAACACTGTAATCAATAATGAATCATCTCAAAATCCATTATTTTCAATTTGAAATAATGTGAAAAATTTGAATTCTATTGAGTAAAATCTTATTTGCTTTTAATTTTGAAGATATTTAATTATAATAATTTAGAGTTTTAAATTTTAATTATTAAAAATTACTGTGTTATGTTACAATGTTACGCAGTGGAGATGTTTAGTGAACATTTCAAATTTGGTTTATCCACACTTCACAGCAGGATTATCTATTTTGAATTTCTTCTTCATAATGGATATAAAATGATTTTATAAAAATGTAACGTTACAGACTATATAGAGAAGTAAATAAATAAAAGAGAAATTGAAAATGCAGTTAGAAAACTAGGAAAATTCAATTGTTGAGTGAATTGCTAATAATATTGATACTGAGGATGAGGAAACAGATTAAATTAATTGGATATGTTCACAAATGGTTAATTTTTCTTCTTATTGTCAATTTTTATATTTTTAACTTCTTTGGCATTACAAGTTTAAATTTTGATTTTTTAAAGAACTAATTAAGATCATTAAAGTTTTATTTTTATTTATTTGTGACAAATACATGATTTCCAATAAAAAGTTATATTTATTGACACTCTATACTTTTTATTCATCCATAGAATTGTTTGTATTCTGCTTTTTAATGTAATAAATCATTTAGCCCTTATCTGACAAATAATCTTTTACCAATATGGTCTCATTTTTTGATGATTTAAGAGATCTCTAGGCAAACCTAAAAAAGGCTTTATACTTCTCTTATACCAGGCAACTGTTTTAATTGAAATAATAGAAGGTTACTTGTGAAGTAATAATATATCAGACTCTATTGTGTCAAGTTTTATTATTCACTACAGGACCTTAACAATCTAGCTAGGACATTCTTTATTTTGGTAAAGAACTATTATATTTTCTAATTGAGGATGATAGAAAACTAAACTTCTATTATTCTATTTATTTATTTGTAATAATTTACAAATTGATTGTTTTTACTTTTGAAGGCTCCTTTCCCATCTTTGGAAAAAGAAAAAAAAAAAAAAGGGATTTCATCTTAAATTAATTGAAGACATTATAAAATCTTCAGAAATAGTTTCTTACATCTGTTGTTTATCAAATCTATCTTCAATTGCAAATAAGGAAGACTATTAACAAAAGTACAAAGTTTGAAAAAATAAATATTATTTTTCTTGTACTAACACTTCTTTCTCTCTCATATGTATATGTGGTATATACAGGCCCAGCTGACTGGTATATGTTCTGTTTGCCCTTTGGATTGTTGGATTTGAATTGAAAAATAGTACATTTTTGGGTTTGAGAAATATTCTCAAATAAGGCTTTCTTTCTATCTTGCAGCAGAACACTAGCGGATCCAGAATTTAATTTTCGGAGGAAAGGAGGTCACTTCAGCCTGAAAGCAATTTTTTTTCATATGTATAACAATAATTACTTTGGAAAAAAGAAAGATAATAACTACCTGTATGAAATAGTATTTAAGTGATTCTTTAATTCCTATTAAATGTAATTACACAAACAATAATACTTTAAGAGATTATTTTTTACCATAATACACATTTACATTTTACCATTTTGGGAGGGGAGAGGGAGAGGATGCTTCAGCCATAAAGCCCCTTCATCTCCTCGTAGATCTGCCTGTGCAGCAGAAGTAGTTTTTAAGAGGGGAACTATCAGTATTCAGGAGAAATATTAACTGATTAATGGGAGAAGCTGTTATAAATCTTAAGAAATTACAATCCAACTACTTCATATCCTGAGCTGATTAAAATAAATTGTGATAGGCATAGACCAGGTGATCTATTTCACACATAGTGAGGCAGTTTTCCAATTCCCTTTCCACTTACTGAATGATAAAAGTTATTCTTAGTTATTCACGAACACTGGTTAGAACACTAGTATTTTCTAAAATATACATACAGTTGTGTATTTCTAGTATGCATACTAGTTTGTTCATAATTATTTTTGAGACATAAACTTTTCTGAGATTATAATTCATTTTCCTTTTGATGAAGGTTAAGATTTTACATTCATTTGTAAAATAAGACAGATTTTGTATGAAGCATTTATATTTATATTAGGAGTTTATATAACTCCTCAGTCTCAGACATGTCTTATCTCTAAAATAAATCTCGTTGAAATGTATATATTGACTGTATCGCGTAAAATGGTCCAATCTGTTTTTCTTTAAACCCTTATGAGAAGATAAAAATGACCAACCTGCTAAGGATTATCTGCTAACTAAACTGTGAGCATGATACTTTATATCAGAATAAATTCAAATACAAGTTGATTGAAAATACCTAAGTATACTTTATTGATCTTAACGAACATATAAATATAAAATGTATTTGAAGAAGGAGAAAACATATTACTAATTAATTATCAACTCAAGAAGAGGACTTTATAAAGAAAAAGCCATAATAACTAAGCCAAGAATACCCTCCATTTTCCATAGATGGTTTAATGACTTTCATAGTCACCAGTATTTAACTTTAAATATTATAGAATCTAGATTGTTATTTTCATTAAATGTTATAATGTGTTTTTCTTACTTCCTTTTCAATTTTTTTACTGATATTAATTTTTATTTATTTTCTAATTCTTTTTGTTTTCATGATTTTCCTTTATAGTATTTCTTTAATTTTCACTGTTATATTATAATGAAACTTACTGTCACCAAATTCCCATGCACGTTTTATTAATTTAGCATTGGCAAAATTTAGGGATAATATGGCAATGAAAAACAAAATGTACTTATATTGCCTGTAAATTAATTGCCAATAATAATTTCAGTTGTTGGACTTGGTTCTTGGGCCTTCCATATGACTTTATTGTATGAAATGCAACTTTTTGATGAACTTCCAATGGTTTGGGGAACTTGTGTTCTTGTTTACTGTTTGTAAGTGGGAAATAACATTTTAGTTTTTGACTTTTAATTTTTAGTTACTTTTTCATACTTTTATTTTCCATTTTTTTTTTCAGATCAGAAGTTCAAAAAACACCAGCCAAAGGGCAGTTCTCAAATCTTCCATTGTTTATTTTTTTATCCTCCTTTGCAATACTTTTCACTGCCTTATATCTCCTTTGGCCACAACCAGTTTTTCAGCATGTATCTTATGGTGTTTTGGTTCTGACATCTTATGCCCTAGAAATACGTTTATTAAAAATTAAAGGATGCCAAATTTGTAAGAAGTTGTTTATTTTATCTACAACAATATATCTTTTTGGATTCCTGTTGTGGAATATTGATAATCTCTTCTGCAGTAATTTAAGGTATTAATTATTTAATTATAGTATACCTTTTTTGTGGATTATTTAACATGAATGCAACTTGATACATGCAATGATACAAATTATACCCACGGGAATACCAAAATTGATTACTTGCATCGTATAAAGATATGATATGATGTGATATTTGTATTTCTATCTATATGCATGTATGGTGGTTTGAAAATCTTTAGGTATTTGAATCTGATTCCAATATCATACTTTAAAATTTAAAAGTTGTAGATTCAATATGGACACAGAAAATTTCATGATTGATTTTTCATTTAATCACTTCTCAATGTGAGTTTATGTCCCGGTGCTGGGGGAGTCTTTTAAATCCCCGCCCACACTCCCCGGCCCAGGAAAACCCTGTATAGCCTTAAAGGCGAGGAAGGGGAGGATCCAAAAAAAACAAACTTGTACAAGGTGGTCTCTGTCAACGTTACCAGAAAATGTTTATCTTTATCAAATTTAGTTTAAAAGATATAAGCGCAAAACTTGACAAACTAAGTAACAGTTGAGATTTTTGGTCTACACAGTGTATGCATATTTAGGATGAAGGCTTTGATTGTTTACTATAATAACCATCTATAAAGCATTAAAAAAAATATCCGACTATTTTGTAAGATTTTTCCTATTTATAATTTAACTGTCAATTTTATTATAAGAGTCAATCTAAAACTTTGTAACTTATTCAAAGAATACTTTCAGTCATAAATCCCTATAATAGCCATACTGAACATTAAATTTGCACTAGTCTGCCTTTTGAAATGGTGTCCCATTCCAATGGAAGATCCTTAAGTGTGGACATAATGATAGTTTATTTTAAGCCAACATGAAATTGTACACCCTCCAGATGCCAAAATAAAATGACTGCCGGATTCGAGTGATGGCATCGTTGGAAGACGAAATTCACAGTCCATATTTATTCCTCCAACATTGTATTTTATCAAATATCAAGGAAACAGCTATTGCTACAAAAATAAACTAGTTTGTAGTGGATTTCGTCCGCTTCAATTTGAGCTCTGATTTATGTTCAATAGTTGAACATGAAAACATGAGATATCACCATCTTAAGATTTCATTTTTGAAAATATGATGGAAACTGCTACTTCTATGAGTAGTTAATAATAGTTATCTTCTTTTATTTGGTGAATCACACTGTAAGAATAAAATACTGTATGGATTTTTTATATATTTTTTTAAAGGTGTTAAACAAATTTTATCTTCCTCCTGGGATAAATTCTTTTATTAATGATGTTTAATTCTTACATATTCAAAATGTTGGGGCTCTGCCTCATCTTCAGGCTAACCTGAGTCAGTGTAACATTGCAAGATCAGAATGTTCCTAAATAGAATTGAAGTAATAAAGTTATATGAAAAATGATAAGAAAAAAGAAATATGGATGAAATGCAGAACAATATTTAAGAAAATTATTAAATAGAATATTTCTGAAGATGTGGCAGACCCCCAATATCTTGATTAGGTAAGAGATAGACGTGATTAATAAAAGAATTTTGCCCAGGAGGAAGATAAAAATTTTTATCACGTACCTTCAAGAAAATAATCCTCTTCATTTTAACAATTCCCCTGATATTTACTAAAGTAAAATCCAAAATGTTGATTTCTCGTGTTTTGAAAAAAAAATATTTTTTTTTGTAAAATACTTTTTCTCTGGAATTATTGAGTATAAATGGCCCTATTTGGGCTCTAATTGATGATATTAGAATACAATAAAAAATATGTTATGATAATTATCTTTGTTGGAATAGCTATTTCTGTGGATTTTCAATGTTGTCTTCTGGTACGATGCTCTCCCCTAAATTTGGGACACGAATTTGTATACATCGGGAGGATGTACAGTTTCATGCTGGATTAAAACAAACCATTCTGTTTTAGTAATTGGGCTCATCTTTTCAATGGAGGCCATTTGAAAAACTCTTGCTTTGATTTGACAGAGTAATGCAAATTGAATGTTCACTAAGGCTATTATAGTGTGTACTAAATATTTTCTTCAGATAAGTCATAATATTTCAAATATTTTCTTGAAGTAGCACAAATCAAGATTGAGTTATTACCATATTTTTTGTGAGAAAAAAGTTTCTAAAAAAAAAATGAATTGTAATTTTAATGAGGTATTTTTTTTCCTGGGGCTTGTTACTTTATAAATTTTTGATCCTGCTGTATATATCATTGTGTGTGTTTGAGGTTTATATATGCCTACTTTTATTACTGATATGCATAAGTAAATATAAATCATTATTTATTATATTTTTTTTTTATAATTACAGATCATTGAGAATGAAAATTCCGTCAGCATTTGATCCTTTAACACAACTACATGGTTGGTGGCATTGTTTGGCTGGATATGGAACATATCTACAAGTTCTTTTTACGTAAGAAAAAGATTTATTGTATTTAAAATGTTATTTTATCTTTATAATTACATAGTTACAA
Source organism: Nezara viridula (assembly GCA_928085145.1). Classification (NCBI taxonomy): domain Eukaryota; kingdom Metazoa; phylum Arthropoda; class Insecta; order Hemiptera; family Pentatomidae; genus Nezara; species Nezara viridula. Next base: position 78,342,823 of record OV725080.1, read on the forward strand.
TTCAAATTCACTTGTGATGACAGAGACAATTACTGTTGCTCTGAATGTAGAGTAGCATATCAAGACTTGTGTTATAGCATTTAATGATGAGGAAATTGAATAAATAAAATATTCTAAATTGTCTGGATTTTTCCAAGATCAGAAAAGACCACATCTGAACAGTATGAAGTCTTTGAACCATCAATTCCTAAAAGTAATGGTATATGGTTAGGTCGGGGAATAGGTATTTAAATGAAGACGTAAAGCATTAAGAATCAGCGTACAAAGAGATGAGCATTTAACTTAATAAAAAATGATTTGATCCAAAAAAGAAAAATCAAGAAGAATTTTTAACTAGAGTGGTAGGAGAAAAGCTGTCACAGGATTTATCATAGTGTCCAAGACGGAATTTCTGTGAAAAATTGAATTATGTTTTGTGTGATGTTTACCGAAAAAATAAACAACTAACAACTAAATAATGTTAGATTAAACCTGAAGAAAAGAATTAAAGTTAAAGTGAAAACAAAAAATGAAATAAATGTTAAACACATTCATAGAGTATCTTTAATATTTACAGTCAGCCTTGGAAGTTCCGAGTTTGGCTTTGTCCTCCACATTTAAGTGGCAATGCTAGATTCTAGGAATTTTGAGTGCTTCTCTCCCAGATACATTACTTGTATTTGGAAGCCACGGAAGCTCAAAACTAGTGGAGAAGCAGGCCATTGCCAGGAATCCAAGAACATATCTATAAATGCTTTCATGGCCACTATCGTTTCAATGTTCAAGGAGGATTATAGGAATTGTTAGAGCTAGACAGAGGTTGAACTGAAGGATTTGTATAATGAATAAATTTTTGTTATAATTTGGGAATATGGATGGCTTAAGGTCAAAAAATTATGGTTTGTTGAGGTCATGATGTAAAGTTCATAATCTAACAACTATTGTTCGGAGTGTTTTAGAATGAAAAGATCATTCTACATATAAGGATCCGTCTGATAAACTTTGCCATCTCAAAAAACCTGATAATTAAAAGTACTATGTTTAAACATAAGGATATTCATAAATATACTTGGACATCACCGGATTTAGAGAAAAAATTAGAATACAACGGTATTGTTCACCAGCTGTATATCGATTTCAAAAAGGCACCAAAAAAACTAGTAAATCTAGTCAGGAGGTGCTTTTTTTATTATTATTATTATTATTTTTTTTTTTTTTTTTTTTTTGGGTCCTCCCCTTCCTCAGCTTTAAGGCTATACGGGGTTCACCCGGGCCAGGGAGTGTGGGCGGGGATTTAAAAGACTCCCCGGCACCGAGATTGTGAACTTGGAACTATTTTTCATCATTGTCTCATATGTCAGGTTGCCGGGGCAACGGTGGTACTGTGCACACTCAGCCCATTTGGCCAACCCGCCCATGTATCAGGAGGTGCTTGACGGAAACACTCAATTAAGTTAGATTCGTTAATAATCTGTCCGAAAAGTTTGAGGTTCTTTCGGGTTTAAAACATGGGGATTCCTTATCGCCTATCCTGTTCAATTTGGCATTAGAACATGCCATTAGGGAAGTAATGCGTACTGAAAAAGGCTTGGATCTGGGTGGGACAACACCTGTGCTGTGCTATGCAGATGATCTGGTACTGTTAAGCAAATACTATAAAACTAAATACACAATGTTAATGAATGTTAGTAAAGAACTAGGACTCGAAATAAACAAGGATAAGACAAAATATATGGTTAGCTGCAAAAATGGTGATATTAGTGATGATGTTGATATAGATGGTAATATATTTACACAGGTAGAGAAGTTTAGGTATCTAGGGTCTACGATAACCAGAAAAAACGAAATAGAAGAAGATATTAAGATTAGACTCAAGGGGAGAAATGCTTGTTATTTTTCTGTGACAAAACTACTTGTACCGGAACTTAAAAATTAGAATCTATAAAACCATTGTCTTACATACAGTTCTTTAAGGTTTTTGAAAATAAAGTATTGCGTAGAATATTCGGACCAAAGAAGGATGAATTAACCAGAAAGTTCAGATGGTTACACAACGCCGAATTGCATGAACTATATCCGGGTAATACAATTGAGATGATTTCGTCCTGACAAATCAAATTGGCTTGTAAAATTGTTGGACTTAGTAACGAGGGAATTCTTAAAAGGTTAATATTTGCTGACTTGAATGGTAAATGTACGAGGGGTAGACCGAAGCGAATGTGGGAAGATTGCGTTAAAGCCGATCTGAAGGGACTAGGTTTGGATGGTGAGCGGTGGAGGGAGGTGTGTAATAAGGGATTGGTGGTGTTTGCATCGAACCTTCAGGTTCACTAAGCCTTTTATTATTTTTTTTTTTTATTTATTATTTATTATTTATTATTTATTATTATTATTATTATTACTCATAGTTAAATATATTCAAACAATTGTGTTACTGTAAAATTGTTTTAAATGGGCTGTAAACAAAAAAAGGGTGTACATCAATGCTGTAAAAAATTGTGAATGGACATTCTAATGTATTCTCCTTCATAGGAACTGGGTTCTAGCAAAAACTAATGATATCCTAAATTAATTAATTAAAATGGTTGGTGATTGAGGAACATTTTATATTATTTGAAACAAAGTAATCCTACTTAATTCCAGCTATACTGCTCCTTGGTTTTATTTGTTATTGGAAATTAACATATTTTATTTTTATGAATACCATTATCTATTTTACATATTTCTGCTTTCTAAATTAATCATTATTTTAACCTTTAAAAATACAATTTTTTTTTTCCAGGATTCATGCATCTTACGATTTCAGGCATGAAAAGCGACAAAAGAATCTTGAATTGCTTCCATGCCATTATGGTTTTGGTTTGCGTTGGTTTCAGAAAGCAAATCACTTTTGATACAAAATTTCCTTGCCTTATTGGGGTTAGGTCTGTATTACTTATATGTGGTTTAAATTTTTGCTCTTGTACTTTGGCAAGGCTTCCATGTGTTAATATTTGATGCTCTTCTATTACCATCTTACACCTGGGTCTGCCGTAAATGCAATGTGATTAGTCACGGTTTAGATTAGAGTGCCTTTGTTAGTGTACCTCATTAACCAAAGATAATCATATTTTTTTGGTGATAGATTGATTACCTGTTATGGCTGTTTACCTTAATTAACTCTTAATTTAAATCATAGATAATATATTATATATCTACCTGATTAAAAGAAGTTGGGGCTTAATAGTTTTCAAAATATTAATTTATTTTAATAAATTGTTTTAATTTTAATATAGACTATGAATATTATATAGCCTAGAATTCAATTGGCTGTCAAAATAATTGTTATGTTGTTCAAAATTATTTAAGTACTTTGATTATGTAAGTAAAAAGTTATTTAATATTTCTTAAGATTAGTTTATATACAAAAAACATACAATTTAATTAATGAGTATTTTTATTTTATATTAAAACTTTATTTATATAATGCTGATAATAGCATTTCAAAAAATCTATAAAATGTTCAGATTATGGTTTCCTATATTTTATCATTATTATTAACTGATTATCATTTTTAAAATGATACAATTTGTTAAAAACCTTGATGAAAGATTTGTGATATTTTTTATTTCTTGAAATTATATATTTTTTCTAAGAAATAAGCATGGATTTTTAAAATCCTTTCGTTATTTTGTATTTGAAAATGTTATTTAGTTTTGGGAACTATAATCTCTTTTTTTTTTATGATTAATCAAACATAAAACTTCAAATATAGGTATGTATTCAAATTAAGCGAGTTTAAAGAATTTAAATTATTTTCCAGCAGTAAGATGTTTGATCTATTTAAATAATAGATTATTTTGTCAATTAAGTAAAATAGTTTAAAAAATTAACATATTTTCTAACATTTGTGAAAAATGGGAACTCTCTATTACTTTTTGTTATTAAAAATATTCACAATATTAATAAATAATACAATATATACATTTGTCAAATTTCGGAAATTTATAATTCACAGATGAAGTTTTCAAGGTAGGTCCATCATAAAATAATTAGAATAATTGAAATTAACTAGGTACATTCCCATATATGACTTTTATATTTTAAATTATTTTGGTTTATATCTTCATTTTCATTAATAATTCATAAGTTTAAAGACAACCATCAATAATTAGAATCTATTAATTAGTTTAGTTAATATATAGGTCACTGAAAATAAGTGAATTTTTAGTTACTAAATAAAATTCATACTTGAATATGTTTATAGTTAAAAATATTGTTTTTGTTTATGTAAGTTTTTCTTAAATTTTCTGCTGGCCAGATAGGTAAATAAAATTAGGCAACTTAAGTGGCAACTCATGCAACCTTTGGGGTGTTGGGTGTAGGGAAGTTCACAAGATCTGTATCATACAATAATAAAAATTTAAATAATTTAGGCTATCAGGCTGTAAAATTAACTATAAAATATATAACTCATGCTATAAAATATTACTATAGAACATTTTCAAAAGAAAAAAAAATGAACTAGATATCATTCTAAATAGGAATAGTTGTTGAGGTTATGTGAAAACAGAGATAATAGTGCTGACTGGCTATCAGAGGTCCTTCCATTTGCAATTGTGATTCATACAGACATTATTTATCACCTCTCTAGTTTTCCCACTTACCATTTCCTCTCTCCCTCACTTGTACAGCTCTATGTCATAATGTTGTGCAATACCTGCTACTATACATCTCAAAAATGAATAGAGATATTTATATTACGTTTAATTAACATATCAGTTTATTAGGAACTCTCGTATTTTTTGGTGAACATAAAAAGTATTCAACAACTATTCTTTAATTTTAATAAATTATTATCTAAGAATAATCAACATGAAGGATACTCATTGTGTAAACTGACAGCAATTTTGACTTTTATCTATTTTAATCCAGTAATATTCTGTTTAACAATGGGAAGACATCATTTTGAACCAGATTTTTGCAATATTATGTACGGTCAAGGGTATGACAAGTGGGTATCTCTGATGCAGTTGGTATCTCTTGGATTGTGGTCTCCTGGGCTTCAGCCTGATTCAGAGTAACCAAAAGTACCAATAGGAGACCTTTTGTGGATCTCGGTGCTTTATGACATCAAGGGATGAGAGAAATTTTATTATTGCTGTAAGAAGAAATCCTTTTCCAGAGCCTAAATGAATTGTTGAATGTTCTGCCATCGCCCATCTCAACTCAAACCATTTGTAATTGTTTATGGGAAATTGGTCTAACATCATATTCCATTTTAAGATGACCTGCAGCAACAGACCATCCCTGGCAACTCCGTAGATTATAGTGCAGTGAGCGCCAAGATGTGGATACAAAGTGGAATGCTGTTATGTTTGCAGATGAATAACATTTCTGTATTAGTGATTGTAGGTGGCGAAGAGTCTTCTGAAAACAGGCTATTGGTACACTGCCACAGTTTGTGCTTCCTTTAATTTAATCTAGAGGTGGAAGTATGATGGTTTTGCACAGCACCGACTCAGGTGGACATACTCTACTCCATATTCTGGAAGGTAATCTCATTGCAGTTCAATATGTTGAAAAAATTATAGAGGAGTACATTCCTTAAACCAGGATTATAATTGACACAGATTTCCATTTTCTTGACGATAATACACAACCTCTAAGGAAAAAGTTGTTCATCAATGTCTTGAAAATCGTGGTCATTTCACATCTATCCCTTCCTGTATTGTCTTCAGATCTCAATCCCATTGGGCATATGGGATGCATTTCAGGGAAGTCTTTTTGACCACCATCTGCAGCTTCTTAAGCTTCAGCAACTGAGAGCATTTATACATGTTCCCACAAGAGTTGCCTCAACTAGTCAGCACTGAGTTCCATCAAGTGCTTAGATCCAACCAATCATCTTGCTGCAAACCTCGGCAAACCATTACCTCTTGGACTCCTTTTATTCACTTGTTTCTGGACCGTCCGTGTCCTCTCATCGCTGACGGCACCTAATCCTGAACTTAGTTTGGCCAACATTCATCTGACATTCTTTTCATATGCCTGTACTATCTTTCATTTACTAATTTATTCACATCAATCTTCTGGAAAATTACTTCATTCCTAATTCTATTTAGCCTGGCGATACCTCCTCCAGAAATTCATCCCAACTACAAACAGGAGTTCATTGTCCAGATGTCTGAAGCGTATGTCAGGATAGACTTCACTATGATTGTGAAGATTCGATGCTTGTTCTTAACAGGTTGCCTTACGAGGCTGGCCTGACGTCATGGTCACACGACTCTGTAGCGTCCAACTAAGAACCTTGGTACCTAAATATATTCACCTTTTTACCAACCTCCCTCTCCCCCAGAGCACACCAGTATCAAGTTTGCCAATAGCCATTTACTCGATCACTAAGTAAATTTTTAAACCCATTTCGTAGCAATCTTCTAAAGTAAATAATCTCATTTTGAGATAGACCTTCCACCTCACAAGATACCACCTTGTTACCTTTTGCAAGGAACAAAGACAGAAACTGTTCCTCATCAATAAATGGCCCAACATCCCCACATTGTTCGTGCCAAGGCTTCTCTGATTCATGCAAGTATATCTTGAAGTGAGTAGGTATCCTACATCCTACATCCTTTCTTCAATCCCTTAGTACCATGAAAAGTGTCAGAAAGATGGTTCCTACCTCTTATCTGGTTCTGAGGAATATTAACTTATATTGAGGTTAAGTTGGAATAGCGCCTGAAAGTTTAATTTATACAAATTAGTGAGAACTAATTTTAGCAGAAAATTAACCTTTTAGTAGTTCCCGGTCTATTCATTGTATTAAAAACTCTGTATTTATCATCACTGAAATTATACATATTCCTTTCTTACATTAAATAATTCTATTTTTATTGTCAAATTCTCATTTCCAGCTAAAATTTCTATTCACTGTTGATTTTCACACAAAATATTCTATGTGAATTATCTTTGAAAATGGGGATATTGTAACCACAAGAAACATCATTTAAAAATAAAAACATTATAACTGAAGTGATACTTGTATGTTTATTTTCTTTATTTTTAAAAGTCAAAAGTATCTTTTGGATGTATTACCAATCATTTTATTTTGCAAGATAAAGATTACTTTATTTGCAATGATCTATATCTTGTGAGTCATGGTTATTTGATTTCTTTTTAACAAATTAAATTATGTGAATATATCTGTAAATAGGATTGATTCGATAAAATATTTATCCTTCGATATGGCATTAAAAATATAACTGACTATCTATATGCTTCTTTAGTTCTAAATGAGACAGATGTCCTTTTGTATGCCTTCATTATAAAAATAGTATTAGGCAATAATAATTATTAAGTTATTATAATAATAATAATTATTAAGTTGTCAATCTTAATTGATACGATTAATGTATTAAGATTGAGAACTTAATGATTTCGATTGTTCAATGCATGTTTTATATGCATTATATTCTAAGTATTTTGACTAAAATGATCTTCCTTTGGAATGAATATAATCTATCTTATTGGGCAAAAATATATAAAATGATTGATTTCTCTTCTTATCAGTCTTGGTCCCATGCAATCGCTTGCACTAACTAATTGATTAAATATTGTTTGTAAGAAATACTGTTATCAATCAGTATTTCTACTACCTTTAACTTTAATTTCAATTATTTTTGGTATATATATTTTGTATATGTTCTTATATATACAGTAGAATCACTATATATATATCTAACTTTCAGGAAATTATGTACTTGCAAAAAAAATCTATTCAGAGAAACACTTCATTTTTTTATGAATTTATTTATGTATTAAATATAAAAATTATGATTAAATTTTTAGGTAAAAAGAACTTTTTTAGTGTTAAACAAATAAAATTAACTAGTTGATCTAAAAATTTGTATTTAAAAAGTGGTGCAAATTATTTATTTAATAATCAATTAGTAATAGAAAAATGTATAAAACCTTTTTGATTTATTTCTTTTTTATTTAGATAAAACACAGATTTTGGAGAGTTTTTTTTAGTAAAAATTCCACTTTCTAAAAAAGATTTTTATTTATTGAAGTTGGATATATAGAAGTTCGAGAGGATCTATATATGTATGTGTGTGTGTAAATTTGTAATGTGCTTTTGTTAATGAACTCTAATCTAGTCTTCTTCTGATGGCTTTTTTGTGCCATTTTGTTTCCAGTTAATTCCATCCTAGATTAATGTGAAACAAAGACATTTTTTTTTTTTTATATGTATAACAAAGATATTTTTCTGTTACAATGTATTGAATGATTTTTAATGTTATGGCATAATCTATTTTTATCAAACATGAATTAAGATTTTATCATTAATTATTTCTGTGTTGAATTTATTATTATTATTATTTTTTTTTTTGCTGGATTATTGTTGATCAAGAGTATTATTATTCAGATCATCACAAAATTAGTTTTCTCATATCTACCAATTTATTATATTCAAAGTCAATGAATGCTGTTGTTGTTGGCATTCTCATATTAAAATTAATTTCTTTTAGTTCCAGTTGTTAAGTACTTTTAAGATTAATAGTCCATGACATTGGATTGTTCGAACTCTTTTCTTGTTTTTTTTTAATGTATATGTTTAAATATTGAGTATTTCCAATAACTGATACGCTTAATATAATTTTATGACAAATCATTTGCATACATATCAAATATCATTGTTAGAGTTTAATCGTTTATGAATAGATGGACAGTTTGAGTTTTTATATAACTTGAAGTTTATGTTACTATACTGTGATTTATGTGTGTTATTCTGGATGTTCATTTTATTTTGTCATGAAGAAAAAAATATTAAAGTGATAAAAGCTCATTTTTAAATAATTTACTTGGTACTTATACTTTTTTATATTCTAATTCTAAAACAATATTTTATACTGTTGTGTCTATATTGTTAAATTATTTTGTATTTTATTACAGCCCATTGTTAATTCAATAAATTATTTAAAACGTTTTAATTTCCGTTATTTTTCCATATTACATGCCTTATTAACATTCTAAGTATTATATTATGTCCAAATATGACGTATAATAACATTTTTTTAAAGCAGTTGGAAGTTTGAACTCCAGTTACTTTTTATTCCTAAGAGTATATTGTTAAAATGTCCTAAAGATTAAAGCTACTTAAATTTTGTTGATAAAAAGATATGTATTGCTCCTTCTACAGTCTCAAATTCATCTGTATTCATCTGTACGCTCAAAAATGTATGGAAACTACTCAGGCTTTGAGTAGATATGTAAACAAACTAAAATAATGTAAGACAATAAATCATGGAGCATAGTGATAATTGACTGCAGTTATGAAGTATAGGGGAAGAGGGTGAAGGCTAGAGAGCCATATATAAAGTAATTCCCCAGTGCTGTGTTTATTATCTCTAATATAACCAAATTATTACTTAAACAGTTTATTGAACTTTTTTGTGAATTATTTTCATTAAACAAATGTAAAATATTGGGGGAGGAGGAAAAAAGTGCTTTGTCCCTCCAGGTGCCATGGACAAGGAAAGAAGTTATGATAACTAGATTACCAATTGGGCAATGTTACTTGCTATAAGAAGACTTTTGTGTCCAAGATTAAATTTTGGAAGATTAGTAATTATATGATTTTAGCAGAGAAGGGAGGAAATTAATTTAAAAAATAATTACTTGTGCTTAGCTGCTTGCTGGAAGAAAATTCTCAAAATGTACTCATTACAAGGAACAGCCCACAATCAAAGACGTACATATTAGTTAAATGTGAACTTCACTGTAAGGTAATAAAAAATGGAATCAATAACCAAGATTTTGCAAGGTTATCTGGAACTAATTTAATAGTTGATGGTAATTATTAATTAATTTATTTATTTAAGAATATTATAAAAAATGATGATTTTTGTAATTAATGAGCTTCTCAATGTTATATGGAAAATTACATGTCAAGAGCAATTTTTGAAAGATGCAATTCAGATATTTCAGTATAAAAAAATATTTCATGTCTAAAATCCAGAGCCCTTGCTGATTTTATATCAATAAAGCTGTTAGTTACAATAAATTTAATAACATTTAAATCAATAACAGGTTTAATTAAATACAAATAATAATAAAATCGACTAATCAATTCAGGTGATAATAGAGGATGATATCAAACTATCCATAATTTTCGATTTAATTATTATTTAGTTGAATTAAGAAAATTTATAGCAATTATTAGTAGCAGTTTTAAAAAATATACGTAATAGAAAATTAATCATTTTTTTTTTCAATTGCATAATATTCATGATTCAAAAGCAAGAAAACTTAGAATAATAGAATAGAAATTTGATGAAATGTTTTTATTTTTAGTTGTGATATATGAATAGTTAGATATTAGTAAAATAAGTTCAATAGTTCATTATATATATATTTTTTTATTTATTGCAACAATGATAAAAATTTTTGTCTCATTTATCCTACAAAGTCAACAATTAATAAATAAATATTTTCAAAGCTTAAGGATACTACACATACAAAACTCGTTGAATAATCGTTAATTAATTTGTATTAATTTGTTTATATCTGCTCATTTATTAAATTATAACTATTAACATAAAATCAATAAATAATAATATAAAACAACAAAAATATAATTTTAAATATTATTCAGAATTCTACTATCTTACATAATCTTATTCTTTTTAATATCAGGTATCTTGTAATCATTGGAGGTTGTATAATGTAAGCAAATATTTACGACATTTGTCTTCCCTTACATTGAGAAATAAAATCTTTTATAAATTAATTATATAATTGAATGAGGTACTGTTGTGTTATATGAGCCATTAGTATCTGCCCAAAAGAGATTCAATGTTGACATATATATATACGTATAAATGTGTTTTAATATAAAATATTACTATTTACCTGGAATAAATATTTTCAAAATGGCTCTTATACATAAATAGGTTAAATATCTAAAATAATTTACATATTTATAAGTCTAATCTTTAAACCTAATTCTAAACAATGTTAATATGTAATGCCTCACCGTCACCCATAATACCAAAGGTCCCACTATAGAAATTTTACATTCATGCTTAATTGAGTATGCATTAGATTACTAAAATAAAACTTAATATGTTCAGGGTCCATATTTACACATAAAAAACATAACTAAATTAGAGCAATCAATTATAAATAGAAATTAAATAATTTACATTAACAATTTTCATTGGTTCCTTTCTCAAACATTGTTGAGAAAATCAATCTGAAATCTACAGAATCCTTATATATGAAGGATTATGTATATTTCAGATTAAATTTTTCATGCTTACTTTCCTTTTTTTTTGTTTATTTTTTTTTACAAATATAACAATCTACATATGCATATTTATATATTTATAAACCTTATGGTCATATAAGCAATGTTATCTAAGATTAATTACACATTTATAAATGTATATTTGTTTCTAGTATACAAGGTGATTCTTTTTAACATGCAAGACCGAATGCACGCTGCTGTAAGTGAAAATGGATCTTTTGAATCTTCTTTATGATCTTTTTGAAATAATATTGATCCATTTTAACAAGGCACGTTAAAAGGAATCACCCTTCGAATACTTTTGAATACTGAAAAAGTGCTGTACAAATTATAATGGAAGAAATTGCTTTATACACTAATAAGCTCAAATTATGAATTAATCTATTTTATAATTAATTAATGAGCATTATATTATTAACATATAATGTAGACGGGCAGGCCGATGAATATTGGTTAGACAGCTCTTCAGAAATACTTGAATACGATTGCTCAATTAAAAAAAAAAACATATTTAAAGTATTATGTTACATAATATGCTACCTATATACTATAATAATATGCTAAGTTAAGCAGTGTGCGAAATATAATAATACAGGAATTTACTGTCTCTTCTTCTAAACCTGCCCTATCTTTAAAGATATCCAGACTAGCTCATAAAACCATAAATCTCAAAAGAAATAAATAAACTTAAAACTACATAAATATTATAACTATAAAGTTTTTTCAGGAGTACAGTTACAATATTATAATAATCATATTATCATAAAAATGAAATGAAATGAAATTGAAAATTATAATCAGTAAATTTTCTGTTATTTAGATTGATAATAATATTTTAACACATTATGAAACTGATTTCAAATTCAATATTAGTTGAAACTAAATTAAAACCAAATTCAACAGAACTTTTCATTAAATTGAGACTGGCTGCTTTACTATAAAGGCTTGCTGATGTTCATAGCTTATTTATGGTATTTATCAATTTAACAAATAATAAAAAAACATTTGAAACATGTTTGATTTTCATTGTATGGATAAATAACAAACTGAAAAAAATTATAAAGTTATATTTTATGTTTAGAAAAAAAATATGTGAGTTCATATTTAATATTACGATTACCCAAATACATTAATTTGTAATACAAAATAAATACAAAATATGCAATAGTTATTTAACCAAGTGCATATTTTGTTTTAAATAAAGCAACCTACGGATTTTTTGAATCTTGGATATATTGGATTGTCACACTTATGAATAGTTGTTTATAAATTCTCAATATTCTATGTAATATTCATGAGGTCCAAATTTTGTTAATGTGAACATAATGAAAAGAAAATAAGTGTTGATGCTGATAAAAAAAAATATTTATGTTTTTTGAAGTCAACATTGCTGTATTATGAAATATTTGATATAATTTTAAGATCTAAGTATTAATACTGTTCTCCTGAATAAACTATAAATAAATTACAATATTTAAAAACCGGTCAACATCAATATTTATATAATATATAAACTAACTAATTTTTAAAGGCACTGTCTACACATTGAGCAACGCATTAGGTGCGTGGACCTTACATGTAAAAGAAGGTACAAGAAGGAGTAAAAATATATATTAAATTATATATTTAAAAAAAATGCCACTATAAAAATAACATACAAGTGTCTGAAGCACTGTTACTCGGGAGCACCAAAAACATTCACAATTGTCTTGTTTTTTTATTCCCGTATAAATCTCAGCAAGAAATTATCATTGTCATACACTGATGTAGGGTTTTATTATTAATATTATTACTTGTTTTAAATATAATTCTAAATCCTTCTTTGGCACAATATAATAACTTGTCTGAGGCTAGTGACTGGGGATCAGCGATTGGGCGGTGGTGCCCTTGGACGGAGGAGCCTAAGGGCAACCCATGAGGCAATGGATGTATGTGGCTGTCGCCTTTGTGCCTCCTTCCTGACAGCCGCCTGGCTTTGGTACCTATAAAGGAGAGCTGCAGCTACCAGGGCTGACACTACAGCTGATAAGGCTACCAACACAAACAGTGCTGAAAATCCGGGTACAGGAAGACAGATCCCATATACCACTTCTTGCCTTATCCTTCCTTGAAATACTGTTACAGCTTCCCCTCTGGAGTCAGGAGTGAAAGCAAGATCAGCTTCACTTATAACCTCATAAAGGCCACTCACTCCAACATCAGCAGAACGCACCTTTCGATCTGAAACAACAACGTTTCGTTTTCTTCTCTGTGACAATGTTGTTACTAGAGGAAGGCTGTCAGTGTCCAAATTCCTTGGCCCATGTGGAAATCTTTCTTGTTGGTCATCCCTTACTCCACTTGATCTTGAAGGTGCTTCCTGTAATCATAATAAATTATAATAATAATACCATATTACCATTTCTTGAAAAATTAATTTTGTTCTTAAATTAGTGTGGAATAAATAAAATAACAAAGATAATTTTCCTCTTTGAAAAGTTACATGTAAGAATTAATATTTATGCTTATTCGAGCTTCTTTATCTATTTTATAGTATTATACATATTTCAGTAATATATCACTTTTATTCTAATTTTTTCTGTACATTTGAACATTTTTACCTGGAATGGTTTAGGTTCTTCATCATCAACTTCTTCAGTAACAGGTGGTGGCTGTTGAGCCTGGTTTTGAGGAGGAGGTTGTTGTGCTTGGGCCTGTGGGATGGAAGGACTAGGTTTATTATCATTATCTGGGAATTCTTCATCTATTGATTCATCATAAATAACTTCTTTTGGGGGAGGTGAAGTAGGTGAATCTTTTCTATCCAATATACCATCTCTGTAACCAATTTGTGGCTCTCCAGCAGCTTGGCAATGGTCTAAACAGCCATGCCTACAAATTTCCACTTTGCATTTTATATGAACACTTAAAGCATCAGGGAACTTGAATGCATGGAAGAATGCGTATGTGATAACTGAGGCTCTTTCATCTGCAATGCGTGCTTTCAAGAAGCGTGATATCATTTTTGGCCGCAAAACACAACCAAACTCATCACTCAACTGTATTATATGACCCCCACCATCTGAAGCAGCACAAGACTTCACTCTCATGTCGAACTCTCCTGTAACAAGGTAACACTAATCAATGTACATTTGACACTCTTTATTGATGTGGTAATATCATTCTGAGCATGTATATCGGTTTTTTATTGAACCTATAGTTTTATTACCTCTGTTATCATTAATAGCAACCACAAGTGTAAGGGTAGATCCTAAAGGCACTATCCCAGAAACAGGTGGTGCCCAGGGACCTTTTCCGTGTTGTATTTCCATCCAACAGTCAACATTATCTCCTGACAAAACAAAAATATATCACCATATTTTATAATAGTACATTTATTATTAAAATAAAAATTAC